>OZ012740.1:618247156-618847156 GCA_963859935.3 Lathyrus sativus | reverse complement strand
CCCTCATCCTGGAGGCTTGAGCTTGAAGAAAAGCCATTGCAGATAGAAGACTGATGATCAAAGCCCTTGTCTGAAGGCCATGAAGATGGAGATTGGTGCTTGTTGAAGCTTGTGAATGATTGGAGATTACTTGAAGCCAGTTGTTGATTTAGAGCTGCTGATGCCGTTTCTTTTGCTGTATTTCATTTGTTGATGTATTGATTGGTTTTCTGGACTGTATTGTTTGCTGTTTACCCTGTTGGGTTGAAAGTGAAGCCTGTTCACTTTCGCCTATTGTTTTCTAGGTTCGAGGTTGAGTGGGACTCCCTTGCCTCGCTTGTGCTGCTGCATCCATGCATTTTACTGCTTTACTGTATATATCTGATATTGTTTCTGTTTCTGCCTATCCCGTAGGATCTCTGTTTCTCTCTGTGCAAGAGAGGAGCATGATAGACACTAGGTCTTAACCCATGCATGATAACATTAGGTTAGTTTGTCTCCCTTCGCAACCGTAGGTTAGAGTTCTGTCTCTTTCTTTCTCAAAACAAACAGAAAAACACCATAAAGATTTCAAACACAATAAAAGACACTTCTTTCGTAAAAGAATGTGAACTCATCAAAACGTCATTTTTGTCCCCTTGGACTGTTAATCAGAAAAACCTTTTTCAGAAGGAATAAAATCAATCCAAGACAAGCTTGTGTCGTACGTGGCCCGAACTACGTTTGCTCTGATCTTTCATGCTGTATGAAAGTACGTAGGCATAGGATGCGATATCCTAGCGAGCAACCTTCCCCTCCTTTCCCGTAGGTAGGCGAACTACGTTGACTCTGATTTCTCGTTCCAGGCGGGAATACGTAGGCATAAAGTGCGATACTTTGCCGAGTCGTTTTTATTTTCATTTTATTTTCTTTTTAACCCTTGACCTATAGTTTAGATAGAATAACAATCCATACCCGAAAACAAGCGAGGATCCCGTCGAGTACGACGGACGTGAGGGGTGCTAATACCTTCCCCTTGCGTAACCGACTCCCGAACCCAGGTTTTGGTTGCGATGACCATACCTTTCCCGTGTTGTGCGAGGTTTACTCTGAGCGTTTCCTTTCCCTCCCGTGGGATAAATAACGCACGGTGGCGACTCTTCTGTTCAGCCGGCGCCGATTTTCGCAGTAGCGACAGTAAGGGCCTATTTAAAATTAAAAATATTTTTTCTACTAATCGTGCCTTACAAATTCATCACATGGACCTCTTTGGCCCATCCAGAACCGTAAGTCTAGGTGGAAACGTCTACACTCTTGTAGTCGTGGATGACTATTCTTGCTATAATTGGACATTATTCTTATCTTAGAAAAGAGATGTGATTGTTTCCTTTTGAAAACTAGCCAAGATTATCCTGAACGAAAAAAGAGTAAGCATAACATCCATCAGAAGCGCCATGGTGGAGAATTCCAAAAGAAGGAATCCGAAGATTGTGTAATGATAATCGTATTTGATACACTTTTCCACTCCACTAACTCCTTTAAAATGGGGTAATTGAGAGGAAAAATAGATTTGTAGCATAACTTGCAAGGACGATGCTCAATGAGACTAACCTTCATAAATGTTTATGGGCCGACAAAGTAAGCAATGGTTCTATGTTATGGATCATGTTTTAATAAAACTAATTCTAAAGCGAATGATCTATGAACTATATAAAGGAAGAAAGCCAAATATCTCTTACTTAGATGTTTTTGGTTGCAAATGCTTTATCCTTCACAACAGGAAAGATAACCTTGAAAAAATGAAGCAAAAGATGATGAAGGCATATTCATAGGATATTCCACTTCGAGTAAATATTTTAGAATATTTAACAAAATAACTCTAACAACAGAAGAATCAATTCATGTTACCTTTGATGAATCTAACCCTTAACTATTAGAAGTCGAAGTTATCATATGACTAGATTACAAGCCATATTCGCTGCGAAAGGATACAATTAACAAAGTGGAATATATTTCAATGAAACCTATGCTCATATGGGTAGACTACAAGCCATAAGGGTGTTATTAGCCTTCTATTGCATCATGAATTTCAAATGGCTACAAAAAAGACTTTTCTAAATGGGTTCATGACAGATGAAGTATATATCGATAAACCTCCAGGTTTTATCAACTCGACCTTTTCAGATCATGTCTTCTAGCTTAACAAAGCATTATATAAACTGAAACAAGCCCATAGAGCTTGGTGTGACCGCCTAAGTAAATTCTTGCTTGAAAACAAGTTCCAAAGAGGACAAGTTGATAAAATTCTCTTTGATGATGACAACACCAATGATTCTTAAAGTTTGTGGTAATAAATTTCTAACTCTTCGATGATGGTGATAAAACTTGAAGACATCTAGAGCCTCATCAACTAGGAGACTCAAGATCTCATTGAAGTCCTTATATGATCGATGTATCTGGAAAAAGATCTTGAAAACTTTAGAGTTGTGAGAGAGAGAAGTGTTAAAGCTCATTTAGTCGTGTTTGTCTGAGTGACCAATTATTATGAAAATTAGAAGAGTAAATCATAAGATACTAAGGCAACACGTGCACACACACGTAGACACACACACACACACACACACACACACATACACACACACACACACACACACACACACACACACACACACACACACATATGCACTAACGCACATGTGCACAGTGTAGCACCCTTCTAAACCCCACGGAAAATATATGAATAATCAGAGTAAATTATCATGCATTCACAAAAGGGCGTCACACATAACTTTAAAAACATCAAAAACCATTTGTCATGCTCATTAACACTTTAATAAATAATTACACTTTTCAAGATTTCACTTTGCATGTAGCAGCGAATTCAATTTATATTCATAATTCTCTTAACAGAACATTCGTGTTCATCACATAAATCAACATTACTTAGGCACTGAGGTCAACATCATAACAATTCGATAAATATAAAAACATTGCGTAGAGTACATAGTGTATCTCTAAAACATAAACCAAGTGATCCCAGTGTTACATGACCAGAGCATGACTCGACCCAACATAATTAAATTACTAAACAGCTACACCGATAGCGACTTTGTAACTACGAGCAGTACTACTCCTTGATACCTGCACGATGTCATATAGGACATCATTCCAACAGAAGGGTGAGAAATATTATCATAATAATCAATGCATATGATTATATATATCTACAATCTTAGAATACACATAATCAACATTCTCACCATAAGTCATCCATATACGTCACAATGTATATACAAATGTATGGATAATCACCAAGCACATTCATCACACATACATCCACAATTCACTCATTTCCACATAAACATTACAATTATATTTATTCATCAATTCATAACTCTCAGTTCAACAATTCATACACATATGTATACTTTCATATAACAATTATATCTATGCCATGTGACTCAATGCAACACAATGCAACTCATGCCATGTGGTACCAACACTTATTATTATTTTTCGGTTTTTACATTTAAACCGGGTCCATTCCCTAGACCAATAACAAACAAAAGCCCGTTCCCTAAGCTTTCAAACCCACCCTTCTAGGTTTGGGACAAGTCACTAGTCTCCACGAAACTAGCAAGTATTGCCTCTTGACAACAAATGATGTGTATGCAATCAACAAACAAATGCACTTAAGACCGTTCCCGCATCTTAATCTCATGCATTCTCAAATAATTCATCACACAAGAATTATAACATGATTGCACACACAACACATTCATCAAAGTATTCATACTTTCAACATCATCACTACATTCATCAAGTAGTACACAAGAATCAAATAGATTCAATCGCAAATACATATTCATGAATTCTTCACATACAATCAATATGCATTCACATTATCGCGCCAAACGGCAACAAACTCCATCACAATCATCATACACTTTTAATCAATTTAAACAATGCATATATTTTCCAAAAGGCCACATTTCACATTCGATTCCACAATCTAGGATTCACGCCATACGGCTACCCATAGCATAACATATCACATCATACACCTATGCATTCAGAAAGATCGATCACAATCGAGCCGAACAATCAACATTAGATGCTGTAATACCCTAATTTTTACCCCTAAGATCCCACATTTCATTTATATATCATTCCACAAACAAGATCGTACTCTTGGCTTTCTCACCCTTATCTGCTTCTTACTTGTTTTTTGTTGTTTATGTTTACTAACCTCTAACCAAAATACCAAAAATATTTTTCAATTTGCTTGTTTCTTCTTCTTCTCTGTGTGTTTAGGATTTTGCAAGGAGATTGATGGCAAGGACATTCATTCAAGTCTAAATCAAATGGAAGTTTGACCTCATCTTGGTCAAACTATCAAGAGATTGCTTCAAGTGCAAATTGGTTGTGGCAGTGGGTTATTTTCTCAGGAAATGAGATTGTTCAAGGTCAAATTGTCTTGTATTGAAATCCAGTGGTTTATCAAGCAGTGTTCTATGAGAAGTTTGGTCCATGACTATTATGATCAAGGTTCACCAATCCAGGTTGTGTTCATCTATGGATTTATTTTCCCAGAGATTAATTCAGATAAATTCAAAGAGATTCAGTTTTAACCGAAGATTCAGAGTTTTGTCTGTACAAGTCAAGTTTGGTGGATGTTCGATCAAGATGTTGGTTTTGGGATGCAAGTACAAAGTGTTCATTCAAGTGTGCCATTTCCAAGTGATTCTAAAGCATGATTGAAGGCATTGATATTTGGGTTCATCATGACATCAATTCCTTAAAGATTTATTTCATCCAAGAATTTGATTCAAATTAAATTTGGAAGAGACATGCATATGGCTTACTTGGAATGCAAGTTACTTGAAAATGTAAGGCATTCATCATCACTAATATTTCCCAAATTCAAAGTTGTCAAGGTTTCATTAAGACAAGACAATTGTCAAATTTCAAAGTCCAAACACAAATGCCCAAATGCAGTATGGAAGAGGAAAAGGATACAGAAGGAACGACTCCGTTGGGGTGAAAGGAAAAACCGTGATGCATTTCGCAAGTTGCTGGAAGAACATATTGCTGATGGAGTTCTTACTGCTAAAACACAATGGCGAGATTATTGCTTGAAGGTGAAAGAGTTGCCTCAATATCAAGCTGTTGCATCAAATACATCTGGTTCTACCCCGAGAGATTTATATGAGGATGTCTTTGAAGATCTTGAAAAGAAGTATCATGAAGACAAGACACTCATAAAAGATACACTTAAGTCAGGAAAGATTACAGTAGTTACCACATCAGTATATGAGGACTTCAAGTCTGCCCTATTAGAAGAAGCTGCTTGCCAAACGATATCAGAGATCAATTTGAAGCTTTTATATGAAGAATTATTAGAGAGAGCAAAGGAGAAGGAGGAGAAAGAAGCTAAGAAACGACAACACCTTGCTGACGACTTTACTAACCTGTTATATTCGTTCAAGGATATTACTACTACTTCAATATGGGAGGATTGCAAGCCACTTTTTGAGGAGGCACAAGAGTCAGCTCCTGGGGAGAATAGGGATAATATTTCTAGTACCACAGGGCAAGTTTTTGATAAGGCTTCTCAGTACAGTGTGCTAGGGAACATTCCACCGGCTTTTACATCTGGCTTTCCATTCTCCAAGAACCATAATCAGAATCAGAATATAGCTCATCTTGGTGGACAAGTAACAAATAATCAGTTGGCTTCCTCGAATTAGATAGATAAATACGGTGAAAGAACTCAAGATAATCAACTTGAAATTGCATCTGCTCAGGACATGTCCCAGCCGAGTGGTACAGATCAAATTCGTGGCAGTCAGCCTTCTGGTATATATGGTGCATCCCTGCATGGCACTCCTTTGAACGTTATGCAAAATTTATGGACCAATGTTTCTAGCAGGCAACATCCTAATGCTTCGAAGATTTCATCACTGCCCAAACAAATTAACTGTGGAATGATAGCTGACTCCAGCAATCCAGGTGATCAAGGTCTAGAGAAAGATGGTGAGGAATTATCTTCCATTGGTGCTGAAGAGCCTGCAGTTCCATCACACCCGATAGACCCTGTCATGAAATGTGTATCCGATGCTTCTCAACCAAACCTAATTGCGACTTCTAGAGACAATGAGGCTCTAGGTCAGTCTTTAAGACCAAACAATGTTTTGAATTACAATTTCTCCTCTCTGACTCAAGTCCAATCCATGAGAAACATGGAGATTGATCCAAGTAATCGGGAAGCCAAGAGATTGAAAGTTTCAGATAATATGTCCAACAGACAACAGGTAGATTCCAACCATGAACAACAATTGTCATATGGATATAACAATGTGGTCAGAGATGTATCTGGAAATTATTCTTCCATCACATCATCAGACCCCAGTATGTTATGCTTGTCAGCAAAGCCACATCATGTACAGAACATAAATGCAACTTCTTCTCAGGAGGTTGATTGTTGATTGCATTGTTCAAATGTTAAAATCCAAAGTAGGAAGCATATAGTCTGGATAACATAGAAGAATATGCTCATTCATACTTCAACAATGGCGTAATCCATGCTTCAGGTGATCTTCAGCGCCATCTTGAGCCACAGAGTGACAAATAATAACTATGTCTTCTTCTCAGAGTATACATGATGGTTTTATCAATCAAAACAGTGGAACTAATGATTACAAGTCAACGATTGAGGAACCTTGTAGTGTTAATTGTTAATATGTTTGTACAGAGAATATGAGGCAGTTGAATAGGTATCAAATCCAATTTGTTGATGCAATACGACAGGGAACAATTCAACATCTTCATCACCAAATTGTTACAAATTGATGCAATGTTTTGCCCGTAATTCAGGAACTCGCCTTTCAGTTTCTGCATACAAATGCAGTCTCCAAATCATTTGAAAAAAAAACAGGGTAATATTACGACTGGAGATACTTATTTAAGCAATTCAAAACGTACCCATGAGAAGCTTCATATTAAGCCATATTTCCAAGCCATGTTAATATAATTCCAGCTGTTACACTCCAAGCTGACCCCACAAGCCTTTAAAGTTGTTTCTAAGCCATGAGCCAATTGCAAAAAGTAACTACACACGTAAGCTGAAATAGAAAATCAAAACGACATGAAAGTTTCAGCACATGGGTCACGCACAACGTATCAACCAAAACGCAGAAAAATCACACAAACGGCAAATCACTCACCCTCACTCTCATCTATAAATACAATACATACCTCACTCATTTTCTCAAGCTTGAAAAGCCAGAAAACCTCTGCAGAAAACTCCCCAATACTCATCTTCAAGCTTTAACCGAGCTACCTCCATCAATTCCCAAATTCACCTTTCTTCACCATTCTTGTTCATATATCCTCCAATTCAAACGAGACTTGAAAATTCTTCAAAAAGAAATTGCAACAGCAACTTCATCAATTCACAATAACTTCAAACGATAACAACCGCATCTCGTAATTTTTTCCGCAACGCATTTCAACATCACACAACACCAGTTCGAATTCGGTCAGATTCAAAGAAGAAGAAGAAGAAGAAGAAGAAGAAGAAGAAGAAGAAGAAGAAGAGAGTTTCTGTTTCACCGTTTACCTGAATTTGAAGGTAGATTGAGCTTCACCGTCAGCTTCGATCCGTTACTTTTTGTTGTTTTTTCTTTGAACTGTTGGTACTGTTGTGAAGAGCTCTTGATATCGATCTGTTCCGTGTGATTTTCGTATCCCGCCGCCCCAATTTACGAAAAGCTTTGAAACATTCATGGCCGTGATAGTGACCACAGCACAAGAAGAAGAAGATGATGATTCTGATTTGTTTTTCTTTCTCTTTTTCCTTTTCAATTATTTCAATTTTTTTTATTTCTTTTTTTAAAGAATTTGGGCCGTGTGGCCTTTTACTATCATCATCCCCATATTTTGTTTTTTTAACCTCCCTTTTCTTCTTTTTTTATTTTGTTTCCTTGTGTTTTTTTTTGTTTGTTGTTTGGTTGGATCTCAAATCTTGAATATGATCTTGTTAATTTCAATGGACCATGGGCGTCGATAGGATAAATTTTAAATCCGCCAAGAGAGGTGATTGATATTAATGATGATTTAATCGATTTAAGATTCAAATTGAGGTTTCTTTTCATTTTAATTCACTTTATTCTTCTTTTTATTTTTGATCGATGAAATCTATGGATCATAGATTGTTGATTATCAAGGTTGTTTAATCTTCATTATTTCAAATCTATGGACGAATAATTATTGAGATAATTCTCCGTACTTTGAATAGTGACAGATTACCTTTGATTAATTGATTAAAAATCTTGATTATGATGAGATCACTACCTCTTTTCTTTTTGTGTGGCATGTTTTAGGAGAGTGATTTACATATCACTTCTCTAACATATGTTAACACTAACATTATTATTGACCGGCCTCAGATAGTCGTGGTTTCTACATAAACCCGATTACGATTGCTTAACATAGCGCTAAAGTGTCCCTTAATCGGAAAATGATCATTCGTGGCTCAAACTTATGTTTAAAAGTCCAAGTATGATTAGCTGCTTGTCTTAAGTCCAATACCTATGAAAATCATTGTTAGGAGGCTTTGATTCTATCAATCCTCTAATGAGTTTTCATTAACCTTGGTCTAAAGTGCAAGAATTAATCATCATTGATCATATGTTCTAACCACTAATTACTAATTCACTAACAATATCCTTGTTTAATTTTGTTTATATTCTCTTCTTACTCCTTATTTGTTTACTTTTATGCTTCCATATTATCATTTCATATCATATCTTTGTTTATGTTTATGTCATTTCTCTTTTGTCCACTTGGACCATACCTTGTTCAAAACACTAATAAAGGATAAAAAATCTCTAAAAAAAACTTGGTGCTATTAACTTTGTGGTTATGATCTTGGACTATTCTTAGACCTTGGACTTCATGGACCTTTGGACTTAGAATTATGACTCTCATTCCTATGCTTGGAGTATTGTGGATCTTAGCCTTTATTTGGCTCGCTCATTAGCTTATGCTTTAAATCGGATGGAATTCTTTTTTGCTTGCTATGGAGTGTGCTACAAGTCGGTTAGATATTTCTTACCTCTAGCTCTTATTTTGGTTTCTAGGATAGTCACTTCATCTCCTCCCCTTCTTAAATTTTCAAAATCTTCTCCCTCTTTCAAAACCTTCTTGGTTTCAAACTTCAAAACCGCTTTCGCAATAAAACCTTGACTTTCGTCAAGTGATTTTTAAACTTTTGTTCTTCTTAATAAAAGTCAATCAATGTTAATCATGCTTTGACCAATTTCAAAAGACATAAAAAATACAAAAACTCATCAACTCTTTTTGTGCCTTTATGCACTTTTTCACTTTAAAACTTTTCATAAAGTTTAGACATGATTCATTTCTATAGTTGAGATGTAATTCTCCTATTCCCCATATTATTAAGACTTTGACATTTTCCACGTTGATGTTGAGTGATAGTCTTGTTGATAATCCAAGCAAATCCTCCATCTTTATGTGACGCAGATGTTGTCTTAATACTCGTGGGTGAATAGTCGCAGTTTTCTCCTTAAATGACGATTTGTCTTTACATCTAAAATCAATCAAAACCAACAAATTTTTGTCATTTGTCCACGAACTACGGGGTTTTGATCCTATATTGCACTTTGTGGGTACGTAGGCATGAGGCAATAAGCCTCTCCAAACACAAAAATCTAAAAAAATAATTCTCTTCTCATCTCCCCAATCTATTTTCAAACAAACCATTTTCAAACCAAAAGACGTAAGTATTTCAAAGGGCTCCTATAGAGTACTATAGACGTTTTGGGTGCTAACACCTTCCCATTGCGTAACCAACCCCCTTACCCCGATCTCTGTTTCTTGTTCTCATTTCAGAACTCTTTGGTTTTGTTCGCTCTTTTTCCTTTCCTTTATCTGGATAAAATAAAAGTGCGGTGGCGACTCTTGTTTTTTGAGTTAAGTTAATTAATAACTTACGCTCACGATTTTTACCGCTACATAAAAGTGGCGACTCTGCTGGGGACATTTAGGTTCCTAGTGGGTTTCGCCTACTTTGATTTATTTATTGTTTTTTGTTTGACTTGTTTGTTATTGATTGTTCTGTTTTGGTGCCTGGTAATCTGTGTGGTGAGATAAGTCCTATACCTGGACTTGAGTGCACTTATGATAGGAGGGTGGTATAGTCTTGTTGGCTTACGTGGAGTAGTCCTTACTAAGCTGACTTGAGATCCCCCGCTCGGTGGAGGCCCCTTTGGAATTACTGATGTCTTACGAGTAGTCGTAATTGATATTACTTTTTACGATTGGGACCCTGAGAAGCTGAGGACCTTAAAACCCTTTAACCCATCTTGGCCTTATTAGGACGTGGTGCGGTGGCTGTTCAGGTGTAGACTTGAATTAGTCGTTACGCGATACCACACTCAGATGAGTTTCTCTTGAGAATATTGTTGGCCGACGAGTAGTCGTTTAAGCCGATAATATCCAAAAGATGGAATTATGATTCTGGGAACTTTTTAGAACCTTGTTCTACAGGTGATGATATAACCTTAGTACATACCATTGTGGGTTGGTTGGTTCTTACCTTTGGCTCCATGCTCGTGCCGAACCTTTGAACCTGTGTGCTTTGTATGTCTTGTTTGTGGGTGTTGCATCTTGCACTCATGCATTCATGAGCATTGTGTTTCAGTTGGTTTTTAAGGATCTCAGAGATTTTCTTTTGCAAACATCGCAGATATTGTTGATTATGGACATTGGAAGGAGAAACACTCAGAAGTACAGTTTTCGGGCTCCTGATCTTACAGAGTTGAGAAAGCTAGTGTCCTTGGTAGATGATCGTTCAGGCTTCTTATCTCGTTATGGGAGACTTTTATTTGTTCTTTCTACTAACATTGAAGACGGAATTCTGAATACCCTTATGCAGTTCTATGATCCTATTTACCGATGCTTTACTTTTCCCGATTATCAGCTCATGCCGACCTTGGAAGAATATGCTTATTTGTTGGGTGTACCGGTTTCTGATAAGGTTCCGTATACTGGTTTGGAGGAAGCTCTTAAGCCTCAAGATATTGTTGTAGCTACCCATTTGACGAAATCGGATATTGATGCAAATCTAAAGACTAAGGGAGGCCTCAAGGGTTTGACTGCTAAGTTCTTGATTGAGAAGGCCACTTTATTTGCTGACATTGGTCGCACATTGGCATTTGAGGCTATATTTGCTTTACTCATCTATGGACTAGTCTTGTTTCCTAATATTGATAATTTTGTGGACGTTAATTCTATTAGGATTTTCTTGATTGGGAACCCTGTTCCAACTTTGCTTGGTGACACTTATTTCTCCATCCATAGTAGGACTTCTAAGGGAAACGGTACCATTGTTTGCTGTCTACCTCTGCTGTATAATTGGTTCGTTTCACACTTACCCCAGACATCTGCTTTTAGGAAAAACAAGGATTGCTTAAGGTGGTCTCAAAGGATTATGTCTCTTACGCATGTTGGTATGACTTGGTCTTCTTCAGTTTATGATAATGTCCAGATTATTGATAGTTGTGGAGAATTCGCCAATGTTCCTCTTCTTGGAATACAAGGTGGAATTAACTACAACCCGAGTCTAGCTCGCCGTCAGCTGGGTTATATGCTGAAGGATAGGCCTAAGAATATTTTATTAGAGGGTTTATTCTTTCAAGGAGGGGATGATTCTCTTGGTTTGAGAAGAAAAATGGCTCATGCCTGGACTAAGATTCACAGGTTGGATAGAGGGGAGCTTGGAAGACAAGTTTGCATTGCCTTGGAACTTTATACGCTTTGGGTGAAGAAGAGGGCTATGGAGCTTAAGATGCCTTATCCTATTGAGAAACCTCTGACTACAGTGATCTCTACGGCACTCCCTACGCCACTCCCTATTTCTTCTGATGATGTGAAGACACTTCAAGATGCTTTGGCTAAGATGAAGGAAGAGAAAGAGATGTGGGAAAGTAAGTTTCAAGCCTCTAACAAAGAGAAGATGGAATTGCAAAAACAGATGAAGGAGAAAGATGACTTGATAGAGTTACTTGAGCGGCGCGCTGTGAAGAGGCATGCAGAGGATTTATTTTCCTCTACTACTCCATCATCACATCCTCCTACTTCTGGTGCTTGGAAGGGTATTGTGGATCAGCTTGTGCTAGAGAAGATCACCATGAAGCACAACTATGAGAAAGAGATTAAGAGACTTCGAAGGAAGTATCAGCTTGGATCGTCATCAGATGTTCCTTAGGACCTAGCTTTTTCTTATTTTGATATTATTGTATTTTGTACTTCCAAGTGTAACTCTTTCCGATATTCAATGAAATGAGATGTTTATCAGTATTTCAAAAAGTGTTATTTTTCTTTATGATGTTTGTAATTGCTTTATATCTTAAAGATCCTTGAAAACTGGTTGAAACACCTGCATTTTGCATTTGCATTCGCATCATCATGCATTGTGTGTTGCCTTTTCCAGATGTCTTATTTGTTTCTTTTGGCCTTCCTTCAGTCAAGCTGTCGCATCACTACAACACTCGGGCTAACTTTAAGAAAAAGATGGATCAGTTGCAACAAGAGAACCGCGAGCTCCGTGAAGAGGTATCAACTCTGAAAGAGGGTTTAGAGAGACTCATTGCTGCAATAGAAGCTATGGTGGCTGCTCAGAATCAGCCACCACCACCTCCTCTTTATCCTGTGCAGATGACTGTGATTTCTGAGATCGGATCAACGCCCATTTCTGTGGCCCCGATTAATACTTCTCAATATCAAATGCCTGTTGGTTTCCCTTGGGGCATGCCTACCAATTATGTGCCAGAGGGATATCGACCTCCTGTTCCCGAAGGTTCTAGAATCCCTGCTGTCATGGTTGTACCACCTCCTGTGGTTAATGTTGTTCCTAATGCTGAAATTTCGGTTGTTCCTACTATCATACCTGTGCCACCGCCTGTAACTCACGCTATGCCTTATACTGAAGAACAAATTTTCCACACTGCTCCGAGCGAGAGTTTAGATGTTATGGATCGAATAGATGACTTTCAAGATCAGTTTGCTGAAATGCAGAGAGAAATCAGGGCTTTAAGGGGAAAGGAGTTATTTGGAAAGAATGCTCATGAGCTTTGTCTTGTTCCAAATGTGAAGATTCTCGCCAAGTTCAAAGTTCCGGATTTTGAGAAGTACAAAGGGAACACTTGTCCGCAAAGTCATTTGATCATGTATGCTAGAAAGATGTCTACCTATACTGACAACCATCAGTTGTTGATCCACTATTTTCAAGATAGTCTTACCGGTGCTGCGCTGAAGTGGTATATGGGACTCGATAGTACACAAATCAAGACATTCAACGATCTTTGTGAAGCTTTTGTTCGTCAGTATAAGTATAATCTTGATATGGCGCCAGACCGTGATCAGCTCCGCGCAATGTCTCAAAAAGAGAAAGAAACTTTTAAAGAATATGCGCAGAGATGGCGTGAAATTGCAGCTCAGATAAGCCCTCCGCTGGAAGAGAAAGAAATGACCAAGATTTTTTTGAAGACTCTGGGTCCATTTTACTATGAAAGGATGGTTGCGAGCGCTCCTAGTGATTTCACAGAAATGGTTAATATGGGGATGAGATTAGAGGAAGCTGTCCGTGGGGGACGTCTGATAAAAGAAGGAAATTCTGGAAGTACAAAAAAGCCTGGTGTTGGGTTCCCTAAGAAAAAAGAGGGAGAAACTAATGCTATATCTCAGGAAAGGTCTAGAAGACGCAGAGTTGTGAACAACAATGGTAGTCGTCGTCAGCAACAAGTAGCATCTGTTACGCCTGTTATCAGTAACACCCCTACCGCTCAAGCTACTTCAAGTTATCACCCACGTTTCCAAGAGAAGACAACTCAACAAGGTCGTACACAGAGGAAAACACAATTTGATCCCATTCCAATGACGTATTCTGAGCTATTTCCGGCTTTAATAAAGAAGAATTTGGTTCAACCTCGTGATCCGCCGGCTGTTCCAACTGAAATTCCATGGTGGTATAAGCTAGATGCTCATTGCGCATTTCATCAAGGTGCCCCTGGACACGATATCGAAAATTGCTATCCTCTGAAGCATGAAGTCACAAAGCTCGTAAAAAGCGGTATTCTGTCTTTTGAAGATACCAACCCTAATGTGCAATCAAATCTGTTTCCTAATCATGGTAATGCAACTGTCAATATGGTATATGGTTGTCCTGGTACATACCGTATTTTCGATATTCGCTGGATTCGGAGATCGCTTGTTGAAATGCATGCTACTTTGAGTGAGTTCCATGATATTGAGCATGATTATGCCGCCTGTTGTATTTGTTCTGTGAACCCTCGTGGGTGTGTGATTGTAAAAAGGGACTTACAAAAGATGATCGATGAGAATTTGATTCAGGTTACTGCAAACAGAAATGGAGTTGAGAACGAGGTGAATGTCATAGTCCCACGTTTCAATATTCCTGAGCGAGTTGTAATTTCTTACAATAGTCAGAAATCTGCTGTGACGCCTTTGGTTATTCGTTTGCCTGGCCCGACACCGTATGAATCCGATAAAGCCGTTCCCTACAGATACAACGCTACTATGTTGGAAGATGGAAAAGAGGTTCCCATTCCTTCTCTTCCCTCAGTTGTGACTATTGCTGATGTTGGACGTGTAACCAGAAGTGGTCGAGTATTTGCTAATGTGCCCTCAAAGACAAGTGAAGATACTGTGGGTAAGCAAATTCAGTTGAAGACTTCTGTGGAGTCTGGTCAATCAAGTGATGTAAATCAGAAGTCAGATAATGATGAGGTATTGAAATTGATCAAGAAGAGTGAATATAATATGGTGGATCAACTGTTACATACACCGTCAAAAATATCTGTTTTATCTCTGTTAATGAGCTCTGAGGCTCATCGTGAATCGTTGCAGAAAATATTGGAACAAGCTTATGTAGATCATGATGTGACTGTTAACCAGTTTGATAGCATTGTTGCCAATATCACTGCGTGTAATAATCTGAGTTTTTGTGATGAAGAGTTGACCGAGCATGGAAGAAATCATAATTTGGCTCTCCATATTTCCATGAATTTCCAGGAAGACGCTCTATCCAATGTGTTGGTTGATACTGGGTCATCGTTGAATGTGATGCCAAAATCTACTTTGTCCAGATTATCTTATCAAGGTACTCCTATGAGGTTCAGTGGGGTCATTGTGAAAGCCTTTGATGGATCGAGGAAAACTGTGATTGGAGAGGTGGATCTCCCTATCAAGATTGGTCCGTGTTTTTTTCAGATTACTTTTCAAGTCATGGATATTCGTCCTGCTTACAGTTGTCTTCTAGGACGCCCATGGATCCATGAAGCTGGAGCTGTTACTTCGACATTGCACCAAAAGTTAAAATTCATGCAGAATGGTAAACTTGTTGTTGGTGGAGAACAAGCTATGTTGGTAAGCAGTTTGTCGTCTTTTTCTTATATTGATGCGGAAGAGGATGTTGGAACTCCGTTTCAGGCTCTTTCTATGGTTGATAAAGCTGTTAAGAAAGATGGGGTGTCCATGTCTTCTCTAAAAGATGCACAACATGTAGTGGATAATGGCCAAGCTAATGGATAGGGCCGAATCATTGAAGTTGCTGAGAAAAAAGATAGAGCTGGTTTGGGTTTTACATCTGGTTCAACCCGAAATGAGCTGAAGAGTACTCATGAAGTTTTTCGAAGTGCTGGGTTCATCCATTGCAAAGATCATTCTACAACTGCAATTCTTGAAGATGACCAAGAGGAAGAAATGCCCAACTTTGTGACACGTGGATTGATATGCCAGAATTGGATCGCTGTTGATGTTCCTACTGTTGTTCATATTTCAAAGTAATTTGTTTTTGTTTCTTTCAAAAATCCTTTCACTCTGCCCAAGGTGAAAGTGAATTTGTGAGGGCTTTGTTTCAACTTTTATCATCATCAATAAAATGTTTTTCTGTTTATCCATATGTTGTTTTCCTTTTTTGCTTTATTTCTGAAAAATGGTAACATAAAAAAAACCGAAAAAAAAAAGTATAATAATGTTATAATCACTCTTATCTGCATAATATTTTCATTTTTGTTCATATTCTAAAATCAAACATAAAATCATTGTGCAGATTGATTGTTAAACCCATTGGAAATAATGACCATATGCCCTCTCCCAACTTTGAGTTCCCTGTGTTTGAAGCGGAAGAGGAGGATATTGATGAAATTCCTGATGAGATTTCTCGATTGCTTGAGCACGAGGAAAAGGCCATTCAGCCTCATGAAGAGCCGGTGGAATTGGTTAATCTGGGTTCCGATGATGATAAGAAAGAAGTCAAGATTGGGGCACTGCTTCAGTCAAATGTTAAGAAGAAGATGATAGAGCTTCTTAGAGAATACGTTGACGTGTTTGCTTGGTCCTATCAAGACATGCCTGGTCTTGATACCGGTATTGTGGAGCACCATTTTCCATTAAAGCCTGAATGTTCACCCGTGAAGCAGAAATTGAGAAGAACTCATCCTGACTTGGCCGTGAAGATTAAAGAAGAGGTTCAAAATCAGATTGATACTGGTTTTCTTGTGACCGTCGAATATCCTCAATGGGTGGCCAATATTGTGCCTGTTCCAAAGAAAGAAGGAAAAGTCCGAATGTGCGTTGATTATAGAGATTTGAATAAAGCAAGTCCAAAAGATGATTTTCCACTACCACACATTGATTTGTTGGTAGATAATACTGCTAAGTTCAATATCTTTTCAATTATGGATGGATTTTCCGGTTATAATCAAATAAAGATGACACCTAAGGATATGGAAAAAACAACATTCATTACACCCTGGGGAACATTCTGTTACAGAGTGATGCCCTTCGGTTTAAAAGATGCTGGTGCAACGTACCAGAGAGCTATGACCACTCTGTTCCATGATATGATGCATAAAGAAATTGAGGTCTATGTGGATGATATGATTTGTAAGTCGAAGACTGAAGAAGATCATATTAAAAATTTATTGAAGTTGTTTCAACGTTTGAGAAAGTTTAAGCTCCGTCTGAATCCTAATAAATGCACTTTTGGTGTTCGTTCTGGAAAATTGTTAGGCTTTATTGTCAGTCAGAAAGGCATTGAAGTTGATCCTGGTAAAGTTAAAGCTATCCAGGAGATGCCTGCACCCAAAACAGAAAAACAAGTAAGAGGATTCTTGGGACGTTTGAACTATATCTCCCGATTTATATCCAATATGACTGCCACATGTGCACCGATTTTCAAACTTCTCCTCAAAGATCAAGGTTGTGTCTGGACAGAAGATTGTCAGAAAGCTTTCGAAAGAATTAAAGAGTATTTGCTTGAACCTCCTATTTTGTCTCCTCCCGTAGAAGGAAGACCTTTGATCATGTATTTGACCGTGCTAGAAGAGTCTATGGGTTGTGTTCTGGGTCAACAAGATGAATCCGGGAGAAAAGAATTTGCCATTTATTATTTGAGTAAGAAATTCACTGATTGTGAGTCTCGGTACACAATGCTTGAAAAGACATGTTGTGCTCTAGCTTGGGCTTCCAAGCACCTCCGCCAGTATATGTTGAATTGTACAACTTGGTTGATATCTAAAATGGATCCAATCAAGTATATCTTTGAAAAGCCTGCTTTAACTGGGAGGATTGCTCGTTGGCAAATGTTGTTATCAGAATATGATATCGAGTACCGAACTCAAAAGGCGATAAAAGGAAGTGTTTTGGCTGATCATTTGGCACACCAGCCAATTGATGATTATCAACCTATTCAGTTTGACTTTCCTGATGAGGATGTGATGTATCTAAAGGTTAAAGATTGTGAGGAACCATTACATGAAGAAGGACCTGAGCCTGGATCCCGTTGGGGTTTGATTTTTGATGGAGCTGTTAATGAATATGGCAGAGGTATTGGTGCAATTATTGTTACTCCTCACGGTTCTCATATTCCTTTCACTGCAAGGTTGGTTTTCACTTGCACAAATAATGCGGCTGAGTATGAAGCGTGTATAATGGGCTTGGAAGAAGCTATTGATTTAAGAATCAAGATCCTTGATGTGTATGGAGATTCAGCTTTAGTGATTAATCAAATTAAAGGGAAGTGGGAGACACGTCAACCTGATTTGATTCCTTATCGTGATTATGCAAGAAGGTTGTCAACTTTCTTCAATAAAGTTGAGTTTCACCATATACCAAGAGCAGAGAATCGAATGGCAAATGCTTTAGCGACTTTATCCTCCATGATTGTGGTAAATCATTGGAATGATGTGCCAAAGATTAGTGTGATGCGTCTTGATAGACCAGCTCATGTGTTTGTAGTTGAAGAGGTTGTTGATGATAAACCATGGTATTATGATATTAAATTCTTTCTTCAGAATCAAGAGTACCCACTTGGGGCATCCAAGAAGGATAAGAAAACTTTGAGAAGATTGGCTGGTAGTTTCTTGAATGATGATGTGATGTATAAGAGAAATTATGACATGATCTTGCTCAGATGCGTGGATAGACACGAAGCAGATATGTTGATGAAAGAAATCCATGAAGGATCCTTTGGCACCCATGCCAATGGACACGCTATGGCTAAGAAGATGTTAAGGGTAGGTTACTATTGGCTGACAATGGAATCTGACTGTTGTAAATATGTGAAAAGTGCCATAAATGCCAGATTTATGCTGACAAGATTCATGTGCCTCCAACTCCTCTCAATGTTATCTCTTCTCCATGGCCTTTTTCAATGTGGGGCATTGATATGATTGGAATGATTGAGCCTAAAGCGTCAAACGGACACCGTTTCATATTGGTGGCTATTGACTATTTTACCAAATGGGTTGAAGCAGCATCATATGCAAATGTGACTAAGCAAGTAGTGGTCCGGTTTATCAAGAATCAAATCATCTGTCGGTATGGTGTTCCGAGCAAGATCATCACTGATAATGGGTCGAATTTAAATAACAAGATGATGAAGGAATTATGCGATGAGTTTAAGATTGAGCATCATAATTCTTCTCCTTATAGACCCAAGATGAATGGGGCTGTTGAAGCTGCTAATAAGAACATTAAGAAGATTATTCAAAAGATGGTTGTTACATACAAAGATTGGCATGATATGCTTCCTTTCGCTCTACATGGGTATCGTACATCCGTTCGCACTTCAACAGGGGCAACCCATTTTTCTCTTGTTTATGGTATGGAAGCAGTGCTCCCGATAGAGGTTGAAATCCCTTCTATGAGAGTTTTGATGGAAACTGAATTGTCTGAGGCTGCATGGTGTCAAAGTAGGTACAACCAGTTGAATCTGATTGAAGAGAAAAGAATGACGACCTTGTGTCATGGCCAATTATATCAACAAAGAATGAAGAAAGCATTTGATAAGAAGGTTCGACCTCGTGTATTCAGAGAAGGTGACCTCGTGCTCTAAAAGATCTCGACTTTTACTACTGATTCTAGGGGCAAGTGGACTCCTAATTATGAAGGCCCATATGTTGTTAAGAGAGCCTTCTTTGGCGGTGCATTAATTCTTACAACTATGGATGGAGAAGAGTTCACTCGTCCTATGAATGCCGATGCAGTCAAGAAATACTTCGCCTAAAAATAAAAAAAAAGAACAGCTCGCTAAGTTGAAAACCTGAAAGGGCGGCTTAGGCAAAAATGAGCGTCTCGGTGGATTGAAAACCCGAAAGGGAAGTCCAGGCAAAAATTAGAGACAACAAAAATAATCATCCCGGTAGATTGAAAACCCAAGAGGGCAATCTAGGCAAAAGTTAGGGATCATGGCAAGTAACTGCATCTGGCCAGTCTTGATCGTTTGAAGCAACATTTCCTATCAAAGGTTTTACTTCAGATATTCTCCGCTGAAGTCTCAAGTACATTTGGAATTCAAATTTGTTAGGGAGAATAATGGTCATTGTATTTCAGTGTAGAACTTTCCATTGTACTTACCATTTTTCAAACTTTGTAATGATCCATGGAGTTACGCCATTTGCGGACTACCATTCTATCAATAGAATTTGGGCCTTTGTCCCTTTGTTTGCAATTCTTATTTTGTTTCTGTTTATAGAATTTCATTTTATTTTTGATGATGATTTTTGAAACAAATGTGAATAATTGATTTAAATTTTGAAAATTATAAAAACATTTTTCTTTGATTTGTGAAAATAAAAGAAAGGATGTCAACAGTAATCCCAAGAATGGTAGAATCTTGAAGCAAAAAGCGTAAGTGTTCTCTTCAGCAAGGTTCTTTCTTGCCTCTCTGGTAGAATTTATTGGCAGCTCCCAAGTAGAGTTGTGTTGATGTTTCCCCATTTGAGCTATATTGAGGTCTCTTCAGTAGAGTTTTGTTGATATCCCCTTAGCAAAGTTTTTGTTTCTTTGGATAAACCAGATGAGTGTTGAATGGTTTTCCACAACAAAGTCTTGATTCAAATGATGGATATGTTTTATTTATTCAACCAGGTTATGATCGAACAGTTGAGAAATCTGAAGACCATTTCTCCTTGATGTTTTTGCCCAGGCGGAGATTTGTCTTTGATAATTCCTAACAGAGGTTATGCATATTTGTTTTGGATTATTCCCCAAGTAGAGAACAATGTTGTTTACTTCTAAGAAGTGTTGACATAGCAGTCGCCTGTCGGGTTTTCTCTCACCTTGTGATTGTGTGTTGATTTAAAATCTCCCATAGTTTGACTTTTTGCTATGATGTTAACTTCTTATTCCCCAGACAGGGTTGGAAGATTTGTGTTGTCATGTTTTCTCCAACAGTTTTTTTTCTCAAAGCGGAGTTCATATTGTTGTTCCCTCTTGTTGAATTATTGATGGTTGAAGGTTGATCTTTGGGGTCTTTTCCCAAGCAATGTCTCCATTTCCTCAGCGAGATTTGAGCCTTGTAGTAAGATTTATTTTCCTTTAATGGCTCTTGTGTATCTCTTGCAGGTTTTCTGTTGCTGATCCCCAGCACGATCTCCAATGATATCTCTAACTTGCGGAGATTAGCCGAGTATTTCAGTGGTGTTGTGGTGTTTTGTTCACCCTTTGTTTTCCCTTTTTGTCCGTTTTGTCAGCATATTCATATTCATATGCATTGCATGCGCATTCATTTTGGTTGAGCATAGCATGTCTTTGTTGCATTGTGCATCCTGTTTTTTTTGGTGTTTCCCTTTCCCCGGTGTTGTTATCCCACAGAGTACGTGTGTCCTATCTTCATTAGAGTGTCGACCCCTAAGCAGAAAATACCTATCATTTTTAATTCCCCACTGAGTTTATGCCTCGTGGAAGATGTTTGTTTAGCTTTCCTCCCCAGCTTTTATCTGGATGGAATTGTTCCCCAGTTGAGTTATTTCCTCATTGGGTCGAGTCTTGTTTGACCGTTTCTTTCCAGTTTGTTCCTGGATTGAACTTTGGCCTCTTGCAGCAGTTACTTTGGTTTTCCCTGGGCTGTGAAACCTGGATGATGAAAAGGTAGTTTTAAGGATTTATTTTCCTCAGCAGGAATCTGTTATTGATCCCCATCAGAAGATGAAGATTTGATTTCCCCAGTAGTGTTTTGATAACACTCTCTTGGTAATTACTTATGCAACTTCATGTGGAAGCCTCTTTATTTGAGCAGCTTGTGTAATCTACAGAAATTTACCTTCTCAATAAATAACATTTCTCTAGTTCATCCTCAACAGAGAAGTTTATTGTGAAATGAGGGATCTTTATCCGACCAGCTTTTCTATCAGAAGGAATTTCTGTTGAATAATTCCCGACGAGAGGTCTATTGCATGGTCCAACCTGCTCGTATCTCTTTTAAAGATCCCCGACAGAGTTATTAATATCTTTTTTTTCCAACAAATGGTTGTCTCTTTATTTGAGAAATTTGTTGTGTGATTGGAGCTGCTCAGTAACAAGTAGCTGATGATATATCTCTTTCTCCTACCCAGTGACAGGTAGTCGAGTATGTTTGTCCTACCCAGTGTCAGGTAGTTGACCTTTATTTTCTTCTCCTACCCAGTGACAGGTAGTCGAGTCTGTCCTACCCAGTAACAGGTAGTTGACATGTTATTTACTCTATCCAGTAACCGATAGTTGGTAACCCCTTTCATTCATGTTTATTATTCCCGCTAAACTACTCAGTAACCAGTAGTTGGCGTTGCTTCTTTTCCTACCCAGTAACAGGTAGTTGATTATATCTCAATAAGTGGATTACTTTTTACCCAGTAACTGGTAGTAAGTAATACATCTCTTTATTTTCTACCCAGTAACTGGTAGATAACAATTCTCTTGTGTTTTTTGCACTTATTTTCTACTCAGTAACCAGTAGAAAGTATTTTACCTATTCTATTCGGTTCGAATATCTTCGCCCAGTAACTGGCAGATGGTATCTCTTTCCCTGTTGAGTCATTTCCTTTCCTTTATCGGAATAGGATCTTGTTCTTTTGTTTTCCCCTGTGGAGTCTCTTTTCTTCTTCTACTCCGGTGTTTGTTTTTCTCCTGTGGCATTTTCTCCCCATGGCGGTCTTGTGTTTGCATACCATATCATTAGCATAATTATATCATTTTGTGGCCTCTTAGGGCCAAAAATTGGGTTATTGTTATATTTAAGTATCTTCTATCTGGTCGAGACAAAGATGTCTATCTTCATATCTCCGGATAGAGGAATCTTAAATAGGGGCAGCTGTAATACCCTAATTTTTACCCCTAAGATCCCACATTTCATTTATATATCATTCCACAAACAAGATCGTACTCTTGGCTTTCTCACCCTTATCTGCTTCTTACTTATTTTTTGTTGTTTATGCTTACTAACCTCTAACCAAAATACCAAAAATATTTTTCAATTTGCTTGTTTCTTCTTCTTCTCTGTGTGTTTAGGATTTTGCAAGGAGATTGATGGCAAGGACATTCATTCAAGTCTAAATCAAATGGAAGTTTGACCTCATCTTGGTCAAACTATCAAGAGATTGCTTCAAGTGCAAATTGGTTGTGGCAGTGGGTTATTTTCTCAGGAAATGAGATTGTTCAAGGTCAAATTGTCTTGTATTGAAATCCAGTGGTTTATCAAGCAGTGTTCTATGAGAAGTTTGGTCCATGACTATTATGATCAAGGTTCATCAATCCAAGTTGTGTTCATCTATGGATTTATTTTCCCAGAGATTAATTCAGATAAATTCAAAGAGATTCAGTTTTAACCGAAGATTCAGAGTTTTGTCTGTACAATTCATGTTTGGTGGATGTTCGATCAAGATGTTGGTTTTGGGATGCAAGTACAAAGTGTTCATTCAAGTGTGCCATTTCCAAGTGATTCTAAAGCATGATTGAAGGCATTGATATTTGGGTTCATCATGACATCAATTCCTTAAAGATTTATTTCATCCAAGAATTTGATTCAAATTAAATTTGGAAGAGACATGCATATGGCTTACTTGGAATGCAAGTTACTTGAAAATGTAAGGCATTCATCATCACTAATATTTCCCAAATTCAAAGTTGTCAAGGTTTCATTAAGACAAGACAATTGTCAAATTTCAAAGTCCAAACACAAATGCCCAAATGCAGTATGGAAGAGGAAAAGGATACAGAAGGAACGACTCTGTCGGGGTGAAAGGAAAAATCGTGATGCATTTCGCAAGTTGCTGGAAGAACATATTGCTGATGAAGTTCTTACTGCTAAAACACAATGGCGAGATTATTGCTTGAAGGTGAAAGAGTTGCCTCAATATCAAGCTGTTGCATCAAATACATCTGGTTCTACCCCAAGAGATTTATATGAGGATGTCTTTGAAGATCTTGAAAAGAAGTATCATGAAGACAAGACACTCATAAAAGATACACTTAAGTCAGGTAAGATTACAGTAGTTACCACATCAGTATATGAGGACTTCAAGTCTGCAGTATTAGAAAAAGTTGCTTGCCAAACGATATCAGAGATCAATTTGAAGCTTTTATATGAAGAATTATTAGAGAGAGCAAAGGAGAAGGAGGAGAAAGAAGCTAAGAAACGACAACGCCTTGCTGACGACTTTACTAACCTGTTATATTCGTTCAAGGATATTACTACTACTTGAATATGAGAGGATTGCAAGCCACTTTTTGAGGAGGCACAAGAGTCAGCTCCTGGGGAGAATAGGGATAATATTTCTAGTACCACAGGGCAAGTTTTTGATAAGGCTTCTCAGTATAGTGTGCTAGGGAACATTACACCGGCTTTTACATCTGGCTTTTCATTCTCCAAGAACCATAATCAGAATCAGAATATAGCTCATCTTGGTGGACAAGTAACAAATAATCAGCTGGCTTCCTCGAATCAGATAGATAAATACGGTGAAAGAACTCAAGATAGTCAACTTGAAATTGCATCTGCTCAGGACATGTCCCAGCCGAGTGGTATAGACCAAATTCGTGGCAGTTAGCCTTCTGGTATATATGGTGCATCCCTGCATGGCACTCCTTTGAACGTTATGCAAAATTTATGGACCAATGTTTCTAGCAGGCAACATCCTAATGCTTCGAAGATTTCATCACTGCCCAAACAAATTAACTATGGAATGATAGCTGACTCCAACAATCCAGGTGATCAAGGTCTAGAGAAAGATGGTGAGGAATTTCCTTCCATTGGTGCTGAAGAGCCTGCAGTTCCATCACACCCGATAGACCCTGTCATGAAATGTGTATCCGATGCTTCTCAACCAAACCTAACTGCGACTTCTAGAGACAATGAGGCTCTAGGTCAGTCTTTAAGACCAAACAATGTTTTGAATTACAATTTCTCCTCTCTGACTCAAGTCCAATCCATGAGAAATATGGAGATTGATCCTAGTAATCGGGAAGCCAAGAGATTGAAAGTTTCAGATAATATGCCCAACAGACAACAGGTAGATTCCAACCACGGACAACAATTGTCATATGGATATAACAATGTGGTCAGAGATGTATCTGGAAATTATTCTTCCATCACATCATCAGACCCCAGTATGTTATGCTTGTCAGCAAAGCCACATCATGTACAGAACATAAATGCAACTTCTCAGGAGGTTGATTGTTGATTGCATTGTTCAAATGTTAAAATCCAAAGTGGGAAGCATATAGTCTGGATAACATAGAAGAATATGCTCATTCATACTTCAGCAATGGTGTAATCCATGCTTCAGGTGATCTTCAGCGCCATCTTGAGCCACAGAGTGACAAATAATAACTATGTCTTCTTCTCAGAGTATACATGATGGTTTTATCAATCAAAACAGTGGAGCTAATGATTACAAGTCAACGATTGAGGAACCTTGTAGTGTTAATTGTTGATATGTTTGTACAGAGAATATGAGGCAGTTGAATAGGTATCAAATCCAATTTGTTGATGAAATATGACAGGGAACAATTCGACATCTTCATCACCAAATTGTTACAAATTGATGCAATGTTTTGCCCGTAATTCAGGAACTCGCCTTTCAGTTTCTGCATACAAATGCAGTCTCCAAATCATTTGGGAAAAAAAACAGGGTAATATTACGACTGGAGATACTTATTCAAGCAATTTAAAACGTACCCATGAGAAGCTTCATATTAAGCCATATTTCCAAGCCATGTTAATATAATTCCAGCTGTTACACTCCAAGCTGACCCCACAAGCCTTTAAAGTTGTTTCTAAGCCATGAGCCAATTGCAAAAAGTAACTACACACGTAAGCTGAAATAGAAAATCAAAACGACATGAAAGTTTCAGCACATGGGTCACGCACAACGTATCAACCAAAACGCAGAAAAATCACACAAACGACAAATCACTCACCCTCACTCTCATCTATAAATACAATACATACCTCACTCATTTTCTCAAGCTTGAAAAGCCAGAAAACCTTTGCAGAAAACTCCCCAATACTTATCTTCAAGCTTTAACCGAGCTACCTCCATCAATTCCCAAATTCACCTTTCTTCACCATTCTTGTTCATATATCCTCCAATTCAAACGAGACTTGAAAATTCTTCAAAAAGAAATTGCAACAACAACTTCATCAATTCACAACAACTTCAAACGATAACAACCGCATCTCGTAATTTTTTCCGCAACGCATTTCAACATCACACAACACCAGTTCAAATTCGGTCAGATTCAAAGAAGAAGAAGAAGAAGAGAGTTTATGTTTCACCGTTTACCTGAATTTGAAGGTAGATTGAGCTTCACTGTCAGCTTCGATCCGTTACTTTTTGTTGTTTTTTCTTTGAACTGTTGGTATTGTTGTGAAGAGCTTTTGATATCGATCTTTTCCGTGTGATTTTCGTATCCCGCCGCCCCAATTTACGAAAGGCTTTGAAACATTCATGGCCGTGATAGTGACCACAGCGCAAGAAGAAGAAGATGATGATTCTGATTTGTTTTTCTTTCTCTTTTTCCTTTTCAATTATTTCAATTTTTTTTATTTCTTTTTTTTAAGAATTTGGGCCGTGTGGCCTTTTACTATCATCATCCCCAAATTTTGTTTTTTTAACCTCCCTTTTCTTTCTTTTTTTATTTTGTTTCCTTGTGTTTTGTTTTGTTTGTTGTTTGGTTGGATCTCAAATCTTGAATATGATCTTGTTAATTTCAATGGACCATGGGCGTCGATAGGATAAATTCTAAATCCGCCAAGAGAGGTGATTGATATTAATGATGATTTAATCGATTTAAGATTCAAATTGAGGTTTCTTTTCATTTTAATTCTCTTTATTCTTCTTTTTATTTTTGATCGATGAAATCTATGGATCATAGATTGTTGATTATCAAGGTTGTTTAATCTTCATTATTTCAAATCTATGGACGAATAATCATTGAGATAATTCTCCGTACTTTGGAATAGTGACAGATTACCTTTGATTAATTGATTAAAAATCTTGATTATGATGAGATCACTACCTCTTTTCTTTTTGTGTGGCATGTTTTAGGAGAGTGATTTACATATCACTTCTCTAACATGTGTTAACACTAACATTATTATTGACCGGCCTCAGATAGTCGTGGTTTCTACATAAACCTGATTACGATTGCTTAACATAGCGCTAAAGTGTCCCTTAATCGGAAAATGATCATTCTTGGCTCAAACTTATGTTTAAAAGTCCAAGTATGATTAGCTGCTTGTCTTAAGTCCAATACCTATGAAAATCATTGTTAGGAGGCTTTGATTCTATCAATCCTCTAATGAGTTTTCATTAACCTTGGTCTAAAGTGCAAGAATTAATCATCATTGATCATATGTTCTAACCACTAATTACTAACTCACTAACAATATCCTTGTTTAATTTTGTTTATATTCTCTTCTTACTCCTTATTTCTCTACTTTTATGCTTCCATATTATCATTTCATATCATATCTTTGTTTATGTTTATGTCATTTCTCTTTTGTCCACTTGGACCATACCTTGTTCAAAGCACTAATAAAGGATAAAAAATCTCTAAAAAAACTTGGTGCTATTAACTTTGTGGTTATGCTCTTGGACTATTCTTAGACCTTGGACTTCATGGACCTTTGGACTTAGAATTAGGACTCTCATTCCTATGCTTGGAGTATTGTGGATCTTAGCCTTTATTTGGCTCGCTCATTAGCTTATGCTTTAAATCAGATGGAATTCTTTTTTGCTTGCTATGGAGTGTGCTACAAGTCGGTTAGATCTTTCTTACCTCTAGCTCTTATTTTGGTTTCTAGGATAGTCACTTCATCTCCTCCCCTTCTTAAATTTTCAAAATCTTCTCCCTCTTTCAAAACCTTCTTGGTTTCAAACTTCAAAACCGCTTTCGCAATAAAACCTTGACTTTCGTCAAGTGATTTTTAAACTTTTGTTCTTCTTAATAAAAGTCAATCAATGTTAATCATGCTTTGACCAATTTCAAAAGACATAAAAAATACAAAAACTCATTAACTCTTTTTGTGCCTTTATGCACTTTTTTCACTTTAAAACTTTTCATAAAGTTTAGACATGATTCATTTCTATAGTTGAGATGTAATTCTCCTATTCCCCATATTATTAAGACTTTGACATTTTCCACGTTGATGTTGAGTGATAGTCTTGTTGATAATCCAAGCAAATCCTCCATCTTTATGTGACGCAGATGTTGTCTTAATACTCGTGGGTGAATAGTCGCAATTTTCTCCTTAAAATGACGATTTGTCTTTACATCTAAAATCAATCAAAACCAACAAATTTTTGTCATTTGTACCACGAACTACGGGGTTTTGATCCTATATTGCACTTTGTGGGTACGTAGGCATGAGGCGATAAGCCTCTCCAAACACAAAATTCTAAAAAAATAATTCTCTTCTCATCTCCCCAATCTCTTTTCAAACAAACCATTTTCAAACCAAAAAACGTAAATATTTCAAAGGGCTCATATAGAGTACTATAGACGTTTTGGGTGCTAACACCTTCCGATTGCGTAACCAACCCCCTTTTCCCGATCTCTGTTTCTTGTTCTCGTTTCAGAACTCTTTGGTTTTGTTCGCTCTTTTTCCTTTCCTTTATCTGGATAAAATAAAAGTGCGGTGGTAACTCTTGTTTTTTGAGTTAAGTTAATTAATAACTTACGCTCACGATTTTTACCGCTACAGATGGAACACAACAAGAAATAGGAATACTGTCACGCTCGCTACACCCCTCGCTTAGCGAGTCCTTGGCGAACACTCGCTACTGGTTCGCCTAGCGAACAAGCTCGCGAAGACAGTCAGAAGCTACTGGAAGTGTTCGCTACTGGCTCGCTGGAGCCTCGCCTAGCGAATAACTCGCTACATCTCTCGCCATAGTGAATAAGGGTCATTTCCATTCTGCCCAAGTCTGGGGACGTTCGCTGGCAGCTCGCTACCAGATCGCTTAGCGAACGACTCGCCACTCTGCTTGCCT
Organism: Lathyrus sativus; assembly: GCA_963859935.3. Lineage (NCBI taxonomy): Eukaryota > Viridiplantae > Streptophyta > Magnoliopsida > Fabales > Fabaceae > Lathyrus > Lathyrus sativus. Next base: position 618,818,336 of record OZ012740.1, on the reverse strand, counting down.
AGTGAACATGCTAGCGAGTGTCTGCGTACTCAAAAACCCCAACTGTCCAAAAACCTCAGAAACTCCCAAAATCACCCGATTCAATTCCAACAAGTTCCAGTAGTCTTAGCCTAACAATCCTCAACTAAATTACGACATTAATTCCAGATTCTAACCGTTCAAACATCGATTTTTGTGGATTAAACTCATTTCGACCTAAAATGGGAAAATATGGAAAACATCCAAATAATCCAAACACACACATACATAATCACACACATTGATAGAATGATAAGATTTTACACCCTTACCCGATTAATCGAATCCTAGAGATTTCTCTTGATGATTCTCCAAGTTTTCCTCTCTTTCTCTTCTTCCTTCTTCTTCCTCTATCTTTCTCTTCTTTTTCCTTTCTTTCTATTTCTATCCTTTTCTTTTCTCTCTCTTTCCACTTATATCTCTTTCTATTTTATTTCCCTCCAAACATCTACTAAATCTTTTTCTCATAAAATATCCAACTTAACATTAAATACTTAATGTCTAAAATACCCACCAATCTATTTTCCCCGAAAACTCTCAAAATCGGTAAAATAGCATAATATGCAAACATAACATATTAACACATTAATTCCATAAATAAAATAATAATCATCCAATGATTCAAATAATTAAAATAATCCCAATAAATCAATTAATTAATAGAAATAACTAATTATTAAAAATTGGGCTGTTACAACCCTCCCACACTTAAAGATTTTCTCCCTCGAAAATTACCTCAATGCACAGAGTCGTATACGACTCTCTCAACTGGTCTCCCACTCCCAAATCCAACTTTCTCCAGCTAGTCCTCCCAACTACCTTCACCAAAGAAATCTCTTTACCTCGAAGTTGCTTCTCGTTCATCAATCTGAACTAGCAATGCCTCAACAGTCAAATCCTCTCTCACTTGTACACTATCTATCTGAATGAATGCACTTGCACTTCCTCAACTTAGGCACATACCACATCATGTAAATTCACAAGCGACATCGGTAAAACAATCTAACATGCTACTTCTCCCATGCTTCCGTTGCGCCACTCTGATACAAATCAGCAAAACATGGTGTGTGCTTCCGAGACTTCAAAGCTCGACCAACACCAGTCACCTTTGTAACTCTCAAAACACGTCTTTTCTTGGATCTTCTTGATCTTTTCAGTCGTCTCCTACACAATTCTCAGGTCCGAGCATAACACTCTCGCCTGAATCATATAAATACAAAGGAGTCCTACACCTCCTACCATACAAAGCTTCATACGATGTCATTCCGATACTAGAATGATAGCGGCTATTGTAGGTAATTCAATCAACGATAATTAACTATCCCACGATCCACCTTAATCCAACACACAAGCTCTCTACAAATCCTCTAAAGACTGTATAGTTCTCTCTGTCCGTACATCCGTCCACGGATGATAGGCAGGGTTCGACTTCAACATGGTACTTAAAGCGTCTGCAAACTCTCCCAAAATCTCGAAGAAAACTCAGATTCCCATCTGACACAATATTCGACGACATCTCATACAACTTCATCACTTCATCGATATACATCTCAGCTAGCTTCAACATAGAATGATTAATCTTCCTTGGTAGGAAAAGAGCCAATCTAGTCATTCTATCCAAAATCACCCAATTAAAATCATATCCCTCAAATTCTCCGGAAAACCCAACACAAAATCCATGGGAATACTATTTGATTTCCACTCTGGAATATTCAACGGTTGCATCGGACCCAACGGTCTCTGACGTTTATTCTTCGACTTCCGACAAGTCTAACCAGCATATACAAACTCAACCACTTCTTTCTTCATCTATGGCCATCGAAATAATTTCCTCAAATCCGGTTACATCTTCATAGCACCGGGATGGATACTCCATCTACCTCAATACTCTTATTTCACTTAATAATATCTAGAACATAAAATCTATCACGATATCTCATGATACCATTTCCATTAATCCGAAAATCTTCCCTTCGACTTTAATTCATCAAATTCAACCATTCTACCAACTCAAACCAGAGTTGTGACCTTATCGAATCTCATCAAGAATACCACTAGTAAGGTCCAACATACTAAGCTTAAATCCATAATAAGTCTCTTAACAAACCAAACTCATATCACAAAATTGCTCAATCCGTTCTAACTCTTTTCACCATCATCATCAGTATATGCAAAGATTTCCAAGTCAATGCATAAGCTACCAAGTTTGCTTCACCCGAATGGTAATTCAATCCAAAACCATAATCCTTCAGGAGTCCCAATTATTTTCTCTGCCTCATATTCAAATCTTCCAAATCAAACAAACACCTTAATCTCTTGAGATCACCAACCATTTTAAATCTCACACTAACCAATTGAAGCCTCCAACTCCGACACAAACACAACAACAACCAACTCTAAATCACTTGTCAGATAATCCCTCTTATGTACTTTAAATTTCCTCCAAGCATAACTAAACTCGTTGATGTTGCACTTAACATATCTCCCAATCATATCAACAAAGCATCACAAAACACAATGAACAGTTCTGTCAGATTCGGCAAAAATCAACACACGAGTTGTTGACAGCCCTCCCAAAACTCTTTGAACTTCTTTCACAGTGGCATATAACTGCTTCTTCTCCAACACTGATAACTCAAGTTCCCGATACTCAACACAATCCTATATACTCTTTGAATATATCAAAATATCATCGGTTAACACAACCATTGACTCGACCAATTAAGTATGGAAAATCTCATGCCAAACGGACACACAATTTGTGAGTTATGGCGGAAACACAAACCGCACTTTTTGCACTTACTACAACATCCAAAAATATTCCATCAATAAATAACTTAATTCCATGCCACTACTTCACCATCACTTAGAGAATTGTAATAGCTTCCAACGCTTTGAACCGTGTGTCATTCCGAGTTACAGTTCTCCCGTTACGTCAAAAATACAAAAACAACATTTTCACACTTAGAAGGTCATTCAACACATCTTCAACTCTTGAAATGTTTAAAGGTCTAATTATACCAATATTGTATTCCACATCTTACTTTCTTTAATAATCACCTGAAGTCATTATCCACCCTTATACTCGACCTCACAATCTGTTGCCGTAGCATACACACCAGACACAAATCTCAAAACTACTCAATCAATTTTAATTCCTTGACCATCCAAACAGACATATAATATGGAGCTCTCAATATCATATTAGTTTCCGTAACTAAGTCGATCGTAACTCCACTTCACGTCCTGACTTTATATCACTATCTTGTCAGGATAACTCCTAGACAACCACAATTAATCGGTAAACTGTCAACTTCCCCACTTTCATTAACACTCCAAAATTCCCATCAAAATTAAACATCTCAACACTGTCCTATGCCGACTCATCAAAAAAATTCTAAAGCACTTAGCTTAACTCAAGACAATTCACTGCATCACGCCATCTAAGCTTGCAAGACACATCTATCCCATCAAGCACAATCCCAACTACTATCAACAAGAGATTAAGGGTGATCAGTTTCTCAATTTGTCAATAGACAGCCAAAAATCATGATGGGATATAAACCATATTTACCAAACTATAAGAGCGTTCAACCACACACTGAGCTACAACTCCACACTTGCAGCATCCTAGAGAAGCACAAGTTTCTCCCCCACTTGAATCATTCCCACTTCCTGCAGACAAAGGTTAGACAACAAACATGTATCGACAATGTTTTCACACACATGTCGCATACAAGGGAACAACCAACATTGTACAACTTGGCCAGACGGACCGACCTTCTCTGATACCACTAATGTAACACCCTTCTAAACCCCACGGAAAATATATGAATAATCAGAGTAAATTATCATGCATTCACAAAAGGGCGTCACAAATAACTTTCAAAACATCAAAAACCATCTGTCATGCTCATTAACACTTTAATAAATAATTATGCTTTTCAAGATTTCACTTTGCATGTAGCATCGGATTCAATTTATATTCATAATTCTCTTAACAAAACATTCGTGTTCATCACATAAATCAACATTACTTAGGCATTAAGGTCAACATCATAATAATTCGATAAATATAAAAACATTGCGTAGAGTACACAGTGTATCTCTAAAACATAAACCAAGTGATCCCAGTGTTACATGACCAGAGCATGACTCGACCCAACATAATTAAATTACTAAACAACTACACCAATAGCGACTTCGTAACTACGAACAATACTACTCCTTGATACCTGCACGATGTCATATAGGACATCATTCCAGCAGAAGGGTGAGAAATATTATCATAATAATCAATGCATATGATTATATATATCTACAATCTTAGAATACACATAATCAACATTCTCACCACAAGTCATCCATATACGTCACAATGTATATACAAATGTACGGATAATCACTAAACACATTCATCACACATACATCCATAATTCACTCATTTCCACATAAACATTACAATTATATTTATTCATCAATTCACAACTCTCAGTTCAAAAATTCATACACATATGCATACTTTCATATAACAATTATATCTATGCCATCTGACTCAATGCAACACAATGTAACCCATGCCATGTGGTACCAACACTTGTTATTATTTTTTGGTTAAACCGGGTCCGTTCCCTAGACCAATAACAAACAAAAGCCCGTTCTCTAAGCTTTCAAACCCACCCTTCTAGGTTTGGGACAAGTCACTAGTCTCCACGAAACTAGCAAGTATTTCTTCTTGACAACAAATGATGTGTATGCAATCAACAAACAAATGCACTTAAGACCGTTCCCGTATCTTAATCCCATGCATTCTCAAATAATTCATCACACAAGAATTATAACATGATTGCACACACAACACATTCATCAAAGTATTCATACTTTCAACATCATCACTACATTCATCAAATAGTACACAAGAATCAAATAGATTCAATCGCAAATACATATTCATGAATTCTTCATATACAATCAATATGCATTCACATTATCGCGCCAAACGGCAACGAACTCCATCACAATCATCATACACTTTTAATCAATTTAAACAATGCATATATTTGCCAAAAGGCCACATTTCACATTCGATTCCACAATCTAGGATTCACGCCATACGGCTACCCTTAGCATAACATATCACATCATACAACTATGCATTAAGAAAGATCGATCACAATCGAGCCGAACAATCAACATTGGATGGAACACAACAAGAAATAGGAATGTTGTCACGCTCGCTACACCCCTCGCTTAGCGAGTCCTTGGCGAACACTCGCTACTGGTTCGCCTAGCGAACAAGCTCGCGAAGACAGTCAGAAGCTACTGGAAGTGTTTGCTACTGGCTCGCTGGAGCCTCGCCTAGCGAATAACTCGCTACATCTCTCGCCACATTGAATAAGGGTCATTTCCATTATGCCCAAGTCTGGGGACGTTCGCTGGCAGCTCGCTACCAGCTCGCTTAGCGAACGACTCGCCACTCTGCTCGCCTAGCGAACGTGCTAGCGAGTGTCTGCGCACTCAAAACCCCCAACTGTCCAAAAACCTCAGAAACTCCCAAAATCACCCGATTCAATTCCAACAAGTTCCATTAGTCTTAGCCTAACAATCCTCGACTAAACTACGCCATTAATTCCAGATTCTAACCGTTCAAACATCGGTTTTTATGGATTAAACTCATTTCGACCTAAAATGGGAAAAGATGGAAAACATCCAAACAATCCAAACACACACATACATAATCACACACATTGATAGAATGATAAGATTTCACACCCTTACCCAATTAATCGAATCCTAGAGATTGCTCTTAATGATTCTCCAAGTTTTCCTCTCTTTCTCTTCTTCCTTCTTCTTCCTCTATCTTTCTCTTCTTTTTCCTTTCTTTCTATTTCTATCCTTTTCTTTTCTCTCTCTTTCCACTTATATCTGTTTCTATTTTATTTCCCTCCAAACATCTACTAAATCATTTTCTCACAAAATATCCAACTTAACATTAAATACTTAATGTCTAAAATACCATCCAATCTATTTTCCCCGAAAACTCTCAAAATCGGTAAAATAGCATAATATGTGTAATGCCCCAAATTTTGCCCTAAGATTAGTCGTTTCATCTTGCATCCCATTTCATTTTGTATTGCGTTTAAACTAACCACTAACGGGTTGTGCAGTTGTTTGATTGTTGTAAGAAAATATCATGTGGCGCACTCTTTTAATTTACAGGGTTTCTAGTGCCACTTTATTTTAAATGAATAAAATAGCACAAGTGGCAAGAGACCGTGTGTAAGGAGTTGTGAGTGTGAAAGGTCGAGAGTTCGAATCCCACCCTTTTCACTTTTTGTTTAGTTTATTTTAATTTGTTTAAATTTTATTTAGTTTTGACTAATTATTTAAGTTGGGCTTTAAAATGGGCATTAGGTTAGAGTTAACCCTAATTTGTTACCTATATAAACATAAGTTGTATTTGAGAAAGAGGAGGAAGACAAAAAGAAAAAAAGGCGGTCATTCTCACGACTTATCAGCAAAAATCTTTGAGGCTTCATCATCATCTCAATTAGAAGAAGTTCCGGAAATCAACCGTCCGTCACAACAAAAGCAGAGAATCTGAATAATCTCACCGTAAGCATCGTTAATTGCCTGTTATTTCTTCTTTTTTTTTGTTTTTTTTTTCATAATCCATTTCCAGGATAAGGAAGAGTAAGAAGAGAAAAGGTGGAAGCCAAGAGAAGATGAATAGATTCACGTTGTGAGAAAGCCAAAAGGGAATTAAAGCCAACCCTAATGGGACAAATGAGAAAGCCAAAAGGGAATTAAAGCCAACCCTAATGGGCCAAATGAGAAAGCCAAAAAAGGGAATTAAAGCCAACCCTAATGGGACAAAGGAGAAAGTCAAAAGGGAATTAAAGCCAACCCTAATGGGTCAAATGAGAAAGCAAAAAGGGAACTAAAGCCAACTCTAATGGGCCAAGTGAACGGAAACTTCCCCTTTCATTATCCTTCCCTTTTTTTAATTCTTATTTATTATTATTTCTCATTTCTTTAGCTTTTTTTTTCCTGTTTATTTTTATTCTTCTTTTTTTGTAAAATTCTTATCTTATTTTCTCTTTTAAGTAATTGAGTTTGAGCTGCTAAAATTTTCATTAAAAAAAACTTAAAACTTAAAAAATTTTATAAAAAAAAAACATTTCTTTTCCTTAAATATAATAAAAAAACTCTATTCTTATAATTAAAATTTAAAACATTTTGTAATTAAAATTAAAACTTTTTTTGTCTTAATTAAAACATCAAAGCCGAAACACCTTCTTCATTTTATTTAACATTAAAATCCAAGCAATTTTTCCTTATGAACACAAAATTTAAATTTAAAAGTTTCTCTTAATTAAAATATGGGTTCTGTTTCTAGATTTCAATTAACTTTTCCTTTAAATAAAATTCAAAAAAATAAACTCTTGATGTGATTCATCTAACTCTCATTATCTTGTTTGTTCAGCTTATTCATATTCCATTTGTTTGCTTTATCGTTTTTTAATTGTAATTATGCGAGTAATCATCGCAGTTTATTTTTGCATTTTTTTGGGATTTATAATTTACGCGAGTGATCGTCGCGATGCTTCTTTTACCGCTTTCTTTATCTTTCTGTGCTTTAATTCTACCGTATAATAATTTATTATATCTTGCATGATTTGCCGTTAGAATCCCTTCCGAAGGATTAGGTCTAGCCGTTTGACCGCCGAGAAAATAACCCTAATTTTTGACCCTTTCAAACCCTATTAGCCTAGCCGTCCCGCCGTGGACGAAAACGCCATTTATCCTACCTTTTAGGTCATCGAGTCGCCGTACTCTGTTTTAGGGTTTCCTGTAACGCCCATTTTTAATTATTTAGTTTTTCCGTATTATTTGTTTTCGGTAAATCAAGTGTGGTAATTTCTTGGAGAATTAAGTTCCATAATACTCGAAAATATGAATGATAATAATAATAATAATATTGATATTATTGTTGTTATTATTATGTTTAAAATATTATTGGAAAAATTAATTAAAGAATTGAGAAATAAGAGAAAATGTCCTTATTATTATTATTAATTGGAAATATAAGGAGAAGGTGAATTATTTTTAAACTAAGGGCATTTGTGGCATTTGGGGAAAAAGGAAAGGAGAAGAACACGATAAAACACGCTTGGCAGAAGAACTCGGTTGAAGGAGAGCAACTTGAGCAAAGGAAAGGATCATCAAGGCTATCAATTGTGTAGATTTTTCGAAGCTTCATCATCATCAATCTGCATTTCGAGGTAAGGGGGGGGGGGGGGGAGAAAGTGATCAAAACGGGTAGATATCATGAACGTTAGGTAGTGGGAATTTCCCCTAATCCCATGAATTTTGTTATGCATGTTGTTGTTGTTGTGATTCTGTTATCGATTCTGTTCATATTGATTTCATTGCATGTGTTGATTGAGGGAATTTGGGGATTTCCGGGTGAATTCGAAGTTATACCGGAAATTGGTAATTGCGTAGATGTAAGCGTTACCGAACAGAACTGAGTTGGATGTTATAGTCGGGTAGTGGAACGATTTTCGGGTATGTTGGGGTTTGGCTTGGAATAAAATCGGCTGGGCTCGGAGTGCGTTGCCGACTCTGAGCTGAGAGATATTTTCTGCAGAATTCGCGTGCATTCGCTGGGCGAATGGGGGCGAGCCTTCGCCAGGCGAACTGGGCAGCGAATGCTGCCTTTTGCTTCTGTTTGGCTTCGCTAGGGGTTTCGCCGGGCGAGTCCCAGCGAGTGTTCGCTGCGGGGCTTCGCCATGCGAATGGCAGTGAACATGACAGCATTTTGTGATTTTTCTGCTGTGTTGTTCCGTTCTTGTACCGTTAGACCTATGTTGGTCGTGGGTGATTCTGAGAGTTAACAGAGCACTGTTGTGTGTATGTGTGAATGCAGGAACGTGATTCCTCGTAGTATTTGTATAGTTTATTGAGTGTATGATAGGTATTATGTGTGCTGGTGATATGGCGTGAGATCCTTGAATTGTGACATGTGATACCTGAGATATGTGATAGATGTGATCTGTGGATTACGTGCAGCGTGTGTGCTATTATTTGTTGTGGTGCATTATGTTATGCATGGCATGTGAAGGGGTTGATCATACTGCTCGGTGGGGCGTATGAAATAAACTCAGGCTCCGAAAAGGAGTGGATGCAGGGGTTGATCATATTGCTCAGTGGGGCATATGAGATAGACTCGGGATTCTGTAAGGGAATGTGAAGGGGTTGATCATACTGCTCGGTGGGGCGTATGAAATAAACTCAGGCTCCGAAAAGGAGTGGATGCAGGGGTTGATCATATTGCTCGGTGGGGCATATGAGATATACTCAGTGGGATAGATCGTTGCCTAGGGTGGCTCGAGTGATCTATCCGGGTTCGATGATGAACCGTGAGTCGGTACCGCATTTCATGTGTCGAGTTGCATGTGTTGCATAGTCATGTGTATGTTGCGATGGTGTGGGACCGTAGGTCCGAGATGATGCATGTGAATTATGTTGTGTGTTTACTGCCTTCATATTCATGCTTACCGTTACCTTTATGTTTTGTTCGTAATTTCTCACCCCTTTTGCCTTTGTTGTGGTCTGTGCTTCTTCGGAAGTACAGAGATTTCATCTGATAGCTAGTTTGTTCTGTGGCGAGACGTAAGGATGCTCTGATACGTAACACCGGGGCTTTTTGGGAGTTCTTTGTTATATGATAATTCTGGTGCCCTGTGGCGTATCTTGTTGATGATATGTTTTGGTGGATCTTTTGATGTGTGGTTGTACATGATGTATGTTTTGGACAGATAGTCGACGCTGATGTACCTGACTTGTATATGATGTTGATTTATATATATATATATATATATATATATATATATATATACATATATATATATATATATATATATATATATATATATATATATATATATATATATATATATATATATATATATATATATATATATATATATATATATATGATTTTCCGCTGCTTATATGTGGTTAAATTCTTTAATGAAAATGTTTCGATTGGTTTTCTTTTGTGACATCCTGTGTGTGATGTGAAACTCTGATGCTTGTCTATCTTGATTGTTTTTTTTAATTGCACTTATTTTATTTTTAGGAGTGGGGTGTTACATTTCCCGCCGTGGAATCCCTAATTTTAACCCTATTTTCAATTCAACATTTCAACATAGAAATAGGAGTTTCAAAACTCCACGTAAGCGTGTCCTTAAGATACGTTTACTCCCCTTGAAACCTTGACCATAGTCAAGAAGTTTCTAACCTCCCTTTCGAGGGGAACTACGATTACTCTGATTCCATTCCCTATCCAGGATACGTAGGCACAAGATGCGACGTCTTGCCGAGTAAACTTAGGAATAACCCTTAGGTCTTTTAAGTCACTCTATCCCTTAGCTCAATATATATTAAAGCAGATAATAAATAAAAATAAAAGGCATACAATAAACAAAAGGTTCCTGTAGAGTACTACACAAGTTTAGGGTGCTAGTACCTTCCCTAAGCTTAACCAACCCCTTACCTAGGTCTCTCCCCGCATTGTGTTTACGATGCAAAAATAGGTTTTCCCTCTTTTGACCTTTTCCTTTGGATAAATCAAAGAGCGGTTGCGAATTAAGAATTGTGATTCAAACTAATTAATAGTTTGATATCCTATTTCCACCGCAACAATATGCAAACATAACATATTAGCGCATTAATTCCACAAATAAAGTAATAATCATCCAATAATTCAAATAATTCAAATAATCCCAATAAATCAATTAATTAATAGAAATAACTAATTATTAAAAATTGGGTTGTTACACACAGAAACGAACACGCGCGTGCACACACACACACACATACACACACACACACACACACACACACCGCACATGCGCATAAACAAGCACACGTGCGTGTTACACCCTAAAATTTGCTCAACCTATTTAACTTGGTTTATGTTTCAAGTGCATTAGCATTTGCATATAGAGTCATGTACATAGTCTAATCATCTGCATAGCATAGCATAGCAAGTCATCCAACAGGGGACCAAGCACTATTCTCATCTCTATGAGCTTATCAAGAGGTTATTATTCAAATTCAAGCACATTCAAGTCATCAGAAAGAATTTGAAAGCTGGGAAGTCAGTGGTTCAAGCATTGAGTCTATCTCCTATCCTGAGGGTACCTGAGGATCATCAAAGAAGGTTTGAGCTGTGAATGGAGCTGAGCATGGAGAGTATATGGACATCATGAGAGACTTAGAAAGTCATTTGAAGAAGGAGACAAGTCATTGGTGTGATCACAAGAATTGCAGTTGAAGACAGTCAACTAGGGTTTCATCTAGGTCAACCCTGGGTCAACTCTAGGTCAACTAGTTGATTGAAAGGCATTAAGGGCTATTGGAGAGATGTGTGGTTCATCATTTTACATGTAGAGAAAGACATGGTAATGTGCCAAGAAGAAATCAAGAGAAATCAAGGAGAAGGGGAGTTTCTAAATTAGGGTTTCTGTGTAAAATCCCCTAGTTTAGGTCAAATTTCCAAGCAAGATAAGTCAAAATGCAAGCTTCAAATGGATACTTGGTCAACATGAAACTTGTAGATTATCTCAAGAAATTTAATTTGAGTGGTGGAAGTCATCAAGGAGATTTATAGAACTCAAGTTATGGTCCTTGCAAGTTACAGGTCATCTGAGGTATCTGAAATTTTGTCTGTGAAAGTTACTTGTCTTCCAAGCAACTTTTACCCCTCAAGGAGATTTCAAATGAATTTATGGTCAACATAAGAGTTGTTCCTCATTGTCTTATATTTCTATAATGGTATGGTATGCCTTCATATGATTTGTGGAACTCTACTTATGGTCTTGTCAAGCAAAGGGTATTTTGGTCATCTGAGAATTACAGGTCATTTCAAGCCTATGCCCAAAACTCATACAAGGAAGCTTCAAATGAAAAAATTCATAACATCATACTTGTTCCAAATGACATTTTGAGTCTAGAAAAGTGGTCATGAAATATTGGAAAGGTTCATAGCTCAAGGTTTCAAAATTGGTGAATTTAATGAATGAAAAATGACCTAAAATTGAGATTTTTCACAATTTGGCCAAATGGGATGAAATTATAGGTCATTTTGATTGGAAAAGATGTTTTAAGAACATTGGCAAAAGTAGAATTTTGAGTTTGGTTCAAGAATTGAAAGATATGCATGGTTACTTACAAATGAAGTTACATAATCCAAAATGCAAGGAAAGTGTGCATGGGAAGTTTCTCCAAGCTTCTAGGGCTTTCTATTCTCATCTATATATTGCATTGAAGAGCTTCATGCCATGGTTGATGAATCACTTTGTTCAAAACACAAGTTGTACACAATTCTTCCATTTTTGCAAAACCTCTCAAACTTCACAAAATCTCTCTCAATTTTCACATTTCTGGATTGGATCATCATCAATATCATTCATAGGTCAGAATTCACACAAGAATTGAGTAGAATTGAAGAGGGATCGTGCCATACAAGTTAATCATCCAAGGAGCAAGATTTTGGTGATTGCAAGATTCAAGAACTTGGAGCAAGATCCATTGCATACAGAACTCATAATCAAGTTCCCTAATCCATTTCCACTCATTGCAAGCATTGGATCAAGAGAATTCAACACCTGTTTTCACCATTTATACCAGGTTGGTAATCCATTCGATTTGATTGATTTAGCTAGAATTATAGAGAATTGTTAGCATAGAACTGTTAGGATAGGTTAGATGATTGATTTTGGTGAGTTTGAAGAAGTTTCATGAAGGTTGATCATGGTGTACCAAAACTGTTGGAGCTTATAACTCATGGAATATGGCACGATAATCCTCATTAATTAGTTCAGAATAATCAGCATGAAATGTAGATTAGGCTAGGATAAAGATTGGCAAGGATTGGAAGATTTGATCACAGGTGAAAATGGTGGAACCGAGTTATTGCACCTATCGGGTTTGATTTGTGTTTGAGTTTTAGGAGAAATGGTTGATATGGCTGTATAGAAGGAAGAAAATAGAGCATCTTCGCTCTTGGAATCGTGTGATTTCATGGAGATACGAGGGAGAACGAAGCTGTTGAAAATGCATGCATGGTGAAGAATTTCTGAAACCCTAGGGTTTCTAAGGTTGAAGACGACCTTTGGGCCACACGATCATGATTCTGACTTTGACTATGAGACCAATCCAACGGCTGTGGTTTAAAAGGAAAAATGGAGGGAAATTCCAAGGTGCAACGCACCGTTTCATTAATGTTTCAGACTGGGCTTTGCAATTTCCTTGCTAATCACACCCTCCCAATCAGGCCCAAAGCTATAATGAACTGTTTTTATTGCTTAATGCACCGTCCTCAGTTTTTTTCCTTTTGTTTGTTTTTCTGAATGCATTGGGCCCAGACGCGCTTGCTATGCGCGCCCCCCCAGTCTGGGCCCATCTCTCATTTCCAACTGAGTTTCATTACTTGTTGCACCCTCATCCATTTAATTCACATTTAATTTCTTTCAAAAATGTTAATTCTTTGGAAAATCATAAAAAATAGAAAAATGCATGATTTTAATTGGTTCTTTTTGCATATTATTCATATTTCTATCAAGAAAAATATCACATAAAAAAATTAATATTTCATTTTGTTTTTATATTTTTGGCATATTTTTCTTTTAAATAGGTGTAAATAATGTTTTGTTTGTTACATGAATTTGGTGATTTTAGTTTGATTAAATGCTTTCATATTTTTGATCCATTCTTTTTAGGTTGATTAGTATAGAATGTTAGCTTGTATATAAAATTTAATTCACAATTTTAGAACTTAATCTTAGGTGATTTGCTTAGGTGTGAATAACATGTTCATAATTAGGGTTTAGGAGATAACATAGGTGAATTAGTTCACTTCCCTTAGGAGTTGTAGATTGAATCTTTGGGGTGTGGGACTATAGGGATTATGGGTAGTTATTAGATCCCTTAGAAATTGTTAGGATTCCCCTACTGCTATTAGTATACTGCTTATTTTGTTTGACTGTGTGGTGTGCCCTCTCTAGGGTTATTTCTTTTGTCTGTTTGGGGTATTGGGATTGCTTGGGGATTGGGAGAGCTGAAGACTGTAATGATGAAGCCATTGGAGATCAAATGATTGAAGACCAACTTCCAGAGTTGATGAGGGGTCCTTTGCTGGCAGCTGTTGAGGAGTATAGGATTTAGGAGCTAGGCAGAGCTCTAGAGTAGAAAGCTTGATTCACAAACATGGAAGGTCTTGTCTGCCTCCATCCTTTCTCTATGATTCAAAGTCTCTTTCAAATATCCACCTCCTTCCTTTGGAAGGATCAGTGAATGTATTTGAAAGATAGAACTTTTGAGGGAAAATTGTCTGTACAATGTTAACAGTTAATGAGCCACCCTTGGTAGGTGTCGCTACTGCGAAAATCGGCGCCGGCTGAACAGAAGAGTCGCCACCGTGCGTTATTTATCCCACGGGAGGGAAAGGAAACGCTCAGAGTAAACCTCGCACAACACGGGAAAGGTATGGTCATCGCAACCAAAACCTGGGTTCGGGAGTCGGTTACGCAAGGGGAAGGTATTAGCACCCCTCACGTCCATCGTACTCGATGGGATCCACGCTTGTTTTCGGGTATGGATTGTTATTCTATCTAAACTATAGGTCAAGGGTTAAAAAGAAAAGAAAATGAAAACAAAATGACTCGGCAAAGTATCGCACTTTATGCCTACGTATTCCCGTCTGGAACGAGAAATCAGAGTCAACGTAGTTCGCCTACCTACGGGAAAGGAGGGGAAGGTTGCTCGCTAGGATATCGCATCCTATGCCTACGTACTTCCACACAGCATGGAAGATCAGAGCAAACGTAGTTCGGGCCACGGAAGACACAAGCTTGTCTTGATTGATTTTATTCTTTCTGAAAAAAGGTTTTCTGATTAGCGGTCCAAGCGGACAAAAATGACGTTTTGATGAGTTCACATTCTTTTACGAAAGAAGTGTCTTTTATTGTGTTTGAAATCTTTATGTGTTTTTCTGTTTGTTTTGAGAAAGAAAGAGACAGAACTCTAACCTACGGTTGCGAAGGGAAACAAACTATCCTAATGTTATCATGCATGGGTTAAGACCTAGTGTCTATCATGCTCCTCTCTTGCACAGAGAGAAACAGAGATCCTACGGGATAGGCAGAAGCAGAAACAATAGCAGATATATACAGTAAAGCAGTAAAATGCATGGATGCAACAGCACAAGCGAGGCAAGGGAGTCCCACTCAACCTCGAACCTAGAAAACAATAGGCAAAAGTGAACAGAATTCACTTTCAACCCAGCAGGGTAAACAGCAAACAATACAGTCCAGAAAACCAATCAATACATCAGCAATGAAATACAACAGCAAAAGAAACAGCATCAGCAGCTCTGAATCAACATCTGGCTTCAAGTAATCTCCAATCAGTTACAGGCTTCAACAAGCATCAATCTCCATCTTCACGGCCTTCAGGCAAGGGCTTTGATCATCAGTCTTCTATCTGCAATGGCTTTTCTTCAAGCTCAAACCTCCAGGATGAGGGATTAGTCACAAGAGTGAATTGGGTGTTAAGCAATCAGTTGACTACCAAGGGTGGTGAACAGACTGCTTCTAACACAAAAGACATTTTCTCTCAAGAGTTCTATCTCTTAGACACTATCACCAAGCCTTCCAAAGGAAGGGGGTGAGTGTCTTAGAGAGACTCTGAATCACAGAGAAGAATGGATGCAGACAAGGCAATCCATGTTTGAGAAAAAAACTTTCTAACCTAGAGCTCTGCCTAGCTCCTAAACCCTAGTCTCCTCAGCAGCTGCTAGCAAGAACCTCCTCTCCAACTCTGGCAGTTGATCTTCAATCTTTGGATCTCCAATGGTCTTCATCTCCTCAAGTCTTCAGCTCTCCCAGGTCCCCAGACAAACCCAATACCCAAGCAAGCAAGCAATAATCCCCAGAGGGCACACCACACCAGTCAATCAGACATACAGAGAGTATTAATAGCAGTAGGGGAATCCTGACTTTTTCTAAGGGGATCTAGTATCTACCCATAGCCCCTATAGTCCCATAACTAAACTAGTCAAACCCTAAGTCCTAAGGGGAAAGAATCAAATCTCCTAAGTTATCACCCAAAACCCTAGTTTTATCCATGTTGTTCAAGCCTACATTAAGCACCTAAAATTAATTTCTAAAAATGGGAACTAAATTGAATCTACAAGTTCAATATCTAATCTATACAACCTAAAAAGAATGAACAAAAAATATGAAAGCATTTAGTAGAACAAAAATTAATAAAATCATGCATGAAATGAAGCTATTTAAAATGACATTTATTTAGAAAATATGGAAAAAATATGAAATGAAAATAAAAATGCAATTTTATTTAATGACAATTTTCTACACA
Organism: Lathyrus sativus; assembly: GCA_963859935.3. Taxonomy (NCBI): domain Eukaryota; kingdom Viridiplantae; phylum Streptophyta; class Magnoliopsida; order Fabales; family Fabaceae; genus Lathyrus; species Lathyrus sativus. The sequence continues at coordinate 618,801,866 of OZ012740.1, read as the reverse complement.
TTCTAATGAAAATGATGTAAAAAGAATGAATTGAAAATGATTTTTTATGTATTTATTATGAATTAATGAAAATGCATAAAAAAAATTAAAGAATATAAAAGAAAATAATGAAATAAAGGGAGGGGGTTTGTTCAGCAAGCGCGCTCAGTTGATATTTCATTGGGCCAGGCAGACAGGGGTGCGCATAGCAAGTTTACTAAGGCCCAAAACGAGTCAGCAATAATAATAACAAAGAAGAGGAATCAGGGGGTGAGAAAAGTAAGCCAGCACGTTCAAATTCACAATGGGCTTAAAATTGGGGGGTGGGGATAGCACAGCAATCTTAGGCCCGCCCGTTTCAATTAATGAAACGGTGCGTTTAGGGCACCTAACGCATCTCCCTCCAAAATCTGCCTTAAACCTCAGCCACACGATGGGCTTCTGAGGTCAAAAGTCCACACGAATTGGACGCTCAAGATTTCGTCTTCCTCATTGGATCTGAGAATTAGGGTTTTCATTCCATGAAGCTCCATGCACGCACCACTTCCCTCAATCTGTTCTCCTTCCACAATCCATGAAACACCACGCTCCAAACATGAAAAGCACTCAGAATTCCTCCCTCTACAAGCCTATGGCATTAGTTCAATCTGAAACTCAACACAACTCTCAACCCGATAGCAATAATCTCTGGTCACCATGAAAACACTCTGCAACTCATCATCATAATTCTCAATCAAACTTACACTAATCTAATCTATAACTAATGGTGATCATCCTGCGCTAACAACCTAAGATTCTAATGCACTATGCCACGAGTTCTACATCCTAACAGTTTGGTACACCTGCTAACAATTGTCTCTATTCAGCCTCAAATTCATCTAAACTAACCTTCTAACATCACAGACCATGAATATACTAGTAAAACTACCTAAATCTCCCTAAATTGAGTAAGTTAGAAAGATTTGCACCTTGAGCAAGCTTTAATGGAGGCTGAGTAATCACGTGGATCCAGGCTCTTGTATGCTTCAATCTTGATCCATTCTTGATATACTTGATTCTGTTTGCAATATTTGGATGAAACTTGGCTTGGATCTTGCTGTCCAATGGAAATTGCAATTTGTGTGTTCTTGATGGAAGTGCACGAAATTGATCTCTAACCACCAAATCTTTGATTCAATTCTGATCCAGGATGATGATTGAATGTAGGAGGATCAATGTTGATGAAAATTGATGAAGATTTTGTGAGATTGAAGTGAAATTGCAATGAGAAAGAATGAGAGAATTTGGGAAATTCTTGGTGAAAAATGAATCCAACCCTTGCTCAATTCTGATTTCATGAATATATAGTGTTCAATGGTAACTTCTAGATCCCTCTTACACATTCCCTTGCCTTCCAACTTTGATTCATTTTGGCTATGTTTCTTAAAATGCAAGTAACCAAGGATAACTTTGAAATCTTCCACTAAACTCAAAAAAGTGTTTGAACCATTGTCTCTAGAATGTCATTTCCATTCAAAATCATATATTGGAAGTCCCCATTTGGACTTATAAATCTCCCAAACCATTTTTCATTTTGACTTTATTCAAATTATAAGCCATTTTAGTTCAAATTTGGACCAATCATGCAACTTCATGTTATGAGCTTTTCCAACAATTTGTGACCTTCTTTCTAGACTTAAAATCACATTTGGAGCAAGTTTGATGTTGTAAGTTTTTCCATTTGAGGCCTCCTTGTATGAGTTTTGGACATAGGTTAAAATGACCTGTAATTCACAAATGCCCAAAATACCCTTTGCTTGTCAAGACCATAAGTTGAGCTCCACACATCATATTAGGGCATGCTATACCATTCTAGAAAGCTAAGACAATGAGGAACAATTCTTATGTTGACCAAGAATTCATTTGAAATCTCCTTGAGGGGTAAAAATTGCTTGGAAGTCAAGTCACTTTCACAGACAAAATTTCAGATACCTCAGATGACCTGTAACTTGCAAGGACCATAACTTGAGTTCTATAAATCTACTTGATGTCTTCCACCACTCAAATTAAAGGTCTTGAGATCCTCTACAAGTTTCATGTTGGCCAAGAAGCCATTTGAAGCTTGCATTTTGACTTATCTTGCTTAGAAATTTGACCTAAACTAGGGGATTTTACACAGAAACCCTAATTTAGAAACTCTTCTTCTCCTTGATTTCTCTTGAATTCTTATTAGTATATCTCCATATCATTCTTTATATGTCCAATGATGAACCCCACATCTCTCCACTAGACTTGAATGCCCCTTAAATCAGTCAATTGACCTAGGGTTGACCTAGGGTTGACCCAGATGAAACCCTAGTTGACTGTCTTCAGCTATAGCTCTTGTGCTCTCATCAATGACTTGTCTCATTCTCCAAATGACTTTCTAAGTCTCTCATAATGTCTAGATACTCTCCATGCCTTCAACTCACAGCTCACAACCCTCTTGTTGACCCTCAGATACCCTCAGCTAGGAGATGGACTCAAGGCTTGATCTGCTGAACTCTTTGCTTTCAAATTCTTTCTTGATGACTTGAATGAGATTGAATTGGGATAATAACCTCTTGACAGGCTTCTAGAAATGAGAATAATGATTGGTCCCCTATTGAATGACTTGCTATGCTTATGCTATGCAGATGGTTAGTCTATATACATGACTCTATATGCAAATGCTAATGATATTGAAACATAAACCAAATGAATAAGGTTGGGCAAATTTTAGGGTGCAACAGTAGGCAATTTACTGTTTAACATTCATTTCATCTTGTTGACTAATATGCATCTTGAAGATTGAGACTTGAAGAAAAGTCAGTGCAGATGGAAGATTGATGCCAAAGACCTTGCTTGAAGGCTGTGGAGATAAAGACTGAGGCTTGATTGGAGCCTGTAGCTGTTTGAAGACCTTGCTTGAAGACAGATATTGATGCAGAGCTGCTGTGGCTGTTTATCTTTTTGCTATTATTCATTCTTGATGTATTGTGTGGTTTTCCCTGACTGTATTGTTTGCTGTTTACCCTATTGGGTTAGAAGTGAATGTTGTTCACTTTTGCCTATTGTTTTCTAGGTTCGAGGTTGAGTGGGACTCCCTTGCCTCGCTTGTATTGTTGCATCCATGCATTTTACTGCTTTATTATATATCTTCTTTTGCTTCTGTTTCCATCTATTCCCTTAGGATCTCTGTTTCTCTCTGTGCAAGAGAGGAGCATGATAGACACTAGGTCTTAATCCATGCATGATAACATTAGGTTAGTTTGATTCCCTTTGCAACCATAGATTAGAGTTCTGTCTCTTCTTTCTCAAAAAACAAACAGAAAAACACAATAAGATTTCAAACACAATAAAAGACACTTCTTCCGTAAAAGAATGTGAACTCATCAAAACGTCATTTTTGTCCGCTTGGACCAGTAATCAGAAAAACCTTTTTCAGAAGGAATAAAAAACAATCAAGACAAGCCTGTGTCTTCCGTGGCCCGAACTACGTTTGCTCTGATCTTTCATGCTGTTTGAAAGTACATAGGCATAGGATGCGATGTCCTAGCGAGCAACCTTCCCCTCCTTTCCAGTAGGTAGGAGAACTACGTTGACTCTGATTTCTCGTTCCAGACGGGAATACGTAGGCATAAAGTACGATACTTTGCCGAGTCATTTCATTTCATTTTAACCCCAGACCTGTAGAGTAGATAGAATAACAATTCGTACCCGAAAACAAGCGTGGATCCCGTCGAGTACGACGGACGTGAGGGGTGCTAATACCTTCCCCTTGCATAACCGACTCCCGAATCCAGGTTTTGGTTGCGATGACCATTCCTTTCCCGTCTATGCGGTAGGTTTACTCTGAGCGTTTCCTTTCCCTCCGTTGGGATAAATAACGCACGGTGGCGACTCTTCTGTTCAGCCGGCGCCGATTTTCGCAGTAGCGACAGCTAGCGACTCTGCTGGGGATCCAACGTCCCCTGGCTGCTAAGGACTGCGATGGTTCCTTATGCATTTGGGATCCAACGGTTCCCTACGCGAGTCAATCCTAGCGCTTGTTTTCCCGTCGAGGATTTTGTATGGATTTATATTTCTGACCTTTACTTTCAGCATTATATATATATATTGATTATTATTGCTGTATTGGGGTGTGACGGGTGTTCTATGATTGAGAGATAAGCCGGACCTGGGCTTGAGTGCACCTAGAATTAGAGTAGAAAGTAGTGGGCGCGTGCCGGCTTTGCTTGCATTAATGTCTCATGAAATCTACACTCGGACGAGGTTCTTCTGGTTGGCTTCTTTTTCTACCCTTTGGGTCGAAGGGGTTGTTGGTCAGCTGAATTGTCGACTCCGGGAACCGATCATTTGGAAGTTGGCTAAGTGAGGCCTCTTCAGGATTTGATGATGCCACTCCTTCTGGGAATCGTATCATCAACCCTGAAAGTCTGTGACGCCGACGACCGCATAGGATGCCGTACCTTTGTCAGTTACTAGGACATCCACCTGTGAGAGGGTTTGGGGTCATGCAGGTAACTAGACCTTCAAATACCGGTTATTTCTTGATCAGAGATCCTGGGTATTTATGGAGAGTTCTGAGGTCTGTCAGAGACCAGTTGGAGATATGATGTGAGGTCTGTCAGAGACCAGTTGGAGATATGATGTGAGGCCTGTCAGAGACCAGTTGGAGATATGATGTGAGGTCTGTCAGAGACCAGTTGGAGATATGATATGGGGTCTGTCAGAGACCATTCAGAGTTTTGTTTTGGGGTCTATCAGAGACCAGTATTGGAGCTTTGTTTTAGGTCTATCTGAGACCAGTGTTTGAGGAATTCTAGAGAGTCTATCTGAGACTTCTTGATATGGTTCAGGCTTCTCAGCCACAGCATTTGGTCCCTGTTGCATGTTACTTGCATTGCATTGTTTGCATACCCATTATCATTGCATCCCATTAACGTGTGTCTGTGCTGCAGGTGCATTTGCATATTCCCTGGTTCTAGTTCCTGGACTTCTGCTCGTTAATCATGGCTGGTTTGAGGAAGACAGTTGCATATAAGCTGCCTACACCTGATATTACTCCTTTGCTTGGTCTGATATCTCTTGCTGATGAGGAGGTTAGGAGGAGTTTCAGGATGAGTCATGGAAGATTGCTGAGATTAGTCTGCAAGCCAACTGTTGATGAGATGAACGGGCTGTACACCTTGATGCAATTCTATGACCCAGCTTTGAGGTGTTTCACATTTACTGACTTTATTCTAGGGCCTACCATTGAAGAGTATGTGGAGTTCACTGAGCTACCAGTCCAGAACAGGGTTCCCTTTGTCCACTCTGCTGCTGAGCCCAAGTTGGAGGACTTAGCCAAGGCCTTGCACATGAACGCTGCTGAACTATTAGTGACTTCTTGGCTTAGGGTTCCGGGTTTCTCTCTTGATTTCCTGGTTGGCAAAGCTCAGGAGTATGCCAAGAACGGATGTTGGATAATCTTCAATGCTATCCTGGCTCTATGCATTTACGGAATTGTGTTGTTTCCCAACTTACCCAATTTTGTGGACATGGATGCATTTCATCTGTTTGCTGCTGGCAACCTAGTGCCTACACTGATCGGAGACTTCTATCACTCATTGCACTACAAGAATGAAAACAGAAGGGGAAAGACTGTTTACTGCTGTGCGCCGCTATTGAGCATGTGGTTTAAGAGTCATCTTCCCCTGAAGGGACCTTTTGTGGATAGTGCAACTACAGCTAGCTGGCCAGAGCGCCTGATGAGGCTATCTTCCGAAGACATAGAGTGGTTTGACCAAGACTTGTTGGGGTCTGAGCTCATTTTCAGTTGTTCTGGGTACCCTAATGTTCCGTTGATAGGAAGAAAAGGGTGCATCAACTACAACCCATCTCTGTTTGTTCGCCAGTTCGGATATGCGTTGAAGAACCCACCTTAAGAGGGGGAAGTACAGGAATCTCTATACTTCACCGGTGATTTGAAGGGAGAGTTATTAGCCGAGCTGCAGCACGCATGGACGCGTATTAACAGAAGAGGGAAGCCACTGTTAGGGAAGAATGATTGTCAGGCTTATGCACCCTACAGAGTTTGGATTCAAGAGAGAGCAAGACAATTACTGATGCCATTTCCAGATGCACCAGTCCCTGTTCCTATTCCGGTAGAAGAGCCAACTACTGTTACTAGGGAGGCCTACGAGCAAGTGGTGAAAGAAAAAGAAGCCTTGATGAAGATCAATGAAGGGCTAGAGCAAGAGCTAGCTCAGATACGGAGTGAGAAGAATAAGGCTGTACGTTCCTTCCAGCAGCAGATCGAGCTAGTGAACAGACTAAGGGCTGAGTTGACTGAGGAGAAGAAGAAGCGCGAACGTCTGGGGCAAGAGTTCAGAAGCTCCCATGACATGTTGGAATCCAAAAAGAAAGCACTCGACGCCGCTCACCGAGAAATCTCTTCTTGTAACAAGACTTGGAATGCTACGCTGACCAACAACAAAAAGAGGGAGGATAAGTTGAAGCAGCAAATCTCCGACCTCGAAGAGCAGTTGAAGTCTAGCATCAAGAAGTATGAAGAAGAAGTGATGACCAGGTATAGTCTCCAGAATGCATTGAACAAGGCCATCGAAGGCAGGAACGAAGCTGTGTCTCAGAAGCGAAAGTTAGAGGATCGCTTCGGAGAAGGGGCATGGGAGGAAACTGCTGGAGACGTGCGACGTGTGCTCAAACGAAGAAACCAACTGGTTGAAGGGCTGCTTACCCGACCAGGTCATCCAGAGACCAAGAAGTTAATAGAAGAGTACCGGGCTTATGGGAGTACTTGATCATTTCATGTATTAACTTGTATGCTTTATTTGCATAGTGCTGACCATCACCAGGATTGTTGGTTGAGGTCATGCCTTCTTATTGTACTCAGTGATATTGTATTCTTGGTTTAATGGATTTCTCCGCAATATATGAGGCTTTCTATGATTCAGCTCCGATCTTCGTATTGTTAGCACTGTCACTGCACTGCCACCTTCGCACTAGAATCAGGGAATGATATTCCCTAAAGCACAGACACACATTGCATTGCATTCATATTCATATTGCATTACAGGTGATTATTGGATGGTATCTTATTTCTTGCACTGTACCAGGTCTTTTCAGGATTGCAGATCAGCGCCCACACCGATACTCCACTCGCACCAACTGTCGAAGAATCATGGATCAAATGCAGAATGAGATGCAAGATATGCGCGAGAAGCTAGCGCTCTTCATGCAGACCATGGAGACTATTGCAAAAGGTCAGGAGAATTTGCAAGCTATGGTGCAGCCTCTGTTGGCAAGGAATTCTGGGCATGGAAATGAGGATCATCAGTCCGTGCGAGTCGACACTGTTCATGGGGATGGCACTCCCACACCAGTGGCTCCACCTGTAGTCAACATACCTGCTATTAATGTCAACAACGGTACCGCAACTGGGATCGGTAACGTTGGAATTGGGAACGAGACTGTTGTCCATAACGTTGGGCTTGGTGATGTCAACTTGGGTGATAATATGGGAGGCAACGGCTTCGGTAATGCTGGATTCGGTTTCAATGACCAAGGATTCGATAATACTGGGAAATATGGTTTCAATGCTCAAGGCTTCGGGCAGGACGGATTCGGTATGACTAATCAGGGTTACGGAGGATTCGGAAATGGAAACGGCGCTGGGCTAATGGCTTTTGGACCTGCTGGAGTTGTTCCGGGGTACGGCAACAGAGGGCGAGGCCCGATAATGAATCAGATTAGAGCTGGACGTAACAACGGATACGATGGGTATGGAGCTGGGAATGGTATGTGGCAAGAAGACCAGCAAGAGGACGCTTTCTCCGGTGGAGGTTTCGAGGGACCTATGGATGACTCCCAGAGGATCAGAATGCTAGAAGAGCAGATGAAGGGGGTCGTGAATCAAAGTGTTGTGGGCTTAGACATGTCAACAATGGGTCTGGTGCCTGGCTTGAGGGTGCCAATCAAATTCAAAGCTCCTACGTTTGATAAGTATAAAGGGGACACCTGTCCGAAAGTGCACGTGCGGTCTTATTACAGAAGGATGTCTGCGTATTCAACTGATGAGAGGATGCTAATGCATTTCTTTCAAGATAGCTTGTCGGGTCCGTCCCTAGAGTGGTATATGGGATTGGAGCCAACGCATATAAAGACATGGAAGCAGCTGGCAGAGGCATTTGTAGCTCACTATAAGTATAACAGCGACTTGGCACCCAACCGGGTCCAATTGCAAGGGTTGTCTCAGAAGAAGGGTGAGAGCTTTAAAGAGTATGCGCAAAGATGGCGCGACATGGTTGCTAGGGTCCGTCCTCCTTTAGAAGATAAGGAAATGAATGACATGTTCATAGGAACATTCACTGGTATGTTTTATGACAAGTTGTTTCACACATCTTTGGCCAGTTTCTCAGACTTAATTCTGATGGGAGAAAAGATTGAAAGCAACATTAAACAGGGAAGATTCCAAGCTGAGGAATCTACTGCATCTGGCAGTAACAGAAAGGCTTTTGGTGGGCGCCGTCAGGGCGATGCAAGCGCAGTGTTTGAGGGCCGAGGCCGAGGCAGAGGCAGAGGTCGAAACCAGTATAATCAGCCGCAGCAGGTGGCGAGTGTTACTATTCCGTTTCAACAACAACCATTTCAGCAGCAACCAATGCAGCAGCAACCGCAGCAGGGGGCACAGCCTGCCCAGCGCAGATTCCAGGGGGGTAAACCAAGGAGAGTGTTTGAAAAGCCTCCTTCAACGTATGCGGATTTGTTACAAACGTTGTTAGGGTTGAACTTGGTAGAGAAGAGAACTCTGACACCCATAACAGGCACTCCTCCGTATGGTTATGATGCAAGCAGGCACTGTGAATTTCACTCTGGGGCTCCGGGCCATGATGTAGAGGGTTGCCATGCTTTCAAGCATGTTGTGCAAGATCTATTGGATAATAAGGCTATCAATTTCGGAACGGCAGGTCCAAATATAGTGCAGAAGCCCATGCCTAACCATGGGGAAAACACCATTCTAACTGAGGAAGGTCTGAATTTGATTATGAATGTGGATGATCTAAAGACGCCGCTGAGCGAGATAAAGAGCAGATTGTTGCAAGGGGGTGTCTATCCAGGATGCGACGAATATTGTTTAGAATGCTGGACCCTAGCTGGGGGGTGTGAGGATTTGAAGAAGGGTATTCAGGCTTTAATAGATGGTGGCACCCTGCAATTTGACCGAGCAGCAATTGAAGAGCCTGCAGGGGCATTGGCAGATAATCGAAGTGATGTGGCCACTGTAACGATTCCTCAAAAGACAATCACTATAACAGCACCGGCCCAGCGACCACCAATCACCATCACTAAGGCCGGACCAATTCCGTACGAGAGCACAAAGGCAGTCCCATGGTCATATGGTTTGGAAGTGTATTGTGACGGAATAAAAATTGATGTTAATAAGCAGCCAGCCGAGACTGTAGACAACGTTGTTGGTACCGGAGGTATGACAAGGAGTGGAAGAATCTTTATATCGCCTGAGGTAGAGGCTGAGCGACTGGCAAAGGGGAAGGGAAAGATGGTTGAGAATGTCCCAGTACAGGGGAATGAAAAAGAAGCGGCATCGAAGGATGTAGAAGAGTTCATGCGCTTGATTCGGAAAAGTGATTATAAGATTGTTGAGCATCTGCAGCAGACGCCTTCAAAGATATCTATACTATCGTTGCTATTGTGTTCTGAAGCTCACAGAAATGCATTGCTGAAGGTCCTGGATACTTCCTTCGTACCCCAAGATGTCTCCGTGAATCAGCTGGAAGGAGTGTTGGCACATGTGAACGCAGGCCATAGCTTGGGCTTTACAGACTTCGATTTAACCCCTAAGGGGAGAGATCATAATATGGCGCTGCACGTATCTGTCGAGTGTAGAGGATCAGTCATGTCGCATGTATTGGTCGATACCGGATCGTCTTTGAATGTGCTGCCCAAGAAAGCAATGATGAAGCTAGATGTCAGAGGAATCCTGTGCACGCCCAGTGACTTGGTGGTTAGGGCATTCGATGGTACGCGAAGAACAGTTTTTGGATCGATAACATTGCCTTTACAGGTGGGGCCAGAGGTTTTCGCGACTGAATTTTATATCATGGACATCCAGCCTGCATACAGCTGCCTGCTCGGAAGACCTTGGATTCATGGGGCTGGGGCAGTCACGTCTACCTTGCATCAAAAGTTGAAATATATGGTCGGGGACAGCGTGGTTACTGTGTGCGGAGAAGAGGACATCCTGGTCAGCCATCTGTCATCATTTAAGTATGTGGAGGTCGATGGAGAGATTCACGAAACACCCTGCCAGGCATTTGAAGGGTTGCGCATCAAGGATAAAGGTCCCGGGCCGAGCAAAGCGCCGGAGATAGCCGTCTCGTCGTATAAAGAAGCTCAAGCTCTGGTAGAGACTGGTGAGACCAAGGGCTGGGGAAAAGTGCTGGATATTCCTGTGAAGATGGACCGGTTTGGGCTGGGATATCAACCGTCGTCATCTGCACCTGCTGTGGAGGCACCCCGTTTCAGAGGACCAATAAACATCACTGCTAGTGGAGTATGCCATGAGACCGTCAATGCTGCTTCAGAGTTCGACGAAGGAGACAGCGATTGCGATATGGACGCCTGGATTCAGCCGAGCGCGCCAGGACAGGGCTTGTGCAACTGGTCTATTCAGGAGATTGTTCCTGTGACTCTTAAACAGTAATGCTTTGTTTTATTAATTGTTGAACAATCTGGTGTCTTGCCCGAGGCATCATGATTTGCTTAGGGCTGTGCTGTTATGAACATTGCGTGTTTATCATTAAATAAAAGGCGTTTTTTTCATGTGCAAATATTGCGATCTCTGTTTTTCTTGTTTTGTGTTTTTCAATAAAAAGGCAACGAGGTTATTCACTTTATACGCATTTTGAAGCATTTAACCATTCCTTTTGCAGGATAACATTTTCGGATGACATCCTTGAACCACCTATGACTCGTCCCGACTTTGAACGCCCGGTATTTCAGGTCGAGGAAGAGATTGTTGAAGATGGTGACGTTCCCGAAGAACTGTCTTGGTTGGTGAAGCAAGAAGAGCGTGTCATTCTGCCTCATGAAGAGGTCATCGAAATCATTAACCTGGGGTCGGAAGGGGTTGAGAAGAATATTCGCATAGGAGCCGCGCTGCAGAGCGACATCAAGCGAAGACTGGTTGAAATGCTCAGAGAGTATAGTGATGTGTTCGCTTGGTCATATGAAGACATGCCAGGGCTCGATACAGATATGGTTGTGCACCGTCTGCCGTTGAAAGAAGAATGCCCGCCGGTCAAGCAGAAACTTCGCAGAACTAGACCCGATATGGCAGTGAAGATTAAGGGGGAAGTCCAAAAACAGTGGGATGCTGGTTTCCTGGATGTGACAAAATATCCCTCATGGGTCGCTAACATCGTACCAGTGCCAAAGAAAGACGGTAAAGTGAGAATGTGCGTCGATTACCGTGACTTGAAAAAAGCGAGCCCAAAAGACGATTTTCCGCTTCCTCATATCGATGTGCTAGTTGACAACATCGCTCAATACTCCGTATTCTCCTTCATGGATGGCTTCTCAGGCTATAATCAGATTAAAATGGCGCCAGAGGACATGGAGAAGACTACTTTCATAACGCCTTGGGGAACATTTTGTTATAAAGTGATGCCCTTTAGATTGAAGAACGCTGGGGCAACGTATCAGCGTGCAATGACGACTCTTTTTCATGATATGATGCATAAGGAGATCGAAGTTTACGTTGATGATATGATTGCCAAATCCCAGACGGAGGAAGAGCATTTAGTGAATCTGCTGAAGTTATTCAAAAGGCTTAGGAAGTTCAGGCTGAGACTGAACCCTAACAAGTGCACCTTCGGAGTGAGATCGGGTAAACTGCTGGGGTTTATCGTAAGCGAAAGAGGAATAGAGGTCGATCCTGCAAAAATAAAAGCAATTCAAGAGATGCCGACGCCTAAAACAGAGAAAGAGGTGCGCGGGTTTTTAGGGAGGTTGAACTACATCGCTCGGTTCATCTCTCACCTAACTGCTACGTGCGAACCATTGTTCAAGCTGTTAAAGAAAGATCAAGCTGTAACGTGGAACAAAAATTGTCAAAAGGCGTTCGATAAAATAAAGCAGTATTTGCAGGAGCCTCCTATTTTGATACCTCCGGTGGCAGGGAGACCCTTGATTATGTATTTGACAGATCTTGAGGGAAGCATGGGTTGTGTTCTCGGTCAACACGACGAGACAGGAAGAAAAGAGCACGCGATCTACTACTTGAGTAAAAAGTTCACGGATTGTGAATCTCGATATTCAATGCTTGAGAAAACTTGTTGCGCGCTAGCCTGGGCCGCCAAGCGTTTGAGGCAATACATGTTGAATCATACAACCATGCTCATCTCGAAGATGGATCCTATCAAATATGTATTCGAAAAGCAGGCGTTATCAGGGAGAATTGCCCGTTGGCAGATGGTCTTGACTGAATACGACATCCAGTATGTCTCGCAAAAGGCTATAAAGGGGAGTGTACTGTCTGAGTACTTGGCGGAGCAGCCTGTTGAAGATTACCAATCGATGAGGTTTGATTTTCCTGACGAGTATATCATGTACCTAAAGATGAAAGATTGCGAAGAGCCGTTGCCAGACGAGGGACCAGAATTGGGTTCCAAATGGAAGTTGATATTTGACGGAGCTGTGAACGCTTACGGTAGCGGAATAGGGGCAATCATTACTACTCCCCACGGGTCGCACATCCCGTTTACGGCCCGATTGACCTTTCTGGTTACCAATAATGAAGCCGAATACGAAGCTTGTATAATGGGGCTTGAAGAAGCCATTGATTTGCGAATCAAGAATCTGGACGTATACGGAGACTCAGCTCTGGTGGTAAATTAGATAAAAGGAGAATGGGAGACACGTCAGCCTAATTTGATACCATACATGAACTATGCGAGGAGATTGTTGCCTTTCTTCGACAAAGTTGAATTGCATCATGTACCGCGAGCAGAAAATCAGATGGCTGACGCCCTGGCCACTTTGTCTTCCATGTACAAAGTCAACTTCTGGAATGAGGCTCCCAGCATTGTTATCTCTCGGCTTGACAGGCCTGCCTTCGTATTCGCTATTTACGAAGCTTCTGACGACAAACCGTGGTATTTTGATATCCTTAATTTCCTGAAGAACAAAGAGTACCCGGTTGGGGCAACCAGTCAAGATCAGAAGACTCTCAGGAGATTAGCGGGTAATTTCTATTTGAATCCGGATGGTGTCTTATACAGAAGAAACCACGATTTGGTGCTGTTACGTTGCGTAGATGAAAAAGAGGCAAAGTTGCTCATGGAGGAGATATATGAAGGTACCTTTGGCACGCATGCTGGTGGGCATGCTATGACAAGGAAGCTGCTGCGGGCAGGTTACTTTTGGCTGACTATGGAAACTGACTGTTTCAAGTTCGCAAGGAAGTGCCACAAGTGCCAAATCTATGCTGACAAGATCCATGTGCTTCCGAGTCCTCTGAATGTGATGTCATCGCCATGGCCATTCTCGATGTGGGGAATAGATATGATTGGAAAGATCGAGCCGACAGCTTCTAACGGGCACCGGTTCATTCTTGTAGCAATCGATTATTTCACCAAGTGGGTGGAAGCAGCGTCTTATGCAAATGTAACCAAGCAGGTTGTGGCCAGATTCATCAAGAGAGATATCATTTGCAGATATGGGATCCCCGAGCGGATAATCACTGACAACGGTTCAAACCTGAACAACAAAATGATGAAGGAGCTCTGTCAGAATTTCAAGATTGAACATCACAACTCCTCCCCTTACCGACCCAAGATGAATGGCGCTGTTGAAGCGGCCAACAAGAATATAAAGAAAATTGTTCAGAAGATGGTGGTGACCTATAAGGATTGGCACGAGATGCTACCTTTTGCTTTGCACGGTTATCGTACGACGGTACGCACATCAACCGGGGCAACCCCATTCTCGTTAGTATACGGAATGGAAGCAGTGCTACCACTGGAAGTCGAGATTCCTTCGCTGAGAGTACTACGAGACGTCCAACTAGATGAGGCAGAATGGGTGAAAGACAGGTTGAACCAATTGAGCTTAATGGATGAGAAGAGGCTAGCTTCTCTAGCGTACGGTCGTTTGTACCAGAGCCGAATGAAGAAAGCATATGATAAGAAGATACATCCTCGGAGCTTTCAGACGGGCGACCTTGTGCTGAAAAGGATTCTCCCGCCGCAGGCAGATCACAGGGGCAAGTGGACCCCCAACTACGAAGGGCCATACGTTGTCAGAAAAGTCTTTTCAGGAGGAGCGTTATTGTTGTCCACCATGGACGGTGAAGACTTTACGTCACCTGTGAATTCGGACGCAGTTAAAAAATACTTTGCTTAAAATTGACCCGCTGGACAGAAAAAAGAGAGTCCAGGCAAAAATGGGGCATCCTGGCGAACCAAAAACAGAATGAAAGGTTCGGGCAAAAGTTAGGGATAAAATGAAAAAATGTACACCCGCGAAGTTGAAAACCTACATTGGGCGGCTTCGGCAAAAAGGGGTATCCCGGTGAACTGAAAACCCGTAAAGGGCAGTTCACGCAAAAGTTAGGGATTTGAAAAGCAAATGACTGCGGTCCGAATTTGATACTGCATTTGAGCCTTGGTGCGGGAGAATATATTCGAGGGGTCGATTATCAGATACAATCTCTTCGGAAGTGTGAATACCGAGAAAGCATTAGAGTCGTGCGAGTCATAGGAGGATCAGTTCGTGATGTTCGTCTGCATCCCGTTGCCGACATGTGTACAAATTTAATTTGTCAATATATTTATGCTTCTTGTGCATACTTGTATATTTGTTGTGCGTAGCTTCCTCTTTTCAGGAGTTACATCCCGTGTACAAAACTCCGCCCATTCAGGGGCCCAATCAATAAAATATGTTATTCAGTATTTGATGCTGGTTCTTTACTGCTTTGTGTATGATAAACGCCTAGGTTTGATGAAACTAGCATGTGTATAACGTCACTGGCCCTTGCCAACAATTGCTAAAACTTTGAATTAAATGAAAATGATGTCACTAACGCTAACCTGAATAGATTTGGTTGCGTAGAATTGTCTTGTCTCGTTTGTCTTGTTGCAGGGTTCGTAGCCGTATGAAGAGGACGATCAAAAGATTGCAGTATGGATCAGAAGCTCGTAACGAAAGACTCGATCCCCACGCAGGTCGTGCTTCCGAGATAATAATGTTCCTTACTAAAGACGGATCGAATTCCCCAGCTAGTCGTAGCTTATCCAAAGGGCATTCTCCAGCAAAGTCGTTTATTCTCAGCAAAGTTTGGCAATTCCAAGATCAGAGGCTGTATTCATACAGTGTGGTGTCCCCCAGAAGGATTCCTTTAGCTCAAGCAGAGTGGTTTAGCCTCAGAAGATTAATATTTCCAATTGGTGAGCTGTATTCAGGCAGTCTACCTTTCCCCGCAGGGTCATTCACGCTCCCCCATCGGAGTCGGTTAATTTTCCCCAAGAGAATCGTCTCGTCCTCAGCGGAGTTCTCTTTTCAGCAAGGGTTTTCTTTCCTCCCAGTGGAAATCGAAGATTAAGACTCTCCCCGGCAGGGTTAGTTGCGCCCTGGCATTTATTTTGTCAGAATATCGTGTGATATCAGTTCACTCTCCAGCAGAAGTCCAATCATACCAAGTGCATCTGCTATTCCCCAGCAGAGTTATATTCCCCAGCAGGGTGTTACTTCAATGGGGTGCTTGATTTAAGTTCCCAATTTCCCAGCTGAGTCGACTTCACTCTTCCAGCATTTATTTTGCTGGAATAATTCTGTAGCACCTGGCTATCCCCAGCGGAGTCGGCATTGTCTTCAGCATTTATTTTGCTGAAGCAGTTTCCTGTATCCCAGCAGTTCGAGTCTGCATTTGCATCGGCACATAGTGTCATATTTGCATCTACCAAATAAAACGCGTAGCATTTCCATGTCGCACGGAGCATTACGCCACTTTCAAACATACGCATTTTTGAAACATAAATCAGGTTGGTTAACCTTTTGCTTTCAGGTGTGTTTTCTTAGCAGGAGTATGGAGTTCTAGCTTAGATCTATGACCAGACATTCGGGGTCTCGCCGTGAGACGTGTGATGATACGGTTCATCTTACTATTTTCCCCACAGAGTTATTAGGTTAAGTTTCTCTTTGTCCCCGAGCAGAGCTATTAGGTTAAATTTCTCTTGTTTTCCCCGCCAGAGTTGCTTGTTGAAGTTTCTCTAGTCCGGCCAGCGGATTATTTTCTTCAAATTTGTTGTTACGTCAGCATCAAAGGGTTTCATGAATCAGAATTTCAGAGGCTGCCGCCGGTTATCAGAACAGGTGTCCGGCAGTTTGGTTTCCAAATATCCCCAGTAGAGTCCGCTTCAAAGTCGCTGTCACGTCAGTGCTAAGAAGTTTGTGGGTTGGGGTCGATGGAGCAATGAGTCCTTACGTGGATAATCTATTCTTATAATTGACGGGTTTTCTTCATGCTAGAGAAGTGGGGGTCCTAACGTGGACATCCCCGGGTTGATAAGAGGTGCTAGTCCTAACGTGGACAGATTTGATTTCTCAGAATTGATTGAATGTGGGGTCATGACGTTGACAAAGGTGATTACTCTTCGTGTTGGTGTCCTGACGTGGACCATTTATTTCAAGCAGATATCTCTATTCGTAATGGTGAAAGGTGTGTCCTGACGTGGACAAGTTTATAGTTCTTCGTGATGACAAGATACGAGAGTCCTGACGTGGACAAATTTATCCTTCTTTGTGTTGTTGGCGAAGTGTGTGTCCTGACGTGTACCAGCTATTTCCCCAGCAAGTCGAAGACGCGCAAGTCCTGACGTGGACCAGTTTTATTTCCTCAGCAAGTCAAGAGGTGAGTCCTGACGTGGACAAATCAAGACGAAATGGGAGTCCTGACGTGGACCAATCAAGATGAGTTTATTCCTTACGTGGACATATCAAGATGAGTTTATTCCTTACGTGGAAAGATTGAGTCCTTACGTGGACATATCAAGATGTATTCCTTACGTGGAAAGATTGAGTCCTTACGTGGACATATCAAGATGTATTCCTTACGTGGAAAGTGGGTTCCTTACGTGGACAGAGATGTATTCCTTACGTGGAAAGAAGATTGATTCCTTACGTGGAAAGAAGATTGATTCCTTACGTGGAAAGAAGTTGATTCCTTACGTGGAAAAGAGATGTATTCCTTACGTGGAAAGGTGGGTCCTAACGTGGACGATGTAGTCCTTACGTGGGCAAGTTAGTTCCTTACGTGGAAAGATAAAGGTGTTTCCTTACGTGGAAGAAAAATGGTTTCCTTACGTGGAAAGATGCATTCCTAACGTGGAAAAAAAGATGGTTTCCTTACGTAGACGAGCGTATTCCTTACGTGGAAAGGTGGGTCCTGACGTGGACGATGTATTCCTTACGTGGAAAGAGGCATTCCTTACGTGGAGAGATGTTATTCACAAGATGGAAAGAAGTTTATTCCTAACATGGAAGGGTGAGTCCTAACGCGGACGAAGTATTCATAACCTAGAAAGTTTAGTCCTAACGTGGACAGATCTAGACGAAGTTTATTCCTGACGTGGAAGAGTTTATTCCTAACGTGGATGATTTATTGCTGATGAAATGCAGACGAATTATCCCCAGCGAAGTTACCGAGATTTTTCCGGGTTGACAACAGGTGGAGTCCTGACGGGGACAAGTTTAGTTGAGGTTTCTTTGTGTTGGCGAAACAGGAGTCCTAACGTGGACAAGTTTTTCGATGGTAGAATCTTTTTCAGGCTGATGAAAATAATCCCCAGCACGGTCGCTAATGGATCAGTTGGTTGCCGTAACGGTCAGATTCAGTTGGTGAATGTTGTTCCCCAAGCAGTGGTGCAGTTTATTTCTGCGGTTGGCAAATTTTCGGGTTCTTAGTATTCAACCGTCTCGTACCGCGAATGTTTGAAGGCCGTTCTCTCTTCACCCAATCGGGTCCAAGTCGCTTGAATAGGGGCAGCTGTTTCACCCTAAAATTTGCTCAACCTATTTCACTTGGTTTATGTTTCAATTGCATTAGCATTTGCATATAGAGTCATGTACATAGTCTAATTATCTGCATAGCATAGCATAGCAAGTCATCCAACAGGGGACCAAGCACTATTCTCATCTCTATGAGCCTATCAAGAGGTTATTATTCAAATTCAAGCACATTCAAGTCATCAGAAAGAATTTGAAAGCTGGGAAGTCAGTGGATCAAGCATTGAGTCTATCTCCTATCCTGAGGGTACCTGAGGATCACCAAAGAAGTTGTGAGCTGTGAATGGAGCTGAGCATGGAGAGTATATGGACATCATGAGAGACTTAGAAAGTCATTTGAAGAAGGATACAAGTCATTGGTGTGATCACAAGAATTGCAGTTGAAGACAGTCAACTAGGGTTTCATCTAGGTCAACCCTGGGTCAACTCTAGGTCAACTGGTTGATTGAAAGGCATTAAGGGCTATTGGAGAGATGTGGGGTTCATAATTTTACATGTAGAGAAAGACATGGTAATGTGCCAAGAAGAAATCAAGAGAAATCAAGGAGAAGAGGAGTTTCTAAATTAGGGTTTCTGTGTAAAATCCCATAGTTTAGGTCAAATTTCCAAGCAAGATAAGTCAAAATGCAAGCTTCAAATGGATCCTTGGTCAACATGAAACTTGTATAGGATCTCAAGACCTTTAATTTGAGTGGTGGAAGTCATCAAGGAGATTTATAGAACTCAAGTTATGGTCCTTGCAAGTTACAGGTCATCTGAGGTATCTGAAATTTTGTCTGTGAACGTTACTTGTCTTCCAAGCAACTTTTACCCCTCAAGGAGATTTCAAATGAATTTATGGTCAACATAAGAGTTGTTCCTAATTGTCTTAGCTTTCTAGAATGGTATGGTATGCCTTCATATGATTTGTGGAACTCTACTTATGGTCTTGGCAAGCAAAGGGTATTTTGGTCATCTGAGAATTACAGGTCATTTCAAGCCTATGCCCAAAACTCATACAAGGAAGCTTCAAATGAAAAACTTCACAACATCAAACGTGTTCCAAATGACATTTTGAGTCTAGAAAAGTGGTCATGAAAGATTGGAAAGGTTCATAGCTCAAGGTTTCAAAATTGGTGAATTTAATGAATGAAAAATGACCTAAAATTGAGATTTTTCACAATTTGGCCAAATGGGATGAAATTATAGGTCATTTTGATTGGAAAAGATGTTTTAATAACATTGGCAAAAGTAGAATTTTGAGTTTGGTTCAAGAATTGAAAGATATGCATGGTTACTTACAAATGAAGTTACATAATCCAAAATGCAAGGAAAGTGTGCATGGGAAGTTTCTCCAAGATTCTAGGGCTTTCTATTCTCATCTATATATTGCATTGAAGAGCTTCATGCCATGGTTGGTGAATCACTTTGTTCAAAACACAAGTTGTACACAATTCTTCCATTTTTGCAAAACCTCTCAAACTTCACAAAATCTCTCTCAATTTTCACATTTCTGGATTGGATCATCATCAATATCATTCATAGGTCAGAATTCACACAAGAATTGAGTAGAATTGAATAGGGATCGTGCCATACAAGTTAATCATCCAAGGAGCAAGATTTTGGTGATTGCAAGATTCAAGAACTTGGAGCAAGATCCATTGCATACAGAACTCATAATCAAGTTCCTTAATCCATTTCCACTCATTGCAAGCATTGGATCAAGAGAATTCAGCACCTGTTTTCACCATTTATACCAGGTTGGTAATCCACTCGATTTGATTGATTTAGCTAGAATTATAGAGAATTGTTAGCATAGAACTGTTAGGATAGGTTAGATGATTGATTTTGGTGAGTTTGAAGAAGTTTCATGAAGGTTGATCATGGTGTACCAAAACTGTTGGAGCTTATAACTCATGGAATATGGCACGATAATCCTCATTAATTAGTTCAGAATAATCAGCATGAAATGTAGATTAGGCTAGGATAAAGATTGGCAAGGATTGGAAGATTTGATCACAGGTGAAAATGGTGGAACCGAGTTATTGCACCTATCGGGTTTGATTTGTGTTTGAGTTTTAGGAGAAATGGTTGATATGGTTGTATAGAAGGAAGAAAATAGAGCATCTTCGCTCTTGGAATCGTGTGATTTCATGGAGATACGAGGGAGAACGAATCTGTTGAAAATGCATGCATGGTGAAGAATTTCTGAAACCCTAGGGTTTCTAAGGTTGAAGACGACCTTTGGGCCACACGATCATGATTATGACTTTGACTATGAGACCAATCCAACGGCTGTGGTTTAAAAGGAAAAACGGAGGGAAATTCCAAGTTGCAACGCACCGTTTCATTAATGTTTCATACTGGGCTTTGCAATTTCCTTGCTAATCACACCCTCCAAATCAGGCCCAAAGCTATAATGAACTGTTTTTATTGCTTAATGCACCGTCCTCAGTTTTTTTCCTTTTGTTTGTTTTTCTGAATGCATTGGGCCCAGACGCGCTTGCTATGCGCGCCCCCCCAGTCTGGGCCCATCTCTCATTTCCAACTGAGTTTCATTACTTGTTGCACCCTCATCCATTTAATTCACATTTAATTTCTTTCAAAAATGTTAATTCTTTGGAAAATCATAAAAGATAGAAAAATGCATGATTTTAATTGGTTCTTTTTGCATATTATTCATATTTCTGTCAAGAAAAATATCACATAAAAAAATTAATATTTCATTTTGTTTTTATATTTTTGGCATATTTTTCTTTTAAATAGGTGTAAATAATGTTTTGTTTGATACATGAATTTGGTGATTTTAGTTTGATTAAATGCTTTTATATTTTTGATCCATTCTTTTTAGGTTGATTAGTATAGAATGTTATCTTGTATATAAAATTTAATTCACAATTTTAGAACTTAATCTTAGGTGATTTGCTTAGGTGTGAATAACATGTTCATAATTAGGGTTTAGGAGATAACATAGGTGAATTAGTTCACTTCCCTTAGGAGTTGTAGATTGAATCTTTGGGGTGTGGGACTATAGGGATTATGGGTAGTTATTAGATCCCTTAGAAATTGTTAGGATTCCCCTACTGCTATTAGTATACTGCTTATTTTGTTTGACTGTGTGGTGTGCCCTCTCTAGGGTTATTTCTTTTGTCTGTTTGGGGTATTGGGATTGCTTGGGGATTGAGAGAGATGAAGACTGTAATGATGAAGCCATTGGAGATCAAATGATTGAAGACCAACTTCCAGAGTTGATGAGGGGTCCTTTGCTGGCAGCTGTTGAGGAGTATAGGATTTAGGAGCTAGGCAGAGCTCTAGAGTAGAAAGCTTGATTCACAAACATGGAAGGTCTTGTCTGCCTCCATCCTTTATCTATGATTCAAAGTATCTTTCAAATATCCACCTCCTTCCTTTGGAAGGATCAGTGAATGTATTTGAAAGACAGAACTTTTGAGGGAAAATTGTCTGTACAATGTTAACAGTTAATGAGCCACCCTTGGTAGGCAATTTACTGTTTAACATTCATTTCATCTTGTTGACTGATATGCATCTTGAAGATTGAGACTTGAAGAAAAGCCAGTGCAGATGGAAGATTGATGCCAAAGACCTTGCTTGAAGGCTGTGGAGATAAAGACTGAGGCTTGATTGGAGTCTGTAGCTGTTTGAAGACCTTGCTTGAAGACAGATATTGATGCAGAGCTGCTGTGGTTGTTTATCTTTTTGCAATTATTCATTCTTGATGTATTGTGTGGTTTTCCCTGACTGTATTGTTTGCTGTTTACCCTGTTGGGTTAGAAGTGAATGTTGTTCACTTTTGCCTATTGTTTTCTAGGTTCGAGGTTGAGTGGGACTCCCTTGCCTCGCTTGTATTGTTGCATCCATGCATTTTACTGCTTTATTATATATCTGCTTTTGCTTCTGTTTCCGTCTATTCCCTTAGGATCTCTGTTTCTCTCTGTGCAAGAGAGGAGCATGATAGACACTAGGTCTTAATCCATGCACGATAACATTAGGTTAGTTTGATTCCCTTTGCAACCATAGATTAGAGTTCTGTCTCTTCTTTCTCAAAAAACAAACAGAAAAACACAATAAGATTTCAAACACAATAAAAGACACTTCTTCCGTAAAAGAATGTGAACTCATCAAAACGTCATTTTTGTCCGCTTGGACCAGTAATCAGAAAAACCTTTTTCAGA
Source organism: Lathyrus sativus (assembly GCA_963859935.3). Classification (NCBI taxonomy): domain Eukaryota; kingdom Viridiplantae; phylum Streptophyta; class Magnoliopsida; order Fabales; family Fabaceae; genus Lathyrus; species Lathyrus sativus. The sequence continues at coordinate 618,779,631 of OZ012740.1, read as the reverse complement.
AGGAATAAAAAACAATCAAGACAAGCCTGTGTCTTCCGTGGCCCGAACTACGTTTGCTCTGATCTTTCATGCTATTTGAAAGTACGTAGGCATAGGATGCGATGTCCTAGCGAGCAACCTTCCCCTCCTTTCCAGTAGGTAGGCGAACTACGTTGACTCTGATTTCTCGTTCCAGACGAGAATACGTAGGCATAAAGTGCGATACTTTGCCGAGTCATTTCATTTTATTTTAACCTCAGACCTGTAGAGTAGATAGAATAACAATCCGTACCCGAAAACAAGCGTGGATCCCGTCGAGTACGACGGACGTGAGGGGTGCTAATACCTTCCCCTTGCGTAACCGACTCCCGAATCCAGATTTTGGTTGCGATGACCATTCCTTTCCCGTCTATGCGGTAGGTTTACTCTGAGCGTTTCCTTTCCCTCCGTTGGGATAAATAACGCACGGTGGCGACTCTTCTGTTCAGCCGGCGCCGATTTTCGCAGTAGCGACAGTGCGCGCGCACACACACTCACACACACTTAAAATCTCTTTTGAACCTCTTTTTTAACAATCAAAACTCATAAGCATGTTTTCATGCTTGAGCCAGTTGATTAGGAAGTTGTCTTTCTTTTTTTGAATCACTTTTTTTAACTACCTGGGATGTTGTCCGCACTGGATTTCTGGAGAAGTACTTCCCTGAAGATATCAGAAGTGCCAAGGAGATTGAGTTTCTGGAACTGAAGCAGGGAAATATGACGGTGGCGGAGTATGCCGCTAAGTTTGAGGAATTTTTACAGTATTGTCCCCACTACAATACTGATGGAGCGATGACCTCCAAATGTTTGAAGTTCGAAAATGGATTGCGTCCAGAAGTGAAGATGGGAATAGCTTGTCAGAAGATCAGGGATTATCCTGAGCTGATAAGCAGGATCCAGATTTATGACAATGATAACCGGGCAAGGATTGCGCATTACAAAGCTGCTAATGACCGTAAGGGTAAGCAAAGGTTCGGTGGGACTCCTTACAGTGTTCCTACTGGTAAGGGAAAGTTCAAAGGTGCTAATGATAAGAAGCCAAGAGAAGGGAGAGCGGTTATTGGAGGGAAGTGTTTTTGGTGTGGTGACTTGGGTCATCGTGTCGTTGATTGTCCTCTTGAAGAGAAAAAATGTTTCAAGTGTGGCAAGTCAGGCCACATGATAGCTAATTGTCGAGTCGCCATGCCTACATGCTACAACTGTGGTGAGAAAGGCCACATCAGTACTCATTGTGGGAAACCGAAGTCGACTCAGGTGCCACAGACCAGCGACAAAGTGTTTGCAGTAATGGGAACTCAAGCTACTAGTGATGATCGTTCTATACGAGGTACTTGTTTCATCAATAATGTTCCCTTGTCTACTATGATTGATACGGGTGCGACCCACTCGTTTATCTCTGTTGATTGTGTGAAGAGGTTAGATTTGGTGCCGACTACTCTTGAGCGGCGGATGACTATTGAGACTCCCTCGATTGGTTCAGTGACTACTTCTTTGGTCTGTTTGAAGTGTCCGCTGACTATTTTTGATAGAGATTTTGGAGTAGATCTGATTTGCTTGCCTCTTGGTAAGTTGGATGTTATTCTAGGTATGAACTTATTGGAGTTCAACCGAGTTTACATCGACTGTTTTCGGAAAGTGTTATTGTTTTTTACTCCAGAGGAAGAAGCGTTGGCAGATTCGTTGTCCGGTAAGGAACTGAGAACTTTGTTGGAATATGAAGCTCAGGTGTTTGCTTTATTTGCATCACTGCCTGTTGACAACAAGGCGGTGTTGGATGAGTTAGCCGTGGTGAATGAGTTTCCGGAGGTGTTCCCGGATGATATTACAGAATTACCTCCGAAGAGAGAAGTTGAGTTTAGCAATGATCTCATTCCTGGTACGAGGCCTATTTCTATGGCGCCGTACAGGATGTCGGCAGTGGAATTGGCCGAGTTGAAATCTCAGATTGGAGAGTTACTGGATAGAAAGTTTATCAGACCAAGTGTGTCGTCGTGGGGAGCTCCAATGTTGTTAGTGAAGAAGAAAGACGATAGCATGCGGTTGTGCATTGATTACCGTCAGTTGAACAAAGTGACCATCAAGACCAAGTATCCTCTTCCAAGGATTGATGATTTAATGGATCAGTTAGTGGGAGCTCGTGTGTTTAGTAAGATCGACTTGAGGTCGGGTTATCATCAGATAAGAGTTAAGGAAGGTGATATTCAGAAGACGGCGTTTAGAACTCGATATGGACATTACAAGTACGCAGTAATGCCTTTCGGAGTGTCTAATGCGTCGGGTGTGTTTATGGAATATATGAACCGTATCTTCCATTCTTATTTGGATCAGTTTATTGTCGTGTTCATTGATGACATACTGATTTATTCTAAGTCTGAGGAAGAGCATGCGGAGCATTTGAGGATTGTCTTGCAAGTGTTGAAGGATAACAAGTTGTTTGCTAAGTTATCGAAGTGTGGGTTTTGGTTGAAGACTGTGAGTTTTCTGGGGCATGTTATTTCAGGTGATGGTGTTTTAGTAGACCCTTCAAAAGTTAGTGTGGTGTTACAATGGGAACCACCAAAGACGGTAACTGAAGTTAGAAGCTTCTTGGGTTTAGCTGGTTATTATCGAAAATTTATTGAGGGCTTTTCCAGAGTGGCTTTGCCGTTGACTCAGTTGACGAGGAAAGATCAAGTGTTTGTGTGGGATGCTGCTTGTGAAGAGAGTTTTGAGGAGCTGAAAAAGAGATTGACTTCAGCGCCGGTGTTGGTGTTACCGAATCCATGTGAACCTTTCATGGTGTATTGCGATGCGTCCAAGTTGGGCTTGGGCGGAGTTCTTATGCAGAAGGGAAAAGTGGTAGCTTATGCATCGCTGCAATTGAGGGTGCATGAGCGGAATTATCCTACTCATGATCTTGAGTTGGCTGCGGTTGTTTTTGTGTTGAAAATTTGGAGACACTATTTGTATGGTTCAAGATTTGAGGTGTTCAGCGACCACAAGAGTTTGAAGTATCTGTTTGATCAGAATGAGTTGAATATGAGGCAGAGAAGATGGTTGGAATTCTTGAAAGATTATGATGTCAGTTTGAGTTATCACCCATGGAAAGCGAATGTGGTTGCAGATGCACTGAGCAGGAAGGCAATTCATATGTCAGCTTTGATGGTAAAAGAGATGGAGCTTATTGAGCAGTTCAGATATTTGAGCATGGTTTGCGAGATTTCAACGGATTGTGTGATGTTGGGTAAGTTGCAAGTGCATAATGATTTCTTGGATATGATAAGAGAACATCAGAAGTTAGATGTGAACCTTGAAGATTTGATGTGCGAGGCCAGAAGTGACCCCGGTAGTGATTTCAAGTTGGATAACGCGGGTGTGCTAAGATTTCGGGGCAGAATTTGTGTGTCGGATAATGATGAGTTGAGGAGGTCAATTTTGGATGAAGGACACCGTAGTAGCCTGAGTGTTCATCCAGGAGCTACGAAGATGTATCAGGATTTGAAAAAGTTGTTTTGGTGGTCGGGCATGAAGAAGGACATTGCTCGTTATGTGTATGCTTGTTTGGTATGTCAGAAATCGAAGGTGGAGCATCAGAGACCTTCTGGGATGATGCAACCGTTAGAGATTCCGGTTTGGAAGTGGGATTATATCGCTATAGATTTTGTCACGGGTTTGCCAAATACGGCAAGAGGCTTTGATGCCATTTGGGTGATTGTGGATCGGCTTACAAAGTCTGCACACTTTGTGCCGATTAGTATTAGCTTTCCGTTGGAGAAGCTAGCAGAGATCTATGTCCGGGTGATTGTAAAATTGCATGGTGTGCCGTTGAGCATTGTGTCGGATAGAGATCTGAGGTTCACCTCTGAATTTTGGAAGAGTTTGCAAGAGGCATTGGGTAATGAGTTGAAACTGAGTTCAGCTTATCATCCGTAGACGGATGGATAGTCGGAGAGGACTATTTAGACTCTAGAGGATTTGTTGCGGGCATGTGTGTGGGAAAAAGGTGGAGCGTGGGATACTCATTTGCCTTTGATTGAGTTCACGTACAACAACAATTACCATTCCAGTATCGGGATGGCACCGTTTGAAGCTCTTTACGGCAGGAGGTGTAGAACTCATTTGTGTTGGTATGAGTCAGGGGAGAATGTGGTGTTGGGACCAGAGTTGGTGCAGCAGACTACTGAGACAGTGCGGATGATCCGTGAGAAGATGAAAGCATCTCAGGATCGGCAGAAGAGTTATTATGATAACCGCAGGAAAGAGTTGGAATTCAGTAAGGGTGACCATGTATTCTTGAGGGTTAACCCAGTGACGGGTGTTGGACGTGCATTGAAGTCCAAGAAGTTGGATCCGAAGTTTATCGGGCCGTATCAGATTTTGCAAAGGATTGGTGCTGTGGCTTATAGGGTGGCGTTGCCGCCGGAGCTTTTGAACTTGCATGACATGTTCCATGTGTCGCAACTTCGGAAGTATGTGCAAGATCCGTCTCATGTGATTCAGAGGGATGAAGTCCAAGTTAGAGAGAATCTAACTGTGGAGACGTTGCCGTTGAGGATCGAGGATCGCAAGATGAAGCGACTCAGAGGGAAAGAGATATCGTTGGTGAGAGTAGCTTGGGGAGGTGCTGCAGGGGGCAGTGTGACCTGGGAACTAGAGAGCAGGGTGCGGGAAGCGTATCCAGAGCTGTTTCCATCAGGTATTTTCGGGGACGAAAATAATTAAAGTGGGGGAGAGTTGTAACGCTCATTTTTAATTATTTAGTTTTTCCGTATTATTTGTTTTCGGTAAATCAAGTGTGGTAATTTCTTGGAGAATTAAGTTCCATAATATTCGAAAATATGAATGATAATAATAATAATATTGATATTATTGTTATTATTATTATGTTTAAAATATTATTGGAAAAATTAATTAAAGAATTGAGAAATAAGAGAAAATGTCCTTATTATTATTATTAATTGGAAATATAAAAAAAAAGGTGAATTATTTGGAACTAAGGGCATTTGTGGCATTTGGGGAAAAAGGAAAGGAGGAGAACACAATAGAACACGCTTGGGAGAAGAACTCGGTTGAAGGAGAGCAACTTGAGCAAAGGAAAGGATCATCAAGGCTATCAATCGTGTAGATTTTTCGAAGCTTCATAATCATCAATCTGCATTTCGAGGTAAGGGGGGGGGGGGGGGAGAAAGTGATCAAAACGGGTAGATAGCATGAATGTTAGGTAGTGGGAATTTCCCCTAATCCCATGAATTTTGTTATGCATGTTATTGTTGTTGTGATTCTGTTATCGATTCTGTTCATGTTGATTTCATTGCATGTGTTGATTGAGGGAATTTGGGGATTTCCGGGTGAATTCGAAGTTATACCGGAAGTTGGTAATTGCGTAGATGTAAGCGTTACCGAACAGAACTGAGTTGGATGTTTTAGTCGGGTAGTGGAATGATTTTCGGGTATGTTGGGGTTTGGCTTGGAATAAAATCGGTTGGGCTCGGAGTGTGTTGCCGACTCTGAGCTGAGAGCTGTTTTCTGCAGAATTCGCGTGCATTCGCTGGGCGAATGGGGGCGAGCCTTCTCCAGGCTTCGCCAGGCGAACTGGGCAGCGAATGCTGCCTTTTGCTTCTGTTTGGCTTCTCTAGGGGTTTCGCCGGGCGAGTCCCAGCGAGTGTTCGCTGCGGGGCTTCGCCAGGCGAATGGCAGCGAACATGACAACATTTTGTGATTTTTCTGCTGTGCTGTTCCGTTCTTGTACCGTTAGACCTCTGTTGGTCGTGGGTGATTCTGAGAGTTAATAGGGTACTGCTGTGTGTATGTGTGAACGCAGGAACGTGATTCCTCGTAGTATTTGTATAGTTGATTGAGTGTATGATAGGTATTATGTGTGCTGGTGATATGGCGTGAGATCCTTGAATTGTGGCATGTGATACCTGAGATATGTGATAGATGTAATCTGTGGATTACGTGCAACGTGTGTGCTATTATTTGTTGTGGTGCATTGTGTTATGCATGGCATGTGAAGGGTTTGATCATACTGCTCGGTGGGGCGTATGAAATAAACTCAGGCTCCGAAAAGGAGTGGATGTAGGGGTTGATCATATTGCTCGGTGGGGCATATGAGATAGACTCGGGTTTCTATAAGGGAATGTGAAGGGGTTGATCATACTGCTCGGTGGGGCGTATGAAATAAACTCAGGCTCCGAAAAGGAGTGGATGCAGGGGTTGATCATATTGCTCGGTGGGGCATATGAGATATACTCAGTGGGATAGATCGTTGCCTAGGGTGGCTCGAGTGATCTATCTGGGTCCGATGATGAACCGTGAGTCGGTACCGCATTTCATGTGTCGAGTTGAATGTGTTGCATAGTCGTGTGTATGTTGCGATGGTGTGGGACCGTAGGTCCGAGATGATGCGTGTGAATTATGTTGTGTGTTTACTGCCTTCATATTCATGCTTACCATTACCTTTTATGTTTTGTTCGTAATTTCTCACCCCTTTTTCCTTTGTTGTGGTTTGTGCTTCTTCGGAAGTACAGAGATTTCAAGTGATAGCTAGTTTGTTCTATGGCGAGTCATAAGGATGCTCTGATATGTGGTTAAATTCTTTAATGAAAATGTTTCGATTGGTTTTCTTTTGTGACATCCCGTGTGTGATGTGAAACTCTGATGCTTGTCTATCTTGATTGTTTTTTTTAATTGCACTTATTTTATTTTTGGGAGCGGGGTGTTACATTTCCCGCCGTGGAATCCCTAATTTTAACCCTATTTTCAATTCAACATTTCAACATAGAAATAGGAGTTTCAAAACTCCACGTAAGCGTGTCCTTAAGATACGTTTACTCCCCTTGAAACCTTGACCATAGTCAAGAAGTTTCTAACCTCCCTTTCGAGGGGAACTACGATTACTCTGATTCCATTCCCTATCCAGGATACGTAGGCACAAGATGCGACGTCTTGCCGAGTAAACTTAGGAATAACCCTTAGGTCTTTTAAGTCACTCTATCCCTTAGCTCAATATATATTAAAGCAGATAATAAATAAAAATAAAAGGCATACAATAAACAAAAGGTTCCTGTAGAGTACTACACAAGTTTAGGGTGCTAGTACCTTCCCTAAGCTTAACCAACCCCTTACCTAGGTCTCTCCCCGCATTGTGTTTACGATGCAAAAATAGGTTTTCCCTCTTTTGACCTTTTCCTTTGGATAAATCAAAGAGCGGTTGCGAATTAAGAATTGTGATTCAAACTAATTAATAGTTTGATATCCTATTTCCACCGCAACAATATGCAAACATAACATATTAGCGCATTAATTCCACAAATAAAGTAATAATCATCCAATAATTCAAATAATTCAAATAATCCAAATAAATCAATTAATTAATAGAAATAACTAATTATTAAAAATTGGGCTGTTACACACAGACAGGCACACGCGCGCGCGCGCACACACACACACACACACACCGCACATGCGCATAAAACACGCACATGTGCGCGCGCACACGCAGTCACACGCACACTTAAAATCTCTTTTGAACCTCTTTTTTAACTATTAAAACTCATAAGCATGTTTTCATGCTTGAGCCAGTTGATTAGGAAATTGTCTTTCTTTTTTTGAATCATTTTTTTTAACTACCCAATTGATTAGGACCTTAAGCCAATTGATTTAAAGAGGAAAAATCGAATATGACATCGTCTTAAAGATTGATAGCAACTCTCTATTCAAACTTTTCAAAATGGGGTAAGATAATTGATTATTTATGTCATCCAATCGATTGGGACCATAAGCCAATCGGTGGGCCGTTAAATTCTTCCATAAATCTTTTCCTTTTTAAGTTTCTAATCTCCTATGTAATGGAGGTGTCTCTTGTAACGCCCATTTTAATTAATTTCATTTTTCGGTGTTATTTTCATTCTTAGTACGTGTTTGCGTGGATTTTCGGGTTGTGGAGCAAGTTCCATAATATTCGAATTATGATTAATAATGATGATAATATGATAATTAGTAAAGTGTTACTAATATTAATATTATTATTAATTATAAATCATATTAATAATATTATTGGAATAAAGTTTATTATTAATTAGACTTTTTGAAATAAAAAGAAATTGTGAGGAATATCATTATTTGGATTAATAAGGGAATTATTGGAATAGAGGGCATTATTGGCAATTGAAAAGGAAGGAGAGAAAGAACACGATGGAGAGAACGAAGAACAGAGAAAGAGAGTTTGAGCAAAGCGTGGCAAGGAGACCCCAAGGCTGTCAATCCGAGTGGAATTTCGGAAGTGCATCATCATCAGCATCGAATTTGAGGTAAGGGGGGGGGGATTTTACGGTTAATTGGTTTTTGCATGAAATTGGTAGAAACGGGGGAAAATCCCTAACCCCATTGATTATTATTGTTTGATGATGAATGCATGTGATTATTGCTGAGATTAAGTTGTTAGATTATGTTAAATTCGTTTGCATGCGCTGAGAATATTGGGTTGAATGAATTTGGGGTTTTGAGTAGTTTCAGAGTTATGCCAGAAGTCGGTAAATTAAGCAGATGATGCGTTTTATCGGATAGAATCGGGAAATAGACCCGTAGTTCAGTTGTACTATATTGTTGGTTGTGGGTTTCGATTTAATCGGGCGAAATCGGTGAGAGAGGCGATTCTGCAATGCAGAATTTTTCTTTGTGCACAAGTATTCGCTGGGCGAATGAGGGGCGAGCCTTCGCCAGGCTTTGCCGGGCGAACTAGCCAGCGAGTGCTGGCAGAAGCTTCTGTCTGACTTTGCCAGAGGTTTCTCGAGGCGAATGGCAGCGAGTGTTCGCTGCGGGGCTTCGCCGGGCGAATGCGCCAGCGAGCCCGACAGCAGTTTGTGTTTTTACTGCTGTCTTGTGTTGTTCCTCTGTGGAATTGGACCCTTGTTGGTCATGAGCGACGAGAGGCTTGCTGGAGATGCTGATGCGAGTGTATGTGTGTGGTTGTAGGGCTGTTTGGCCGGCGTTTGTTGCAAGTGCCATAATCGTTGAATTATGCTTTATGCATGAACCAGTATGGATGTATACGTGAGATGTGTGCACCGTGTGTGTGCTGCGTGCGAGATATGAGGATTAGCATGATCGTTGTGCCTTGAGTGCGTTTTGTTAGTGTGTTGTGGTGAGTGGGTCTGTGAGGATCGGTACGCTTGTTATGCGTTACATTTGTATGCTGTTATGTGATGTATTTGGGTCAGTAGGACTGACATGCCTTGTGTGCATTATATGTGATAAGTTGTGTGGGGAGTGGATCCATGGGATCCACGCACTTTGTGTGCTTGCTATGTATGTATTTTGTGATGGGAATGGATCCGTAGGATTGGTACGCCTCGTGCGTCGTGTATATATATACTGTGTGAGGGGTGGATCAATAGGATCGGTTCGCACTTGGTGTGCTAGATGTATGATGTGTGTGAACATGGTTGTGTGCTCCCGTAGAGGAGGGTGATGGCCCAGTGACCATCGGTATTGTCAGTGTGCTCCCAGTGAGAAGGGTGATGGACAGTTGTCCACCGTTAATGTGTTGTACTCCCAGCGAGGAGGGTGATGGCCAGGTGTCCATCGGAGATGTGCTCCAGTTGTGGAGGGTGATGGCTAGGTGTTCATCGGTATTGTTGTGGTGCTCCTATTGTAGAGGGTTGATGGCCAGTTGCCCATCGGTGTGGTGTGCTCCCTGAGTGGAGGGTTGATAGCCAAGTGCCCATCGTTGATATGTGCTCCTGTGTGGAGGGTTGATGGCCCGGTGCCCATCGTGATTGTGAGTCGGTACCGCATGATGAGAGTTGTGTGAGTGCATGTGTTGCATTGTGGTTTGTGTGAATTATGGATATTGATGATGGGATAGTAGGCCCGGATGTGTTGCATTTGTAGTATGCATAGTGTGTTGGCTTGGACAGTAGGTCCAGATATGTTGTATGTGAAATAATGATTTATTGTTTCTGCCTTTTATTTCATGTACCACTATACCATTATTATTTAATCGTGATTCTCACCCCTTTGTTGCTGTTGTGGTCTGTGCTTCTTCGGAAGTACAGACAATCCAGGTGTTTAGCTAGTTGGATCGTGGTGTCTCTGTATGACTGCTCTGATACGTAACACCTGGGCGTTTTTGGGAGTATTATTATGTATTATTGATATGTGTGCCCCCATGGCGTATCTGTTATTTTTGTGAGATATTTGGTGATGTTCGGTGATGATGTTATGTATTTTGGGGCAGATGGCCGTTATTGTATATATGATGATGATGGATATGGATGGTGTATATATATGATATTTTGTTTTATGACAGACCATATCTTTTTCCGCTGCAATTTTATTAGAAAAATATTTGTGGTAAATTTTGATGTGTATTGTGGCATCCCGTTTGGGAGGGAAACTCTGATATGTGTTTTATTTGATTGTTTTATTTTATTTTGGGAACGGGGTGTTACAAGTTGGTATCAGAGCAGGTCGGTCCGTCCGGCCAGTGTAGTGTGTTGAGTCTGTCTATAGGATAGAGTTGCTTGTTTTCTGTTAACCTGGATTGTTGTTGTTGAGCAGTATGGCTGGGAGAAATGACGCGGCGTTGGCTACGGCGATGCAAGCTATGGCACAAGTGGTGGCCAACCAGAATCTGGCTGCGGGAGCTTAGTTTAGAGACCTGACGCAGTTCCAGAGCAACAAGCCACTAAAGTTTGAAGGTGGAATTCTGGATCCGGTAGCTGCACAGAAGTGGCTGAAGGCAGTAGAGAAGATCTTCAAAACCATGGGGTGCAGTGACGAGCAGAAGGTGAGGTTCGGTACTCACATGCTCGAGGGGGAGACCGAGGCTTGGTGGGATAATTGCCGTCAGAGGATAAAAGCTTTGGGGACTCCGATTACTTGGGAGGTGGTTCGGTCTGGATTTCTGGAGAAGTATTTTCCAGAAGATATCAGAAGTGCTAAAGAGGTGGAATTTTTGGAATTGAAACAGGGCAGTATGTCGGTAGCCGAGTATGCGGCTAAGTTTGAGGAGCTGGTTTAGTATTGTCATCATTACAATACTGAGGAAGCTATGACTTCGAAGTGTCTGAAATTTGAGAATAGGCTAAGGCCAGAGATCAAGATAGGAATCGCATGTCAGAAAATCAAGAGCTATCCTGAGTTGGTGAGTAGGAGCCGTATCTATGATAACGATAACCGTGCAAGGATCGCACACTACAAGGCGGCAAGTGATTGTAAGGGTAAACAAAGGTTCGATGGTACTCCTTACAGTGTTCCGACTGGTAAGGGGAAGTTCAAGGGTGCTGTTGATAGGAAGCCCAGAGAGGGTAAGGCGTTGACTGGTACGAAGTGTTTCCGGTGCGGTGGCATGGGTCATCGTGCCAATGATTGTCCTTCTGATGCGAAAAAGTGCTTCAAGTGTGGGAAACCGGGCCATGTGATGGCGGATTGTAGGACTAATATGCCTACTTGTTATAACTGTAGCGAGAAGGGCCACATTAGTACTCATTGGGAGAAGCCAAGGAGGCCTCAGGCGCCTTGGGTGGCGGGTAAAGTATTTGCAGTTGTGGGAACTCAAGCGGAAGACGGAGAACGTTCGATCAAAGGTACTTGTTTTATCAATAACATTCCTTTGACTGCTATGATTGATACGGGTGCGACCCACTCGTTTATCTCTGTTGATTGTGTGAAGAGGTTAGGGTTGGTGCCGACTACTCTTGAGCGGCGGATGACTATTGAAACTCCCTCGATTGGTTCAGTGACTACTTCGCTAGTGTGTTTGAAGTGTCCACTGACTATCTTTGGCCAAGACTTTGGTGTGGATTTGATCTGTTTGCCACTTGGTGGTTTGGATGTTATACTTGGTATGAACTGGTTGGAGTTCAACCGAGTGTACATCGATTATTTTCGAAAAGTGTTATTTTTTTTGACTCCTGAAGAGGAAGCATTGGCAGATTCCTTGTTTGGTAAGGAATTGAGAACCTCGTTGGAAGATGAAGCGCATGTGTTTGCTTTATTTTCATCACTGCCTGTTGACAACAAGGCATTGTTGGATGAGTTAGCTGTGGTGAATGAGTTTCCGGAGGTGTTCCCGGATGATATTACAGAGTTGCCTCCGAAGAGAGAGGTTGAGTTCAGCATTGATCTTGTCCCTGGTATGAGGCCTATTTCTATGGCGCCGTACAGGATGTCGGCAGTGGAGTTGGCCGAGTTGAAGACTCAAATTGGAGAATTGCTAGATAGAAAGTTTATCAGACCAAGTGTGTCTCCGTGGGGAGCTCTAGTATTGTTAGTGAAGAAGAAGGACGGTAGCATGTGTTTGTGCATTGATTACCGGCAATTGAACAAAGTGACCATCAAGAACAAATATCCTCTTCCAAGGATCGATGATTTGATGGATCAGTTAGTGGGAGCTCGTGTGTTCAGTAAGATTGACTTGAGGTCGGGTTATCATCAGATAAGAGTGAGAGAAGGTGATATTCAGAAGACGGCGTTTAGAACTCGATATGGACATTACGAGTATGCAGTAATGCCTTTCGGAGTGTCTGATGCGCCGGGTGTGTTTATGGAATATATGAACCGTATCTTCCATTCTTATTTGGATCAGTTTATTGTCGTGTTCATTGATGACATTCTGATTTATTCTAAGTCTGAGGAAGAGCATGCAGAACATTTGAGGATCGCTTTGCAAGTGTTGAAGGATAACAAGTTGTTTGCTAAGTTATCGAAGTGTGAATTCTGGTTGAAGACAGTGAGTTTTCTGAGGCATGTTATTTCGGGTGATGGTGTTTCTGTGGATCCATCTAAGGTGAGTGCGGTGTTACAGTGGGAACCGCCGAAGATGGTAATAGAGGTTAGAAGCTTTTTGGGCTTAACAGAGTATTACCGAAGATTCATCAAAGGCTTTTCTAGATTGGATTTGCCGTTGACTCAGTTAACAAGGAAAGATCAAGTGTTTGTGTGGGATGCTGCTTGTGAAGAGAGTTTTGAGGAACCGAAGAAGAAATTGACTTCAACGTCGGTTTTGGTGTTACCGAATCCGAGTGAGCCTTTTGTTGTTTATTGTGATGCGTCCAAAATGGGATTGGGCGGAGTTCTTATGCAGAATGGAAAAGTGGTAGCCTATGCTTCGCGGCAATTGAGGGTGCATGAGCGTAACTATCCTACTCATGACCTTGAATTGGCTGCGGTAGTTTTTGTGTTGAAGATTTGGCGACATTATTTATATGGTTCGAGGTTTGAGGTATTCAGTGATCACAAGAGTTTGAAATATTTGTTTGATCAGAAGGAGCTGAATATGCGGCAGAGGAGATGGTTAGAATTCTTGAAGGATTATGATTTTAGTTTGAGTTATCACCCAGGGAAAGCGAATGTGGTTGCGGATGCGTTGAGCAGAAAGACAACTCATATGTCAGCATTGATGGTAAAAGAGATGGAGCTTATTGAGCAGTTTCGAGATTTGAGCATGGTTTGTGAGTTTACACCGGATGGTGTGATGTTGGGTAAATTGCAAGTAAAGAATGATTTCTTGGATATGATTAAGGAACATCATAAGTTGGATGTGAAACTGTTGGATTTGACGCGAGAGGCCGGAAGTGACTCCGGTAGTGATTTCAGGATGGATAATGTGGGTGTGTTGAGGTTTCGGGACAAAATTTGCATGCCGGATAATGATGAGTTGAAGAATTCGATTTTGGATGAAGGACATCGTAGTAGCCTGAGTGTATATCCAGGAGCTACGAAGATGTATCAGGACTTGAAAAAGTTATTTTGGTGGTCGGGCATGAAAAAGGATATTGCTCGATATGTCTATGCTTGTTTGGTTTGTCAGAAGTCGAAGGTGAAGCATCAGAGACCTTCTGGGATGATGCAACTGTTAGAGATTCCAGTTTGGAAGTGGGATTGTATTGCTATGGACTTTGTTACAGGTTTGCCGAATACGGCGAGAGGATTTGATGCCATTTGGGTGATTGTGGATCGGCTTACGAAGTCTGCACACTTTGTGTCGATCAGTATTAGCTTTCCGTTGGAGAAGCTGGCAGAGATTTATATTCGTGTAATTGTGAAGCTGCACGGTATACCGTTGAGCATTGTGTCGGATAGAGATCTGAGGTTCACTTCTGTGTTTTGGAAGAGTTTACAAGAGGCTTTGGGTACTGAGTTGAAGCTGAGTTCGGCTTATCATCCGCAGACGGATGGGCAGTCGGAGCGGACTATTCAGACTTTGGAGGATTTGTTGCGAGCTTGTGTGTTGGAGAAAGGTGGTACGTGGGATACTCAATTGCCTTTGGTAGAGTTCACGTACAACAACAGTTACCATTCCAGTATCGGGATGGCACCGTTTGAGGCTCTTTATGGTAGGAGGTGCAGGACTCCTTTGTGTTGGTATGAGTCAGGTGAGAGTGTGGTTTTGGGACCAGAGTGGTGCAGCAGACTACTGAGACAGTGCAAATGATCCGTGAAAAGATGAGAGCATCTCAGGATCGGCAGAAGAGTTATTATGATAACCGCAGGAAAGAGTTGGAATTCAGTGAGGGTGACCATGTATTCTTGAGGGTTAACCCAGTGACAGGTGTTGGACGTGCTTTGAAGTCCAAGAAGTTGGATCTGAAGTTTATCAGACCGTATCCGATCTTGCAGAGGATTGGTGCTGTGGCTTATAGGGTGGCATTGCCGCCGGAGCTTTCGAACTTGCATGACGTGTTTAACGTGTCGCAACTTCGGAAGTATGTGCACGATCCGTCTCACGTGATTCAGAGGGATGAAGTCCAAGTTAGAGAGAATCTAACTGTGGAGACATTTCCGTTGAGGATCGAGGATCGCAAGATGAAGCGACTTAGAGGAATAGAGATACCATTGGTGAGAGTGGCTTGGGGAGGTGCTGCAAGTGGCAGTGTGACCTGGGAATTGGAAAGCAGGATGCGGGAAGCGTATCAAGAGCTGTTTCCATCAGGTATTTTCGAGGACGAAAATAATTAAAGTGGGGGAGAGTTGTAACGCCTATTTTAACTAATTTCATTTTTCGGTGTTATTTTCATTCTTAGTACGTGTTTGCGTGGATTTTCGGGTTGTGGAGCAAGTTCCATAATATTCGAAATATGATTAATAATGATGATAATATGATAATTAGTAAAGTGTTACTAATATTAATATTATTATTAATTATAAATCATATTAATAATATTATTGGAATAAAGTTTATTATTAATTGGACTTTTTGAAATAAAAAGAAATTGTGAGGAATATCATTATTTGGATTAATAATGGAATTATTGGAATAGAGGGCATTATTGGCAATTGAAAAGGAAGGAGAGAAAGAACACGGTGGAGAGAACGAAGAACAGAGGAAGAGAGTTTGAGCAAAGCGTGGCAAGGAGACCCCAAGGCTGTCAATCCGAGTGGAATTTCGGAAGTGCATCATCATCAGCATCGAAATTTGAGGTAAGGGGAGGGGGGAAAATTTTACGGTTAATTGGTTTTTGCATGAAATTGGTAGAAACAGGGGAAAATCCCCAACCCCATTGATTATTATTGTTTGATGATGAATGCATGTGATTATTGCTGAGATTAAATTGTTAGATTATGTTAAATTCGTTTGCATGCGCTGAGAATATTGGGTTGAATGAATTTTGGGTTTTGAGTAGTTTCGGAGTTATGCCGGAAGTCGGTAAATTGAGCAGATGATGTGTTTTATCGGATAGAATCGGGAAATAGACCCGTAGTTCAGTTGTACTATATTGTTGGTTGTGGGTTTCGATTTAATCGTGTGAAATCGGTGAGGGAGGCGATTCTGCAATGCGGAATTTTTCTGTGTGCGCAGGTATTCACTGGGCGAATGAGGGGCGAGCCTTCGCCAGGCTTCGTCGGGCGAACTAGCCAGCGAGTGCTGGCAGAAGCTTCTGTCTGGCTTCGCCAGAGGTTTCGCCAAGTGAATTGCAGCGAGTGTTTGCTGCGGGGATTCGCCTGGCGAATGCGCCAGCGAGCCCGACAGCAGTTTGTGTTTTTGCTACTGTCTTGTGTTGTTCCTCTGTGGAATTGGACCCTTGTTGGTCATGAGCGACGAGAGACTTGCTAGAGATGCTGATGCAAGCGTATGTGGGTGGTTGTAGGGCTGTTTGGCCGGCGTTTGTCGCAAGTGGCATAATCGTTGAATTATGCATTATGTATGAACCGGTATGGATGTGTACGTGAGATGGGTGCACCGTGTGTATGCTGCGTGTGAGATATGAGGATCAGCATGATCGTTGCGCCTTGAGTGCGTTTTGTTAGTGTGTTGTGGTGAGTGGGTCCGTAAGGATCAGTACACTTATTATGCGTTGCATTTGTATGCTGTTATGTGATGTATTTGGGTCAGTAGGACCGACATGCCTTGTGTGCATTGTATGTGATAAGTTGTGTGGTGAGCGGATCCGTGGGATCGACGCACTTTGTGTGCTTGCTATGTATGTATTTTGTGATGGGAATGGATCCGTGGGATCGGTACGCCTTGTGCGTCGTGTATATATATACTGTGTGAGGGGTGGATCAATAGGATCGGTTTGCACTTGGTGTGCTAGATGTATGATGTTTGTGAACATGGTTGTGTGCTCCCGTAGAGGAGGGTGATGGCCCAATGACCATCGGTATTGTCAGTGTGCTCCCTGTGAGGAGGGTGATGGCCAGTTGTCCATCGTCAATGTGTTGTGCTCCCGGCGAGGAAGGTGATGGCCAGGTGTCCATCGGAGATGTGCTCCCGTTGTGGAGGGTGATGGCCAGGTGTCCATCGGTATTGTTGTGGTGCTCCCATTGTGGAGGGTTGATGGCCAGTTGCCCATCGGTGTGGTGTGCTCCCTGAGTGGAGGGTTGATGGCCAAGTGCCCATCGTTGATATGTGCTCCTGTGTGGAGGGTTGATGGCCAGGTGCCCATCGTGATTGTGAGTCGGTACCGCATGATGAGAGTTGTGTGAGTGCATGTGTTGCATTGTGGTTTGTGTGAATTGTGGATATTGATGATGGGATAGTAGGCCCGAATGTGTTGCATTTGTAGTATGCATAATGTGTTGGCTTGGACAGTAGGTCTAGATATGTTGTATGTGAAATAATGATTTATTATTTCTGCCTTTTATTTCATGTACCACTATACCATTATTATTTAATCGTGATTCTCACCCCTTTGTTGTTGTTGTGGTGTGTGCTTCTTCGGAAGTACAAACAATCCAGGTGTTTAGCTAGTTGGATTGTGGTGTCTCCATAGGACTGCTCTGATACGTAACACCGGAGCGTTTTTGGGAGTATTATTATGTATTATTGATATGTGTGCCCCCGTGGCGTATCTGTTATTTTTGTGAGATATTTGGTGATGTTCGGTGATGATGTTATGTATTTTGGGGCAGATGGCCGTTATTGTATATATGATGATGATGGATATGGATGGTGTATATATATGATATTTTGTGTTATGACAGACCATATCTTTTTCCGCTGCAATTTTATTGGAAAAATATTTGTGGGAAATTTTGATGTGTATTGTGGCATCTCGTTTGGGAGGGAAACTCTGATATGTGTTTTATTTGATTGTTTTATTTTATTTTGGGAACGGGGTGTTACAAGTTGGTATCAGAGCAGGTCGGTCCGTCCGGCCAGTATAGTGTGTTGAGTCTGTCTATAGGATAGAGTTGCTTGTTTTCTGTTAACCTGGATTTTATTTTGGGAACGGGGTGTTACATCTCTCCTCTCATTTACACCAAAATCTCAAAGTTTTCTATTTCTTTAGAATTGATCTCTTCTCTTCCCTCTCTCTTTAAAATATTTTTTTCTTCACCTAAGTTGCCTTAGTGCCTTCGAGTGAAAATCTACTTGTGAGGAAATTTTATTGACATCATGTTGTTGTTATTACTCTCGACAGTGCAATGTTCTTGAAAAATGGAGTTTGGTTCTTGATATTAACAAGTCTTAAAATATCTGTTTGATTTTAGAATTTAGCTTGGAAAAGTTCTGCTTGTTTATTGATCAGATTAGCGTGGAAAATCTCCAATTGGTTCATTAGCTTAACTTGGGTAAAATATTTCTCTTTGGTTGAGGATATGAAATTGTAATATCTCTAGATTTGATTGTATTGAAGGTTTGTGAACATAACTTGTAAAAGCTCAAATTCATAGTTAAAATTTCAAAAAAATCTCTTGAAGAGAGAAGTAGGTCAATGTTTGACCGAACCTAGATAAACCTCTGATGCAATTTCTCTAATTTCTTATCTTTTTATTTCTGCAATTTACTTTTTTGACGTTTTTATTTTTCGCTGCTCATTTTATTATGATTTTAAAGGATATTGACAAAATTCATTATTTAAGTAATAGAATTTTTAACATTAACTGCGAATTTTAAATACCACAATTTATTTCCCTATTTATTATTGATTGAAGTCAACTATTCTCTCATAATCTACCTGTCAAAAAATTTATTTTCCATCACTTCATGGTAACTTTTTACTCTCTCCGTCCTATAATGAGTGATTCATTTGGAATAAAAGAGTGTTCTAAAATGACTCATTTTAATTTTTAATACACATTTTCTAATTTTACCTTCTAATTAATATTACTTTTATTTTTTTCCATAGATGATAAGAACACTTTAGTAAAATATCATTCTCTCCTTCTTTTATTTTTTATTTTTAATCTATGTAAAAAGACAATTGAATCTACTAATTATAGGACAGAGGCAAAAGTTCCTTTTCGAAACAAGATCAAATAATCTAGTTTTGAAGTTTTATTTTTTGTGTTAGTTTATCTTATTCAAAACATTGTAAATCCATGTATTTTGTAAACTAAAGCACGAAAATAAAACAAATATTTGTGGTGGACAGAAAGGGATAAAAATAGAAAAACAAAGTAATCAAACAATTTTTTGTGGCTCTCGTATATCGAGAGAAAGAGTTCAAAATAGAAAAACATAGAGATCAAAACAAATTCTTTGTGGCCCTCATTTATGGAAAGGGATAAAAAAATAGAAAAACACAGTGATCTAAACAATTTTTGGTGACCCTCGTATTTGGATAGAAAGGGATAAAAAGAGGAAAACATAGTTATCCAAGAGAGTGATGGCTTCTTCAAATTGTACTTCTCAAGACATGGCTTCAATGGCGACACAAATCTGCAACCAAATAGCCTCCATATTTTCAAACTCCACTCATCCATACCCACCCCCTCTCGACCTCTTGGTCACCGAGCTCTCCACCATCGCCACACAAAAAACCCGCGTTTTCCTCTACGGAGTTGGCCGTGAGGGCATAATGCTCAAAGCCCTCTGCATGCGTCTCGCCCATCTCGGCCTCTCGGCTCATCTAGTCTTCGATATGACCACTCCGCCAATCACTTCCGGAGATCTCCTCATCGCCTCCGCCGGTCCAGGAGGCTTCTCCACCGTCGACGCCTTATGCTCGGTGGCACGGTCTAAAGGCGGAAGAGTGCTACTTCTGACGGCCCAACCCGAGACGGGTTCGTGTGTGAAGCATGCTAGTGTGGTGGCTTACGTGCCTGCGCAGACCATGGCGAATGATGCGGACGAGGGGAATGTGAAATCTAGACCGTTGCTTCCGATGGGAAGTGTGTATGAAGGTGCACTGTATGTATTGTTTGAGATGGTTGTGTACAAGTTGGGGGAGGTTTTAGATGAGAGTCCTGAAGCTATTCGATCTCGCCACACGAATCTTGAATGAAATTGTATTCGCTGTTTGATCTTGATGTGTTTTGGTAATGTGATAGTATTAGGTTACTACTTTGTGTAAATGAACATGATTGTAGAATGAGAGAATAAAATGGAAAAATTATTTATTATGATAAGAGATCCCCTTGCATAAGACATGTGGTGGGAGAAAAATTAGAAAGCCTTTTCAGATTAAACCATTGTGCATATACTTTTTTGGACTTACAACTGATTTGATTTTATGTCTCAAACTTTTAACTTTATTAATAACTTTAGTTAAAAATTCCTAAAGGTTAGGGAAAAGGGGTGGTGGTAATGAGTGAAGAAAAAGTTTAACTGATGGAAGATTCAAGAATATTCATCTTTGTTGCACGATGAGGTGGTGGTTGATATTTTGTGAACAAAATGGTGGGGATTGTTTTATAGGAGGGGAAACATGTGCTTCCTGTGATGCAAGCTCAGGTTCCAAATATTCAAACACATCTGAAGTAATCATATATTTTTCCATAAGGTTCGGGAAATGAGGTGAAAAAGGGGTAATGTAAAAAGTGAGTTGGATCTAGGTTTATACTTATGTTGGAACAAAGAACTTCCGAAGTTATCCATCATAAGAAGTTGAGGAGTCATAAGGAAAACTTGACTCAGGTCCATTAGGAGAGTTAAATATATTGATGGGTCAGGTTTGGTTGTTGGATGGTTGTTTAAATTGATTTGGAGTATCACGGGAGGGATTAAAATTGAAGTTTAATGGAAATTCTACTTGAAGTGGAATATGTTTGAAGTGGAATATGTTCATTGTGAGATTTTGGGTCGAACTCAAGTTTTGTTGAGAAATAACTTTCATGTATTTCGACAGAAGACAAGCAAGAAGTTGAAGATGGATCGCATGCTATGGTCAAATGATATATATTGTAGTCGAAGTCTGTTCTATATGTATTGTCGAAATGTTTGTCGAATTGAGTCTTTTGTTATGGATCCAATTGTTTAGTTAGTTTGGATTGCAAGTTATCTAGTTAGTGTATATATTGGGTAGATCACCCAGGTTGTTGAGTGGGGCCAATTGTGATATTCATATGTAATCATTTGTAAACCCTTGTGAAAAAGTGAATAGTAAACAATTTTCCCTAATTCTTCTTTTTCTTCTTTATCCTTTCTTCTTTTTTCTCTTTGTTCTAACTGATTTCATTGTTCACCTAAGAACTCCGTTTCTCAATCTTGATTTGTTGAAAGGTATTGTTTGTGATCACAACAAACTGGTGCGGTGAGCGTGGAGAAGATGTCGTCAACAAAGTTTAAAATTGAGAAGTTCACCGAAGTTAATGATTTCGGTTTATGGCGTTTGAAGATACGAGCCCTTCTTGTTCAACAGGGTTTGCTAGAAGCGTTAAAGGGAGAATATGCAATGGATGCTGCACTGGCGGAGAAGGAAAAGACAACGATGGTCGATAAAGCCCATAACACAATTGTTCTGAGTCTTGGTGATAAGGTTCTCAGGCAGGTTTTGAAAGAGACGAGGGTAGCGGGTGTTTGGCTGAAACTCGAAGGATTGTATATGACAAAATCCTTGGTAAATCATTTGTACTTGAAGTAGGATTTGTATTCATTCAAGATGACTGAAGATAAAACATTAATGGAGCAGCTGGATACATTCAGCAAGCTGATTCTTGATCTTGAAAATATTGATGTTACCATCAATGATGAAGATCAAGCGTTGTTATTGTTGTGTTCTTTACCTAAATTGCATGCTCACTTCAAAGAAACCCTCTTGTATGGAATAAAGTCCCCGACCTTTGAAGAAGTCCAAGTAGCCTTGTATTTGAAGGATTTAAATGAAAGAAAGGAGCAGAAACCATCATCGTCAGTTGGCGAAGGGTTATCTGTAAAGCGAAAGTTGTCAAAGAAAGATGGTAGATTTGAGAAGAAGAAAGGTAAAACTAAATAGAAGTCTTATGGTGGTGATATTTCTGGAATTAAGTGTTATCACTATAAGAAAAAGGGTCACACAAGAAAGGTGTGCCCTGAGTGCCTGAACAATCATGGAGGTAAGGACAATGGAAATGCAACTATTGTGCAAGATGATTATGAATCATCTGATGTCCTTGTGGTGTCAAGCAACAACTCTTGCAAAGAGTGGATTACAGATTCTGGATGTACTTAACATATGACTCCAAACAAGAATGTGTTTGAAGAATTATGTGATCAAGATGGTGGATCATTGTTGTTGGGAAACAATAAAGCTTGCAAGATTGCAGGTATTGGATCTGTAAGATTCAAGCTCCATGATGAGTCAATAAGGCTATTGACTGGGGTTAGGAATGTACCTAACCTTAAGAGGAATTTAATTTCTCTTGGTGAATTCGAAAAGAAAGGATATGTTTTCAAAGGAGAGCAAGGTATCCTGAAAGTCATGAAGGGGTCGAAGGAAGTCTTGAGAGGCGTGAAGAAACAAGACTTGTATACCCTTGAGGCTGAGGTTGTAAGTAGTTCGACAAATATCGCATCCACAAAACCTGTGTCGAAGACAGAACTATGGTACATGAGATTGGACCATGTCAGTGAGAGAGACCTGGTCGAATTGGGGAAGCAGAACCTACTAGGTGGTGACAAAGTCGAAAAGTTGGAGTTTTTTGAATCTTGTTGGTAAATCCTGTAGGGCGAAGTTTAACAAAGGAAAACAAAGAACACATGGATCCCTTGATTACATACATGCTGATCTTTGGGGGCCTGCAAGGAATCCTACACACTTAGGTGCAAGTTATTTTCTATCCATCATTGATGACTATTCCAGAAAGTTATGGGTATTCATTCAGAAGATGAAGGATGAAACTTTTGAGAATTTCAAAAGTTGGAAGGTTTTGGTCGAAACTCAAAATGGCAGAAAGGTCAAGAGGTTGAGAACCGACAATGACCTTGAGTTCTGTAACGAAGCGTTTGACAGCTATTGTGTTGAGTCTAGGATTGCAAGGCATAAGACTGTAGCAGGTACTCCTCAACAAAATGGCTTAGCTAAGAGATTTAGTCGAACAATCCTTGAAAGGGTTAGATGTATGTTGGTTAGTGCTAGATTGAAGAAGGTGTTTTGGGCGGAGGCTGTTTCGACAACAACTTATATGATAAATAGATGTCCCTCGACTACTTTGAGGATGAAGACACCTGAAGAAGTTTGGTTGGGTCAGCCACCAGTTCTCGACAAGCTGAAAGTATTTGGCTGTTTAGCCTATGCTCACATTAGGCAAGACAAGGTCAAACCTAGAGCTCCGAGATGCATGTTCCTTGGATATCCTGAGGGAGTCAAAGGTTATAGGCTGTGGTGCCTAGAACTAGGTCACAGAAGATGTATCACAAGTCATGATGTAGTTTTCAATGAAGTCGAGATGGCGTTCAAGAAAATTGGTGATGCTGGTCGAAGTGCAGAAATCTCTGAAGAGAAGCTGGAACAGGTAGAGATGCCTATTAAGGTGGAGCATAGTGATGCTGGAGTGCATAACCCAGATGAAGTCGAAGAAGAAGAGCAAGATGCTGAAGAGGCTGAGGAAACTGTTGATGAATACCTACTAGCAAGAGACAATCTGTGGGGGTATTTGTTTTTGGACTTGTTTAGCTTTCCCGCTTCACTTTTGACCTGTTATATACATAAGAAAAATCTTAACGTCCATGGTTGTACCCATAAAATTATCAAAAAATACAATTGGTACTAACCACGAACTCCTCACTACTATGATACTTTACAAATTTTTTCCAAACCTTTTGGTCAAGATACAAATATTTTACCCACATGCACTCAATATTAGACTTTGGCTTCGTAATATAGTCACTTGTGAGTCGTGACTTAAAACTCCTCTAAGTCGTACTAGCATAAGTGATCCATTTTTTTTCAACTCTGAATCATCGCTAAACTCAAACGTCAACTACACATTTAAAATAGTAAGTATGTATTAGTGTTTATATAACGTAATATTGAATCGATAAAAATCAAAATTAATACTTGAACGTCTGACATATGCTTTTTTCACCTCATGTGGCACATCCTTCCAATCATCAAACAATATGCTGACTTTGCTACGTCCAAGGAATGCAACATAAATCTTAAACAACGAAGAATGAGGACCGTCAAGAATAGTATGAATGAAATTAAAATCGACCGAAAGTGTGACACCCGAATTGCAGACTTTTGTTAATGTAGTCATCATTGTGGCACCTCTTTGCTGTTTTTTTGTGTGATTGTTTCCCGTGAAAATTGGAAAAAAATCGTTGATCTTCCAAATCTAACTTTGATGACTCACATGATCGATCAGATTGATCCTAGGACATGTGCTAAATTTTATGTGAAATAAGTTATCTAAACTACACACTTCGACAGTGTTTTGAGGGAAGGTTTTAACATAAATGCAAGGCTCGACGAAAGGATGTAAATTTGTAGAAAGACAAAGTAAAGAAATTTTAAAAGTATTTAACAAAGTAAAGCAAAATGCAGGGAAGATGTAAATGGCAAGAAAATAAAGATAAACTCTTTAAGATTAAACAAGTAAAATAAGTTTCACTGAAAGTAAAGATGATGTGTTTACATGACGTACATTCTCCTAGAATTGGTTTCTCTACACTCTGATACTTTGAGTAATTTTGGGAGTGACTTGTACAAATAATAAATTACAACACACTAAATTCTATGGCTTAGAGCTCTTATTTATAATAGTAAAACTAACTACCATTAACCTCCTAAAATCACCAGCCTATGACAAGTGTCGTATTACATGTAGTCGCTTTGTTAGATGAGCGCCACTTGTCTTTCTTAGTCATGAGAAAGCATAACTACTCCCTCCTTTATTTGAATTTCAAAAACTCCACTAATACTCAACCAACATCCTCAGTCGAAGGTAGTATCCTCAATATTAGGAAATTTTCTCTAAGTCCCAAACACTCAAATAACCCAGCCTACTCGAAGGCCTCATCATTCGAAGTCTTTTACATTTCTTCAAGAGTTTAATATTTAATTCAAATATTTAATCTTAATATGAGCTTCGAGTTGGTGAGCTAACAAATTTCCCCCAAAAAATGTCTTTTTCGATCATGTTGAAGAAAAAGGACCATTTTTTGACAGCATCTTATTCGACGCCATCTTTCGACCTCCACGTAGGTATCAATGCAAATAACTACCCATGACTTGAAAGAAAAATTGTTCAGCCATCTTCATGCATGTCCATGACGTCATGGGCCATTATGAGCAATTTCTTGAAAATCTCATAAAATCTCAAACCATCATCATTCTTTTAGGATCTATGAAATCGTGGGTCTAGGCAATAATTGTCACCGCCCCCATTTTCAGTCTTGGGACGTCGCGTGGCCCACTACTCCTAGCTCTCAATGATGAATAGTGGCTTTTGATTACTTCAAAATGCCTTATAAGTAATTTCTCCAGAAATTGTTTTAAACTTTTCACTCTTAGCAAACTCTTACGCACCTCTTCCAAAACAACTCCAATCTTTCTTTAGCAAACCCATTTCTTCCCAAAACTTTATTAATGGTGTCTTCTACTGCTACCACCAAAGATTATAAGAAAAATCCTCAAGAAAAAGGGCTACGATTTGTGTCGCTCCTCCCTCCTTTCACCATACTGAGTGGGCCCAAGATGGTAAAGAACCAACAGTTCATCCCTGAACCTTTGATAGAAGAAAAAAGGCATATTTATAAATTACAGGTAATAATCCCTATCAATGTTGCAGGTAAGCCTTTAGCTTTGGCTGGCCCACTGTCTCCATTAAGAATCAACTACTCAACCCTTAGTGACTTTTTCCCATCTTATCGCAAAACAAAACCTCTAGGGCAAAAGAAAACATCCTCGAGAAGATCAAAGAGAAAATCTTCAAGGGTGATCTTTTTTCAATCTTGCAAATGGACCAGGTTACCCATCTTTCTCTGAAGACTCTCCTTCAACAGGTGGATATTCATTCCATCTCCCCTGAATCTGCTACTGTTATCCTGGAACTTGTCACCATGATTGATCAAGTCTATGGGGATCTTAGACAGCTGCCTCAGATTGAGAAATCCATTTCGACCAAAGCTGGAAGTGAGGATGCCGCTTGGACCGCTACTGCTGAGTCTAAGAGTAAGGTAGCAGAGTTGGAGGAGGCGAAGAACAAGAACCAACAAGAGATTGCCTCCAATGAAAAGAACATTTCCTCTTGGGAGAAAAAGATTAAGAAACTTCGCAGCAAGATATCGAAGGCCAAGAAACAGAATGTTGAGTTATCTGCTTTCGATGATTCCAGCCTTTCGAACGAGCTTAACCATGCCATTACTTTTGCTGAGGAGGCCTGACAAGAGGAGGCCCGACAACTGGAGGCAGAGATTGCCTGTCTGGAATCCGACAAAACCTTGTGTCAAAGGCGCCTCGAACTCCAGAAGTCGAGATACTTAAGAATGAAGGAGAATCTCTCATTTTAGTTTGTTATCACTTTTGTAATGCTTTTCTTTTTGGCCATCATATATTTACAAACACCATTTCTGGCTTTACTTTGTGTATTGACTTATTCTGTAGAGATTTTAATTTCTTGAAGTGTTGGTTTGTATTTTTTCAAATACTTGCCATTTACTTTCAAAATTCTCTTGTCTTCGTTTAATTCTTCGACTTCATAAGCTCCATTGAAGAACACTTACGTGACTTAGAACGAGCCTTCCCACTTTGGGGACCATTTGCCCAAAGACCTGACCTTTCGATCCATAGGCAAAATCACCTTCCAAACTAAATCTCTAGGTAGAAAGGTCTTCTCCTTAACCTTTTTGTTATATGAATTCTCTACTCTCCTCTTTTGCCTCCTCATAAGTTCTATAGCTTTGAGTCTTTCTTCATCCAGATCCACCAATTTGTCCAGCATCATGTCCCAATAAATCCCGCGAGGGATTTCATGATGTCTCTGAATCCTAATTGATTTTATGTAGATCTCAACCGGTAACACTGCATCATGGCCAAAAGTCATCCGAAAAGGGGTGCTATTGGTGGCTTCTTTGGGGGACGTTCGACATGCCCAAAGGATCTGGTCTAATGTTTTATGCCAATTTTTAGGTTTCTTCCCCGCCTGCTTTTTTATCAACCCAATCACCACTTTGTTTGCTGCCTCTACATAACCATTAGCCTGGGAATAATAAGGTGCCGAGGTTAGGAGTTTAAATCCCATTTCCTTACAGAATTCATGCATTTTTCGACTAGTAAATACTGACCCTTGATCTGTCGTAATTGTTTCTGGTACTCCAAACCTATAAATGATATACTTTTGAATGAACTCAATAACATCCTCTTGATCTACTTTTGGTAGAGGTATCGCTTCGATCCACTTTGTAAAGTAGTATATTCCTACCAAGATATACTTCTGTTTTTTTGAGGATGCTGGTTGAATCTCTCCGATCAAGTCCAAGGCCCATCCTTTGAACGGTCATGGTTTGACTATAGAGTGTAGCTCGCTTGCTGGGACGTGCTGTATGCCAGCGTGGACCTGACATTCCTGGAAACCCTTGGCGAATTCGATGCAGTCTTTTAACATGGTAGGCCAATACATGCCTTGGAGAAATAATAACCATTTCATCTTATGACCTACTTGGTGTGCCCCACATGTACCACTATGGACTGTCGATAGGGCTAGATATGCCTCATATTCACTAAGGCATTTAAGCAAGACCCCCTCAGGGGTCTTTTTGAATAGCTCATTTCCTAGAAGAACGTAGCTTAGAGCTTGATACTTAATTTTTCATTCTGTAGGCGCTGATGGACTTCGTAGGTACTCGACCAATGATTTCCTCCAGTATTTATCCGTTAAACCATCCACCACGAAAGTTTATAAATTTTCTTCTTCAGCATACCTAAACTTCGTTACTTCTAGATCTGATGGACGTAATCCAACAGACACAATTTTACCTCTAGCTTCGATTGCTTCCTGTAGGTTTTCTTTTGAAACCTTATACCTAGAGGCAATTTGTGCTAAGTCGTTTGCTACTTGATTCTTTAGTCGCGGTATATGTTGAATGGTTGATACTTCAAATTTTTTCAGTAACTTGTTGGCTATTACAAAGTACATGATGGGATTTTCTTTAACACATTTGTACTCCTTTGTTATTTGCTTTATAACCAACTCTGAGTCTATCATTATTTCGACTCGGGTTTCCCCTAATTCTAACAAAATTTCAAGTCCTGCTATCAAGGCCTCGTATTCAACCTCATTATTAGAGCAAAGCCCTTCGACTTTATACTTAAATTTTGTTGGAATTTTATCAGGAAAAATAATTAACAAACCAATGCCTGTCCCTTCTTTATGGTTGGAGCCATCGAAGTATAACATTCAGGGTTCTAGTTCGACATAATTTAAAACACTTTCATTTATGGAGTGGTCGACAAAGAAGTCTGCCACTACTTGTCCTTTAACTTCCTTCAAAGGCTTATAAGTTAAAGAATATTCAGTTAATGCTAGTGCCCACTTTCCTATTCGACTATGCAAAATAGGTTTAGACAACATGTGTTTGATAATATCAAAGTGAGAAGAAACATACACATCAACTGGTTTTATATATTGCTTCAGTTTCGTACAAGAGAAATACAAGCATAGACATAACTTTTCTATCATGTTATACCTAGTTTCTGCATCATTCAAAACTCTACTAAGGTAATAAATGGCTCTTTCGACGCCATTCTCATCCTCTTGAGCCAACATGCTCCCTAAAGTTTTATTTGATGCTGCTATGTATAGTCTCATATTCTTGCTCCTGCAAGGTGGCGAAAGTATTGGAGGGTGGCTCAGGTAGTCTTTGATCTTGTCGAAAGCTTCTTATTAATCTTTCCCCCATTTGAACCCCTCTTTATTAAATCGAAGTAATGGTGAGAAGGCATGCTTTTACCACTTAGGTTTGATATAAACCTCCTCAAGAAGTTTATCTTGCCCAGCAGCAATTGCAGCTCCCTCTTAGTTGATGGCGCTTTCACTTCCATGATAGCTTTATTTTTATTTTGGTTGATTTCGATCCCCTTTTTGTGGACCATGAAGCCTAAGAAATCCCTCGCCCGCACACAAAACACACACTTAAGAGGATTCATCTTAAGACCATATTTCGTCATCCTCTTAAAGGATTGTCAAAGATGGTCCACATGTTTTTTTCCTGAAAAAGACTTAACCACAATGTCATCAATGTATATTTGCATGAAAGTTTCTATATAATCATGGAAAATTGAATTCATTGCTCGCTGATACATTGCCCTAGCATTTTTTAGGACAAAAGGTAGCACTACCCATTCGTAGGTGCCTAAGGCTCTGGGACATCGAAAAGTTGTTTTGGGGATATCATCTTCGGCAATGAAGATCTGATTATAATCAGAGTATACATCCAGCATATTGAGGTACTCATGTCCTGCGGCGAAATCGACTAGCATTTCTGCCACAGACATGGAGTATTCATCCTTAGGAGTTGCTGAATTTAGATCCCTAAAGTCTATGCAAACTCTTAGAGACCCATTCTTTTTAATGACAGGGACAATAATAGCCAACCATTCGACATACCTAGCAGTGCGGATAAACTTGCATGAAGGAGTCTTTCGACTTCCTCTTTTATTCTTGAGAGAATTCCTGGGGAGAAACGCCTTGGGTTTTGTTTAATTGGCTTCTTCCCAGGGTTGATTGGCAGTTTATGTTCGACCAATTCCCTTTTCAAACCAGGCATCTCATCGTAATCCCATGAGAAACAATCTTTATACTCTTATAGTAGCTGGATGATTTCGACCTTGAGTTGAGGGTTGAGGTTGGCACTCACGTATGTTGGCCTTTTAATCACCCCTTCTCCTAGATCAACCTCTTCCAATGGGTCCTACGCCAACATCTTGATATCATTCTCCAGTGGATCTTTTTCGAATCCCAGAGGCTCTTCATCATATATGGCATCAAGCCTCTGGCTTTGCTCTCCATCGTGAACCTTGTCAGGTGGTTCTAGGTCGAAGTCCTTTCCAGGACCTTCTTGATAATAATCTAACTTGGCCTTGTCATCCATTTGTTCGCTAGCAGCTTCCAAAGCCGCCTGAAGTTTAGTTTCAACCACGTAGGCCAAAATTCTTTTCAGTGCTTCGTACGTAATCATTCTCACTGAACTTGCTTCCCCATCCTGTGGGGTCTACTCCAGGACTGCTAAGGTATGGAAGTCTCTCTCCTGGAACTTCCTTATCCCAACGGAAACCGTCTACGGGGTGCAAATATAATGAACAGAATGTCTCGTCATCTGGGACAAATTCAAAATTTGTCGGGGCACATGGGAAAATGTTGGCCAGATGTTTGTTGAACTGTCTTCGGTCGACATGATTGATGGGTGCTTTGAAGTATCCTTGATCAGCTTCGATGTTCTCCATAATGTCGTGTAACCTCCAAATAACAATTCGTTGGTGCATCGAAGATGACACTGCGCCAATGCCATGTATCCATTCTCGTCCCAAAAGCAGATTATAATTAGACTTTGTTTCCACCATCATGAAAACAGTGGGCCTTGTGATAGTTCCAACCGTCAAGTCCACCTGTATTACCCCTAATGTCGAGCCAACCTTGCCTTCGTAGTTCGACAAGACCATGTTATGTGGCTTTGTGTCGAAATCATATTTTCCAATCTTATTTAGTAAGAAGTGTGGCATCAAGTTTACCATTGCACCGCAGTCCACCAGAATCTTATTCACTGGCACATTTTCCACTTTTCCGGTGATATAAAGGGGCTTCAAATGATTTTTCATTGTCTCAGTGGGTCGCTATTCTGCTCCTCCATGCAACCGTTGTTCATAACATAGTAGCACACATGTTTGTGTGCCGCCATTTTTGCCTCAATATAGGCATCCAGATTCTCGACCTCTGTGATTCTGTCGAAATCTCCGGGCATTACAGATACTACGTTAACTAGGATATCTAAAGAGGCTTTAGAGTCAGAATCGAAATTATATGTCATCTTCGACTGATCTTTTGTGTTCGACCTCTTGAGAGGGGAACAATTTTCGTCCCATAGGAATTTTCTCAGTGATTTTCAATTGACCCCCTTTGTCCTCAGCAGGGGCATTGGTGTTAGATTCTGCCTGATTCTTCGATGAGGCTTCCCTAAGGGCCTTCCTCTTTCGTTGTTCCCTCCTCCACTGAGATCGTGTCATCGGGTTTTTTCCGTTGTAATTCTCAGAGATATGTGCAGTCTTGGAGGATTGAAACTCTTTTTGATAGGTGATTGATGAATCTCGATTGACTTCAAAAGTTTTCCACTTCTGTTGTCCCCTTTGTCTGTCCTGATTAGGTCTGACCCATTTGCCATTAGAAATCTCAGTAAATGGATTAAAGGTAGCGGGTCTGGCCCTTGGGGATCTAGTGTTAGGTTCAGATTTTCTTGGGTCACTGTTTCGAGGGCCAAAGTTGGGCCTCTCCCACTTCTGTTTTGTCTTTCGCATCCCCTCAAGCTTTTGGGCAGCCTTCTGATCGAAGATTACACTACATCTAGGGCACAACGTAACACTAGACCGTTTCTTTTGACAACGATGGAGGAATTCAACTATTGTCTCCTCATGTCTTGGATAGACCATTTTGTCGTGTTCCTCTTGGCCACTTAACCCCTCGTTTTCCATGGTCTTGTGTGGTGTTATCTCAACCATATTCACACCCATGTCGACGTCTTCCCTCAGGTTTAGCCTACGGAGATCGAACTCAAGGCCTTCAGCAGTCTGGTCCATCTTTATAAAACTATCAGCAGCTTCTTTGGTTACCAGCATCAGGCTAGAACCCATTGTGTCCTCTTTACTCGAGTTATGAATAATCTTGTTGAGGCCTTCAGTAGCCTCCTTCGTGAGTGTTGTATCATTCTCAGAGCCCATGATAACCCTGGCTAGTACAGCTTTATTGACGAAATCCTCAGTGATTTCCACCATGTTAATTGAAAAATTGAAACCATCAGTAGCTTCGACCATGTGTGCCTCTGTGGGCTCCGCATAGTGGTCATCCATCACTTGTAGTGGATCTGTGTCCACTTTCATTTGGCTATTGCTTTTCTCTCCAAACTTCAATCTTCCCTCTTGGATAGCATTCTGAACGAGATCCCTGAAAAGAAAACATTGAGATGTTTTATGACCCAAAAAATTATGGTATTTACAAAACCCTCTCTTTTTCCTTTGTTCTAAAGGTGGCACTTTAGCGCCAGATGGAACTATCATTTGCCCATCCTTAACTAACAAATCAAAAATTTTGTCACATTTAATGATGTCGAAAGTGTATGTTTTCTTTGGGAACTTGTCGTTCTTTTCATATTCGACAAAACGTTTCCCATGTGGGGGAGCCAATACTTTACAAGCGTAAGGAGGACCCTATTTTAATTCAGTAACATCTATTTCATTTTCATCGAGGTATAATGATTCCTCATGTACACCTTTGATGTTTTCGTTATATTCGACATAAGCTACTTTCTTACTCTTATTGTATTTGTCCTTTTCGTCTTTAAGACGCTCTAGCTGTCGAACCCTGTCATCTATTTAGGTCATGTCTCTCAGATATTGGGTATCTAATTTCTTTCTAATAGAGTAATCGAGGCCACCAGTGGCCATTTCGACTAACTCATATTCAGGCACTTGAGTAAAACACCTAGCCTTGAGTAGTCAGAAATTATTTAGGTATTCTTCTATTGGCTCATAAAACTTACGTTTTATACTAGCCAGTTCCTTTAAGCTAATCTTGGTTTTCCCCATATAGAACTGTTCATGGAATAAACGTTCCAACTGGGTCTAATTAAAAATTGAGTTAGGGGGCAAATTTGTAAACCAAGTGAAAGCATTTTTGGTGAGAGAACTGGGGAAGTATTTTATCCTAAGGTTTTCATCATTTGCAATTTCTCCGGCTTCGATCATATAACGTGTCGCATGTTCGACAGTAGACTCCGTCGTGTCTCCTGAAAATTTTGTGAACTTAGGCACCTTCGTCCTGGGAGGTAATTCTGACTGGAGAATATAATCTATTATTGGTGACGTATAATTTGGCCTAGTGAAACCAGAGTTTATCCCATTTCGAGCTACTATTCTTTCGACCACGGCTGCTAAGTTATTGTCAACGACCATGTTATTACATCGAACCTGTTGGACAATATTGTCTGCATCTTGGTTTCGATTTACCATGTGTAATACCCCAAATTTTTCCCTAAGATTAGTCGTTTCATCTTGCATCCCATTTCATTTTGCATTGCGTTCAAACTAACCACTAACGGGTTGTGCAGTTGTTTGATTGTTACAAGAAAATATCATGTGGCGCGTTCTTTTAGTTTACAGGATTTCTAGTGCCACTTTATTTTGAATGAATAAAATAGCACAATTGGCAAGTGTAACGCCCCGATTCTGAATTCCCATTAATTGTTGAGTCTTTTAATTTATTTAATTGATGTTTGTTTTAAATTGAGAAATTATATATTACTATGTGGTGTTTGCTTATTTTATCTATTTTTACCGATTCGGAGAGTTTTCGGGGAATTAGAGTAAAAAGGGCATTTTAGACATTTAGCAATTTAGTGTGAGAATTGATTGGTAAGTGTTGGAAAGAATTTGAGAGGAAAGAAATAGAGATAGAAATAGAATAAGAGAGGAAAAGAAAGAAAGATAGTAACATAAGAAGAAAAACAAGAGAAAGAAAAGAGGAGAAGAGAAAGAGAAGAGAAAGTGGAGAGGAAAACCTAGAATCATCAAGGGATCATCACTAAAGCTTGCAATCGATCGGTAAGGGTGTGAAACTCCATCATCTCTTTAATGTATATGATTGTATGTGTATGTGTTTGGATTTTGTAGAGTTTCTACTCTTTTTCCACTTAGGTTAGAAGTTGGTTTTGTGAGTAGAAAGAGGTTTTAATCGGTTAGAACTTGGATTAGACGATGTAGTTTAGTCGGGTGATGGTAGGGTTGTGCCACTGAGACTGGTTTGGATTTAATCGATTGATTTTGTGGAGTTTGGGCTCTTGAGACAGCCATGGAGGTTCTGTCTTCGCAGGCTCGCCAGGCGAATGGCAGCGAAGCTTCGCCAGGCGAAGCCCAGCGAGCTGCAGCGAAGCAAGTCAAAAGCTAACACCCTGTATTCGCTGGCAAGTTCGCCAGGCGAAGTGAGTTGGCGAAGGTTCGCCAGGCGAGTGTGTAGCGAGCCTCAGCGAGTAATTCCAGAATTACTCCCAGTGGACTTCGCTGGGAAATTCGCCAGGCGAAGGCCAGCGAGCATTCGCTGCGTGGCTTTGCCAGGCGAAGGTTGGCGAACCTGGCAGTGTTATTTGTTTTGCTATTTGTTCATAGCATGATTTTTTTTGGTCGATTCAATTATGATTAATGCCTATATGAATGATTGATGTGTGAACTGTTTCGACATGTCGTGTTGTGGGTGGCCGAAAGGCGTGAATCCTAGATTGTAGAGCCAATGGTGAATCTTGAATGTTTGATAATCTTGTGTATTTGCTTGAATCGAATAGAAACGTATTGATAGGCTGATATGTGTGTAAACCATGTGTGAAATGGTGCATAATGTGAATGCATGATAGATATATGCGATGTATGTGATAAATGCAATGAGTATGTTTGTGAACATAGTATGCATTCTGTGTTGATCGATCCCTCGGAGGATTAGCATTGTGTAGCATCTTAGTATGCATTTGTGTGTTGATTGATCCCTCAGAGGATTTGCAGAACCTCGTATGATACGATGGTTATATTAGATTCCTTGGAGAATCGGTTGCATTATGTGATTCCTTGGAGAATCGGTTGCATTGTGTGATTCCTTGGAGAATCGGTCATAACATGTAATCCCGTGGAGGATTGGCTAGAGTATTTGATTCCGTGGAGAATCTGCTGAGTATTTGATCCCGTGGAGAATCTGCTGAATATTCGATTCCGTGGAGAATCTGATGAATATTTGATTCCATGGAGAATCTGCTGAATACTCGATTCCTTAGAGAATCTGTTGAAATGAGTCGGTACCGCATTCGCATTTGCATCTGTATAGAGTCGTGTGTCGGTCTCTATGAGTTGCATGAGTCATTTGTGTATGATGCATTAGTTGTATGAATATAACTGTGTATGTTATATATGATTGTTGGGAGAAACATATAGTAAATGTTCATGTGTATGTGTAGAGACATGATTAATTGTATATGCTTAATGTGGTGAGAACATAAATTGAGTATGACTTGTACAATTATGGACATATGTATATATACAATTTTATGCATTAACTGTTATGATGTTGTTTCTCACCCTTCTGCTGTTTTATAATGCTCTATGAGGCATTGCAGAGTAGGAAGCTGGAGGCTCTTTTTGTGAAGCGATGTCTTCATTCTTTTTGGTCAATGGCTCTGCTATGTAACATCTGGGTAGTTAGGAAGCCTTTGACTCTTTTGGAGTTACATTTGTTTTGATTCCTTGTGATACATCTGTGTATGTATCCGCTGTGGATATGGTTGTAAAGCATGAATTGATTGAATGGTTGTATATACTTTTATGAATGTGATTGATTCAATATTTGGATGTTTCCGCTATTATTCTAAATATTGAGATGTGGGTTACCCATTGTTGCATATCTATCTTGAGCAGGTATCGTATGTGTTTAATTTCATGATAATGTGATGCGCCTCTTATATACCATGTTTTAATTAAACTCTGATAAAATAAATTTTTTAAGTGCCTGATTGATTTATTTGATTAAT
Source organism: Lathyrus sativus (assembly GCA_963859935.3). Classification (NCBI taxonomy): domain Eukaryota; kingdom Viridiplantae; phylum Streptophyta; class Magnoliopsida; order Fabales; family Fabaceae; genus Lathyrus; species Lathyrus sativus. Next base: position 618,744,272 of record OZ012740.1, on the reverse strand, counting down.
TTGGGGGTATAGAAAGGGGGTGTTACATTGAGTGGTATCAGAGCCAGTGTTGAGTCAGTCGTGTCTGTCTTGTTGTTGTGTTGGTTGAACGGTTGTTTAACCTTGTTGTTATTTTTGGGAATCCTCAGAATATGGCAGGTCGTAATGACAATGCTATGGCAGCGGCGTTAGAGGCTATGGCCAGAGCTGTGCAGGGTGCACCTAACGTGAATGCGAATGATGAGTTCAGGAAGAACCAACCACCGGTGTTCAAAGGGAGATTTGATCCGGATGGTGCTCAGATATGGTTAAAGGAAATTGAGAGGATCTTTAGGGTGATGGATTGTGCTGAAGGGAACAAGGTGAGACTAGGGACTCACATGCTGAGAGAAGAGGCTGATGACTGGTGGGTCAGCATGAGGCAAGTTCTTGAGGTCGACGATGAGGAGATTACGTGGGATTTATTTCGTACTGAGTTTCTAAGGAAGTATTATCCCGAAAGTGTTAAAGGGAAGAGAGAAATGGAATTTTTAGAGTTGAAACAAGGTAATATGTCGGTGGTGGACTACACCGCTAAGTTTACTGAGTTAGTGAAGTTTCACCCTCACTATGATGCGGTTACGGCGGAATTTTCCAAATGTATCAAGTATGAGAATGGCTTGCGTCCGGAGATAAAGCAAGCGGTGGGTTATCAAAGAATAAGAAGATTTTCGGATTTGACCGAGTGTTGTAGAATTTATGAAGAAGACAGTAGAGCTCGTTCTACTCATTATAAGGGTTTGAGCGAGAGGAGAGGGAAGCAACAAGTTCGAAGCGGACCTTATGTGACGCCTGCTGATAAGGGCAAACATAGGGGAAACTTTGATAGGAGACCCGGAGGAGGTTCCGGTGCGATCAAACGTTTTAAGTGTGGTGTGATGGGCCACAAGTCTTATGATTGTGGAAAGTTCAAGGCGAAGTGTTCCAACTGTGGGATCCTTGGACATGATGCAGCAGAGTGTAGAAAGAATGCTGTGAAGTGTTTTAATTGTGGCGAGGTGGGTCACATTAGCCCGAATTGTACCAAACCGAAGCAAACTCCGGCGGGCGGAAAAGTATTCGCATTAGCAGGTTCAGACGCTACTAATGCGGCAGATCGTTTGATTAAAGGTACATGCTTTATTAATGATATGCCTTTAGTTGCTATTATTGATACTGGAGCGACTCACTCGTTCATTTCTCTTGCGTGTGCTAAGCGGTTGGATTTGTGTATGGTTTCTTTGAGTAGTGGTATGGTTATTGGGACTCCCGCTTCGGGGTCGGTAACTACTTCTTTGGTGTGTGCAAGTTGTCCTTTGACCATGTATGGTAAGGACTTCGTTATGGATTTAGTGTGTTTGCCGTTGGAAGGTTTGGACGTAATCTTGGGTATGAACTGGTTGCAATTTAATAGAGTTCATCTGGATTGCTATCACAAGTTAGTAAGGTTTCCTTCTTTGGAAGATGGTGAAAATGAGAGTTTTCTTTCCACTAAAGAGTTGAAGAAACTTTTAGCGGACGAAGCTCAGTTGTTTGGTTTGTTTGCATCGTTGTCGGTGGAGAGCAAAGTTGAGCTCGACGTGTTTCCCGTGGTTTGTGAATTTCCTGAAGTGTTTCCGGAAGATGTTGCGGATGTGCCGCCAAAGAGAGAGGTTGAATTTTCTATTGATCTAGTTCCGGGTACTAGCCCGATTTCGATGGCCCCGTATCGGATGTCGGCATCGGAGTTGGTGGAATTGAAGAAGCAGTTGAATGATTTGTTGGATAAGAGATTTGTAAGACCGAGCGTTTCTCCTTGGGATGCGCCGGTATTGTTGGTAAAGAAGAAGGATGGTAGTATGCGATTGTGTATTGATTATCGGCAGTTGAATAAGGTGACAATTAAGAACAAGTATCCGCTTCCAAGAATCGATGATTTGATGGATCAATTGGTTGGAGCCCGTGTTTTTAGTAAGATTGATTTGAGATCCGGTTATCACCAGATTCGGGTTAAGGAAGAAGATATTTCGAAGACGGCTTTTAGAACACGATATGGTCACTATGAGTATACGGTGATGCCATTCGGAGTTTCTAATGCGCCGGGTGTTTTCATGGAATATATGAACCGTATCTTCCACGAGTAGTTGGATCGTTTTGTGGTAGTGTTTATCGATGACATTTTGATTTATTCTAAGTCTCGAGAGGAACACGAAGAACATTTAAGGATTGTGTTGCGGATTTTGAAAGAGAATAAGTTGTACGCAAAGTTGTCTAAGTGTGAGTTTTGGTTATCGAAGGTGAGTTTTCTTGGACATATTATTTCCGGCAATGGTATTAGTGTGGATCCATCCAAGATCGATGCGGTAATGCAATGGGAGACTCCAAGATCAGTTACGAAAATTCGAAGCTTTTTGGGCTTGGCCGGTTACTACCGGAGGTTTATCGAAGGATTTTCAAAGTTAGCACTTCCGTTAACGCAGTTGACTTGTAAAGGAAAGGCTTTTATTTGGGATGTTAATTGTGAAGAGAGTTTCATGGAATTAAAGAGAAGGTTAACGACAGCGCCAGTTTTGATTTTGCCGAATCCTACGGAACCTTTTGTGGTTTATTGCGATGCTTCTTTGTCAGGATTGGGTGGTGTATTGATGCAAGGTGGGATGGTCGTGGCGTATGCTTCTAGACAGTTGAGAGTACATGAAAAGAATTATCCTACTCATGATTTGGAGTTAGCGGTCGTAGTGTTCGTTTTGAAAATTTGGAGGCACTATCTTTATGGTGCAAGATTTGAAGTTTTTAGCGATCACAAGAGTTTGAAGTATTTGTTTGATCAAAAATAATTGAATATGAGGCAAAGGAGATGGCTAGAACTTTTGAAGGACTATGATTTTGGTTTAAATTATCATCCGGGTAAGGCGAATGTGGTAGCCGATGCCTTAAGTCGGAAGTCGTTGCACGTGTCTACTTTGATGGTTAGAGAGTGGGAACTCTTGGAGAACTTTAGAGATTTGAGTTTGATTTGTGAGTTAGCGCCGAGTAGTGTAAAGCTGGGTATGTTGCATGTCACGAATGATTTCCTTGCTACGGTGTGTGAAAAGCAAAAGTTGGATTTGAAATTTGTGGATTTGATGACGAATAGAAATGAAGATTTCAAAGTTGATGAATTAGGAGTTTTGAGGTTTCGAGGTCGTATTTGTATTCCCGATGATGCGGATTTGAAAAAGATGATATTGGAAGAGGGACATCGGAGTAGCTTGAGTATTCATCCGGGAGCGAATAAGATGTATCAGGATTTGAAGAAGATCTTTTGGTGGTCTGGATTGAAAAGCGATGTTGCTCGTTTTGTGTACTCGTGTTTGACTTGCCAGAAGTCTAAGGTGGAGCATCATAAGCCTAGTGGATTGATGCAACCGTTGGATATTCCGGAATGGAAATGGGATAGTATATCGATGGATTTTGTTACGGGATTGCCGAATACGCAAAGAGGACATAATGCTATTTGGGTGATTGTTGATAGGCTTACTAAATCGGCTCACTTTATTCCGATTGATATTACTTATTCTTTGGAAAGGTTGGCCGAGATTTATGTTGGCACTATTGTGAAGCTTCATGGAGTTCCTAAGAGTATTGTGTCGGATAGAGATCCTAGATTTACTTCAAGATTTTAGGAGAGTTTGCAAGGTGCCTTGGGTTCTAAGTTGAGATTGAGTTCGACATATCATCCGCAAACAGATGGTCAAACCGAGAGGACGATTCAATCGTTAGAAGATTTGTTGCGTGCTTGAACAAGGTGGTGCGTGGGACGGTTATTTAGCGTTGATTGAGTTCACCTATAATAACAGTTTCCATTCGAGTATTGGTATGGCGCCATTTGAGGCTTTATATGGTCGGAGATGTCGAACACCTCTGTGTTGGCATGAGACAGGTGAAAAGTCGGTAGTTGGTCCGGAAATGGTACAGCAAACGACGGAAAAGGTGAAATTTATTCGGGAAAAGATGAGAGCTTCTCAGAGTAGACAGAAAAGTTATCATGATAAAAGGAGAAAGGATCTCGAGTTTCAAGAGGGCGACCATGTGTTTTTGAGAGTTACACCGGTTACGGGTGTGGGTCGTGCTTTGAAGTCGAGAAAGTTGACTTCTCGCTTTATTGGTCCGTATCAGATTGTCGCACGAGTTGGTGTTGTGGCTTATCGTGTGGCGTTGCCTCCAAACCTTTCGAATTTGCATGATGTATTCCATGTCTCGCAACTTCGGAAGTATGTTCCGGATCCGTCACATGTGATCCCGATGGATGAAGTTGAAGTAAGAGATAACCTTACAGTTGAAGTTTTACCGGTTAGTATTTTGGACCGTGAAGTTAAGAAACTACGAGGCAAGGATATTGCGCTCGTGAAAGTGTCCTGGGGAGGTGTCACGGAAGGCAACATGACTTGGGAATTGGAGAGCAAGATGCGAGAGTCGCATCCGGAGTTGTTTGAATAAGGTAATATTTTCGAGGACGAAAATTTCTAAAGTGGGGGAGAGTTGTAACGCCCCGATTCTGAATTCCCATTAATTGTTGAGTCTTTTAATTTATTTAATTGATGTTTGTTTTAAATTGAGAAATTATATATTACTATGTGGTGTTTGCTTATTTTATCTATTTTTACCGATTCAGAGAGTTTTCGGGGAATTAGAGTAAAAAGGGCCTTTTAGACATTTAGCAATTTAGTGTGAGAATTGATTGGTAAGTGTTGGAAAGAATTTGAGAGGAAAGAAATAGAGATAGAAATAGAATAAGAGAGGAAAAGAAAGAAAGATAGTAACATAAGAAGAAAAACAAGAGAAAGAAAAGAGGAGAAGAGAAAGAGAAGAGAAAGTGGAGAGGAAAACCTAGAATCATCAAGGGATCATCACCAAAGCTTGCAATCGATCGGTAAGGGTGTGAAACTCCATCATCTCTTTAATGTATATGATTGTATGTGTATGTGTTTGGATTTTGTAGAGTTTCTACTCTTTTTCCACTTAGGTTAGAAGTTGGTTTTGTGAGTAGAAAGAGGTTTTAATCGGTTAGAACTTGGATTAGACGATGTAGTTTAGTCGGGTGATGGTAGGGTTGTGCCACTGAGACTGGTTTGGATTTAATCGGTTGATTTTGTGGAGTTTGGGCTCTTGAGACAGCCATGGAGGTTCTGTCTTCGCAGGCTCGCCAGGCGAATGGCAGCGAAGCTTCGCTAGGCGAAGCCCAGCGAGCTGCAGCAAAGCAAGTCAGAAGCTAATACCCTGTATTCGCTGGCAAGTTCGCCAGGCGAAGTGAGTTGGCGAAGGTTTGCCAGGCGAGTGTGTAGCGAGCCTCAGCGAGTAATTCCAGAATTACTCCCAGTGGACTTCGCTGGGAAGTTCGCCAGGCGAAGGCCAGCGAGCATTCGCTGCGTGGCTTCGCCAGACGAAGGTTGGCGAACCTGGCAGTGTTATTTGTTTTGCTGTTTGTTCATAGCATGATTTTTTTGGTCGATTCAATTATGATTAATGCCTATATGAATGATTGATGTGTGAACTGTTTCGACATGTCGTGCTGTGGGTGGCCGAAAGGCATGAATCCTAGATTGTAGAGCCAATGGTGAATCTTGAACGTTTGATAATCTTGTGTATTTGCTTGAATCGAATAGAAACGCATTGATAGGCTGATATATGTGTAAACCATGTGTGAAATGGTGCATAATGTGAATGCATGATAGATATATGCGATGTATGTGATAAATGCAATGAGTATGTTTGTGAACATAGTATGCATTCTGTGTTGATCGATCCCTCGGAGGATTAGCATTGTGTAGCATCTTAGTATGCATTTGTGTGTTGATTGATCCCTCGGAGGATTTGCAGAACCTCGTATGATACGATGGTTATATTAGATTCCTTGGAGAATCAGTTGCATTATGTGATTCCTTGGAGAATCGGTTGCATTGTGTGATTCCTTGGAGAATCGGTCATAACATGTAATCCCGTGGAGGATTGGCTAGAGTATTTGATTCCGTGGAGAATCTGCTGAGTATTTGATCCCGTGGAGAATCTGCTGAATATTCGATTCCGTGGAGAATCTGATGAATATTTGATTCCATGGAGAATCTGCTGAATACTCGATTCCTTAGAGAATCTGTTGAAATGAGTCGGTACCGCATTCGCATTTGCATCTGTATAGAGTCGTGTGTCGGTCTCTATGAGTTGCATGAGTCATCTGTGTATGATGCATTAGTTGTATGAATATAACTGTGTATGTTATATATGATTGTTGGGAGAAACATATAGTAAATGTTCATGTGTATGTGTAGAGACATGATTAATTGTATATGCTTAATGTGGTGAGAACATAAATTGAGTATGACTTGTACAATTATGGACATATGTATATATACAATTTTATGCATTAACTGTTATGATGTTGTTTCTCACCCTTCTGCTGTTTTATAATGCTCTATGAGGCATTGCAGAGTAGGAAGCTGGAGGCTCTTTTTGTGAAGCGATGTCTTCATTCTTTTTGGTCAATGGCTCTGATATGTAACATCTGGGTAGTTAGGAAGCCTTTGACTCTTTTGGAGTTACATTTGTTTTGATTCCTTGTGATACATCTGTGTATGTATCCGCTGTGGATATGGTTGTAAAGCATGAATTGATTGAATGGTTGTATATACTTTTATGAATGTGATTGATTCAATATTTGGATGTTTCCGCTATTATTCTAAATATTGAGATGTGGGTTACCCATTGTTGCATATCTATCTTGAGCAGGTATCGTATGTGTTTAATTTCATGATAATGTGATACGCCTCTTATATACCATGTTTTAATTAAACTCTGATAAAATAAATTTTTTAAGTGCCTGATTGATTTATTTGATTAATTTGGGGGTATAGAAAGGGGGTGTTACAGCAAGAGACCGTGTGTAAGGAGTTGTGAGTGTGAGAGGTCGAGAGTTCGAATCCCACCTTCTTCACTTTTTGTCACTTCAAACCACTTCAAACCCGTGAAAGGTGAGTAACTCTTGTTTCTAACCGATGTTTTCTTTTGATATTTTTTTTTTTGCAGGAAAAGAAGAAGGGATCGTGGCCATGCAAAGAAGAAGGAAAAACTTCAACAGGCAACAAAGAAGAAGGAAAAGCTTCAACAGGCAACAATGGCAGCAGCGCCGCATGCAAGAAGATGAAGAGGGAGGGTTAAAACAAACACCTAGGGTTAAAACAAACACCTAGTAACACGTTCAGTAGTAACCGTAACCCTCCCCCAATTTATCCCCTCTTATTGTTTTTTGTTGTTTTTTATTTTTCTTTCTTTTTCATTTATCATTTGTTTGTCTCATTTTTTAATTAACTTGAAATGATATTATAAGGTAGTAACTAGTTCTACAATTTTTCTTTTTGATTAAAATTAAAAACTCTCTGTTTTTTTATAATTAATATTAAAACTTCTCTTTTTGTTATAATTAAAAATTAAAACTCTTTTTGTTATAATTAATATTAAGATTTCTTTTATGTTACAGTTAAAAAACTGAAAAGAAAAATTTTAATTAAAAAACTTAACTCTTTTTCAAAAAAATAAATAAAACTTGATTTTCTAGTTAAAAATTCAATTCTAACTCTTTCTTTAAAAAAATAGTTTTTTTTATAAAATTAAAATCCACTCTTTTTTTTCGAAAATTAAAATTAACTTCCTTCTTATTTAAAATAAAAATTCCAACACCTCATTTCTTTTTAAATTAAAATTTATCTTTCATGTAATTAAAATTCTAATTGTTTCTTTAAGTTAAAATTTCTAACACTCTTTTTTAAATTAAGATCCTAGCACTTTAATTTCTTTTTCATATCATAAATTTCTAACTTTTTATTAAAACTCTAACTGTTTAACTCAAACTTTTTCTTAATAAATTTCTAACATTTCTAACATTTCACACTTTCATTCCAATTTTCTAACTAAAAAATACTAAAATAAAAATGCTTAATATTCCCCTTTAATTTTCATCTTTTGTCCTTGGGTATTAATCCAGTACTTTTCACATTTTATTTTCTTTGGGTTATAATTATGCGAGACCATCGTTGCAATTATTGTTCTTGTTTATTTTTTCGGTTGTAATTTATGTGAGGCTATCGTCGCAGTTATTTATTTTTTGCATTTTTTGGGATTTGTAATTTACGCGAGTGATCGTTGCGATACTTATTGTTTTACAGCTTTCTTTATTTTCCGTACCGTTAACTCTGCTATGTAATAATTCATCAGTTGCATAATTTACCAATAAAACCTTCAGAAGGATTAGGTATAGCCGTTTGACCGCCGAGTCAATAACCCTAACGTTTGACCATTCAAAACCCTAATCGCCTAGGCATCCCACCGTGGACGAAAATTCCCTTTACCCTAGCATTAGGTCAAAGAGTCGCCGTACTTTATTTTAGGGTTTCCCGCCGTGGAATCTCTAATTTAACCCTAATTTAATCAACAATTCGACGTAGAAATAGGAGTTTCAAGACTCCACGTAAGCGTGTCCTTAAGATACGTTTACTCCCCTTAAAACCTTGACCATAGTCAAAAAGTTTCTAACCTCCCTTTCAAGGGGAACTACGATTACTCTGATTACATTCCCTATCCAGGATACGTAGGCACAAGATGCAACGTCTTGCCGAGTAAACTTGGGAATAACCCTTAGGTCTTTTAGGTCACTCTATCCCTTAGCTCAATATATATTAAAGCAGATAATAAATGAAAATAAAAGGCATACAATAAACAAAAGATTCCTGTAGAGTACTACAGAAGTTTAGGATGCTAGTACCTTCCCTAAATTTAACCAACCCCTTACCTAGGCCTCTCCCCGCATTGTGTTTACGATGCAAAAATAGGTTTTCCCTCTTTTGACCTTTTCCTTCGGATAAATCAAAGAGCGGTTGTGAATCAAGAATTGTGATTCAAACTAATTAATAGTTTGATATCCTATTTCCACCGCAACAGAAAATGGCGACTTCACTGGGGATTTGCCATAACGTTTAAGGGTTGCCCCTATTTTGTCTATTACATGTTTTTATATTATTAATTATCTTATTGTGCCTTGCTTGAGGGGTATCCTGTTATTGTGAGATAAGTCCTACACCCGGACTTGAGTGACCTTATTATAGGAGGTGAGATATTCGACGAGGCTTATAGGGAGTGATTCCCGACCAAGCCAACTTGAGAATCACCACTCAGTTGAGACCCTTTCGAAAATGGTTCGGTTGAACGAGTATTCGTAAAAACTTTTACTATTGTCGATTGGAGTCTATGATATTGAGGACTGTAGTACCTTAACACCACCTTGGCCTTATCTAGGACGTAGTGCGAGGACTATGAGAGAATATTCCCGAAATAGTCGCTACGCGATACTACACTCAGAAGAGGTTCTCTTGAGAACATTATTAACCACCGAGTTAATAGGGAAATTGATAATATCTGAAAGATGGATTGATGACTTTGGGCACCGCTTTAGAACCCTTGTTCTGCAGATACAACTAACCTTAGTACATACCTTATTGGGACGGGTAGACCCTAACTCCTTATACCTTTAACCTAGGACTTTGTATATATGCATTACATCCATAAGACATCACATTGCATCACATGTCATGGAATTCAAATTTTATTTATGAATATTGCAGGATACCATGGACTACAATAGAAGGAAAACTTTGAGATATACTTTTAAAAGTCTTAAGTTATATGACCTAAGGAAGCTAGGAGCTTTGGTTCAAGATCAATAAAGGATTCAAAAACAAGCATGGAAGGTCGTTATCTCTGTTGAAACTTCAAGTAGACGAAGGTTTCCTTTTGAATTTGTTACAGTTTTAGGATCCATATGATCTTTGCTTTACATTCCTCGAGTATCAGCTCTTGCCTACCCTAGAAGAGTACTCTCAATTGGTGGGGTTACCAATTCTGAAGGAGTCTTCGTTTCCTTTCTTGGAGAAAGACCCTAAAGGATAAGACCGTTGCTAAAGCCATATGCTCAAAGTTATCCGACATCAAGGACACTAATCACCAACAATTGTGAAGACTTTTCCAGTGTACCCTTGCTTGGTTTTGATGAAGGATTTATTTTCCTCTAACTCTCGATTTACCTTTTGAAGATAGGCTCATCCTCAAAAAGGCCTAGCCCGAAGAGCAGAGCAAGGGGCAAAACAGGAAGCTTCCTTAGGGTCATTATTAACTTTTATTTAGCTATTATGCCAAGACTTTTCTAAGAATGTTATTTGTAATCCGTTTTCAAATTAATAAATAAATTTTTGGTATTCTGCGATATTCGTAAATATTTGAATTCCATGAAATCATTTCATTCGCATTTCGCATTTTTTGCATCATATTTTTGCATCACATGTGTCTCCCGGTTTCTTATTCTCGGTTCTCTCGCCTGCCAGTTTCGTCACCCTGGGTCCTCCGCATCAGTAAAATACTAGAGCCCAAGCTCAAAAAAGGATGGAAGAACAAGCTCAAGAGATCGACCGTGTCAGCCATGAACTCGAAGATCTTCGAGGAAGTGTGGGACAGATTATGGAGATGCTGCAAACCCTTAAGGTGAAGATGGATAATCAACCTACTGTTGTTTCTGAGATTACCAACGCTGTTGTGGGTTCTCACCCAGCTGTTACTGTTGAGAACATACCTCCTCATAGTCTTCAACCCAGTTTGGTGCATCCTACCATTGCTCGACCAGTTTGACGAGTTACTCCTCCGAAGTGCAAAACTCCGAGCGTTGGCCACCATAAAAGACCTACACGTCCGAGAAATCGCTCGATGGCTCCTCACCAACCTTGGCAACCTCAGCAGAATTATGTTCAAGGTTATCCAGTTCAGTATGCTCCACAACCCTATGTAGCTACTGTTGCACCTCCTTTCAGTCCGCAATTTCCTACATATCAGCCCGTGCTGCCGGCTCCGGTCTATCAGCACCCGGTTTATCAACAACCTCCTGTTTATCAATCTGCACAAATTCCTATCAACTGTCAGCGAGCGCCCAATGCTTCTTCCAATCAACCGCCAAACAAGCAAGCACCTCGTCAGAATGGTCCGAGTAAGAGACAATATAAGCCTTGTCCTCCGATTTCGATAACTTTTACCGAGTTGTACCCTCTCTTAGTGCAACAAGGTTTGATTACCACTAGAGTTGTGGGTCCGCCTCCCAATCCTTTGCCTGCCAACCACAACGCCACTGCTCATTGTTTATTTCATGAGGGTGCGCCTGGTCACGATTTGGAAGGTTGCTATGCGCTCAATAACATTGTCAGAGATTTGTTGGAACAAAAGATATTGTCTTTCGATGATCCGTCGCCAAAGATCAAGACTCCTCTCAAAGTTTTCAACATATCTCAGCCAGTTACTTCTCCTTTGAATCTGCCAAAGCCGGTATTTATTCAGAAGCCTAGTCCACTTCATTTCAGCAGTCCTCAAGATGATGTGACTCTGATCGACCAAGAATCTGGGAAAGTTAGTCTGAAGGAAGACTCAAAGACTGATACTGAAGCATTGACAGGTATCGCTGAGGCAAGCAAGGTGGTTTGCCGTGATCGTATCATTGAGGCCTCGCCAGAGGAAACCACTGCTACCATGCTGACTTTGAATACCAAGACTTCAGAAAACACTTAGAAGGACTTGGCCGATAGTATTTGTTTATTTATATGTACTTTTCTTTGTTTAAGCATAATTATCATGTATGAACTCGTCCATTTTGAATAATTAATGCAATGCATGTTTGTCTTGAATAAATCCGTTTGTTTCACTCATTAAAAATATTTTCATAAACTTATAATGCCAACTTTACCCGATCTCTTACTTTTATAGAGAATTGGGAGGAGGATGATGAACAAAAACATCAGATCTCTTGTCATATGCTTTCGATTGAAACCTGCTGATGATGTAAGGCATTGTTTCAAATCCCAAACACTGGAGATATAAGGATGATAATCCCTCTTTAACCCCTTTGAGCCTTGAAGTAGGAGTTTTCTTCTTTTCCAAATTAAAACCCTTATTTTAACCTGGGGCAGGGTAGTTCTTCAGCTAAATTGATCGAGCGCTCAGACTCTCAAAAAGGAGGAGTGAACCTTCGAGAACCTATCCCTAACATCTTAGGAAGTTTAGAAGTCAATGACTATCCTTATACTACCTAAAGAGTGGGGCAGTCACAAACCTTCAAAGAGTCACATGACTTAGTCGACAAAAAAAAATATATAGCCCACTAAGTCACAACCTATGAAGGAGACTTAGGCAAAACTGGGGCATCCCGCTGGACTCCAAAGTCAAATCCAAAAGACGTCGTCCAGGCAAAAGTTAGGGAATGAAAAATACAAGTAAAAACAACAGAGGGGTTACAATAAAAGAATTTCCAATAAAAGAGCAAAGTCGTGTGATCAAACACAAAAGACAATAGGTGAGTGACTGCCATGTCCAAAGCATTGATAAGTTCTCGACCATATCAAATCCGATTGAGATATGAGTGCTCGTATCCCGTTAACTGAATAGTATTGGAGAACATCACGAAGAAGGGTGGGTACAAATAACCTTGAGCCTTTATCCTTTGTTTTTTTTAACCGTGAACCAAGCCACGATACAACCTTTAAAAGACCTAATTGAAGTAGGGATTCTTTTGAAAGCATACTCGACGAGATAGCGTTTCCTGACTCCTACGAGCTATGCTCAAAAATTCATGTTGGCATTATAAATTAAACTTATATCCTAACTAGTGATTTCAGTCACAAGTTATTGCGATATCTTTTTCAAAACAAAAATAAAAATTTCAAGACAAATATTGTTGCATTGATAGTTTCAGAATTAGCATTTCACGCGTGTTGATTTTTCCTGATACCTTAGAAACTTACATATAGATGGCGACAACAAAGCTTGAAGATCCTTCTAAGCAGGGGCAGGTGGCTTCCAATTTACTACCGATGCAAGCCTGACTTTCTTAAAGAGCTATTCTTAAAGACTCAGTCGTAACACGGTTGATCCGTGCCAGTTACGTCGAGATTTGACGGATCTCTCAAAGAGTTTGAAAATAGTGGGACAAATTGAACTCCATGTTTCTCTGTAAAATCCTCTCGAGATGACTTTCTCACAAAGCAGGTACCCTAGGGCATGATATTTTTCAAAATGGCGACTACTACAAAGTCCATTGAGATCAAAATCAACTTTACAACATTCTTCAGGAACCCGATGGATTTTACTCCTGGCGGTCCTCATTCCCCAGTAAGTCCTCATTGCAGAAGTACATCTAAACCTTCACCTCAAAGCAGCCCCCGGAGAGACTTTAAACTGACAGTCCCCATAGAGACTTTAAACTGACAGTCCCCAGCGAGACTATAAGCTGACAACACTTTGGACCGATCCGGTAATCTCCAAGACTACAAAGATCATACCAGCATCTTCCCAGTGATAGTCCCCAGCGAGACTTTAAGCTAACAACACTTTTGGGAGCAATCCGATAAATCCCCAGTGACTCTCAAGATAACAGAGACATCTCTGGTACCCTCCAAGTGACATATGTTCTGGAAGACCCATTCTTAGTAGAATCATCTGTTCCTCAGTGAAGTTTCCTTACCTTCCTCAGGGATGTTCCCAAGGAGATTGCCATGTTCTCCCCAAGCAGTCAAGTACTGTCCTCAAGAATGTCTATCGATTTCTCCCCAGTAAGTCCGATGAACTCTCTGCAGGGAAATTTGATATACTTTATCCCCAGTTGGACGTACCTTTCCCCAGGAAGCCGAGGTATTATTCCCAGGAAGTTGTTATGCTATCTCTATGAAGCTGCCTAATTCCACACCTTCCCCATACCGCGGATATTTATTTTATCCCTGGAAGTCTCTGATCCTAAGAGTTCTTTGGGTTGATTATGGTTCAAGATAGCAATCCCTCACGTGAAATCATGACATCTTATCCCCATGTGGAGATCAAGGATCCCCAGTTGAAGTCATGATATCGTACTCTCCAGTGAAGTCGTGTCATATCCCCATGTGGAAGTCATGAGATTTTCTCCCCAGGGATGTTATAACTTTGAAACAGGATTTAGTTCTACCATCAACTTTTCCTATACCCCGATGAATGTACTGTTGCAGAGGTCGCTAGGGTACTCCTATCGAGATTTTTTTTCATCTCATGTCTCCTCTCTCATCTATTTTGTCATCATATGCATGAGCCTAAGCATTGCATTACTCATCGCATGACATTTTCATACACGTTAGCATACACATTAGTGTACACTTTGGCATGCACATTAGCATCTACATTGTTTTGCTATCCGTGGCATCCCTTGTCGTTACCGCCGAGTAACTGGTTTTTTCCGCTCTCTCCAAGTAGATCGTCAGCCCTAGGCATAAAATACTTGTTTTTTCCAAGTTTCCCAACAAAGTTCCACCCTCGTGGATGATGGTTATTTCTGTTACCTTTCCGCGCTAGGATAAGGTAGTTCCCATTTGAGTTCATTCGCTCAATGGAGTCTTGTTTGTTAGTTCTTTCTATCCCAATCCTAGATCGAACTTCAGTCTTGTCGGTCGTTGAACCTACTTGGATGTGCATTTATTTTGCACTATCTTTCAAGAAAGCCTTTACAATCCTTTGTAGATATGCAACATATCTCGCCTGAGAAGCTTATCACTACAATTGTCATTACAGTACAAGCACTACAACGAATGGTATGCGACTGTTCTAAGCCGAGAAGCCTACCATTATATCACCTTCATTACAACTTTCATTACAATTTTTCATTACACTCTATAACTGATCTTCTCGTACAAGGAGCTCATTATTTCATTACAACCTTCATTACAATTTACATTACAACTTTCATTACATCCTTCATTACAATTTACCTTACAATTTACATTACAAACTTTCATTACAGTTTACCTTGCAACTTTCATTACAACTTTACTTATAACCTTCATCACGACTTTCATTACAACCTTCATTACAATCTTCATTACAATTTACATTACCTGTTACCACCTCTATAAGCAGTTCTCTCCCGAGAAGCCCATCAATAAGCGGTATTTCTCACCTGAGGAGCTTATCCTATCTTCGTTATGACTTGCAGCAAATGGCCATCTCCATCGACCAGTTTGGTTTCCATTTTTCTTTTCATCCTGAAGTGCGGGGAGGTTTGAACTGAATCATGTTCAGGAGAGCACAGATCTTGAATTATGAAGAAGTTCGTTTTATCCTTTAGTAAAAGAAGGATCTGAATCATGTTCAAGAGAGTACAAAATCTTAAAGTATGAGAAATTTCATTTTATCCTTTAGTAAAAGAAGGATCTGAAGCATATTCAGGAGAGCACAAAATCTTGAAGTATAAAGAAGTTCATTTTATCCTTTAGTAAAAGAAGGATCTGAATCATGTTCAAGAGAGTACAAAATCTTGAAGTATGAGGAAGTTCATTTTATCCTTTAGTAAAAGAAGGATCTGAATCATGTTCAAGAGAGTACAAAATCTTGAAGTATGAGGAAGTTCATTTTATCCTTTAGTAAAAGAAGAATCTGAATCGTATTCCGGGCGCCGACCTTAGATATGAAGAGGTTTATTTATCAGATGAATGACAATCCCTCCAGCGGAGCTCATCAATCAATTTCTCAATTGATTATTCACAGATAAGCAATCACCTCTTTATTTGAGAGCTTATCCAGTTTGGCATATAAGTCCCTTCCGATGATAAGTGGCAGTTCTCTCTCGAGAAAGCTTATCAGGGCATTTCCCATTAAAGACCATTTTATTTAGCCGGTTTTACCCTGTATATTTTCTACGGATTCCTAAATTCTGTCTGATCCTATCACGAGGGAGAGTTTCTAGAAGCTCGGATGTTATTCTTTGCTTAATGCTCCAGCATCTTGTTAATCGATCCTACAGTCCTACAGATCCAGTTTTACTTTTACTCTAGAGTATCAGCCAAGCACGCTTGAACCTGTTGATAATTACTCTTAGATATTCCCCAGTGGAGGCCGTCTCACCAGTACCATCTCCATTGTGGATCTCGTTCTTATCTTTCCTTGTTTAAAAGTGACAATTGGTCGTGTTAGCACCAGTTGACTATCCCTTTAGAATTCCCCAGTGCGTCGTATTTCCCAGTGTGGTTCGTTCATCGCGTCTGTCCCCGGTGTCGTCGTTTCGTCTGCATCTTTGCATTCTTCATTCCATCATACACATCATATTAGATTCATGGCATTGTCAGCATTATAGTTTATTTCCGTTTTGTCCATAGCATTGCATATCACTGCGTCTAAGGGAAAAATTTTCGGTTATCTATATTTAAATCCCTCCCCCATGATTTCTCGAGCCTTCGTCGCTCAAATCATCCGGTGAAACTATTTAAATAGGGGCAACTGTAATACCCCAAATTAGTCGTTTCATCTTGCATCCCATTTCATTTTGCATTGCGTTTAAACTAACCACTAACAGGTTGTGCAGTTGTTTGATTGCTGCAAGAAAATATCATGTGGCGCACTCTTTTAGTTTACAGGATTTCTAGTGCCACTTTATTTTGAATGAATAAAATAGCACAATTGGCAAGAGACCGTGTGTAAGGAGTTGTGAGTGTGAGAGGTCGAGAGTTCGAATCTCACCTTTTTCACTTTTTATTATTTAATTATTATTTTCGTACTAATATTAATTTTTCAAACCCGTGAAAGGTGAGTAACTCTTGTTTCTAAGAAAGGATCGTGGCCTGCAAAGAAGAAGGAAAAACTTCAACAGGCAAAAAGAAGAAAGGAAAAACTTCAACAGGCAACCATGACAGCAGCGCCACATGCAAGAAGATGAAGAGGGAGGGTTAAAACAAAAACCTAGTAACACGTTCAGCAGTAACCGTAACCCTCCCCCAATTTATCCCCTCTTATTGTTTTTTTGTTGTTTTCTATTTTTCTTTCTTTTTCATTTATCATTTGTTTGTCTCATTTTTTAATTAACTTGAAATGATATTATAAGGTAGTAACTAGTTCTACAATTTTTCTTTTTGATTAAAATTAAAAACTCTCTGTTTTTTTATAATTAATATTAAAACTTCTCTTTTTGTTATAATTAAAAATTAAAACTCTTTTTGTTATAATTAATATTAAGATTTCTTTTATGTTACAGTTAAAAAACTGAAAAGAAAAATTTTAATTAAAAAACTTAACTCTTTTTCAAATAAATAAATAAAACTTGATTTTCTAGTTAAAAATTCAATTATAACTCTTTCTTTAAAAAATTAGTTTTTTATAAAATTAAAATTCACTCTTTTTTTCAAAAATTAAAATTAACTTCCTTCTTATTTAAAATAAAAATTCCAACACCTCATTTCTTTTTAAATTAAAATTTATCTTTCATGTAATTAAAATTCTAATTGTTTCTTTAAGTTAAAATTTATAACACTCTTTTTTAAATTAAGATCCTAGCACTTTAATTTCTTTTTCATATCATAAATTTCTAACTTTTTATTAAAACTCTAACTGTTTAACTCAAACTTTTTCTTAATAAATTTCTAACATTTCTAACCTTTCACACTTTCATTCCAATTTTCTAACTAAAAAATACTAAAATAAAAATGCTTAATATTCCCCTTTAATTTTCATCTTTTGTCCTTGGGTATTAATCCAGTACTTTTCACATTTTATTTTCTTTGGGTTGTAATTATGCGAGGACATCGTCGCAATTATTGTTCTTGTTTATTTTTTTGGTTGTAATTTATGCGAGACTATCGTCGCAGTTATTTATTTTTAGCATTTTTTGGGATTTGTAATTTACGCGAGTGATCGTCGCGATGCTTATTGTTTTACAGCTTTCTTTATTTTCCGTACCGTTAACTCTGCTATGTAATAATTCATCAGTTACATAATTTACCGTTAAAACCGTCCGAAGGATTAGGTCTAGCCGTTTGACCGCTGAGTCAATAACCCTAACGTTTGACTATTCAAAACCCTAATCGCCTAGGCGTCCCACCGTGGACGAAAATTCCCTTTACCCTAGCATTAGGTCAAAGAGTCGCCGTACTCTATTTTAGGGTTTCCCGCCGTGGAATCCCTAATTTAACCCTAATTTAATCAACAATTCAACGTAGAAATAGGAGTTTCAAGACTCCACGTAAGCGTGTCCTTAAGATACGTTTACTCCCCTTGAAACCTTGACCATAGTCAAGAAGTTTCTAACCTCCCTTTCAAGGGGAACTACGATTACTCTGATTCCATTCCTTATCCAGGATACGTAGGCACAAGATGCGCCGTCTTACCGAGTAAACTCAGGAATAACCCTTAGGTCTTTTAGGTCACTCTATCCCTTAGCTCAATATATATTAAAGCAGATAATAAATAAAAATAAAAGGCATACAATAAATAAAAGGTTCCTGTAGAGTACTACAGAAGTTTAGGGTGCTAGTACCTTCCCTAAATTTAACCAACCCCTTACATAGGTCTCTCCCTGCATTGTGTTTACGATGCAAAAATAGGTTTTCCCTATTTTGACCTTTTCCTTCGGATAAATCAAAGAGCGGTTGTGAATCAAGAATTGTGATTCAAACTAATTAATAGTTTGATATCCTATTTCCACCGCAACACCATGATTACCTCTGGGTCTCTTTCTACCGGGATTGGTATTTGGGCCTTTTGTGGTTCAACTCTGTGTGGTTCGAGTTTGGGGAGTTCGACCCTCCCTTGATTCTCCAAATTGGCCTCATGTGGATTTCCTAAATCCTGTCATGGAATGTTTTCCATAGTAGCTATGTTTCTGGCAGTGGCTGGCACACTCATAAATTCTGCCAGTCGTGCCAATTGCACTACTAATTGTTGGTTAGTCTGAGTGGTATTTTGGACCAGAGGTTGAAAGATTTCTCCCATAGTTTGGGATAAGGTTTGGACCATTTGTAGGTTGCTCTCATCCATTTGTTTTCTCAAACAAGCTATCA
Organism: Lathyrus sativus; assembly: GCA_963859935.3. Classification (NCBI taxonomy): domain Eukaryota; kingdom Viridiplantae; phylum Streptophyta; class Magnoliopsida; order Fabales; family Fabaceae; genus Lathyrus; species Lathyrus sativus. The sequence continues at coordinate 618,725,397 of OZ012740.1, read as the reverse complement.
AATTATTGGTTAGATTAGGGCCCTGAGTGGAATACCCCACACCTATACTTTGGTTGTTTCGACCAATGTTTGCCCCAGACCCTGATCCTTGTAGTGGTAAAGCCATCGCGTTATCTGAGAATATTGGGGGAGCATTCTGGAGGCCTTGCATTATCGTTGTTGGCATTCCATATGGTGGGTTTCTTGGTAATAGTTGTGAAAACCCTGGAGGGGAAAATGTCTAGACGTTGAATTTCCTCCTGGCGGGGTTTGGGGATTCGACGCTTGGGGCCCAATATAATCTAACACAGGCTGGGTGTAAGCCCTTATGCTCGTTGATCCTGACCCCAACACTAATGGCACTGGTTCAGGCCTCACAGAAGGCGCTATCTGTTCCCCAGTCGAAGGTGCTGAGGGTGGAACTACATCGTTTCTAGACACATCATGAGGGTTGGTGTTGCTAGGCTAGAGATTAGAGCCATATCCTTGAAAGTTTGGGTTATTTGGCTGATTTGCATATGTCGCCATTTCCCTAGTGTAATTTTCCTTGGTATTTCTTCGTTTGTAGCAGCTATCTTTCCACTTCTCAATAACATATAACAAAGTTTTATCAAAGAAAGATTAAAACTGTATATTTGCAAACTTTTTACAAAGATTCACCAAATCTTTTAGCACTGTACCACTGGGCGTGCCAATTTGTTTCCCGTGAAAATTGAAAAGCAATCGCTGATCTTATAAATCTAACTTTGGTGACTCACAGGATCGATCAGATTGATCCTAGGACATGTGCTAAATTTTATGTGAAATAAATTATCTAAACTACACACTTCGACAGTGTTTTGAGGGAAAGTTTTAACGTAAATGCAAGGCTCGACTGAAACAAAAGGATGTAAATTTGTAGAAAGACAAAGTAAAGAACTTTTAAAAGTATTTAACAAAGTAAAGAAAAATGCGGGAAAGATGTAAATGGCAAGAAAATAAATATAAACTCTTTAAGATTAAACAAGTAAAATAAGCTTCATTGAAAGTAAAGATGGTGGGTTTACATGACGTACATTCTCCTAGAACTCATTTCTCTACACTCGGATACTTTGAGTAATTTTGAGAGTGACTTGCACAAATAGTAAATTACAACACATTGAATTCTATGACTTAGAACTCTTATATAATAGTAAAACTAACTACCATTAACCTCCTAAAATCACCAACCTATGACAAGTGTCGTATTGCGTGTACTCACTTTGTTAGATGAGTGCTACTTGTCTTGCTTAGTCATGAGAAAGCATAACTACTCCCTCCTTTATTTGAATTTCAAAAACTCCACTAATACTCAGCCAACATCCTCAGTCGAAGGTAGTATCCTCAATATTAGGAAATTTTCTCTAAGTCCCAAACACTCAAATAACCTAACCTACTCAAAGGCCTCCTCATTCGAAGTCTTTTACATTTATTCAAGAGTTTAATATTTTATTAAAATATTTAATCTTAATATGAGCTTCGAATTGGTGAGCTAACAGTGATCTCCTACTACAGTTTGATAATCATTTGTCATAGTTTCATTTATATGCGTAGCTTCGTCGCTACTAGATGAAGGAGAGGTCATCTATCAAGACATAAGCATCAATAACAACAAATAAACATCAACAACAATAAGAATCAACAACAAAGAAGAGGTCATCTATCAACAACAAAAAATAAGCATCAACAACAATAAGAATCATCAACAACAACAACAAGCATCATCTTCAATAATAAGCATCAACAACAACAACAAGCATCAACGACAACAAAAAAACATCATCTTCAACAATAAGCATAATCAACAATACCAAGTATCAACAACAACAATAAGCATCATCAACAACATTAAGCATCAACAACAGCAAATAAGCATAAACAACAACAAATACATAAGCATAAACAATAATCACAAGCATCATCTTCAACAATAAGCATCAACAACAATAATAAGAATCATCAACAACAAATACATAAGCATCACCAACAACAAATACATAAACAATAATAGAAAATGTCGTTACTGTAGATGCATGGAAAAAGTTTACATACCGGAAACTTCATGAATAGGTAAAAAGTGTTGTCAAAATCTTAGAGTTCCTCTTCGACAGCTAAATTGAAGGCTAGTCAAGAACGAAGAACACAGTGTCGGCTCACTCCTCGACGGTACGAAAGCAGAGACATTAGTTAAAAACGTTGTTGTTTCTCCAGGTTTGAAGATGGTGTTGAACGTTTCGTTAGGGTTGAAACTGGTTTTGTATCGTTGGGGTTGAAATAGTGTTGTACGTTTCGTTAGGGTTGAAAATTGAGTTGTTTCGTCAGGGATTGTTTCTTGATAGAAATGAAAATATGCAACTAAAGAGACAAGTTAGCTAGCTCTGCGTAAATTGATTAAATGATATCACCACAGTTGTTTCTTATATGATGAAATTCATAAAAAGAGTTGTGTCTTAAACAAATAAATATTTTAAAACATAATAAAAATATATATCACAACGATTTTCTTAATCAACTGTGGTGATATAATATTTACATTAATGATATTTTATTAAAAAAAGTGTCAGGTTTTGAGTAATTAAAAATTAAAAAATAGAAAATATATCACAACTGTTAGTTTAAAGAACCATTGTGATATATCTTTCTTTTTCAAATAAAAATGAAAGGTCGTGCTAAATTCTAAAGAAATCACGGATTAGCAGGCATTGTGAGTCGAACTCATATAAGGTCAAATTATATCACCATGATTGTTTATAAAACAATGGTAATAAATTAACAACATTTAGTTTAAAAAAATATAGGCACCTGAATTTAGAGATATCACCACGGTCTTTTGAAGGGTCGTGCTAAAGGTGGTGACATTGTATCTACTTTTTGTAGTATTGCCCCTTGAGTTAAATAGAAAATATATCCTAATTCCCCTGAGAGTATACTTCTCCCCCTTTTTCGAAATCAAAATGGTGAAAAGATGCAAACATAAGCACATAGGTTCACATATATTAGTTCATGCATGATTGGTTTAAAATTCATAGTTCAGTTCTAATGAAAAAGAAGATTTTTTTAGGAAGTGGTCCAATAAAATATATGCGAGTTGATTATATGAATCTATAAAATTAAGTATACAATTCCTTTTTTCGACATGATATCTAATAAAGTTGTGCCTAATATCAATGTGTTTAGCTCGAGAGTGAAGTATCAGGTTTTTAGTGAGGTTTAAGGTGCTGATGTTATCGCATCTTATTGGTACAACTCCATGTCTGACACTGTATTCACTTAAGTTGTTGTTCCATCCATATGATTCAAGCGCAACAGCTTCACGTAGAAGAGTATTATGCCACAGTTGTGGATAACACTACACTTGCTTGTTTCTTGATATGCCATGAGACAAGCGACTCCCAAGTAAGTGACATGTACCGTTGATACTTTTCCTATCCATCTCGCGCCCATCAAAGTCAGAATCAAAGTACCCAACTAAGTTATAATCCACTCTTTTAGGGTATCATGAACCCATTTGTTGTGTGCCAGTGAGATATCTCATAATGCACTTGACAACGTTAAAATGTGATTCTTTTGGAGATGCTTGAAAGCATGCACACATACATATAACAAAATTTATGTCACAATGATATGTATTTAGGTAAAGAAGAGAGTCAAATATACCTTGATATTTCCTTTATTTGGCTTGTTTTTTGTTTTCATCTTTGTCTAGGGGACATAATGTTGTTATTGGGGTTGCTAGTATTTTATATTTTTCCATGTCAAATCTCTTTAGTAGATTTTTGAAATATTTAGCTTGATTTATAAATGTTACTCCTTTTGTTTGATGGATTTGAAGTACTAAAAATATTTTAGCTCTCTCATCATGGATATTTCGAATTCATTCTGCATCATTTTAGAAAATCCTTGCGCAAGGATCCATTGGTAGCATCGAAGTTACTGTTATCAACATAGATTTGAACTAGTAAAATTCCATGCTCAATTTTCTTGATGAAAAGTGTTTTATCAACTTGTCCTCTCTGAAAATTGTTTTCAAGCAAGTTTACCTAACCGGTAATTCCATGCTCTAGGAGCTTGTTTCAGACCATATAATGCCTTCTTAAGCTTGAAGACATGGTCCGAAAAGTAGGGTTGATAAAACCTGGAGGTTGATCAATAAATACCTCTTCTTCAATGTAACCATTTAAAAAGATGCTTTTTACATCCATTTGGAATAGTTCAGAGTTCATGATGCATGAAAGGGTAATAACATCCTTATGGCTTCTAACCTAGTTACAGAAGCATAATTGAAATTTATTTCCTTTTGTTTATTATATCCTTTCGCAACGAGTGTGACTTTATTTCTTAAAATATTGTCATCTTCATCCAACTTGTTGCGAAAGACCCACCAGGTTCCAATAACTAGATTAGCGGTAGCTTTGAGAACGAGTTTCTAAATGTTGTTCCGTTTAAATTGATTTAATCCTTCTTGCATTGCAAATGACCAGTATTCTTTGAATATGGATTCTTCGATTCCATTTGGCTCAATTTGTAAAACAAAAGCGACAAAGTTACACACCTTGTTGAGTGATCGTCTATTGGTGACTTCTTTGAATAAAATGAAATGCAGTTAAACAATCCAAGTGAAACCAATGTTTTAAGATTCACAAATCATTTGTTCAACAATTTAAGAATAACAAAGAAAAAGAAAAAAAAACATGAAAAATTAATTTCAACAGTTTGTAATACTCAGTTTGTTTAAAACATAATCAGTGAAACATGTCTTAATGAACTCATCAAAACTCAGAGCTCCATGTTTCATTTGAACGTTGAGTAAATAAAATGAATAATAGTTAAAACAAAATCAGTGAGCAAATAAAATGAAATGTAGTTAAACAAACTAAGTGAAACTCAAGTTTTAAGATTCACAAATCGTTTGTTCAACAATTTAAGAATCACAAAGAAAAAGAAAAAAAGACGACAAATCGGTTTCAACAGTGTGTCATACTTAGTCTGTTTAAAACATAATCAGAGAAATGTGTTTTAATGAAGCTTTATGGTTTTAAAAGTTTGTCAAACTCAATTAAGACCAATGAAGTCAGCAAAACTCAGAGCTCCGTGTTTTTAACATTTAGACGAATACCCTAGGAAAAACATTTTCTGCAATAATCGATTTCACATCTTCACGAAATGTATCAAAATCTGTATAACACTTTGAGTAACAAATGATAGTTACAGACGAGATGAAAATAGAAATGAAAATCATGGTTGTTCGGTATTTGAGTTATGATGAAATCATTAAGCAAATATGATGAAATGCAGTTAAACAAACCATATCAAAATCAAGTTTTAAGAATGATTTTTTAGTTTCAGGAGTTTGTTTTCAAACATAATCAAAGAAAATGACAAATGCATGATTTAGGAGAGAAACGTGGAAAGTTAAAGTATCTAAAAGTATAAAAAATCATAACACAAAGGAACAAACTTTTAGTTCAAAACATGAGGCTTAATGATAACAAAAAAAGAAGAACAAACATTATTAATAGAAGAAAAAAATAATAGATCTAACCTTGGAAGCAAATAATGTTTGATGAGATGAGTAGCAGAGCAAGAGATAGACATAGAGACTCTTGTTTGGGAGAATGCCATGTTGGAGAGAAAATGAGATAATGAGCTACTTTTTTAACAGAGAATGTGTCAAGTGAAGTATATAGGTCGGATGGGAGAAAGTGTGGTTTTAGGGGAAAAGTTGATTAATTAGGTCAATAAAAAATTGACACGTGTTTCGTAATGTGATATGGAGGAGGGTTTTAATTGGTGCATTTGTTGTTTATTGATAAGCCCTTTTAGTAGTGTAACTTTTTTGAATAGAAAAGGGTAATTTAGGTCAAACATGCAATTGAATTGTTATGGATAGAATTGTTATAGATAGATAGTAGATCACGCTCTTAACCAACTAACCTTGATTTCAATATGAATGCTTTCATAACTCAGTTGACAAACATCAGTTTTTTTCTTTCATGCGGTCAGGGCTCAACCACTCCCAACAACAAAATTTTATTTATATAAATCATCATTGATAATTAATTTTTAAATTTTTTTAAAAATAGTCCTATAATTAAAAAAGTCATTTTGAAAAAATCATATTATAAAATTTTAAATTAATTTAATTTAGTTTTTTTTATTTAATTTACATTTTTATTGTAATTAAAATAAAAAAATAATTATCAATCCACAAAACGTATAATAAAAGATGACATAAAATTAATCATTGCAAACATGGAATTGTCAAATCAATAAAAAAACATACCATTACACCGTGTGATATTATCTTTTAAAAATTATTATAGATGTAGAGATCTTAGTGATTTTGTCGGTAAATTTTTTTCATAATTTAGTGCATAGTATTTATTTAGTTATTTTTAATTTTGCCAAAATTTTTTGTTTTTCCATATATTTCTTTTTATCCAATTATTTTTAAATGTCTGTTATATTTTTTATAAGTTTTAAAGTATTATAAAAAAAATATCATTATGGAAATTAGTTATATTAATTATATTTGTCTTAAAAATATTGAAATTTATTTAACCGATAACATAATTTTTTTTAAATTTGAATATATTATTGTTTAAATATCACATTGTTGCACTTGACTTTGTTCTTTTTGTGAATATCTTGTTTTATTTTATACTATTTGTTTTTAAACAATATTATTCATTTAAGAATATTAGTAATTTATTTATATTAGTATGTTATAAAAAAAATAAAAATAAATGTTGTAGGCAATTTAAGAATTACTTCACCCGTCCATTTATTTATATTCATTTAAGAAATGTTGTAGTAAATTTAGATGCTTTGAATTCTTTTACAAATGCGTCTTTTCTGATTCACACAAAATCAAATTTATATTTCTTAATTTATATTTTACCAATTTAAATTAGTCAATATTTTTAATATAAATTAACTTTTCTAAAAATAAAAATCGTTCTAGAATATATTAGCCTATATCTAACTCACAAAAAATAGAAAATATTCATTTGCAAAAAATAATAAAATAAAATATACGCATATCCGCATCGACATCGATATTCTTACACCACATTGATTCATTTTTTCTTTCATTCATTCATTTGTATTTTTTCGAAATAAAAAAAAAATGTTACCCATTATCATCTTCTTCCTTGTTTGTGCTCATCAGTATTGTACTGCAGAGGCACAGTCATCGTCTCCCGACGACTTAATGGAAACTTTATGGGACCTGTCGTCAGTTGGTGTAATTCTTGAAGGCGTCATTGCAACAATTCTCTTAGTTTTCATCTTTGTATGGCTCCTAAACCGTTTCAGATCCTCACAAAACAACTTAGAAGAGACACCGAATTCTGAAAATGACATTGGTATAAATCCTCAACTTCTTCAAACTTTCCCAATCTTATTGTACTCTTCCATTACCAAACATCTTAAAGAAGGTGATGAAGGTCCTCTACCATGTGCTGTGTGTCTTTCTGACTTCAATGACAATGACACTGTTCGTGTTTTACCTCAATGCAAACATTTCTTTCATCCTTCATGTATTGATGCTTGGCTTTCTTCACATGTCACTTGTCCTGTTTGTCGTACTGAGCTCAACGATCAACATTCCTTTCAGTTGGCCATTTCTGTCGACACACAAATCAATGGTCGTTGTGGAATTGAAAGGGTATAGTTAAGGTCTCCGGCTGGCGCTGGCTGATATTCATTTGAGTAAGTGTACTTGAATTAATGGAAAACATGTTTTTCTAATTTTTTTTTTTATGAAATAGAAGGGAGCTCTTTGGTTTGAGCTAATGAAACGGATGATTTTTAAATTATTAACAATCTTACTGAAAAATTACATATCAATTTTCTATTGTAGAATTAGGATCTTTTATTTAAAGCACTTTGCTCTTATTAAACATGTTTAGTAGATTATGTAGTATCCAATTTTTTATTTAAAATATTTCTTAAGTAAGGTATGTTTTTGAGTTCGGACAAGTTTGTTACGAAAAACAAAACATATAAAAAAGAGAAACACAATAATAATACAAGAGATTTGTGAGATGTTAGATCGAACTCTAGTGTGGTCGAAATCTGTTCGTGATTAATGCGTGTTATAGTTGAAGTTTATTCTAACATGCATTAATCAATATTGCTAGGGTTGTTAGCATGTTAAATTGGGTCTTGCTTGTAAGGCAAATTGTTTAAGTTAGCTTGTACCCTAAGTTAGCTTGTACCCTAAGTTAGCTTGTAATGGGTAATTATTAAAAAACACATTAGATTAGTGTGTTATTTTTCTTATAAATAGGATGTTAGTTTCTCAATCTTATCATAAGGAAAAATAGGAAGATAAAATCCTAATTTCAAGAGAGAGAGGTTATTTTGTTATTCTTGTATACTTGTAATCTTGTTCTAAGAGAAAAGAAAGAATAGCAGTTTAATAACCAATCCTTGTTGTTCATTGTTGTTTTACCTTGTCTTCTTTATTAACCCTAACCCTTGTGTGTTTCTTGATCATTAAGAAACCGTTTATACTTTGTTATAAGGCATCCGATTCACAACAAATTGGTGCAGTGAACATGGAGAAGATGCCTTCAACAAAGTATGAGATTGAAAAGTTCAACGGAGTGAACGAATTCGGTCTGTGGCGCTTGAAGATGAAAGCCATGCTGGTTCAACAGGATTGTTTGGAAGCGTTGAAGGGTGAGGCAGCCATGGACGTTGCGTTAACGGCAAAAGAAAAGACGGGCATGAACGAGAAAGCCCACAACGCAATATTGTTTAGCCTTGGTGATAAGGTTCTTTGACAGGTATCAAAGGAGACTACAACATCGGGATTATGGGTGAAACTTGAAAGTTTGTACATGATCAAATCTCTGGTGAATCGACTCTATCTGAAGCAAGCATTGTATTCATTCAAGATGAGTGAAGACAAAGTGTTGGCTGAGCAGTTGAATATGTTCAACAAGCTGATTCTTGATCTTGAAAATATTAAAGTGAAGATCGATGATGAAGATCAAGCACTGTTGATGCTGTGTGCTTTGCCCAGAACACATGCTCACTTCAAAGAAACTCTCTTGTACAGAAGGGAGTCTCTGACCTTTGAAGTAGTTCAACCAGCCTTGTATTCTAAGGATTTGAACGAAAGAAAAGAGCATAAACCTTCGACGGTGGGCGAAGGTTTGGCCGTTAAGGGAAAATTCTTGTGAAAGGATGGTAAGTTCGACAAGAAGAAAGGTAAAAGTCAACAGAAGTCTTATAGTAGCGAAACATCTGGTATTCAATGTTATCACTATAAGAAAGAGGGTTACATAAGAAACTGAACACCTGAAAGATCATGGAGGTAATGGCAACGCAACCATTGTTCAAGATGACTTCGACTCAACTGATGTTCTTGTGGTTTCAAGTGGCGACTCGAGAAAAGAGTGGATTATGGATTCAGGTCGCACTTGGCACATGACTCCAAACAAAGAATTGTTCGAGGAGCTATGTGATCAAGATGGTGGATCTGTGCTGCTCGGAAACAACAAATCTTACAAAATTGCAGGTATTGGATATGTGAGATTCAAGCTCCATGATGAGTAATAAGGTTATTGACTGAAGTTAGGTATGTACCTGACTTGAAGAGAAATTTGATTTCTCTTGGTGAATTCGACATAAAGGAATATGTTTTTCAAGGAGAGAAAAGTATCCTAAGAGTTATGAAGGGGTCGAAGGAAGTCTTGAGAGGCGTGAAGAAACAAGGCCTGTATACCCTTGAGGCTGAGGTTGTAAGTGGTTCGACAAATGTTACATCCACGAAACCTGTGTTGAAGATAAAATTATGGCACATGAGATTGGGCCATGTCACCGGAAGAGGCCTGGTCGAATTGGAAAAGCAGAACCTGCTAGGAGGTGACAAAGTCGAAAAGTTGGAGTTTTGTGAATCTTGTGTATTTGGTAAATCATGTAGGACGAAGTTTAACAAAGGCAAGCAAAGAACACGTGGATCCCTGGATTACATTCATGTTGATCTTTGGGGGCCTACAAGGAATCCTTCACACTCAGGTGCAAGGTATTTTCTATCCCTCATTGATGACTATTCTAGAAAGCTATGGGTATTCATTCAGAAGACGAAGGATAAAACTTTTTAGAATTTCAAAAGTTGGAAGATTCTGGTCGAAACTCAAACTGGAAGAAAGGTTAAGAGGTTGAGAACCGACAATCGCCTTGAATTCTACAATGAAGCGTTCGACAATTACTGTGTTAAGTCTGGGATTGCAAGGCATAAGACTGTAGCAGGTACTCATTAACAAAATGGCTTAGCTGAGAGATTCAATCGAACAATCCTTGAAAGGGTTAGATGCATGTTGGTTAGTGCTGGATTGAAGAAGGTGTTTTGGGAGGAAGTTGTTTCGACAGCAGCTTATCTGATAAATAGATGCCCCTCGACTGCCTTGGGAATGAAGACACCTGAAGAAGTTTGGTTGGGACATCCACCTAGTCTCGACATACTGAGAGTATTTGGCTGTGTGGCCTATGCTCACATTAGGCAAGACAAGGTCGAACCTAGAGCTCTGAAATGCATGTTCATGGGATACCCTGAAGGAGTCAAAGCTTATAGGCTATAGTGCCTAGATCCAGGTCACAGGAGGTGTATCACCAGTCGAGATGTAGTTTTCAATGAAGCAGAGATGACTTTCAAGAAAACTAATGATGCTGACGAAGAGCTGGAATAGGGAGAGATTCATGTTGAGTTGGGGCATGTTGATGCTAAATTGCGTACCCCATATGAAGTCGAAGAAGACGCAAAAGATGTTGTCGAAGATGAGGAAACTGATAATGACTATCTGCTAGCAAGAGACAGGTCGAGGAGAGTCATCAAGCCACCTCAGAGACTTGGTTATGCAGATCTTATAACTTATGCCTTAATCTCTGGTAGTGAGGTTCTAGATGAAGAACCTAGAGACTATAAGGAAGTTATGAGGAGTCGAAAGAAGACTGAATGGCTGAAGGCCATGGATGATGAGATGAAATCTCTTCATGATAACAACACCTGGGAACTGATCAAGAAACCTGTTGGAGCCAGGTTAGTCAGTTGTAAATGGATTTTCAAAGTTAAGGAAGGAATCGAAGGAGTGGCGTCGAAGAGATACAATGCAAGATTGGTTGCTATGGGGTTCACTAAGAAAGAAGGTATCGACTTCAATGATGTGTTCTCTCCTGTTGTGAAGCATAGATCCATTCAAATGTTGCTTGCCACAGTGGCACAGTTCGACCTTGAACTGAAACAGATGGATGTGGAGACTACGTTCTTGTATGGTGACTTAGATGATACAATCCTGATGAGGCAACCTGAAGGGTATGTCGAAAAAGGGAAGGAAGATTATGTGTGCAAGATGAATAGATCCTTATATGGACTGAAATAATCTCCTCGACAGTGGAATAGGAGACTCAACAAGTTCATGGCACGCATAAGTTTCATCAGAAGTCAGTTCTACCATTGTGTTTACTTCAGATTTCGACCGGGTAATTCATTTGTTATTTTGTTGCTCTATGGGGATGATATTCTAATAGCAAGCAATAATGTCGAAGATGTAATGAGGGTGAAGGTTGAACTCAATAAAGAGTTCGACATGAAGGATCTGGGAGCTGCGTCCAGGATTCTTGGGATAGACATCCGGAGAGATAGAAACCAGTCGAAATTATGCTTATCTCAAGAGGCATATCTACAGAAGGTTCTCAAAAAGTTTGGTATGTCGAATTTAAAGCCTGTTGTGACTCCGACAAAACCTTAATTCAAGTTGAGTATATATCAGTGTCTCAGCATTGATGTTGAAAGAACTTATATGAATAGCATTTCATATGCTAACATAGTAGGTTCTTTGATGTATGATATGGTATGTACTATAACCAACATAGCATATGCAGTAAGTCTTGTAAGCAGGTACAAGGCGAATCCTGGAAAGATTCACTGGCAAGCATGGAATTGGATTTTAAGGTACATAAATGGGTCTCTGAATAGAGTCCTAATTTATGGTGAAGTTTTGGGTGAAGATAGTAAAGCAGCAATCGAAGGATATGTCAACTCTGATTATGCAGGTTGTATGGATTCCAGAAAATCTATCTCTGGATATGTGTTCACTATGTTTGGAATAAAAATCAGTTGGAAAGAAACACTTCATAAGGTCGTTGCCTTATCAACCACTGAAGCGGAGTATATTTCCCTAACTAAAGCGGAGTATATTTCCCTAACTGAAGCTGTGAAGGAAGCATTGTGGCTCGAAGGTTTTGCAAAGGAGCTAAAACTTCAAGGTCGAGTTATCATTGTTAAATGTGATAGTCAAAGTGCAATACACCTGTCGAAGAATTCAGCCTATCACGAGCGAACCAAGCACATTGATGTGAGGTTGCATTTCGTCAGATGGGTAATCGAGCGTGGATAAGTACAAGTGCTGAAGGTTTCGATAGATCATAATTCTGATGATATGATCACCAAGACGTTGCCCAGTTGCAAGTTTTTTCACTGTATGCAATTAATAAAGTTGCATGAAGAAAGCTAGTTTCTTGATGTTATAGAGTTAGATCCAAGGTGGAGATTTGTGAGATGTTGGAGCGATCTCTAGTGTGGTCGAAGTCTGTTCGCGAGTAATGCATGTTGTAGTCGAAGTTTGTTCTAACATGCATTAGTCAATATTGCTAGGGTTGTTAGCATATTGAATTGGGTCTTGCTTGTAAGCCTAATTTTTTAAGTTAGTTTGTATCCTAAGTTAGCTTGTAATGGATAATTGTTAAAAAGCCCATTAGATTAGTGGATTATTTTTCTTATAAATATGATGCTAGTTTCTCAATCTTGTCATAAGGAAAAATAGGAAGATAAAATCCTAATTTCAAGAGAGAGAGGTTATTTTGTTATTCTTGTATACTTGTAATCTTGTTCTAAGAGAAAGGAAAGAATAGCAGTTTAATAATCAATCCTTGTTGTTCCTTGTTGTTTTACCTTGTCTTCTTTATTAACCCTAACCCTTGTCTGTTTCTTGATCATTAAGAAACCGTTTATACTTTGTTATAAGGTATCAGGTTCATAACAAGATTAATGTGAAATTTTCAAAATCGGAGAAAAAATCACAGTCATAAACTACCTTAACCACCCCAAGGTCCTAATACACTCGAACTGATACCTCTTAGAATGAAGAACTTGAATCCTATATATAGCATTGGACTCCCTCTTAGCCTTGGACTCTTTATTCCTTCACAAAACTAAGAGATGTGCGACTTCAAAAAACTTGTATCGTATATATAGGTTTTGAATCTCTCTTCATTTGCAAAACTAAGTGATATAGGACTTCTTCAACATGTATATTTTCAACCAACCCCAACAATCTCCAGCTTGATTGAAAATAATACATAAGTTTTCATTGTATTTACCGATAATCATACTCCACCATAAAAAGTATAGTCATTTGTGTAACACCCATTTTAATTATCTAGTTTTTCTGTGTTATTTTAATTGCGGTGTGTTTCGTGGGGTTGTGTCGAGTGCGGAGAGGTGCCCTTAAGTGTGGAGGTTAATTGATAACTTTGGACCTTAAGAATAATAATAAAATTATTAATGATAATGATAGTTTAATAATAATAATAATTATTATGATTATTATTATTGTTATTATTATTATTATTATTATTATTATTATTATTATTATTATTATTATTATTATTAATAATAAGGGAATAAGAAAATAAGAAGGGGTATTTGGAGTTGGAAGAAGAGGAGAAAGGAAGAACACGGTAAATTGGAAGGAAGATTGAAGGAGAAGAATCAAGGGGGAAGAAGAAGATCTTAGACTATCGATTCTTCGAAGAGTTTCTTCAGCTTGATCGAGTTATCGAGGTAAGAGGGGGAGAAACGGGTCGAAATCGGTATATTACATGAATTCTAGGTAGAGGGATTTTCCCCAATTCCATGGTAGATTGATGATCATGTTTGGTTATGTGTTTAAATTCTGAATTATTGATGGTAAGATAGGTTTGTTGCATGTGGTTGTTTGGATGATTTGGGGTTTTAGGTGGTTTACCATTTTAAGCCGGAAATGTTTTAATCGGTAGGGCTGATGCTTTAGCAAGTGGAATCTAGAATAGATTATGTAGCTAAGTTGCAGAATGTTGAACTAGTACTGTGGGAACTGGTTTGAGTAAAATCGGGCAATTTAGGAGAGTGCTGCCGATTCTGAACAGTGGGGTTTTGTGAAATCGCAGACATTCGCTAGCACTTTCGCTAGGCGAGCGTATAGCGAACATTCGCTGATGTTTCGCTAGGCGAACTGGGTAGCGAGTGCTTCCAGTAGCCGCTATCTGCCTTCGCTAGGGAGTTCGCTGGGCGAGCGAGTAGCGAGCCTTCACTGATGCTTCGCTAGGCGAGTGAGCCAGCGAGCATGACAGTAGTTTGTGTTTTTGTGCTGTTATATTCTGTTCTCTTGTGTTGTGGGCCCTTATTGGTCATGATTAAAGATGAGATTGGTGTTGAACAATTATGAGTGTATGTCTGGTGTTGGAATGTGATTTCCGTGTTATTCGTTTAATTAGAATAATTCAATTGGTGTATGTTATTATACATGGATGTGGTGATGTGTGGAATATATATATATATATATATATATATATATATATATATATATATATATATATATATATATATATATGATGTATGATGAAATGTGATCATGAGGATCGTGTGCACCGTGGGTGCTTGTGTTGTTATGTGCATTGGTGTCGTGCATAGCATATGTTAGGGGTAGATCATTGCTCGGATGGAGTGTATGTGATATATTCCGGGTTTGATACCCGTACTCCGAAGGGGAGCTTGTTAGGAATATATCATTGCTCGGATGGAGTGCATGTGATCTATTCCGGGTTATTTGCCCGTACTCCGAAGGGGAGCTTGGTGGGATAGATCGTTGCCATTGGTGGGTGTATGCGATCTATCCGGGTTCAATTGAATGAACCAGTGAGTCGGTACCGCATAGCATGGTGTCGTGTTGCATATGTTTGCATTGTTATGTATGTTGTGTTGGTGTTGGAATGTAGGTCCGGGTTGATGCATGTTGAGTGATGTTTGTTTGTTTACTGCCTTTTTTTCATGTACATTATTACCGCTATATTTTTTTATCATGATTTCTCACCCCTTGTTGTTGTTGTGGTCTGTGCTTATTCGGAAGTACAGATAATCTAGGTGCGTAGCTAGCTTGGATAGTGGCTAGTCGAGTCGTAGGGATGCTCTGATACGTAACACGGGGCTTTTAGGAGTTATTTGTTTATCTGATGATTTTGTTGTGACTCCGTGTCGTATCATGTTTTGATGGATCCATTGATAATGTTTTGTATATTTTGGGCGGATGGCCGAATATGATGTATATATATGACATTTTTTCGCTGCTAATTGTTGAATTCATTTAATGAAGTGTTTTGTTGGAGTTTTCTTTTGTGATATCCCGTTTTGGTGTGGCAACTCTGATAATTGTTTTGATTTAAATTGCATTTATTTTATTTTTGGGAAACGGGGTGTTACAAGTTGGTATCAGAGCAGGTCGGTCCGTCCGGTTAGTGTAGTAGTTGAGTTTGTCTGTAGGATAGAGTTTGTTTATCTGTTAACCTGGCGTTGTTGTTGTTGAGCAGTATGGCGGGAAGGAATGATGATGTGTTGGTTGCGGCTATGCAAGCGATGGCGCAGGTGGTCGCTAATCAGAACCAAGCTGTGGGTGCGCAGTTCAGGGATTTGGTGCAGTTTCAGAGTAACAAGCCGCCGACGTTTCAAGGAGGAATTTTGGATCCCGAAGCTGCTCAGAAGTGGCTGAAGGCGATTGAGAAGGTTTTCAGGACGATGGGTTGCAGCGATGAGCAGAAGGTGAGGTTTGGTACCCACATGTTAGAGGGTGAAGCGGAAGCTTTGTGAGACAACAGTCTCCAGAGATTGGAGACTGCAGGGACTACGATTACTTGGGATGTGGTTCGAACTGGCTTTCTGGAGAAGTATTTTTCGGAGGATATTCGGAGTGCTAATGAGATAGAGTTTCTGGAGCTGAAGCAGGGAAATATGACGGTGGCTGAGTATGCTACTAAGTTTGAAGAGTTGGTGCAATATTGTCCTCATTACAATACTGACGAGGCGATGACCTCCAAGTGTTTGAAGTTTGAGAATGGGCTGCGTCCAAAAGTTAAGATGGGGATCGTTTGTCAGAAGATCAGAGATTATCCTGAGCTGATAAGCAGAAGCAGGATTTATGATAATGATACCTGGGCTAGGATTGCACATTACAAGGCTGCAAATGACCGTAAGGGTAAGCAGAGGTTTGGTGGTACTCCTTACAGTGTTCCTGCTGATAAGGGAAAGTTTAAGGCTGTTGCTGATAAGAAGCCCAGAGAAGGGAGAGCGTCTGCTGGTGGAAAGTGTTACCGGTGCGGTGGCATGGGTCATCGTGCCAATGATTGTTCTCATGAGGTGAAGAAGTGTTTCAAGTGTGGTAAGCCGGGCCATGTGATAGCTAATTTTCGGGTCGCTATGCCTACCTGTTATAATTGTGGTGAGAAGGGTCATATCAGTACGCATTGCGAGAAGTCGAAGCCGTCTCAGGTGTCTCAGACCAGTGGTAAAGTGTTTGCGGTGGTGGGAACTCAAGCTGCCAGTGAGGATCGTTCTATCCAAGGTACTTTTTTCATCAATAATGTTCCCTTGTTTTCTGTTATTGATACGGGTGCGACCCACTCGTTCATCTCTGTTGATTGTGTGAAGAGGTTAGGTTTGGTGCCGATTACTCTTGAGCGGCAGATGACTATTGAAACTCCCTCTATTGGTTCAGTGACTACTTCTTTGGTGTGTTTGAAGTGTCCGCTGACTATTTTTGGTAGAGATTTTGGAGTGGATCTGATTTTCTTTCCCCTTGGTAAGTTGGATGTTATTCTGGGTATGAACTGGTTGGAGTTCAACCGAGTCTACACTGATTGATTTCAGAGGGTGTTGTTGTTTCTTACGCCAGAAGAAGAAGCTTTGGCGGATTCCTTGTCTAGTAAGGAATTGAGGACCTTGTTGGAGGACGAAGCTAAAATGTTTGCTTTATTTGCATGATTAGTTGTTGACAGAAAGCGTCACTGAAGGAGTTGGCGGTGGTGAATGAGTTTCCTGAAGTGTTCCTCGATGATATTACAGAGTTACCTCTGAAGAGAGAAGTGGAGTTTAGCATTGATCTTGTACCTGGTACGAGGCCTATCTCTATGGCGCCGTACAGGATGTCGGCAGTGGAATTGGCTGAATTGAAGTCTCAGATTAGAGAGTTGTTGGATAGGAAGTTTATCAGACCGAGTGTGTCACCGTGGGGAGCTCCAGTGTTGTTGGTGAAGTAGAAGGATGGTAGTATGCGTTTGTGCATCGATTACCGTCAGTTGAATAAAGTGACCATTAAGAACAAATATCCTCTTCCAAGGATTGATGATTTGATGGATCAGTTGGTGGGAGCTCGGGTGTTCCGCAAGATTGATTTGAGGTCGGGTTACCATCAGATCAGAGTAAAAGAAGGTGATATTCAGAAGACCGCATTTAGAACTCGTTATGGACATTACGAGTATGCGGTAATGCCTTTTGGAGTGTCTAATGCGCCGGGAGTGTTCATGGAGTATATGAACCGAATCTTTCATTCTTATTTGGATCAGTTTATTATTGTATTCATTGACGATATACTGATTTATTCTAAGTCTGAGGAAGAGCATGCAGGACATTTGAGAATTGCTTTGCAGGTGCTGAAGGATAATAAGCTGTTTGCGAAACTGTCTAAGTGTGAATTCTGGTTAAAGACGGTGAGTTTCTTAGGCCATGTAATATCTGGTGATGGTATATCGGTAGATCCATCAAAGGTGAGTGCAGTGTTGCAGTGGAAACCGCCGAAGACAACAACGGAAGTTAGAAGCTTTTTAGGTTTACCAGGGTAATATCGAAGGTTTATCGAAGGTTTTTCTACTTTGGCGTTGCCATTGACTCAGTTGACGAGAAAGAACCAAGTTTTTGTGTGGGATGCTGCTTATGAAGAGAGCTTTGTAGAATTGAAGATGATATTGACTACGGCACCGGTGTTAGTGTTGCCGACTCCGAGCAAACCGTTTGTGGTGTACTGTGATGCGTCTAAGATGGGATTGGGAAGAGTTCTTATGCAGAATGGTAAGGTGGTAGCGTATGCTTCGCGGCAACTGAGGGTGCATCAACGAAATTACCCTACTCATGATCTTGAATTGGCTGCGGTAGTTTTTGTGTTAAAGATCTGGAGGCACTATTTGTATGGTTCAAGGTTTGATGTGTTCAGCGATCATAAGAGTCTGAAGTATTTGTTTGATCAAAAAGAGCTGAATATGAGACAGAGAAAATGGTTGGAATTTTTGAAGGATTATGATTTCAGTTTGAGTTATCATCCAGGAAAGGAAAATGTGGTAGCAGATGCATTGAGCAGAAAAGCGATTCATATGTCGGCTTTGATGGTGAAAGAAATGGAACTTATTGAGCAATTCAGAGATTTGAGCATGGTTTGTGAGACTACGGCAGATTGCGTGATGTTGGGCAAATTAAAAGTGAACAACGATTTCTTGGATATGATTAGAGAAGGCCAAAAGCTAGATGTGAAGCTAGTGGATTTGATGTTTGGAGTAGGAAGTGACTCCGATAGTGATTTTAAGTTGGATAGTGCAGGTGTGCTGGATTCCGAGGCAGGATTTGTATGCCGGATAATGACGAGCTGAAGAAGTCAATTTTGAGTGAAGGACATCGTAGTAGTTTGAGTATTCATCCGGGAGCTACTAAGATGTACCACGATTTACGGAAGATATTTTGGTGGTCAGGCATGAAAAAGGATATAGCTCAGTTTGTGTACGCCTGTTTGACGTGTCAGAAATCAAAGGTGGAACATCAGAGACCCTCTGGATTTATGCAACCGTTGGAAATTCCAGTTTGGAAGTGGGATTGTATCACTATGGATTTTGTTACAGGATTTCCGAACACGACAAGAGGATTTGATACCATTTGGGTAATTGTGGATCGACTTACGAAGTCTGCATATTTCGTGCCGGTTAATATAAGTTTTCCATTGGAGAAGCTGGCAGAGATTTATATTCGGGTGATTGTGAAGCTTCATGGTGTGCCAGCGAGTATTGTGTCGGATAGGGATCCGAGGTTCACTTCAGAATTCTGGAAGAGTTTGCAGGAAGCTTTGGGTACTAAGTTGAAGCTGAGTTCAGCTTATCATCCACAAACTGATGGTCAGTCAGAGAGGATTATTCAGACATTGGAGGATTTGCTGAGGGCTTGTGTGTTGGAGAAAGGTGGTGCGTGGGATACTCATTTACCATTGATCAAGTTCACGTACAACAACAGTTACCATTCTAGTATTGGGATGGCACCTTTTAAGGCTTTATATGGTAGAAGGTGCAGAACTCCTCTGTGTTGGTATGAGACAGGTGAGAATGTGGTATTGGGACCAGAGATTGTGAGCAGACTACTGAGACAATTCAGATGATTCGTGAGAAAATGAAAGCGTCTCAGGATAGGCAGAAGAGTTATCATGATAATCGAAGAAAAGAGTTGGAGTTTAGTGAAGGTGATCACGTGTTCCTGAGAGTTAACCCAGTGACTGGTGTGGATCGTGCGTTGAAATCCAAGAAGCTAGATCTGAAGTTTATTGGGCCGTATCAAATTTTGCAGAGAATTGGTGTTGTGTCTTATAGGGTGGCGTTGCCGCCTGAGCTTTCGAATTTGCATGACATGTTTCATGTGTCGCAACTTCGGAAGTATGTCACGGACCCATCTCATGTGATTCAGAGATATGAAATGCAAGTCAGGGAGAATCTTACCGTTGAGGATCGAAGACCGTAAGATGAAGCAACTCCGAGGGAAGGAGATAGCTTTGGTGAAAGTGGTTTAGGGAGGTGCTGCAAGTGGCAGTGTGACCTGGGAATTGGAAATCAGGATGCGGGATGCGTATCCTGAATTGTCTCCATCAGGTAATTTTCGAGGACGAAAATAATTAAAGTGGGGGAGAGTTGTAATACCCATTTTAATTATCTAATTTTTCTGTGTTATTTTAATTGCGGTTTGTTTCGTGGGGTTGTGTCGAGTGCGGGGAGGTGCCCTTAAGTGTGGAGGTTACTTGATAACTTTGGACCTTAAGAATAATAATAAAAGTATTAATGATAATGATAGTTTAATGAATAATAGTAATATTATTAATATTATTATTATTTATATTATTATTATTGTTATTATTATTATTATTATTTTATTATTATTATTATTATTATTAATAAGGGAATAAGAAAATAAGAAAGGGTATTTGGAGTTGGAAGAAGAGGAGAAAGGAAGAACACGGTAAATTGGAAGGAAGATTGAAGGAGAAGAATCAAGGGGGAAGAAGAAGAGCTTAGACTATTGATTCTTTGAAGATTTTCTTCAGCTTGATCGAGTTATCGAGGTAGGGGGGAGAAACGGGTCGAAATCGGTATATTGCATGAATTCTAGGTAGAGGGATTTTCCCCAATCCCATGGTAGATTGATGATCACATTTGATTATGTGTTTAAATTTTGAATTGTTGATGGTAAGATAGGTTTGTTGCATGTGGTTGTTTGGATGATGTGGGGTTTTTGGTAGTTTACCATTTTAAGCCGGAAATGTTTTAATCGGTAAGGTTGATGCTTTAGCAGGTGGAATCTAGAATAGATTATGTAGCTAAGTTTAAGAATGTTGAACTAGTACTATGGGGACTGGTTTGAGTAAAATCGGGCGATTTTGAAGTGTTTCCGATTCTGAACAGTGGGGTTTTTGTGAAATCGCAGACATTCGCTAGCACTTTCGCTAGGCGAGCGTATAGCGAACATTCGCTGATGTTTCGCTAGGCGAACTGGGTAGCGAGTGCTTCCAGTAGCCACTGTCTACCTTCGCTAGGGAGTTCGCTGGGCGAGCGAGTAGCGAGCCTTCGCTGATGCTTCGCTAGGCGAGTGAGCCAGCGAGCATGACAGTAGTTTGTGCTTTTGTGCTGTTCTGTTATGTTCTCTTGTGTTATGGGACCCTTGTTGGTCATGATTAAAAATGAGATTGGTGTTGAACAATTATGAGTGTATGTGTGGTGTTGGAATGTGATTTCCGTGTTATTCGTTTAATTAGAATAATTCAATTGGTGTATGTTATTATACATGGATGTTGTGATGTGTGGAATATATATATATATATATATATATATATATATATATATATATATATATATATATATATATATATATATATATATATATATATATATATATATATATATATATATATATATATATATATATATGATGTATGATGAAATGTGATCAGGAGGATCGTGTGCACCGTGGGTGCTTGTGTTGTTATGTGCATTGGTGTCGTGCATAGCATATGTTAGGGATAGATCATTGATCGGATGGAGTGTATGTGATCTATTCCGGGTTTGATACCCGTACTTCGAAGGGGAGCTTGTTAGGAATATATCATTGCTCAGATGAAGTGTATGTGATCTATTGTGGGTTATTTGCCTGTACTCCGAAGGGGAGCTTGGTGAGATAGATCGTTGCCATTGGTGGGTGTATGCGATTTATCCGGGTTCGATTGAATGAACTAGTGAGTCGGTACCGCATATCATGGTGTTGTGTTGCATATGTTTGCATTGTTATGTGTGTTGTGTTGGTGTTGGAATGTAGGTCCGGGTTGATGTATGTTGAATGATATTTGTTTGTTTACTGCCTTTTTTTCATGTATATTATTACCGCTATATTTTTTATCATGATTTCTCACCCCTTGTTGTTGTTGTGATCTGTGCTTCTTCGAAAGTACAGATAATCCAGGTGTGTAGCTAGCTTGGATAGTGGCGAGTCGAGTCGTAGGGATGCTCTGATACGTAACACGGGGTTTTGGGAGTTATTTGTTTATCTGATGATTTTGTTGTGACTCCGTGTCGTATCATGTTTTGATGGGTCCATTGATGATGTTTTGTATATTTTGGACAGATGGCCGAATATGATGTGTGTGTGTGTGTATATATACATATATATATATATATATATATATATATATATATATATATATATATATATATATATATATATATATATATATATATATATATATATATATATATATATATGTGTGTGTGTGTATATATATGTGTGTATATATATATATATATATATATATATATATATATATATATATATATATATATATATATATATATATATATATATATATATATATATATATATATATATATATATATATATATATATATATATATATATATATATATATATATATATATATGACATTTTTCCACTGCTAATTGTTGAATTCATTTAATGAAGTGTTTTTTTTTTAGTTTCCTTTTGTGATATCCCGTTTTGGTGTGGCAACTCTGATAATTGTTTTGATTTAAATTGCATTTATTTTATTTTTGGGAAACGGGGTGTTACAACTTGAAGCTACATCATCCCAAGAATTTTCACATTGTCTTCACCGACAATGATAGTTTTAAAAAACTATCATACTCCACCTAAAAAAGAGTATACTTTACTTGAACCTAAACCACTTCAAGAATTTTCACATTGTCTTCACTGACAATCATAGTTTTAAAAACTATCATACTCCACCTAAAAAAGAGTATACTTCATTTAAAGTTAAACCACTTCAAGAATGTTCCCATGTTGAAAACCAGGTTGAAACTTTATGGTACAACTTCCATGTTGGTCGGAAGCTCTTCAACCATCGACATAATCTTACAACACACTTTACATTAATATTTGTGTGTTAATCCGCTAGCAATAAATCATCATTTTCCATGACAACGGAAATGTCGTGAGGACATACTTTTCAATTTTTGAAAAAGATCATCCTTTCTCACAACGAGAGAGACATTTCTAGCGTTTGACTCAGAGCTACTTTCTAACGCTACCCCATCAGGACACCCATACTTTATATGTCCAAGCTTTCCACATTTCCAACATCTCACACCCGCTCCATTATTTTTCTTCACATACGACTTTCCTCTAGTAACCAATACCGAGTTTGATGAAGTATTCTTGTCACCCTTCAATCTTCTTTCTTCATAAATAATCTTACTAGAAACTTCTTTAAAGCTCAAAGTTTCCTTCCCATATATTAAAACATGTTTAATATGCTAATAGGAAGATGGAAGAAATCATGAGTCTCAAAGCTTTATCTTCATCATCAATCTTAACTCCAATAGTTTCTAATTCAGAAACAATACAATTTAGAACACTTAGATGATCATATACTTTTGTATGCTCATCCATACCCAAGCTATGAAACTGCTCATTCAATAATAGACGATTTGATATACCTTTTCCTTGATATAACTCTTCAAGTTTCTCCCATATCTCTTTGGTTGACGACGTACCAAGAATATTCTTAGCCAAAGACATGTAGATTATAGTCGAAGCTCTCAAATCTAGTTCCTCTCATTTCTCGTTGTCTATGTTGTAAATGTATTCTTTCAACGCCTTGTGTAGTCCTAATTGTATCATAACATCTTTGACTTGAAATTTCCACCATCAAATTTCTCTAAGTTAATCTTCACTGCACTTGGAAAACATGACATATCAACCAAAATATTTCCTGCAGCAAAACAAAATTTTCTCAACCAACACAGAGTATAAAGTTTCTTTTCTAATGTGAAAGATCAGACAACACTGCATCAGACAACACTGCAACCAGGTTCTAATACACATGCACTCTCCAAAGAAAATATTTAACTACCACTCAGAACAATCTAAATCAAGAATATGAGAGAAAATATAAAAAGTCAAATACAAGTTTAAAGTGCTTTTGGTTGGTACATCTTGGAATGAAGAATTTGAATCTGATATATAGTCTTGGACTCCCTCTTTCTTCACAAAATTAAGTGATGTGGGACTTCAAAGAACATGAATTTTATATATAGTCTTGGACTCCCTCTTCCTTCACAAAATTAAATGATATGAGACTTCAAAAAACTTGTATACTATATATAGCCTTAGACTCTCTTTATTCATAAAACTAAGTGATGTGAGACTTCTTTAACATGTATATTTTCAACTAACCCCAACAAAATTTCAAAAAAATAAAAAGTAATCTAGTTAATTGTTGATATACCTTGAGATGTTTGGATGAGAGGGAGAATATATATCATTTGTTGCCTATTATTCCCAATGCTAGCCACAAAAGGAGCAACACCTGATGCATTCATTGCTGGTGTAGGTCCAAACATGGTCAAATGACGCGGATGCGTTAAGTGGCAAAACTATATTTTTCCCTTTCCACCTTTTCAATTTATTCATCAATAATGTTTCAAATGTGCAAACTGTTTTAGTTTCAATTCAACTCTTTTCAACAGTCAAGAATAACGTACCACTAAAATAAGGCAAACATCAAAATTCTAGATCTACACTTGATTTTAGAGTTTTCTTCAATTGCTTAATCTACCTATTTTGTCAAACTTGTACCCATACATACATTAGATAGAAATAGAAAGAAAGATGAAGTATATCAATATGTTAGTTGAATAATTATAAACTGAAATCCAAAAACAATACCTGAAGATTAATTATATTAACACATAATCTCTAAATTTATCATTATCATGATTGGAGAATAATTTAGCATTCATTGGTGTTTCCTTTTACTCTTAAATCAAAATAAGCGCTTATCTAGAAGAAAATATTATATTGTGTTGCAATGGACATTAGTTCATGATAGTACATCAGCTACCTACAAAAGCAGCAATCCTAAATGATCATTATAATAATCTGAAATAAAATATTTTCGCCCAAAACTGTTAAAGTTCCATGCTTTTGCCTTAGTCATGTTTTGAAATATATAACAAACAACCCCTATTAGAGGTCTAATATAAATTATTGCAACCAATTAAAAGAATAAATGAATATTAAAATAATAATACTTTTAAGTAAGGTAATTAATCACTTGAGATGTTTTGATCAGAACTTATGAGAAATGTTATGAAAAAAATATTCCACAAGAAAAAAAATCCCCGCAATTATTAGATCCCTAGAAGCCATCTGCCATTTCCATGTTCCTATCAGTCTTTCTAGTCTCCATGCAAACCCTGCCAAAAAAATCACACCAGGAAACACAAACATGTAATTTATAATACCATATGCTTCTTTGAGCCTTTCCCTCATATCCAACAAATCAGCTACACTGGCACAATGCTTAACATTAAGGTTTATCTAAGACACCTTCATCCAATAAAATAATTTACACCTTCAATCCACTATTCCTTCATTGTTTCATAGACACACATAGTAACGTATGACACTGTATCAAGACACATTCCATCTAAAAACATTCGATCCAAATCTGTAGAAAATGATCATTGGGATCATTTTCTATACTTTGGAGTCGTGATAGGTTACCTTCGGTTAATCGACGCGAGTTTGTGATTAAGACGAGACTGTCACCTTTTCTTTTCGTGTGGCACGATTCCTTTGGAGAATGATCCTTAATATCATTTCTCCATTGTGTTTTAGCACGAATATCAACTCGCGCGACCTCCTATAGTATGATCTTCATCATAGATTGTGCTACGACGGTTTAACGCTACATTTCAAACTGATTCATTCAATAACAACTAACCACTAACTTTAATTTCAGTCAATATATTCTTGATTCACTTTTCCGCCAATATATCTTGATTTTATTATCATTGTTTATACACTTGTTAATATTATCTTGATTATACTATTGTGGATATTATCATATTATCTTATTTATTCATATCATCATATCATATTCATATTATTCATATCTTATTCACAGTATTCGAAAACACAATAATAACGATTGAAACCCTAAAAACCTAAATTGGTAGACTGTGGTTACTTTTCTGAGCAACGGAACTTGGAATGTGTACAAAAACTCTAACTTGAAGCTTTCGTCCGACTCTCGCTCAAGGCTTAGTTTAGGCCACCTCCCACACACACGGCTTCCTCTTAAGCTACCTTATAATGAACCCTTTTATTTTATGTAATCTCGTGTAACTTATGTGTATCCTGCTCCCATTCTGATGTACGCATTCATATTACTTTGATTGTGGTTTCTTTACTAGGAGCACCCCTAGGGGCTAACATAGACTAAACCATTTTCAAAATAATTCTCGATTCGTCATCGAGCAATTTTCGAACACCCATTCTAAGTCGATTACTCGTAAGCATTCGCTATCAACCTAATGTACACACTTGCAAATTTCATCATGGTTTCGTTATTAGGAGCACCCCTAGGGACTAGTATAGATTATCACCTCAATCAAACCCTTGATCCAATGTCAATGGTATTTTATTTAAACTAGCAAGTTCAGCGCCTTTTTCCTCGCCATCAACTTCTTTTCACAACCAATCCAATTCAACTCTTTTTCAAATGCTTTCTTAAAAAAATAACAAAAGAAGATTCTTGGAGTCTCGCATTCCTTGGACCTTCGAAAGAATGGCTCTTGAGGCACTCGCCTTGGGTTGTTATTTATTCAACCTTTCATCTTAAAACATTTAATTCTTATCCAAACATTTTTTAATCAAACTTACGAAAGAAAGGGATTCTTGGAATCTAGCATTCCTTGGATCTTCGAATGAATGGCTCTCAAGGCACGCCCCTTGGGCTATCGTTCACTCAATATTTTGACTTCAAAACGTTTAACCTTTCTCAAACCTATTGAATCAAATCCCGAAAGAACGGAGTTCTTGGAATCTCGCATTCCTTGAATTCTTGAGTGATAGCTCTCGAGGCACACCCCTTGGATTGTTTGTCAGTTAATCTTTTGTTTCTCAACCAAACTTCAACGAATTCAACCCCTCTCTTTTTATGGTTGTCTCCACGAACTACGGACGCTCCGACTCTTCATTCATTCGAATCTAAGATATGTAGGCACAAGATTGTGACGATCTTGGCGAGCACAATTCTATCAATCTTCCATTTTCCGCCTAACCCTTTCCCGTATTCAAACTACGAGCACTCTGATTTCTCATTCTCGCCTGAATGAGCATACGTAGGCACAAGGGCCCTAATCCTTGCCTAGCACCCAATTCTTAAACCACTCATTTTCCCTTAGCATCGATTTCCTTTTATCTTATCACTTCACATTTATCATTAAGAAGAAAACAAACAAGCTTAGATAATGTTCATCACAAATCGAACTAAGAGGTTTCCATTGAGTATAACGGACGTGAGGGGTGCTAATACCTTCCCCTCGCGTAACCGAATCCCGAACCCAGAACGTGGTTGCGACCACCATGTTTTTATCTCTCTTTAAAGGTTTTCTCAATATTTCTCTTTCCCTCTTTTTGGGATAAATATAGTTCGGTGGCGACTCTGTCGAACCACATTTTGCACCTTTCGTGTGAGGGTCGTATTTTCGATGATTTTTCGAGGTGCGACAGCTAGCGACTCTGCTAGGGATTATTTTCTCCATGCAAGAGAGAGTTGATCCTAACTTAGGAATTTACGAAGAGTGTTATCATTGTTTTCTTATTTTCTTCTCGTTTATATACTTGTTCTCTTAAGGCTATTATATGTTTGTTATCATGCTTGCTTGTTTGATCTTGGGATGTTATCATGAGTAAAGCTCTACGCCCGAGCTTTGGTAAAAGTAGAGAGAACACATAGTTTAGAATTGGTAGTTGAGTAGTGATAGTCCCAAAGGAATCGCTCCTTGTGTGCCTAACATGAAAGCTCCCCTAGAGGAGACCTATTCGTAGATCTTGTTGTAACACAACTAGCCTGTTGCACGACTTGATTCATGAAGGGTTCGTGATTCTGAGAACCTTTTAGCACTAGTTCTATATTGGTGGTCGTTTACTATTAGTCTCCAAGGGATTTCTCTTTGTGTGCCTAGCATAAGGACCCCGCTCAAGAGAGGCCTTGTTGTCATTATCGTCGTAAGGCAGCTAGCCTGTTGCGTGACGTTGATGTGATTAGTTTCTGTGATCTTGGGAACCGTATCCATCAACATAAAAACCATCCCGTGAGTGGGTTTATGGGTAAAGAATCTAGATCTCCCGTATAGAGCCTACCTATAAGGTTTCTTTGATCAGAACCCTTGGTTATTTACCTGTTGTAGTGACCAGCTTCAAAATTGTTTGAATTTGTGATCCTGGATTATTGCACCTTGCATTGCATATTGCACACATGTCATTGCATTGCATTACATTAGTTATGCATCTTACATTTCATTTCAACATCGGGATCTCATTTCTCCTTCCTCCTTCTCCAATAAATCAAGTTGATTCCTCGACACCAATATGTAACTCGAGCCAACACTAGACGCATGATGGAGCAAATTCAACAAGAGCAAGCCACTTTTAGAGACAAATTGGACTCCCTCAAGGGCAAGATCGACCAGATTCTCGAAGTCATCACTATGGCCAGTAAGGAAGAAGATTTGTGTGAAGCCGCTGCCGTCAACAACAATGGTCATGTACAAGGGTCTACCTCGAGGCTCTGAGTTCCTATTCCCAACCCAATCAGCTATGGGATACCGATGAGCTTCATTCCCACAGCTGAAGAAGCCACCTCTCAACCACTCCTAACACCTGGAGTTACTGTTGGAGCTATCTCACAATCTCAACCCGCTGTCATTCAGATCCCCATTCCTCACGCCGAAGAGAATCTGTTAGATCAGTATGATGATGCATAAAACTATCACGCTGCTATCCTTATTGCCAGTCCTGCTGCTGCTTAGGATGATAATCCAAAGCCTAATTCTAAAATCCATGAAAAGACCAATTGAATTAATCTTCAAATAAAATAGAAACTTCAACCCAATAAAAAACCCTGATTCTTCAAAAGGCCTTGATCTCATGCCTTAGGATCTTATGCAAATGAATATTTGTGAGTGTATAACCTAGTGGACAAATGTATATGTACGAGAAACAACAATCAATTAGGGTTAGAAACATGTGGGAAAATTTTGGGGTACAATAATTTCCAATTGTTTTTCGCATAGCGATAGCTGGCGACTTTGATGGGGACATGTGTTCCCTATGTGAGTCAGTCCTAGCTCTTTGTTGTTTCTCTTCTCTGGATGTTTATCTATATGTTTTCCTTACTTATTCATTTACATGCATCGAATTTTGTTTCGCTCACCATATTATTCTAGATATTATTGTGTTGTTGGGATGAGTTGTTACTGAGAGATAAACCCACTACCCAGGCTTGAGCGGGCACACAAGATTAGAGTGGACTTAAGTTGACATGCGTAGCGTTTGATACGTATAGTCGATGATAAACCTTAGTTCCATGATATCAAGTACTTTCTCAAAAATTAAGAGTACCCATCTGGGGCATCCCGTAAATATAAGAAGACTTTACGGAGGCTGGTTGGAAACTTCTTTCTGAATGAGGATGTGTTTTACAAAAGGAACTTCGACATGGTCCTGCTCAGATGTGTGGATAGACACAAAGTTGACATGTTGATGCAAGAAGTTCGCGAAGGATCTTTTAGTACTCATGCCACTGGGCATGCTATGACTAAAAGGATGCTGAGAGCGGGGTATTATTGGATAACCATGGAGTCTGATTGCTGCTAATATGCAAGGAAATTTCATAAATGCCAGATTTATGCAGATAAAGTGAATGTGCCACCCGTTCCTTTGAATGTTTTGACTTCTCCTTGGTCTTTTGCTATGTGGGGCATTAATATGATTGGATATATTGAACCGACTGCTTCCAATGGACATCGCTTCATCCTGGTTGTGATTGACTATTTTACCAAGTGGGTAGAAGAAACTTCTTTTGCAACTGTTACCAAACAAGTGGTTGTTCATTTCATAAAGAAGGATATCATTTGTCGTTACAGAATTCCTGAGAGGATCATTACTGACAATGCGTAAAATTTGAATAACAAGATGATGGAGTTATGCCAGAAGCTTTAAGACTGAACATCACAATTCTTCTCCCTATTGTCCCAAGATGAATGGTGATGTTGAGGCAGCTAACAAGAACATTAAGAAGATTGTGCAAAAGATGTTAGTAACATATAAAGATTGGCATGAGATGTTGCATTTGCTTTGCATGGATTCCATACTTCAATGCGTACTTTGACAGGGGAAACCCCTTTCTCTCTTGTATACGGTATAGAAGCAGTCCTACCAATGAAAGTCGAGATTCCTTCTTTAAGGATTATATTGGATGTAAAGGTTGATGAGGCTGAATGGATAAAGGCAAGATTTGATCAGCTGAATCTCATCGAAGAAAAGATAATGGTAGCTATCTCCTATGAGCAGTTATACCAGAGGAGGATGAAAAAAGAATTCGACCAGAAAATGCATCCTCGATGCTTCTAGACTAGTGACTTGGTGTTGAAGAAGATCCTGCCTCCTCAGACGGATCACAGGGGCAAGTGGGCCCCTAATTACGGAGGACCATATGTTGTAAAAAAAGTTTTCTCTAGAGGAGTCTTGATACTATCAACTATATATGGTGAATATTTTATGTTCCCTGTGAATGTAGACGTAATCAAAAAATACTTCGCATAAAAATGGACCGTTGGACCATAAAAAGAATGGGTCCAGGCAAAAAAGGGCATCCCGGCGAACCATAAAAAAAGAAGGTTTGGGAAAAAATTGGGGATTAAAAGAACGAAAATAATTGAATAAACCCGCTAAGTTGAAAAGCCGAAAAGGAAACTTAAATAAAAAAAAGGGTATCCCGGTGGATTAAAAACCCAAAAGGGCAATCCAGGAAAATTTAGGGATTTAAAAGCAAGAGGATGCGAACTGCGTTTGATTTGTGATCTTATCTTTTACGAAAATTGAGAATTCTGAAGGATGGGAATCAGTCTAGTCGTGTTCTTCAAAAGGAAAAGTATTAGGAGTTTCCAAGACATAGGAGTCATAGCAGGAATGAAATTCAGTGGAAATTGATTCCTATAATGCCATCTTTGTATTTTGTTTTTATGCAATTACCTCTCTTA
This sequence comes from Lathyrus sativus, assembly GCA_963859935.3. NCBI lineage: Eukaryota > Viridiplantae > Streptophyta > Magnoliopsida > Fabales > Fabaceae > Lathyrus > Lathyrus sativus. Next base: position 618,694,419 of record OZ012740.1, on the reverse strand, counting down.
GGAATTGCTTTCTGATGTAAATGTTGTTTATATGCCAATTTCAATCAATGGAATTTCTTCTTCACTTAAATAACTTCCTTTTGTTTTTATTTTACTGTTTTATTTGCAAAAGACGTCCGATTTTTGATAAACATTGCATTTAAAAACATTGAAGCTTTACAAACATGCTGAAAACAGTCGAAATTGCTTGCCATTTTGAGCAGCCTGGGTAGTACTGAAGTTACCACACTGTGCTAGGGCACATTTATTATATCCTGTCTACAGGAGTTATGTTGATAGTCAACACATAATATCCTCAGTAGCGTCAAGAATCTACAACACGAGGTCTTTGATTTCTTCCCCAAGCAGAATTTTAGAGAACATCTTTACCCCAACAAGGTGTTGAGAGTGCTCATTTTCCTCAAGCAGCAAAGAATCATCCTATAACAGACAAGGTTTCTTTAAGAGGAGTTGCTTATCCCCAATAGTGTAGGAGAATTTCTTATTCCCAGCAGTGTAAGATGACAGAGTATGACCAAACAGTTCGGAGATGGTGAGAAGTCAGAGTTTTCTCTTCCCCACAGAGTAAATCTGATGATAATTCCCCACAAGTTAAAGTCCGATGGTTATTGGCATTTTCCAGCGGTATGCCCGATGTTGTTCCCCAGCGGAGTTGGTATCATCAATGGTTATTGACATCCTCGGAAGGTTAAAGTCCATTGGTTATTGGCCTCTCATGCAGGTTAAAGTCCAATTTTCATTGGCACATCCTTTCACCAGGGTTCACAAGTTTCTTTGTCATTCCCCAACAAAGGTTGCAACGTCAGTGGTTATGGGCAGTTCAGTTTGTTATTTCCCTACGAAATATCAGATCTTGATGACCCCTTCCCCAACAGTCGCATGTTTGTTTGTGCTCTTCCTTGGCAGAGTCCATTCATTACATTCTAGAATATAATGGTCATCATCATATTGCATCCTCAAAATATGTAGCATTTCCATTTGATATGGAGCATTATGCCATGAAAAAATTCAAACATGCTTCGAAGCATAAGCTAATTAAGGCCTTTCTCGAAGCAACTTATTGATATATTTCCCAAAAGTCCACCTTCGGCTGTCACCCTTGTTGTAAGTCCTTCTTCGGCCGACATTCTTTTCAATATCCACCTTTGGATGGTACCCTTTTTAATTCTGCCTTCGGCCAACACTCTTTTCTTCTTCCTAAAGTCCACCTTCGACTCGCACCCTTGTTGTAAGTCCGCCTTCGATCGACATTCTTTTCAAAGTCCACCTTCGGTTGACACCCTTGTTGTAAGTTCGCCTTCGGCCAACATTCTTTTGTAAATCTACCTTCGGATGGCACCCTTGTTGTAAGTCCGCCTTGGGTCGGCACTCTTTTCTTCTTCCTAAAGTCCATCTGCGGCTGACACCCTTGTTGTAAGTTCGCCTTCGACCGACATTCTTTTCAAAATTCACCTTCGGCTGGTACCCTTTTTAAGTCTGCCTTCAGACGACACTCTTTTATCCTAAAAGTCCATTTTCAGGTGGTGCCCTCTCAATGTTATATTTCTTTCTGGTGTTTAGATCAAATAAGTGACTTTAAAAAGTGCTTTTCAAAATTATATTTCTTCTGTCTTTGCAGGTGTAACCGGTAACTACATATGGTGTAACCGGTTACACCCCATTTGTCTGCGCCTAGGAAGTGCCTTTGTTCATGGGGTAACCGGTTAACCATTTCAGGTAACCGGTTACGCCTGATATAATTTGTGTTTTTGTTGCTTTTTTGGGGATATTTTGAATCCTTTCCACTTCTATCTTTCATTGCTTTTTATGATTGACATTTATGGACATTTCTTGAGTTGTTTAGCATCTATTTACAATGTATATATAGGTTTGTGATTGATTTGTGTTCACATGCTTGGTTGATGGTTATTTACATGTTGGTAATTCTTGTTTAAATGTTAATAACGCTTGATTAATTGTCGATACATATTCATGTTAATGTATGCTTGATCTTATTAAATGCATTCAATGTTGTTAGTGCATACACTACTATTGTGCATAATACATGATGTTATATGTTGTCATTTAGTTGCTGCTGCATATACCCCTGCTGTTAAATGTTGTTATTCTATTGTGTGAAATGCATTGTTGTTCCGAACATAATAAGCTGTTATATGCTGTTGTATTTGCCTTTTTTATTGTTTTTTGCTTGTCGTACTTACATGTCCCCTTAGGGCTTCCTAGTCCAAATAAATTATATTAAAGTTTGTGAAAATTATATATAAAGCATTTGTTGTAGTGGCAATGAAGAACAGTCGAAGTCCTACTCTAAAGAACAAGTGTTTCAGACTTAAATATTTTATATTAAAGTTTGTGAAAATTAATTTAAAATAATTTTTTAAATAAATTAAAATAAATAAAAATATTTACCGATATTTGACACTTATTTGATTCTATAACAGTTTTGCATTGACACTAGTTCAACAAACTAAAATTAATAATTTTAAATAAATATTATTTAATTCTTTTAAATATTTAAAATAGACTATTGTTATTTTTATAATTATTTTTTGTTTATTAATTATTTCCTTTTTATTTAGAGAAGAATAGTTGCTATTACATATTCTTTGCATTTTAAGGATTTCTCTCACAGTAAAAATCAATTCTTATAAATTAAAAGGAATATAGAAACATAGATAGAAAACACACAAAATAAAAATAGTTTTATAATTTATTACTTACATTATTAAATACATAAAATAAATTATAAATTTTAATTTATTATATTTTAACAAATAAACGGTATTTAGAAATTATTAAGTTGAAACCTTAACGATATTTTAAAAATGCATTATTTTCAAACAGTCAAATACAAGGGATTACTAATCCCTACTAGTTAATCAATTCACATGCTCAGCCATATCTCTAGTTAATCTAGTGAAATACTTATTCATTCTATTTTATATTTGATGATTAATTTTCATTGACTGCAATGAATTGTTTTGTTTAATTAATTTTTTTTTTATCATAATGTATTTTATTTTAAGAAAATTTTATCACCATATAAAAATATAAAATTATTAATAGAATACAAATTAAATTTTAGACTTCATTTTTATGTATTCAATTAGTGTCAATAATAAATTATAAAAGTAATTTTAATTGATAAAATTACTCATATAAGTTGAAACCTTTGCGAAATAAAATATATTTTTATATTTCTTTCTTTCTATTATTTATTTGAAGATTAATTTTTCACTGAATGCTGTTGGTGCAAAGATAGAATAAATGATGAAAATAGGGAAATATTCTATTAAAGAGAATGACGGCAGAAGAAACAGGATTGAGAGTTACAATGATTGTCACCCTATTTATAAGCTAAAACTAGGGTTACTAGAATAAGATAAAATACTAAAATACCCTCTAACAAACTTATGGGCTAAGAAAATAGTACAACTAAATAAAATATGAATTACTATTAATATTCTAATACCATCCCTTAATTCATATTCCATCAAAACTTGTAACACCAATTCCATCCCTTAATCTGAGAAATTGATCAGTCTTGATAGCTTTCGTCAGAACATCTGCCAACTGCTTCTGAGTGCTGCAGTGTACAACTTCTAACACTCCACTCTGAACTTGATGTCTCAGAAAATGATACTTGGTCTCAATATGCTTGCTTCTCCCATGCAACACTGGGTTTCTCGCAAGATTGATTGCAGACTTGTTGTCAATCATCAACTTCAGAGGTTTGTCTACCTTAATCTTCAGATCCTGCAACAGATTCAGAATCCACACAGCTTGGCATGCAGTAACAGCACCTGCAATGTATTCAGCTTCACAGGTTGACAACGCCACAACAGGTTGCTTCTTGGAACACCAAGAAATGGGACCTCCCAGAAATTTGAACAAGTACCCAGATGTACTTCTTCTGTCAACTCTGTCTCCACACCAATCAGAGTCTGAATAACTCAGAAGTTCTGACTCATTATTTCCTCCAGAGGGAAATAACACTCCATACTTCAGAGTTCCTTTGATATACCTCAGAATCCTGACAGCAGCTTGGTAATGGGACCACTTAGGTTTACTCATGAACCTACTAACCATCCCAACTGAGTAGCAAATATCAGGTCTGGTATTGCACAGATACCTCAGAGAACCAACCAACTGTTTGAAGGTTGTAGCATCCACATCCTTTCCTTCAGAGTCTGAATCCAGTTTCTCATTTGTATCAGAAGGTGTGACAGCCATCTTACAATTCTTCAGATCAAATCTCTTCAAAAGTTCTAATTCATACTTGAGCTGATGCAAAATGATACCTTTCTCAGAATATCTGAACTCCATCCCTAGAAAGTATGTCATTTTGCCTAGATCAGTCATTTCAAATTCATTCATTAGAACCTTCTTGAACTTGGCTATCTCCTGTTCAGAACTTCCAGTCAGCAGTATATCATCAACATATAAACATACCAGAGTCATATTGCCTTCAGGAGTATGCTGAACATAGACACCGTACTCCATCTCACATTTCTGAAAGCCTTGCTTCTTGAAAAATGAATCAATCTTCTGATTCCAAGCTCTGGGCGCTTGTTTCAATCCATATAGAGCTTTGTATAATCTGTACACCATCCCTTCCTGATTCTTTTTCACAAATCCAGGAGGTTGTGACACGTAAACTTCTTCTTCTAATGGACCATTCAGAAATGCAGATTTTACATCTAAATGCATCAGAGGCCAATTCCTGTTAGCAGCTATTGCAATCACCATTCTGATTGTTTCATGTCTTGCTACAGGTGCAAACACTTCAGAATAATCCAGCCCAGGTTTCTGTAGAAATCCTCTGGCTACCAACCTTGCTTTATGTTTGCCAATTGAACCATCTGGCTTTAACTTCTGCTTGAAAACCCATCTGACGAATCTGTGCTATTAATGGCCTCTGAATCTGATGATCTGACAGACTGGTGGTATATGGACACTGGTTGTTCAAATCATCTTACTGGAAACAAGAAATGGCTGGTTGACTTTGACTCTGAAAAGAGAAGAGCTCCGGTTCAGATTCATTGGGAAACACGGGAAACACGAGTGAACGTGAGGTCTTGTGTGTTTGATTTTGATTCTTAGATTCGTGTTGAATCTTGAACAAAATCTGATCAGAATTTTATTCTGTGGGTTGGGAAACACTGTGTGAGAAATCTGAGTGTATTGTGCAAAGTAGAAGATGAACGGAAACGGCAACATGAACACCAAACTTCCAGTATTTGATGGTAAAAACTGGAATCGTTGGATGATCCAAATGCGTGTACTATTTGGTGCTCAAGATGTTCTAGATCTTGTCACTGATGGTTATGTTCCAGTAGCAGCAGATGCAACCGATGAACAGAAAAACGCGCAGAAGGAAGTAAGGAAGAAGGATCAGAAAGCATTGTTCTTCATTCATCAATGTGTGGATGTAAACGTGTTTGAGAAGATTGCAGATTCAATGACAGCAAAGGCTGCATGGGACACTCTGGTGAGATGTTATGGTGGTGACGCATCAGTGAAGAAGGTGAAGCTTCAGTCCTTGAGAAAGCAATATGAGAATCTCAACATGAAGAATAATGAGAAAGTTTCTGAATACATCTCCAGAGTGATTCTGATCACTAATGAGATGAAGGCATGTGGAGAAACTCTTTCTGAAGAAACAATCATGGAGAAAGTGTTGAGATCCCTTACTCCTCAATTTGATTACATTGTGGTAGCAATAGAACACTCCAAAGATCTGAGCACAATGAAAATTGAAGAGCTGCAGAGCAGTCTAGAAGCGCAAGAGTTGCGTCTGACTGAGAGAAACTCTGAAAAGGAAGTAGAGCAGCAGGCTCTGAAAGCAATTTCTGATAGGAGGTATCAGAAGCAGTCAGAAGTCAAGAGAAGATCTGATGGTGGTCAGAAGTCAGAAAGCTCAACCTCTGATAGACAAAAGAATGCTCAGAAGGGAAAAGAGAAGTATGACAAGAAGAAGATCCAATGTTACTGTTGTAAGAAGTTTGGTCACTTTGCTAGAGATTGTTGGTCAAACAAGGAGAAGAAATCAGAAGAAGCAAATATAGCCAGAGGCTCTGATACCAATTGTTGGTGCAAAGATAGAATAAATGATGAAAATAGGGAAATATTCTATTAAAGAGAATGACGGCAGAAGAAACAGGATTGAGAGTTACAATGATTGTCACCCTATTTATAAGCTAAAACTAGGGTTACTAGAATAAGATAAAATATTAAAATACCCTCTAACAAACTTATGGGCTAAGAAAATAGTACAACTAAATAAAATATGAATTACTATTAATATTCTAATAAATGCAATGAATTACTTTGTTTAATTAATATTTTATTGTTTTTATAAAACATCTTGTTTTTTTGTTTAATTTTTACTTAAATTTTTTTAATTCATTTTATTTATTTTTCTCTCATTGTTTCTTGTAAAATTCAAACAATGTGTAATGAATGTAAAGACTATGTTTTTCAAGCTTATTTTTATTATTGACTAAAATTTATTTTTATTCTTCTTAGGGCATAATTGAGGGTATCTTTGTGATACATTATAAAAATAATTTTATCATTGTTTTTAAAAAAATATGATTTTTATAAAAAATTACTCTGAAATTTTAGAATTTATTTTAAATTTAGTTTTAATTAAAAGTGTAAATTTCACATTCACTAATTTAAATAATTATTATTGAAAATTGACATATTAAAAATCAATTATTTTTATTAAAAAATATTAAAATAATACTCATGATTAAAAAAAGCTCAAATCTCAATATTGTTTTAATTTTAATATTTAGAAAAATCATAACAGCAAGATAAAAAAAAACTAGAAATATCTTTTATCATAAATTATTTTAATTTATTTTTAATATAAGTTTATTTTATAAAAAATTTTCTATTAAATTATTTTATCAAAAATATGTAGACCTTTACGGATTATTTTTTCAAAAAAATTATAACAAACAAATTCTGACTTTCTGAATATTACAATTTTTCTCAACCAAAAAAAAAAGAAATAATTTCATTTTTTTAACAAATAAGATATTCTTGGCACACAATTATAATGACTAATCCTTTAAAAATTTTATAATCATGATAGACGACAATTATTTTTAAGACATTTAAGATTGTTGCGTAACAAAGACTAAATTCAAACTTAAAAGACTTTTGATTAAGTTAGAAAAGACTCCATTATCTAATTCAAGTGCTAAGGGTCATCTTTACTTTTGTTTTTATTAAGACATTCATTCATTTCATTTAAAATACATTTGACTAAGAAAAGGGGTGATGCATGGAGACTTAATATACTGTGTACACCCATTTGACACCTAATACATAATACAAATGTTTTTTATGTCTCATTTACTTAAAGAAAAATCTATAAAATAGTAAATAAAGAAAGAACAAAAAAGTACTAAAGAAACTACTTGTTTTTAGGATTGTGTAAAAGGGATGGAGGAATTAAGACTTTATTATTGTCTTCATAAAAAAATGAAACACTCTGATTTGAGTACCATTTTCATCTTCCTCCTCCTCCTTGTTTCTTACCATCATCACTACTGCACCGCAGAAGCACCACCGGAAAAACAACCGTTGTTTCCTTACCGATCTCCAACAACATTATTGAACGTGCCGTCAGTTGGTGTATTTATCGGAGTCGGCATTGCAACAATTCTCTTAGTTTTCATCCTCTTGTTGTTCCTCCGCTGCTGCTTATTGTCGGAGTCACCAAAATGTGAATCTGCCATTGGTATCGATCCTCAACTTCTCGAAACTTTCCCAATTTTATTGTACTCTTCCATCATGAAACATGTTAAGGAAGGTGATGAAGGTCCTCTACCATGTGCTGTGTGTCTTTCTGACTTCAACGACAATGACACTGTTCGTGTTTTACCTCAATGTAATCATTACTTTCATCCTCCATGTGTTGATGTTTGGCTTTCTACCCATGTCACTTGTCCTGTTTGTCGCAGCAACCTGAATTGTGGCGGTGGAATTGAAAATGTGTAATAATATATAGTCCACAACTGCGATCTGTATGCAGCATCATGGTTTGATCTATAAGCTGGTTATGTAAATTTCGCGATTTGCGACAGTTACAAGATAGAGCAGCTTGATTATTGGTCATAAATTGTGAATTCATTCATATTCATTGCAGTAAGTGTATTTGTATCAATCAGAAAATAAAATATATTGCGGTTTTTTCTTTGATTTTTTTTCCAATTGAATTAATCATAGTTTTGTATTAATTATTAAGTATATATAACATATGTAAATAAAATGGGTGTATATATATCACCATCCTTATAAAACATCCAAAGATAAAGTGATTTGTTGAAAAATCCAAATTAAAGTGATTTGTTAGTCAAAATTAAAGTAATTTGTTGAAAATTGGAATTAAATTGAAAAGTTAAAAATGATTTTTAAAATTGAAAAGTCAAAATTGTTTTTCTTTATATGTTGTTTAAACATTATTGTCCACAATTATGTTGAAATAGCATTATTTGTTTTGTTTATGTATTTTTATTTTTATAATTTTATTAATAACACATAAATAATTATAAGATTCTGTTAAATTTTTTTCTTTTTTTTTTATAAGAATTTTTTTTTTTTGAATCAAGGAACTTTGGCATTAACTCAAAAAAACAATACAAATCAAGGCGATCAAAAGATCCAGCCCACAAAACAATCAAAACTACGTTAAGGCAAAATAAATCTAGCTATGTGTGGTCTAAGCTTTAGACTAGTCCACCCTCTATACATTATATTGTAAATAATTCTATCAAGACAATTCCTATTATCAGTTCTATGATTAAAACATGCTTCGTTTCTATAAAGCCAGATCTCATGAAGAGTTTCTGTAAGGGCAAGCCTTACCAGATCAGATTTCCATCCTTTCCCACCATAATTGCTCAGAGCCCATTGCATTTCCTCTTGCCATCTTTTTGGAGTGTGTTGAATACCCATCCACTGAAGAATGCCACTCCATATTTGCTTCAATTCCACACAACAAAAAAATAAGTGATCAATGGTTTCCTCTTCATTGCAAAAAGCACACTTGTTATTGTTGATCATGCCAAATCTGAAAAGTCTTGACTTGGTTGCTAGCTTGCCATGACAGATCGTCTAGAGAGTAATAATTGCCCGGGGTCTAGCTCTACTGTGAAGGATTAATTTGGCCCATGGAACATTAGGAGTACTAGGTAGGAGGCTTTGATACACTTTCCTCCCATGGAATTTACCTATCTGTAGCATAGCATCCCATGTACTCTGTACGGTCATTAGATTGTCCCTTTGTACGAGAATCGCTTTGAAAATTCCAGAGTCAGATCCCCTCACCATTCTAGTCATAATGTCTTCGTGTCTCAAGTAGTAAGCATGTATCCAACGCACCCACAAATCATCAGATTTTGCAAAGATATTCCAGAGAAGTTTTATCACAAACATACTATTCCACATTTCCAAATTTATCACATTTAGTCCGCCTTGCACATGTGGTTTGCAGACATTATCCCACGCTACTGGACTTTTCCTGCTGATAGTATTACCACCTGTCCACAGAAAGGAGCGACATATAGCATTGATCTTGTTGATCACCGTTTTTGGGAACCAAATGCATTGCATCCAGTAGGTTGTGATAGCATAGAGCACACTCTTGATGAGTTGCAGCCTACCGGTATAACTCAACAATCTAGAGCTCCAATGAGTTATCCGACTAAGTAATCTATCCAACAACGGCATGTAATGGATCACGGCAAGCCGCTTACTCGTCACCTGGATGCCAAGATACCTAAAAGGGAAAGATCCTTCTTTGTAGGAAGTTAGCTGGAGGATGCCGCCCTTGACACTAGCAGAAACATTACCAAAATACACCCTGCTCTTGGAAGGGTTGATTATCAAACCTGTAGAGTCCAGGAATTTGTTCAAAGTTGAATACAGAATTTCCACAGACACATGATCTCCTCTAGAGAACAGCAGGAGGTCATCAGCAAAAGTTAAATGAGTTATTTGTAGCCGTTCACATTTAGCATGGTGGTTAAACTCCGGATTCCTTTGCATCTTGAGAAGTAACCTACTGAGATATTCCATGATGATTACAAACAGGAGAGGAGATAACGGGTCCCCTTGCCTAATTCCTCTTCTGGCATTGATCCTCTCAGTATACTGGCCATTAATATTAAAGCGATAAGAAACGATAGTCACTGTGGTCATAATCCAATCTACAAATTGCTTAGGTAAGCCAACTTCACTAAGTATATTCTCGAGAGCGTCCCAATCAACCATGTCATATGCTTTTTGTAGATCTAATTGGACCATACATCTAGGGGGACCTGTACTCCTGTTATAACCTTTTAACAGCTCCATAGCTAGTAAGATGTGAGAATGGATTTTCTGACCTGGAACAAATGCCGCCTGCGCTTTACTGATGATGTTGCCCAATACCTTCCCAAGTCTGGTTGTGAGAATCTTGGATATGATTTTGTAAATTGTGGTGCACCCTGCAATAGGTTTGTAATCTTTCAATGTTTTGGCGTCCGGCTTTTTGGGAATAAGAGTAACAGTAGTTTCGTTGAAAGCTTTATAAATCACATTCTGCTCAAAAAATTCTGTGACAGCTTCAATAACATCTTTATCAACAATGTCCCAGCTTGCTTTGAAAAATTTTCCGCCGTAACCGTCAATACCTGGGCTCTTGAGGTCGCCTATCCCTTTTAATGCATTAGTGATTTCAGCAACAGATATTGGTGAAATTAGATTAGCTCTTTGTTCCATGGACAGTTGAGGCCCCTCCCTCATGACTTCAATATCAATCATACTAATTCTGGATTCCTGGGTGCCCATTAGTTTCCCATAAAACTCACAAACCTCCCTTTCTATGTCCTCTTGATTATGTATACATGTACCATCCTCTCTATAAAGATGGCTGATATGTGTGGTTGTATTTCTGGATTTGAGGTAAGCATAGAAGAATGATGAACTCGTATCGCCCTCTCGAAGCCAATTAATCTTAGTCCTCTGTCTCAGAATTTGGTCCTGAAGTTCTTGCAGCTTGGTCAAATTGTCAGTACAAGTTTTAACTTTCTCAATAGTCTCAGTATTCATACGATCCATAATGAGATTTTCCTGGGTATGTAATAACTCATTCCTTGCTTGGGCAATGGTCTGTTGGAGGTTTGAAAATTGTTTGCTCAATCTGCAAAGGGGGGCTTGCAACCTCAGTAGTTTATACCATAATCTTGCCATAGGTCTGCCTGTGATTTCCTTATTCCAACTCTGTTTGACAGTATCTTGGTATTCTGGTATTTGCACCACACTATTAGTAAACCTGAATTTTTTATGCATTACTCTGTTAATCCTCTCAGCATGCAAACTTAACAGATAGTGGTCAGAAATACTAGGAGGGAGAATCTCCAGCTTCAGATCAATACTATCCTGCAGCCACTCTATATTACCAAGAACATGGTCAATTTTTGAGTAAATTGTACCTATTGAATGTTTATTTGTCCATGTAAAATAGTCTCTCGTGCTATCCTTCTCATACAAGCCAGCATGATCCATCAATTTTCTGAGATCTTCAACCTCTCTGTCAGTCACCAGATTACCACCAATTCTGTCCATAGATTTGGTAACATTGTTGAAGTCGCCTATTAGGAACCAAGGACCCTGTTGACTGTCATGAATATGTTGCAGTTCTTCCCACAGTTTCTTTCTTTGCTCAAGTTGATTCATTGCATAGATAGCTGTCATCCAAGTTTGGAACACTCCATTGACATCATGGATACCACAATGTATCATCTGTGAAGTGCATTTAATCACTCTTACATCACATTTTCTCTCATCCCAATATATCCAAATTTTGCCATTGTAATGCTCATTGTAGTTGTCATGGTATTGGCCTTTGAGGTTAAGTTGCTCTCTAATTTTCCTGGCCTTGTCATGCTTTACTCGTGTCTCTAGTAGAATTGCAATCTTAGGGTGAAGGTTAAAGAGACGGGAGCTAATCTCCTTTAACTTTCCCACTTTATTTAGCCCCCTCACGTTCCAAGATGTAATCATTGGCCAGTATTTTGGGGCTCTACGGGATCCTTCGAAATCTCAAGAGCCTCAAAGCCATTTGCACAAACAATCTTGTTTATACTATTGGGGTTTTCTTGTGGTTTGCCTCTATCCTTACCACTTCTTATGACTTCTATCCACTTCTCCATAACTGCCTCAACCTGCTCAATAATGTTCACTCCATTTTCTAGAGGTGGATCAGCAGCCTTACTCACCAAGTCAGTGGGACACTCTACTAATAAGAATTTTTTTACTATATAATAAATACAGTTATATACACATTAACTATTTCTCTCTCCTAAGAATAAATCTGTAAAAGTATACAAAATAATTAATAAATTTAATATTTTAATCAATTTTTTTAATTCTCGTGTTTTTTTCAACTAAGTTTTATATTTAGAGACGGAGGTAGTAAACAATAAATTAATTATTTTAAAAAAGTCAAATTTTTTTCAATCATTTATTTATTTATTTATAAAATTTATATTTAAAGACGAAGGTAGTAGTAAGTAACAAATTAATTATTTTGAAAAGTCAAATTTTTTCTATCATTTATTTATTTATTTATAAAATTTAGGTGAACATTTTAATATCTTTAAATTTAATTTATTGTCACTACCTTTCTCCAATTAAATGATGATTTTCAATGTCACATATTTTTTTAAATATTATTTAACTTTTAAGAAAATTAAAATTTTAAAACAATTAACACATGTATCGGTACTCAAACTAAAGAATACTTAAGATTTTGCCTAAAATTTAAGTAAGAATTTTTTTATAAGAAAAATATATTAAAATTGCATAAAGGGTGCACAACCCAAACAAACCAATACATCGGGAAAAAATTAACAAAACGGCTTAGTCCAAAACGAACTAGTCCAAAACCAAAGCCGAAGTGACACACCACTCAGATCAAGAATACATATTATCTAACTTTTTCCCTACCACAACCCAATCTCACGCCAATTGTTTAATCATCCCTAGCCCATTGAACTTAACCAAAGAATCGTTCTAAAAAAGAATGAAATTTTGACAAAACCAAAGGGTCCAACAAATAGCTAAAGCGAATATCCAACCAAAATCCACCTTAAATAAAATATCTACTGTCACCTCAAGCGCAAGCAAATGATCAATAATAGACATTGATTAGAAAGACAAAGAAACATGAATTCAATTAATTGTTTGATTCCACCAACACACTGAAACCGGACAACCTCCAAAGAGGTGATTTGAATCTTCATTCCCCCCACCACAAAGAGGGCACACCAAATTGAGATAAGCACTCAAAATGTCACGACGCTCTAAATTTAATCTGGTTCGGAGACGGTTAAACCCCAATTTCCACCCAAAAATCAAATACTTATGTTGAAAAGTATTTTAGATGGGTGTTTTATCGTATCCACAAGGATTGTGCGCAAGATATATACATGTTCGGCGTTCAATAGTTTAATGTTCTAAGTAAAGAGTTTTCAAAGAGTTCTTGTTTTGTAACATAAGTTTGTTTCAAAGAGTAAATTAGAGCAAAGATGCTTTGTTTTAAGAAAAGCGTGTCAAGATTAGATTATGATTAACCCCTTTCATATGTATCCGGTTAATCAAGCATGTGAACATAGTTTCGATAAATACAATCGCGTATCCTTGTGAATCCGTTTATTTCTAAAGCGGCTCCGTGAATATTATTGTTTTAATCGATAAATGACTTCTCGAAATAACAATTGAAACAATAAACATTAAAGATCGATACAAAGCAAATATTAACTTTCAAATCTATGTCTAGAGTTTATTGGTTAATAGATGAAGAAATTAGATCAAGACTTGGAAAATCTGTGTCTAGAGTGATTCAAACCATAAATACATCATTAAAAGCAAAGATCTTCATCATCTATTAATCGTAAACCTTGTTCACATACAAAAGATCAAAAGAAATACATAATAGTAAGATTAATTATCTCTAATCTTGACACAAAAGTGTTTAGCTACCCATCGCCATGGTAGCTTGATCAACAAGTAAGAAAAGAAGCTTTGCTAGCATCAAAGTCGAAGAATCGAGGATTGATGCTCTAAAGATTTGATTCTCACTTCTCCTTGAGTTCCTAAGGGTTTGTACCTAAAAAAAATCTTTCTACTTTCTAACAATGCTGAAAAGTGTAAAGTAACAAGAGTGGTTGAAAATATCTACAAGAGAAGATATTTATAGCAAGTGCGCAAAGTACAGCAAGTGGCACCGCGCTAAGCGCCATCAGGAGCGCGCTAAGTGCGGTCAGCAAAAACAGAGGCAATTTCCCAGAAAGCGTGCTAAGTGCGGTTGGAGACTTTAGTTACTGCCTCAACAAAAATAGCGCGTTGAAAGTGCACTGAAAACGCGCTAAGCACGAGTTACCGACACGATCTCCTCGAAAATCATCTTTTAGGCCTTCTTTCCTTCACCAATTGTTCCTATCATCAAACATAAGAAAGAAGACCTGTCAAAGAGCATCAAAATGATCATAATTCACAATATTTACAATAAAATCGGAAATTAGCATAATTACACTAAAACTAATAGATTTACTACTAAAATATCAAGGAAACCTTTTGAAAGGGCCATAAAATATAGTCAAAAGTATGCACAATTTGGCCCTTAACACTCTCCCCAACTTTTTGATTGTCCCCAACCAAAAGTGTCTTGAACTAGAAACGAACCCGAAAACCCGTAAAAGAAATCAGAATCAACCCAATAGAACAATGACAATTTTATGGTTCAAAAAGTAAAAGTAACAACAAGATAACTTATCAAACTCCAAACACATCATGAAGATGAAAATATTGTTAAGTGCAAAAACACACTTCAAGACTTTTTGAGCAATACAAGTTCAAAATTGACTCACACCTAAGCACACATTCATCAATGAATGAAAACAAAATGAGGTTTTATCACTCACCAAACAATCCTGCAAACATCCAGAATAAATTATGCATTTAACAAACAACATGCATTAATGAGTGAAAAAGAAGGAATCACAAGATCTTCTAGGGTTGTAACTTGGCTTGGCTACAAGGAAGAGTCATTTTTCAAAGTCATTGAAACAAAATGCCTATTCCTAAAGAGCATTCCAATCTCACAATCATATCACTTCAGGACCTTAACCTTCTTGTTTTCTTTCTTTGGAAGCATCATTACAACTTTGAGCTTTTTGTTGGCAATTCATGCCCAATTTATTTTCTTTTTCACTTGTTTCTTTCTTTCAAGCTCTTTCATCATTCAAAACCATATTATTTTTCATGATGCCTCAATCTACCTTTATCTCCCCAACTTTGAACACAACCAAAACATGATAATTAGGAATTCTCTCACACATCTAAGGCAAGGAACAAATAGAGCAACCATACTTATGGTTGGGGTTCAAAAAGTTTCATAATAAAATTTCAAGATCCATTTCAAATTTTACTTCTTTTTCATGCACAATATTTACACATTTCAATTATTCATACGGATCTTGATACAAAGGCTCAAAGGGGTTATCAAATACTCGATCACTCGCAAGGTAGAATGATCATTCTTATTTGTTCAAGTGGTTTTTCTCAAAATGCACAAAAATTGCCTTGATCTTTTTCTTCCTTTTCACAAGTTAACACACATGCATGGTTTCAACATAATAAGAACGAGTCAAACAAGAATGTCGGTATCCTGCATATATTATACAATGAAAGCTTCCTCACAAAAGGAAATGTTCTAAATGATTAAAAAATGAACAAGTATTTTAAAAGAAGTAATGACTACAAGTTTTACACTCATCACAAGTTTCATTTTCATGCTTAGTTTAGAAAGCAATAAAAATGTACCTTGCGCGGTACCTTTACTCGATCATATCATTACCACTCAATTGCTTATTAATTTATCAATATTGACATTAGTTCACAAGGTTCCTTCAAGTTTTCGACTTAGGAACAAAACAAAATCAAAACATTTCTACTAAAACTAGAAATTGCCAAAAAAAACTACTCAAAATACTAACATAATATCATAATGCCAAAATTTGCAACAACCAAAACAATGGTGCTGCACATGTGTTTCTCATCCTTCCAATGATGGTACAAAATAATCCAGAAATACAATAAAAACATAAAAATGAAATCCAAAAAGTTCAAACGTAAATATAAAAACGACAAAAGATAAGATAACCCAAGATCAACTACTCAGAACTGGCCTTAGAACTAATCTCCCATGTGTTCTCCCTGCTATCATCATCGTCGTCATTCACTATAGCTGCAACATCCTCTGCACCGTTTGCATCCTCATCCTCCCTAGAAGCCTCTGGCTGGGGCAACTGAGCTCCCTGAGGTGGAACCTTCCCCCTATGAAAATGATAAGGCATGTTCTCAGGCCAAGCTACAAAAGCGTCAAAGTCCTCCTGAGTCGGGAAAGGGTGCTCAACCTACGGCTCACAAACTTGCAAATGCAAAGCTCACATGGATGAGTGCAAAAATGAAAAGGCCCTCTGATGATCAATATGGATATCCCACGTGTACATGCATGTGACACACTCATCAAAGGCCTGGTCAGCAGGTGGAACTTCATTGTGCTGCTGTGGCGGCTAATTTGGATGGGCTGGTGGTGGTGGTGGTTGGTCCAGTCTCGGCATACAGTGACTCTGGATTCAAGTGTAAGTCAATACCCCCATAATGGTCTTATGGACCACACCTAGGATCGGGACACCTGCTCGCATACATAAGCCTATAATAAGTCCTAGAAATATTAAAATAGTCGGGACCTTATTGCCCAAGCGATGTCCACTAACGGCTATGGCTCGGATCTCATCATAAATGATCCTAGCCACATCATCTTGCCTCTCTTCCATGATGTAGTAAAGCATACATGCAATGTCGACCGGAATGGAGGAGGTATGACTCCATGGCCAGATGTTATGCAGGACAAGGGTTATAAGAACCTGAGTTCTCATATTCATATATCCCCTCTTTAATATCTTCAACCTACCTGCCGCATTCAACTCAAATCCTCGTCCTGGGTGTGCCAAGGCTAAGCAGACATTCTCCAAATTCCAATTCCTCCTAGCCTCCCTCTTATAGTAACAGTATTGCTCAACTTCGGCCAAGACCAATGGATTACCCAAATATTCATTAATCGTATCTCTCGAGAATGACACATGTCTCCCTCTAACATAAGTCCTAAAAGTATACATATGACCCTTAGTCGGAATAGCGTTCGCATAAAAAGCATACACAATCTTGTAGTTGAGCAAGGTTGGTAAGGTTAAAAGAGCCTGTCATCCATGCAACTCAATGATGTTTTGACAGCCGTGAAACTACCCTTGCGGTTTAATCCTGAAAATGCGCTATATCCAAATACTTCTTTGGGTCAGCTCGAGGTATCTACCTTGCTGCTCAGCCACTAAAAATTTATGCCCATATGCAATCAAAGAAAAACATACCAAAATAACACCAAACAGGTTAAACTACCGGCTAGGAAATTTAAGAAAAATCATAAGTAACCCTAGGTCAACACAAAACAGTCAAAAAATTGACGTAAAATTAAAAATGAAGGAATTTGATCCCAGGGGGCGTGCTTAGCGCGGTCAAGCATGCAAGCATAATCTGCTCTGCAGCCAACCTACCCCAAACTTAATTTTCAACAGAAAAATCACCAAACAACAAAATTTTCACACATTTACATCAGAAACAACAATAAAAAAACAACCAGAATAGGGCAAGAGAGGCGCGCTTAGCGCAGTCAGAGCCTGACTAGCGCGCCTGCAAAAACAATAAAAAAAAATCCATCTGCCTCAATAACTAATCTGTCCATTCAACATCAAATTAACACCCAAGCCAAACCCTATTAACATCCATTAACAGACTAGCACAAAAACAAGGTGTTCTCAGTATGCAAAATCAAATTTTACTCATAACCCTAACAGATAATCAAAAAGGGCTCAGAATCACTTCTACAAAATCACTTCCCTCTAACCCTAACAATTAATTTCAACTTATTCTTATCCAAAACCCTAACATCATGCATTATACATTAAATAAAAATAAATAATTGTTGCAAACTTGGAAATGGGAAATAAGATGAGAAAAAGGATTTTGCACTTGAAGAGCAAGAGAGAACTTGAGAGAGGGAAGCTGGACTGCCAAGAGATGAACATAGCTGAGTGGGAAAGTGAGGATTTTTGAGACCTTGCGCTCCTTTTAATCTATTTAACCCACAGGCCCACTTAATTGCCCACTCAGACCCACACTTGACTGGGCAAGTTCACGTGACCGTGTTAAGCGGCCTCCGAAGCGCGCTAAGCACGGTCAGTGAAACTTAGCTAGTTAAGGTTGGTTTTAGATGACGCTCTCCTGACTTTTCTGCCCGATTAAATTCACAACACATAAAATAAAATAAACAAAATAGTAAATACTTACAATGTTGAGGTGCCTCCCAACAAGCGCTTTGTTTAATGTCGTTTAAGCTTGACAGTCAAATGCAACCTTACGGATCACAAAAATGCACTAGAAGCCACCAAACCAAACATATCAACACAACGGTCTTCATCCATTTTCATGACCCTTTTTTCTTCCAATTTTCTTCAAGAATGAAAATTCCCAACACGACTTCATCATTGCCACTTTAGCGTCTTCATTCTTCTTTTTCCTTAATGCAACTTTTGCGTCTTCTTTTTTCTCATGATAGCCATCTTCCAATAGACTTGAACACGTCACTCCTTTAAAAAGTGTGTAACACACCTCTTTCTCACTAGTCCTCATCATCATGATGCCTTCATCAATATCGACCAATGTTTTTGCGATCTTCATGAAGGACCTTCCAAGGATGATCAGAGTATCCTCATCTTCCTCCATGTCCATGACTATGAAATCGACTGAAAATAAAAATTTGTTTATTTTTAGCAACATGTCTTCTACAACTCCATAAGGACGAGTCTTTGACTTGTCCGTAAGTTGCAAAGTCATGCTAGTTGATTTCATTTCCATATTTTCAAGCTTTTTTACCACAGACAAAGGAATCAAATTGATTCTAGCACCCATGTCAATCAAAGCTTTGCATTTAAAATCATTACCTATAGTGATAAGTAAAGCTACTCTCCCCGGATCTCCTTCCTTCTGTGGAAGAATGCTTTGAACAACAATGTTACAGTTTTCATTAAGCAGATGATTTCCTTGTCTGTATACCTTTTCTTTTTTTGTAAGTATGTCCTTCATGAACTTGGCATACTTAGGCATTTGTTCGAGAGCTTCGAAAAATGGAACGGTTATTTGTAACCGACTGAATATGTCCAAGAATCTCGCATAATGCCTTTCGTTTTCTTTTTTAGTAGGAGAAATAGGGTATGACAACTTTTTATGTAGAACTTCTCCCTCATTCTCCTTTCTTTTTTCCCTTTTTTTCAACTTCTCCTTTACATCATTTTTTTCAACTTCAACATTTTTTTCTCCTTCACTCATCAATTTCTTTTTCATTTTCAACTACTCCCTCTTCTTCCACAACTTCCTCACTTATGCACATATCAATATCCCTACCACTTCTTATAAATATAGCTTTGCAATGCTCCTTATGATTGACTTGAGTGTTAGCTGAGAACGACCCGTTGGGTTGTTCAGCCAATTTCTTGGATAATTGCCCAATTTGAGTCTCAAGATTCCGAATAGAAGCATCAGTGTTCTTTTGGTTAGAAATTGACATTTTCATAAATTGGGTGAATGTGTCTTCTAACTTTGAATTTCCACTTGGAGCTTGTGGAGGTTGAGTGTAGTTTTGATATTGTTGTTGAAGATTAGAAGTCTCGGCATCTTGAGGCCTCCATTGTTTTTGATAACCTTGATTACCTCTTTGTTGGTAACCTTGGTTGCCTTGTTGGTATGGTGGTCGAGGTTGATAGCCTTGTTTTTTATTTTCCTTGTAGTTAACATCTTCAATTACCAGATGACGATACCCGGTTGGGTGATCTCTTTTACAAAGCTCACAACTCGCCAATTGTTTGTTGTTGTTGTTGTTGGGAATTTCTTGCATTTATTTTATTTGTTGTGGAAGTTTTGACATTTGTTGAGTCAACAAATCCACTTGTTGTAAAAGCAATTTGTTTTGCGCAACAATCGCGTCATTTGTTCCCAACTCTATCATGCCCGGTTTTTGTTGAGTTGTACCACAATTGTGATTTCCTTGGAGATCATTGAGTGTCATCCTATCAATAATAACAATTACGTCTTTGGCACTTTTGAACATTAACAATGCACCCGAAGTAGCATCCAACAAAGTCTTGTGAACCGATTGGAGTCCATTTCGGAAGATGTGCACTTGAGTTAAATCGTCAAAAACATATCTTTTGCATTTTTGTAACATGGATTTGAACCTCTCCGAAGTTTCATTGAGAGATTCATTTCCACCTCGAGCAAACACTGATATCGCCGTCTTCGCTTCCATGAATCTATTGTATAGAAAAAACTGTTCAAGGAACTTTTCTTCCAAAACATTTCAATCCGTCATTACCAAAGTTGATTGATCAAGATACCATTATTTAGCCTTTCCGATTAGGGAATGCGGAAATAGTCTCTTATACAAGGATTTCTCTTCAGCTTTAGGCGCTCCCGTTACACCCGTATTTTCATAGAATTTGGTGAGATGTATGAATGGATCCTCATGGTCTATACCGGTAAAAGGATTTTGGAATGGAAGCGCAAGAATTCCCGTTTTCATCTCTGAATGCCTCCTATTGTGGGCGTTTTTCGCAAACTGAGCATTATGCCTTGGACTGTTGGTACATGGAGTTGAAGCAGGAGGTGATGATGGAGGTGGATCTGCCATGATTGGCGTAACAATTGGTGTGGATGAAGAAGATTCTCCTTGCTCTTGTCTTTGTCTAGCAAGTTGTCGTCTCCGCCTTGTTCTGCTATTGAGTCTACGAGTAGTTCTTTCAATCTTAGGATCAAAAAGAAGTTTTTCTGTAGACACCCTCCCTCATATAAACGGATTCTGCACACTAGCCAAACAAATTAAAAAGCACAAGAGAATTACAGAGGTAAGAGATTCTCAATACAAATATCTTAAAATCACTAAACAATTGCAATGCTTGCAATATCCTACTTAACAATCCCCAACGACGGTGCCATTTTGTTGAAAAGTATTTTTAGGTGGGTATTTTATTGTATCCACAGGGATTGTGCGCAAGATATATAGATGCTCGTTGTTCAATAGGTTAACGTTCTAAGTAAAGAGTTTTCAAAGAGTTCTTGTTTTGTAACATTAGTTTGTTGCAAAGAGTAAATTAGGGCAAAGATGTTTTATTTTAAGAAAAACATGTCAATATTAGATTTCGTTAACCCCTTTCATATATTCCAATTAATCAAGCATGAGAACTTAGTTTCAATCAATACAATCGTGTATCCTCGTGAATCCGTTTATTTCTAAAGCGGCTTCGTGAATATTATTGTTTTAATCGCTAGATGATTTCTCGAAATAACAATTGAAACAATAAACATAAAGATCGATACAAAGCAAATATTAACTTTCAAATCTATGTCTAGAGTTTGTTGGTTAATAGATGAAGAAATTATATTAAGACTTGGAAAATCTATGTCTAGAGTGATTCAAACCATAAATACATCATTAAAAGTAAAGATCTTTATCATCTATTGATCATAAACCTTTTTCATATACAAAAGATCAAAATAAATACATAATAGCAAGATTAATTACCTCTAATCTTAACACAAAAGTGTTTAGCTACCCATCATCATGGTAGCTTGATCAACAAGTAAGAAAAGAAGCTTTGTTAGCATTAAAGTCGAAGAATCGAGGATTGATGCTCCAAAGATTTGATTCTCACTTCTCCTTGAGTTTGTAAGGTATTTGACCTAAAAAACCTTTCTACTTTTTAAAAATGTTGAAAAGTGTAAAGTAACAAGAGTGGTTGAAAATATCTACAAGAGAAGATATTTATAGCAAGTGCACAAAGTGCAGTAAGTACTACCGTGCTAAGCGCCATCAGAAGCGCGCTAAGTGCGGTCAGCAAAAATAGAGGCAATTTCCCAGAAAGTGCGTTACGAGTGATAGCAGGCCGCTTAGCGCGGTTGGAGACTTTAGCTACTGCCTTAACAGAAAGAGCGCGCTGAGACCGTGCTGAAAAACGCGCTAAGTGCGAGTTACCGACATAATCTCTTTGAAAATCACCTTTTAGGAATTATTTTGTTCACCAATTGTTGCTATCATCAAATATATGCAAGAAGACCTGTCAAAGAGCATCAAAAAGATCATAATTCACAATATTTACAATAAAATAGGAAATTAGCATAATTACACTAAAATTAATAAATTTACTACTAAAATATCAAGGAAACCTTTTGAAAGGGCCATAAAATATAGTCAAAAGTATGCATAATTTGGCCCTTATCAACTTACTAGGAGCTTTTGTCCACCATAAACACCTTAGATATTTCAAAACCGGACCGTCTAAAACTACAATATAATTATGACACTTAACAATCCAATCATAACAATTCTCTACCGAAAAATCTGTTGGATTTCTCCACCACACAATCTGATCAGGCTCTGAAATGTGCACCTGAACCTGCTACAGAATCAGTAGTAGTTCTGCCAGGGATAAAGTAGTTGCCTGCTGTATCGGCTCAACCTGCAAAGCCACCGACCAAAACCAATCCTCCTGCATCTAAAATCTGTTATGAACAATTCAGGGGCTGTTGTGATCCGTAAACAAAAATAAATCACTAAATAGATTGCACAAAGGCTCAGTTCCCACCCATTTATCCTTCCAAAAGTTAACGAGTTTCCCATTACTGAGTTTGCAAACAATTGAATCAACAAACCAATTGGCTTGGTTTACCTCCAAACCCACACCTCAAACGTCTTTCCACCAAACAGAGACCTTTTTCCCCAAAGGGGGACATGGATCACTCAGTATGAAACTCCTTAAATTGTCGTACCTTAAAGAAAGAAGCTTGAACCAAAAGGTGTTAACATCATTCAAAATACGCCACTTCCACTTGCAAAGAAGATGAAGATTAAAGTGACAACAATGCTTGATACCAAGACCCCCTTCCTTCTTCGACAAACACACTGAATCCCATCTAACCCAATCGATTTTCTTCTTATCCTCCCAACCACCCCAAAGGAATGTTCTTTGAATCTTGATAATCTCATTAATGATAATCTTGGGAGCTTTGTAAAAGGGGAAATAAATTATCGGTATGTTGGAAAGGGTTGCATTAAGCAGCACCACTCTTCCGGCAATAGACAAATTGTTACTATTCCACGAAGAAAGCCTCTTCTTCATCTTTGTCAAATTCGGTTGCCAAACCTCCTTCCTTCTAGGATTAACGCCCAAGTAATAATTAAATAGGTATGTGATCCTCTTAAATATCTCACATTTCATTTTTAATCTCTTAAAAAATTTCCATTAAAGAATGATCCTCATAAAATTTTGCATCCACACTTTTGGTCCCTTCTGCAACTTAGCAACGATTTTTATAACTTAGCGAGAGATTTAGCGACAATTTTAGCGACGTTTTACTACTTAACAATTGAAATAGCGAAGGTTATAACGATGATTTTAGCTGGAGGGACCAAAAGTGTTTATGAAAATTTTAAGATGATTATTTTTTGAATTTTTTTTAGAAACTAAAAATAAAACATGATATATTTAGGAGGAAAACAAACATATTTAATCATTTAACTAATAATATATATAATTAATTAATTTATATATCTAATCACTTTTGTAAGTTAAAAACCTTAACGATTGACTAAAATTGAATTATTATACTAACTGATTTAGAAACTGAGAGAACCATTTCGAGAGAGAGCTAAAAATAAAAGAAATAAAAATATAATTAAATCTTCTATACATATCTAAAAGTTTAAGTAAATTGTATTTTTGAAGTTCAACAAAATTGGAGTAAAGTTTAAGCCTTAGAGAGCAATCATAATTATTTAAATCTTTTTTAAGATTAAAAAGGAAAATATATCAAAAACAAAAAATATTAAATTATTGTTTTACTCCCTTTATTTTATCCTGTATTAGAAATAAATTCCTTTATTTTATTTTTAAACAATTTTGATTCTTATCTCCAATTTTGCTTAAAAAAACACTGGCATATGTACTTTTTAAATATATGACATTCTTTTTTGACGTGCTATAAGAGATGTTGATTTTTCATTTTCCTGGTCATTTTGTTAATTTAGTAATTAAATTAAAAATTATTAAAAATTATTTGTTAAACTGATTAATAGTTAAACTAAACTAGTTATTGTTAATAGTTAAATCACATTTTGTTAAACTAAGTCAGAGAAACACAAACAAAATGAAGAACAAAGACGGGCAGAGGGATAAACAGAGACGAAGATGAAGATACGAACAAAGAAACTAACAAAGACGAATGAACGAATAATGTCACAGTGAGAATTGGATGTCAAATTATTAATTAATTTGAATCTTAATTCATTTAGTTCACCACCGGTCTTTTATTTGTCCAAAGGAAGGGAAAAAGATCGAATTACCCACAATGCAATACAAATGCAAAAGCTAGAGAGTTTAGGTTCGGGGGTTGGTTAAACTTAGGGAAGATGCTAGCATCCTAAGTTTCTGTAGTACTCTACAGGAACCTCTTGTTTTTATGTTATTTATTGCTAAGGGTTATCTGCTTAAGGGTGAAAGACCTAGTGGTTTATTTCTAAGTATACTCGCCAAGACGTTGCATCTTGTGCCTACATATCCTGACGGGAATGGAATCAGAGTAATTGTAGTTCCCCTAAAGGGTTTAAGGAACTCTTCGACTGTTGATCAAAGTTCCAAAGGGATAAAGGTAGTTGATTGATTGGGCCTAGGAGAAAAGATGAGTTGTCATCTCGAGGGAGATTACTTGACTTGACCACCACATCTTATAGGAAAATAGTCTTTGCATCGTCTTGAGAGAAGGGATTAGAAACTCGGATTGTGATCGACGAGTATGCCACTATCACTCTCAAGCGGAAAAGTCCCTACATATTGGTTGTATTGTTATGGGGAAGGAGATTTATATCTTGACTGTCAAGATGACTAACATCTTATTCTCTAATGGTTTGAATAGTTTGATGAATTGATTGTTGTTTTCTATGTTGTAAAATATAAGAAGCAAAGGTCCTCCTTATGGGGTAGGATCTAACTTAAGAGATCAACTTGAATGGGATCAAGGATCAAATGGGGAATATGATGCAAATGAATGCATACGCACAAGTTTTACATTATGCGCAGATTCTTCCTTTGGACGCTATGCAGTGCGATAAAAGTAATTAGCAGCAAATAAAAGCACCGAATAGATAAAAGTGCTAAAGCATAAGTGCACGATCGGATCAATTACGATGTTGATTAATTTTAGTCGAATTGATCTTAAGAAAAAAAGTTAGATTAGTTTTATTAGTTTGAAAGGTTCTAGGTTGTGAATTAATTAAATTCTAATTAAATAATAAAAGAAGATTTCAATTGAATAAAAAGTTAGTTATTATTAATAAAAATTAATTGGATTATTATGAAATAGGTTTTAATATTATATAGAAAAAGGTTGTTATTATTAGATAAAATATTTTATTATTACAATAGTTTTTAGTTGCAAATTACTTAGGAAAATGAGTTTTGAATAATTATTATATTACTTAATGAATTAATAAAATAGAAAAAAAAGTTGATTTAAGTATAGGTTAATTATAAAAGATTATTAGTTTTTTTATTTATTAAAAGAGTGTAATTAAAATTAATAGATTAAATAGTTAATTAAAAATAAAATAAAAGAGTCAAATTATAAATAAAAAAAGATTAAGGTTAATTTAATTTGTTAATAAGAAGATTAATTAAAGGTTAAATAATTAAATAATAATTAAGTTAATAAAAAGGTTAATTAAAAGAGTTCTTTAAATAAAAAAAAGGATTAATTAAAAGGTTAATTTAAAGTGTTATTAGTTAATTTTAAGAAGTTGATTAAGGTTGAGGATTAGTAATAAAAAACCTGATTAGATGATTAATTGGGTTAATGGGGTGAATGTGATTTGGTGTGGCGCAAGTGTATGGGTTACGGTGGGGTTACGCAGGTGAGAGTCGTATGATCGTGTCAGACGTTGGATCTGACGGGTGCATGTGAGTGGCGTACCGTAACCACGGTAGTGTGTGCATAGGATTACAATACCAATAAAAATAGAAAAAAACTAAATCCATAATTCCCAATTTGATCCCCTTTTCACCGATTGCGCCTTCTTCTCTCTCATCTCCAATTTCCTTCTCCTGCGATTTCAATCTCTTCTCCTTCTTTTCTCTCGCAAATCCTCTCCTTCTCCATTTTGCTTCTCCCTTATCTCTTTAAACTTCCGCCGTTCATTTTGCTTCTCCCTTATCTCTTTAAACTTCTGCCATTCTTCTTCTTCATGCGATTTCTCGTTCTAAATTTCGCCAAAAGACCTATCAAGAACTCCACAAAAACAACAATCAATTAAGAAATAACAAAGTCAAATGGGGAACGCGTTACCTATGGTAAACAACGAAGATGGCTCATCGGTGATTTCCCGATGGTTTCATGGGGACTCTGACAACTTGTGATGGAACGACGACGATCAATTCATCTTCCCTTCGTTCACATGGATCTTCAACGGCCAAAACAAATTTTCCTTCCATGGATTCCGCTCCTCGTTGATGGAAGACGGTGTTGGAAGCGGAGCGACATTAGAGAGATAAGTTCTTTCTTTTCCCAAGTTTGTGCTGTTGTGTATTGATGTCACTTACTGCTTCAATCTCATGATTCTGAATTGGTAATCGTGTATTGTGTTTGGATGTGATTTCTGTATGTGGGCGTTTTCTTACGGATACAAATGTTGAACTGGTATTTTTTGTGCACTGGCGTTTGTGTGTGTAACTCTATTTTCTATCTGCTGTTCTCTTTCTGATTTATAGGCCCCAAATTATTGAAAGGGGACACCCCTGTTTATGGCCTTGAAGGTGTTTCCGATTTGGAATATCCTGTCTGAGATTCGTTTGGAAACCAAATGAAAATGAGTTATGAACTTTCCTTTCCAATTTGTCAAATAATTAATCAAAAAAGGTTTGGCTTACAGGTCCTCGTTTGATGGTATTGAAGGTACTTAATTCCTCAATGATTTTGAACTTCTATCATCTGAGGAAAAAAACTTTGACCTCTGGTTTTAGCACGTAGCATTATGGGAAAACAGGGCATGGCTGCGTGAGGCGTTTGGTTATTTGGTACTGGCTTTGGTTGTTTTGCAGGAATTCTGAGGGCGTCGTTGTTGAGCATTGACGTCGCAGCCTTTACCTCCATTAGTTAGTTCCAAATGTCTGATGTAGGTTGTGGGTATGTTGAGTCAATTGCGGTACCGCCATTTCCTGATACTTTCTGGTATGGTGGTTCTTGATATTGTTATGTAAAATGTAATACTTGTCTTTGAACATGTGGAGGATTAATGACAACAGCTTTGCATTCTTGTTTCATCCTGTGGTTATGGAGCTAAGTCGCTTCACGCGACAAATGTTATGTGTGTTGATGCCCTGGTTTTATCATGCTTGGTGGGGAATGCGACGTACGCTTTACTTTGGCCAAGCGGGTTCTCACCCAATTTCAACAGTTCAGGGAGGTAATCGGACGTGTTATTATTTCAACATCCTTAATGTCCAAGTGCGTCAATATTTTTACAAAGTAACCTATAAATTCAATGCCTTCTAACAAGACTGATATAATCAAGAACAGTCACAGTCTGAACCTGATGTCGTTCAAAGTCTGTTCAACGGAGCTTGCTCTTTTAGGGAAACCTACTCAGCAATCAAAGGGGAGAAAAGAACTTACATGATTCATTATATGTTGTTTGCAGCAAGCGGGTTATTATGAACCTCAAAACCAGCTGTGGGGTTCTGAATGTCGAGATTTCCTTTCTTAAAACTCGTAAGTCTCTAATATTGTGCTTACCGGTGTTGTGTTGTGGTACAAAGATTTTGTTATGCTGAAAAGTAGAATATGAGTTTGTACTGGTAAATTTCTAATGTTTGAATTATTTCCCATGTTGGCTGTGTACGGTATGACAGAACATGATGCGGCATTATGGTGACGGTAGGAGAGGATTACAAATAGTTCTCTTTTTGCAGTACCAAATGGCGGCATTAGCAGAACCGTGAGGATAGCAATGGAGCCTTTTTGAATCTAACATGTCCTTCTGTTATAGGAACTTTTAACTGCAAGTTGTTTGCCCACTTGTTCCTTTTCTTGCGAATCATACCCGAGTGAAAATGGACGGCATTGAATAAAGTTTTTTCGTCGATCATGAAGTATTGCAACGAGTCTCCATTTTTGGACAAGGTGATTTGATGATGCTTCTCATGTTCATACACAATGCAAAAGGCTTATGAACCGAATGATTTTTTTGAAACTGTTTTCAATGGTTCCTGATTATTATTACTTTATGCAGGTACTCTAGGCAAGTGGTTCATTAAATTTTCGTCAAAAGGACCACTAACAAAACTACAACGATGCAACTAGAGCAGGAAAAACGTACCGCGAAAGTGTGCGCCGGAACAGGGGATGATTGAAGTTTATGCCAAATTATGTTGGGGAGCTTGTATCCATACCTTAGGCATTAAAAAGTGACGAGCCTGCTTTTATAAGTTTAATGGCAATAAACCAAATTTCTGTATATTTGCTTTTGCTAATTATGTTGTATCCTCAACGTACAAAGAGAACCTTCAGATCAACAGTTCTTAGCCTTTAAGTTTTTTGTAACTTTGTAACATATGGAATCTTCATGTAATGGAATTCTTGTAATATTTGTGACCTTGACTTTTGAATTTTGTAATACTTTAAAATTAGATGTAACTTGTGAGCTTTAACCTCAAGATGGAGAACTACATACTTTTGGTCTTGACTTGAATTTTAATATTTCACAGAGTTTGAACCAATTTAATCCACATGAAATGCACCAAATGAATTCAAGGCAAAAGAAGAGTCAAAACTTTGCCACCATAAACCAAATAACAACACTTGATTAGATTACAAATGTCGAATTTAAAGCCCATATGAATGGTCCTCACATCTTGAATCCAAATCATTTTGTACCGGCAAGCTAAAAAGGTTTTAAATACCACGAGCCCGTGACCTTATTTCTCAATAAAAACTTTGTCTTGACAAGTCCTTTCGATTGACGGAGGATAAACTCAATAGAATCTGCCAGAGATGTCTTTAAGGCAAAAATGACCCTGCACATACTCGTTAGTCGCACATAAAAGTGAAAGATAAAATGTAAGAAAACACACAAGGAGGTGGAATCTTAAGGTAAAAAATTAGGGTGTGACAAATAACAATAACGATTTTGAAGCCCTTGATTGTTTCCAAGTAAAGGCACAATTTCTTAATCTTTTTCTAATATTGAATGCAAGCACGAATTCGAAGTCCTACATTCCATTTCAACTGCAAGTAATGGCCGAATGTCTTACTCTTATAGTTCACCCTCGTCTTGGACTAAGAAATCTCTCAAATTTTATTCTAGGTATGTTGATTTTTGAATCTGAACTAAATATGGATTGTTTTAAACTAATTATATGTATGTTTTTGATATGTACTGATACATAGTCTTATTCAGGGTTGTTCAAAAGTATTATATGTCACTTGAAATGCTAAAATTCATTTTGTTGGGTACAGTGATCATATGTTGTTTTTTAATTTTTGTTTGTTCTAAGCCAGCTTAGACAAATGCAGTTAAATTGAGAATTAATCATGGGGAGACTTTACGTAGATGGAAAGGTTGATGAAATCAATTGGAAATAGGATATGGATTTTATTTCATATATGGAGATGATAAAAGTATTCAACAAATTGAGTTATATAAGTAAAATGAAGTTGATGAACATAAGTATCCCAAGACATGACGAAACTTCCTCCTTCCATGTGGACTAGGTATGTATTTCACATTGATAGCCACTGTAATTTGCAAGTAAATCATATGTCTGAGGCATTTAAAATATTTATTTTAAAGTACATAGACAAGTTCACCATTACTTTTCTTGAAGGTCTAAATCATGACATCAAAATTAGGATAGTGAAATAAAATAATCTGATGAGTAGTTTTAGAGGCGTAATTTTTTCCTAAGGTTGGACAAATAATACAAAGCTTGAAGCGGGTAGTTGGGGGATGGACACCAACTTGGCATGGAGATGATGAATCATTATCTTTAGTGTCACAAATGGTATTGACACTCACGGGGTGAAATTACAATGACGTTGGTGTGTTTGTCGCAAATGGGATCTGAGTGACATTCCATGTGTTCATGTCATATATTGTATTATACACAACAAGGATGAAGTTGATCCATTTGTTTCAGCTTATTATAGGTGCGGCTCTTATGCCATTACGTACACTGACTTGATTGTGTTATGAATTGTTTTATGAACTGTTGATTGTGTTATGAACTGTTTGAATATGTGGAGTTATATAGACGGTGTCATAAACTCTTTTAGACCATGTTATGAACATTTTTAGACCGTGTTATGAATCGTCGATTAAATTGAACTATGTTTAAATATTGACTATGTTTGAATATTTTGATTGATATGGATTGTATGCAAATGTGCACTAATTCATGCAAATTGGATTGTTATTCATTGGTTTGCATTATACTTGTATGTTGAATATATGCTAAATTGTTATGTTACTTTTATGCAATATACTTGTATGCTAAATTGCATTGATAATGCACTGATATGTAATTGAGTGAATTGGTTGATATATACATTTTCAGTGAATTGACTAATGTGTAATGAATAACAAAATAAGCTTTTTGGTAACTTACTCATATATTGTTCTACCATCCAATGGACCAAGACTCTGGATTGCGCTAATGGGAAACAATTAATCCAATGGTCATGATAAGAGCTTTAAGTATACCTAAGAATTAAAAAAACAAAGCTAATGATGAACCATGTTCAAGCAATTTACTACATATAAATTTGACAGCTGTAAAGTGTAAAATTATGGGACTTTTGGGTAAAACTCAAGAACTTACATAAGGAAAACAACAACGAATTGATAATTTCCTAAAGGTAATTACTAGGATAAGAAGTAAAAGTGATCATCAACCAAAGAAGCACCTATTATGTTAACACATGGATTGAAATCGCCACAAACACATGAATCAAGTTGATTGAACATTATGTAATGGATCTTTTGGTGTGTAATGAATCACTTTTTTTCTTGTAATGGACCATATATTTTTTGTGCAATATATGTTAGAATAACAATTATGTAATAGATCTTCAATTATTAATAAAACAAATTGTTTCCTCACTTAATTTTCCAACATTAATTTTCCATTCCATTAAAACATGAAAAACATAACAATATACAATATTACAACATTAATTTTCAATTTCATTAAAACCAATATTACAATATACCAACACAGTACAACATCATAAAAATAGACTCAAAACATCATTAATACCTAGACCACCACTCTCTTTAGGTTTGCACTCTTTTTTCAAGAAACAGTAACCAACTTTCTCTTGTTGGTCTCTCCTTCCCATAAGAAGTTTCTAGCGGCTCTTTCAATAGATTTGACAAAAGAAACTAGTTGTGAATCAAAGCTTAAACTAAGGTAGCTCTACCAA
The DNA here is from genome assembly GCA_963859935.3 of Lathyrus sativus. NCBI lineage: Eukaryota > Viridiplantae > Streptophyta > Magnoliopsida > Fabales > Fabaceae > Lathyrus > Lathyrus sativus. Next base: position 618,662,721 of record OZ012740.1, on the reverse strand, counting down.
TAATGGAGATTAAAGAGGCCTTCCAAGATGTGAGGTTGGAAATTAGCTTGTCAACAATAGGTTGACGGTGAGAAGCCTTGACCCTACCATTGAAGATAGAAATTCCAAAATAATTGAATGTAAGACTACCTTTGTTGAAACTAGTGCATTGTAAGAAGTAGTTTAGCCTAGAACAAGACATTCCACTAAATAAAATGAAATATTTCAAAAGGCTAAATGACTTCCATAAATAATTGCATAGCTAGAAAATAGCTTGATGAGAAATTGAACGTTGGATTTGGTTCCTTTGCAAAATATTAGAATGTCATATGCATAATAGATGTGAGAAGGTATGGCTAGTTGTCTAGAGCTCATGATAGGATTTAAGTGGTCATCACTAACCATTTTAGTGATGCTCATGTTAAGAACTTCTTCAGGAAAACATAAGAGCATACGAGAGAGATGGTATCTTTTCTTGGCACCCTACCATATTTTAAGTACCCATGAGTAGCACCATTGATAATAATAGAAAAGTGAGCAGAGTTAAGAATAGAAAGGATCCAATAGCAAAAGCGATAAGCAAAATCAAACCTCTCTAGAACCTTGAGAAGGAAACTCCAATTCAAGGTATCAATAACCTTATTAACATCTGCCTTAAGAGCTAAGATACCACAAAAACACTTCTTGTCCATAATGTTGAAAGCCTCTAAATCCAAGAAAACAAAATCTCGAATGTGTCTACCTCAGATAAACCTTTTTTCTCCTTAGAAATAAGCAAAGGTATGACACAAGAAATCATGACAGCAAGAATCTAATTAATTATCTTGAATTTGAAGTTGCATATGGATATGTGCCTGAACTTGTCAATACTATTTGCATCAATAGACTTAGGTAACATGATGGTAGAGTTAGCATTATAGTTCTTAAAAATTGAGCTAAAAAAAATAATTGAATAACATCCATACAAATATCTTCTTTCACAATTTTACAGTAGGTTTGATAAAAGGTACCTCCAAAACCATCTGAATTATCCTTTTCCAGGCTAAAATATGTTGTCTGAATCTCCTTAAATGAAGGATTGGTAGTCAGGATGTTGTTCTTAGCCTCAGTAACCAATGAGGAAATGACCTTATCTATTAAAGATGAATCTTGACCTACAGCTACATGAGAAAACAGGTTAATGAAATATGAAATTGTATGTCTAAAGATCTCTTGAGGTCAGTTAGAACTGTCTCCCCGTCTTTGAGCAAAGTAATCTGATTTTTGAGCTCTTGATCTTGGCCATTTCATGGAGAAAAAAGCAAGTGTTCCTATCTCCCTCTAGATGCTAGTTAATTCTATATTTTTTCAGCCATAAACACTCCTTAATACCAAGGGATATTCCTACCTCCAACTGGGAAACCTTTTTATCTTTTAGTAAAAGCTCAATTGCTCCACTAGCTTGAATATGCCCTTGAATAACAAAGAGCTTATTGGTGGTGTCATACCCTAATTTTTGACCCTAAGATCCCACATTATTTGCATTTCATTAGCAGCATACATGTGTATATTTCATGCATCACTAAGCCATTTGGATATATAAAGATTTTTGTTTGTATCATTTGATTTTTGAATTAGGGTTGTGAGCCTCAAAAGAAACTCAGGTAAAGAATCAATCAAGAAGGGGCATGATCTTCAACTTTCCAGATCCCTTATTCATCCAATGAATATAAAGAAATCTCATCCATCAAGATTTAATCACAAGTCTACATCATTTCAAGTCAAATAAGCCCCAAGTTCATCTGGTGCACCAATTAGGGTTTTGTTTGACCTGGGCCTCCAAACTGAACATTTTCATATGGGCATGATCCAATACCTCAATATATGTTTCAAATTCCTCAAATGCCTCACATTGGTCCATTCATATGATTGGTTTGATCCAAATAAATTTATTCATGAGTAAGGCAAGGAATCAAATTCATCTGGACCACAAACTAGGGTTTTGATGAAAAATCAACTGTATCTTTGACTTTTGATCAAGACATGATCTCAAAACTTGGGACATGATTCAAGACACTCAAAAACACCCTTGGATTCCATCCATAGTGTTCAAATAGGCCAATGGTTTGATTTCAATAAAAGATCACAAAGTTCAAAGTTCATCTGATACAAAAGTTAATTGTGTCCAATAATCAAGTTTGACTTTTGAAGTTTTTGGTCAAACATGGTTTCTTCAAGTCAATAATGATGTTAAAATATGATTTGGATCATGATTGATCAAGAAAAATCAAGAAAAGTGAGGTAACTTGTAAAAAGGGCAACCATGAAGAAATGAAATATTTCTAAGTTATGGAGAAAAACCCTAGTTTTGTGCAAACTTTGCAAAAGCATAACTTCCAAACCAAGCAACCATTTTCTTTGATCCGGAGACCAAATTGAAGAGCTTATTACATACTACAACTTTGTCACTTAGAGTGGATTCCCAAAAAATGCATAGATTTTGAGATATGAAGCCATGAAGTTAAGGTTTCAAGACTTTTTGAACTTTGCACTTAGAAATTTTTTGGACAGAACCTGTTCTGTGTTTTAACCAACTTTAAGACCATTTTCACCATGATCCACAGTGATTCAAGACAAACCTCAAACATTAAAGTTGAAGTGCAACATCTCAACTTTCCAAAATGTCAAAGAATACAATCTAATTCCATTTGAGCAAAGAGATATGAATTGCAAAATAGGCCTTGATGCAACTGCTTTTGCAAGGAAAATTTGGCATTTTCTTGTACCAAAAGATTTTGAGTCCAACTTGGAGTGATTACACAATACTAATGTGCACTCAATTCAACAGAAATATTTGTTAGTCATGCTGAACCTGCAAGATAGAGTCATTTGATCATGAAGATTCTCTTTGAAAGTGGAAGAGTGCCTTGAATTCAAGGTGCATTTATGTGGAATAGTACATTGTCAAAGAAATCACTCTCACCAGTCAAGATGTTCTCTTAAACAATAACGAAACCATCTGCAAAATATGGAATTGGTCAAAAGCAAAGCTAGGCTAGTGGAAGAAGATAATGTACCTTGGATAAGAAGTAATGATGCGTTGCCAAAACCATTGAACATTGAGATCATCCTTCAACCATCACTATTCATCCAAAATAAATGTGTTCCCTTATAAATAGAGACCATATTTGATCATTCAAAGGACACCAAAACAATCACAACATTTGTTTTCTTATTCTTCCTCTTTCACTTCAAATTTTCAAATTTCCAAAGAGTGAGATTCGAATTTTCAAAACTAGAGCTTAAAACACTCAAACAACCATCCAAACACATCACAAATCATCCCTTGAAGGTTTCCAAACCTTCATCATCCTCTCCAAACACCAGAATCCAAAAGTCAACTGCCAAAACCTCATATTTTGACTTTTCTGCATTTTCAAAGCCATGTCTTAATTCAGTCCATTTAAAAAGAATCCAACACTTTAAACACACTCTAAATAATATCCCTAAGTTGTTCCAACAATAGTTTCTAACTTTTAACTCCATTTGACCAAAGTTCCATTTTGGTCACTTTTGCCAATTTTGCAAGAAGGAGCTAGTTTTTGTCCTAGAAGTTTTCCTCTTATTCCAAGCATCCAAGAAGTTTCTCTGAGGTACATTTGAGGTGTCCAAGGAATTGGTTTGCTTCTGTCACAACTATCTTTAAGGTTGGCTAGTTGAGCTCCAAGAGGTGCATAAGAACTTGAACTTTTCAAAATATGTATTTTTTTTTTATGGGCATTGAGTTTGAACATGTTAAATATGTCACTTATGTTGTGTTTGAACCATTTTGTGATGCTATTAATGACTGTGTATAGTTATAGCATAGAACTTGAAAAAACATGTCATTTTAGGAACCACTATCAGATTTTTAAATAGAATCACTTTTATCCAAAACTAATACCACCACTGGATTCCTCATGAAATTTTAAGGGGGTTTGATCTTTATTTCATCCATTTTCATGGAGAAATGGGAAAGTTACAGTGCCTTTTGCAAATGGTAAGAAACCTGAATTTCTTGGGCAAGCCAACCATGGGTGCCCTCTTGATTCAGGCATTTAGGACATTATTAGGTATTTGGATTAATGGGTGTGGTTTGATACACGGATGTATCACCACCCCAATGGTTAAACCTGTGTGCGTTGGCTGGTTGGTCTTGGTTTCAAAGGTTTTTCACATATATTGTTGTGATTCCCTCTCTTTTCAACCTGCACGCGTTGGCTTTTTAGTCTTGGTTTTGTGCTGCAAGCGATGTCATGGGTTCAACACCCATGGGGACCCTTCCCATTATATTTATCACTTTATTTTCTTACTTTTCTTTGCAAAATTTCAAATGTTCATAACTCTCTCATCTTTAATCATTTTGAACCCATTCTTTTTACGAATTGTTCATAATGATGTCTGTTTTCTATTTGTGAAAAGAAATTGCCAAAAGTAATTATTTTTTATTCATTTATGGATGTTCAAAGTTTGTAATTATTTTAGGGTTTCCTTGATATTCATCTTGATTCTACTGAATGATTTCTTGATTTCTCTTGTACATGCTAACTTATGTGAAGCCTACACACCTTGTAGAAACCATGCATGACTTCATGAACTTGTGAATTGTGTTTTTGCTTAAGTTTTATGCCTTATTGATACATGTTCACATGTTTAAAGTGTATGTTAAGCCTTGTTCATACCATGAGCCTTTGCACAACAATTTTGCTTCAACATATGATGTTCTTTCCATGATTACATGACCATGATATGAATGTTTTCCTTTTTGATTAATTTCACCATGTTTGTATGTCTTTACACACTTGAATTTTGTCTTGAAAATGACTATGAACACGTACTTGTATGCTTAAACCTTTGTGATATTCTTACTTACTTATGACCATGTTTGAACCCTAAATATCCATGTTTAGTTGTTACCAACTTGTCTTAATATGTTCAAATTGTATCCATTCTTAAATGTTTAAGTAATGCCTTAACTTGTTCACATGATGTTTAAACTTTAAACTTGTCATCTTTAAGCATTCTCATATGACATCTCTTGTATGTTTACTTCTTCATCTACATGTTATTGTCATAAAAATATCATTTTGCTCAAGTATGCTTGGTTGTTACCCTTATTATGTTCATTGGATCTTTGATTTATCTTGAATGTATATACTTGCTTGAACTTCTATGTAATTGCTCCCATGGATTAAATCTTTGCTCACATGTTCAAGTATTTCTTTCATAAATTCTTACCATGATGAATATATCTCTTTTTATGATGCACATTACATTTTCAAAAACCTTTTAGGCATCTGTTAGAGTGTAAGACCCATGACATTTTCAAAAACCTTTTGGGCCTCTGTTAGAGTGTAAGACCTATGACATTTTCAAAACCTTTTGGGCCTCTGTTAGAGTGTAAGACCCATGACATTTTCAAAAACCTTTTTGGGCCTCTTTTAGAGTGTAAGACCCATGACATTTTCAAAAACCTTTTTGGGCCTCTTTTAGAGTGTAAGATCCATGACGTTTTCAAAACCTTTTGGGTCTCTGTTAGAGTGTAAGTCCATAACCTTGTCCTCAAAACTTTCTTCAACTTCTCAAAACATCCAATCTTTTAAAACCCAATCTTCCATTTTCATCAAACAAAGACCCATCACCTTTTCAATTCAACCATGCTTAGACATGGGCCTTTATAAGAGTGTAAGACCCTCTACTTTCAATTAATGTTTATACTTGTCATGTACTTGTTCATATTAAATTTCTCTTGATATTTATAACACCTCATCCTTAGTTTAGACTTAGTTCAAACATTAGGGTTCCCTCAACTACAACTTAGGTCAAACCCAAGTTCCCTTTGGATAAAGTCAAATTCATCACAACCTTCTCTTGGGCTTCATACGAGGACCCTCAAGCTTCTTAAAAGCATCATGGCCTCCATCTTGGGCTTCATACAAGATACCGTCAATTCAATCCCTCCTAGTTAAGTCAACCTTCTCTCAGGCAAATAAAACTGTTTAGCTTCAACATCTTGGGCTTTGAACAAGATACTCAAATAAATTAACTTCTCCCCAGAGATGAGACATTGAGTCATCTCTGCAGGAAGATATCTTTTCTATACACTACAATTTAAAATCAAACATCAAAACCTTTTCTCCATATAAGTGATGTAAGTGGCACACTTGTTGAATCAAAATCCAAGCTAAAGTCCTTCTCTTATCATGGTCTAAAACTTTTCTTTCATCTAAGTGATATAAGTGGAACACTTGTTGATACTATATCCAAGTTAAGGTCATTCTCTTAGCATGAAAAGACTCATAAAGGAAGATGTGGAATTACTTAAGATTCTTTAACATCCAAGTTTAAAGCTTATTACCTTATGATATCATTATTCTCAAATGTTTGTGATGAATAGGTGGGATATCTCCCTTAAGAATGACAATTTGTAAATACACAAAACTTTTAGCTTCATATCTTGGGCTTTGAACAAGATACACAAATACCATTTTAGCTTCATCAACTTGGGCTTTGAACAAGATAACAAATTTCACTCATGGTTAGGTGGAACTACGAACGCTATGATTTCTCAAATTCCTTTTGAGAATACGTAGGCATAAGATTGCAAGATCTTAGCGAGCACACCTTCAAATAAAACCCCTTAGGCCACCATACCTTTCATAAAACAAAAACTCCCAAAACATTTCATATTCTCATTCTCACCCATCGGTTAAAACTTTCCCAAATTGGCAGTAAACAACTTACGTAGATGAAATAACTAATAGTAAAAAGTGTAAAAAAGGTTCCTATAGAGTACTATATATACTCAAGGTGTTAATAGCTTCCCTTAGTATAACCAATCTCTAATTCCAGATCTCTTTGTATTTGTAGGGATAACACTTACACACAGGGTTAGTTTATATTTCTTCCTCTTCATTTTAAGCATCATAGGATAAATATTAGAAATTTGAAAGTGGCATAAGCACGGTTCATGGGAATCTCACCATCTTAAGATTAGGTGAGGTCACAGAAATCGGTCCACAGGTGGCTTCATGTACCTTATTTTCCATATTACCAAAAGTATCCTTGTTCCACACCCGAAACCTTCCCTTGAGGATTTGGAGCTTTTTGTTGAGAATGAACATGGGGAAACCCACAATGTGAATATTCTAATAGTCAACAATGAGATTATGAATTAAGTCATGGAGAGTCCACATTTTTTAAGACTTAAAGGGACAAATATTCTTAATGCCAGATAAGTTGAAATCAAACAAAATAGAAAATGATCTAATCTCAATCTGGGGAGGTTTATAACATACATGGAAGAACAATCTTTTAACCAAGGTTGATAGTAAAAGACTTTATACAACCTTCTTTCTACTAGACTATGATCAGCTCTACCATTAAACCAAGTGTAGTAAGCACCGTTGATGGGGATGTCCACTAGGTTATTAAGATCAACCCAACTAGAGAATTCCAAATTTGAAGTTCTATTTTAGGGGGATGCCTTCCCCTATGCTCATGATCTCCAAGCATGAATTTGAAATATCCTAAAGTGCACTAAGGTCCAAAGTGGGAACGTTGAATGGGGGTAATGTATTTCAAAAGACTTCTTCTTCTAGAAATACTAGTGGAGGCATAAGTAAAAGAGATGCAAAAGGTTAAATAATTTAAGCCACTTTGATGGAAACCAGCTGGTATGTTTGATTCAATAGGGTCAAGAGAATTTTTACAAGAGACGCCAAAGGATTGGATCTAAATTAGGTATAGAGTTTTGAGAGAAAAGCTTGAGACACAAGCTATCAAAATATATGAAGAGGAATTTGTCAAAACTAATCCAAGGCTCATCCAAAAAACAAAAATCAGATTTTTGAGTCATGATTATGGATTTTAAAGCCAATATTGTTGGGGGCATTGGCCAGGCACCTAACATTCTAGAAAAGACACTTCAAGAGGTAGGTTTATGTGTAACATCCTTAGATCTGGTGGCATACCCACTCAATATTTGGTCCCTTTGCCTAGGCTTATTTTTCTCAGACTTTGGAAGCGCCAGCAAGTAGTTAAGGAACTCTGACTCTAAATTCCCAACATCATCAATTAATTCATCTGAGGTCTCTTAATCAACAAGATTTGCCTAAAACGTTTCTAGGAAATTATTATTTTTTATGTTGATAAGGTCATCCTCATAGCCACCTAAACAGTCATCATCTGGCATCAATAAATTATGATTTCTCTAAGCTAATGACCTTTGTTCCCAAAGGTTGTATGGTGTCCATGATTTTGGAGGAAATAAGAACTTAACCCTTTGGATGTTCCATAGTTGTTTCAGGTTCCACAATCTTAAAAGGTTCAGGTTCCATAATTTTGGGATTCATATGAATCCCAAAATTATGGAACCTGAACCTTTTAAGATTGTGGAACCTGAAACGACTATGGAAGACTCAAAGCTTCACGTGCACCAAACGAAAGCTAATATATCATGACAATAAAATTAGAATGAATGACGAAACAAAAGTTATCTAATGCACCAAAATATCAAAGTTACAAATTGCAAATAATTACATTAAGGAAAATGAGTCATGAAAAACCCTAAGGCCAGGAACTAGAGACTCCAAATAACCAAGAATGTTATTAAAGACAACCTCTTTCAAGTCTTCGTTAGAAATAGTAAGCAGTTGGTTACTTAAGGTGACCCATTCTTGTCGGAGAGCATTTAGACCTCTAGCTAGATCAACTTTCTTATCCTCAAACACCGATATGAGCCTCTGAACTACAAGAGACAAAGCTTCTGACTAAACTTCCTTTTGTAGGGAATCTTGGTCCTTCTATTCAAATAGCTTCTCATGTTCTATTATGCGGTCGGCCGAGGCAACCGGGGACCCAAACTGTTTCACTTCATCCCGAACAAGAGAAAATTCACTCAAGTGGGCACATAGCTTGGAACATTCTCTCTCGAAGCTAGCCACATCCGCCTCGGCCAAATCATAACTATTTTTAGAAACCTCAATCTCTTGAGAAGGATAACAAGAAAATAGAAGATCAGTATAAACGACCACGAGCTGATTCAAAAGAGGAACAACCTAGAGAACTTGATTGGCCAATTCATCCAACAAACTGGATTTTCCAACAGATGAAAGATGAAGAATATGCTTATAGTCATCAACCTACACACACTCCTTCATCTCTATTGCATTTCATGGAAAATGAATAATCATCACGGAGGGCAAGGGGATCAGAGCATCCTCTAAACGAATACTAGATATAGAATCAAACTGCTTTAAAATTTTCTTCTTCGTAGAACTTCCCTATACGGATGTTTTACCCCGAACCTTGATAGCAGAACAATCGTGGTTCTTTTTCCTCCGACTTTCTGAAGACATGGAAGAAACTACAAGAGCCCCAGAATCTAACGCAAGAGCAATGCCGCCAACTGGTTGTTCTTTATTTTTTAGATCAATTGCGAAAAGTATCTATTTAACTAGTAATATAATAAGCAAAGGTGCTTATTTCAAGAATATAAGAGAATAAATGATACCAACAAGTTTTCTCCTGTCATCCAAAGACTTTGCCTCACCAATGTCACGGCAGTATATTTTTGAATTGGAAAACAAAAGCAATGTCTTCTTCATCTCCTTTTTTGAATCGGTTAGAGACTCATAAGAAACATAGTAATCCATAGCTTTTAGAATAAAGTGATCCGAGAACTAAAACCGCCTCCTCCGTTCATAACAAATTGTCGGGGATGAAGAAGAATAAACAATGAAAAATGCAATTTGGGCAAAAAGGGAGATAGGGGAAAGTAGAAAATAATGCTCTTTGGAACTCTTCCAACTATCGATATAAATATGGAAGATCACTTTTCTAAATTAGATAAGAGAAACAAGTCCACTTCCTTTTCTCTTTGAAAGGGATTAACTTGAAAAATATGGAAGAAGATATTATGAGAAATCCGGTCAATGTTTCCTTCATATTCATACCAGTGTTGGAAGACCCTCACAAAAGTCTAGGCGCAAAGGTGAAGTTTCAACAGGGAATACGAAGATGATCCGTTACCCCCTTTTCAAAAGAAGTTAGGGGAAGTCGTACCTCTAACTTCAACAAAGATGCAAGAGTAAAAGAGGATGGAACACCCCTTGAACGTTTGGCATACACCCTTATCTATAGGGACCGCCGAAATTTTTCAGCCTGAAGAAGACCCAACTTCAAATGGAAGCTCTATCCTCTAGTCTTTTTCGACATGCTACAAAGAAATAATTAAATATTTAGGATCTATCCATAAATAATCTCCAGCATTTCCCGCGGCCATATTGATGGTATCTTCACCTCTACATACAAGTAGATATGGTGGATTAGTGTCGATACGTCAGCAATAAAAGATGGACCATGTAAAAGACAAAAAGGAACAATAGAAGCTTCAACAACATACCTAGATAACAGGAAGCAGGATTGCGATGCAAACAATTAGATTAAACAAAAGAGACGATATTCAATGACGCAGAAAGACAATCACAAATGACCCGAATGAAGACCACAAGAAGAAACCAAAAACTTATATAGGAAATCAGCCAAATATTAACAGTCCAAATTAAATTAGAATATCAATCCAAGGGAAATCGACACACCAACCAATGATAAAAACACTCTAGTACCCTAAATAGAGAAATCATTCCCTAAAATAAATCATTATGCTGACGTGATGGTAGTAGTTATCAAAGCATTCTTAAGACAAGAAAGCATTTAATACTATAGTTTCTCACTACTCTTTTAACAAATTATGGAGTATTTTAATTCTATTTCACACTGAAACTCATCTTAAAGGTTAGTATAAATTACTTAAGGCCTCACCCGACTCCTTCAGTTCCCGACAAAGCCTTGTAGGCAACTATTCTGGATTGGCCAAAGTTCCCAATCGACCAAAGCTAAATCCATCTTAAGCCCACTATATTTTACACAATATATAAAAATAATTCACACACTATGAGAAGGTACACAATCTCTGATCTCCAATTTCATTACACTCATCTTGAATCTTGAACTGACTCAGGTGTTAGAGTGCTAACCATATATGTCCACCCCACGCAACCGTTAAGTAGGTCAGAGCCACTGTTCAAGATCGACATATCTACTCTCATCATATTTGGTTCCTTTGTGAAGTTAGAACATCCATTCCTTGTTCTCGAACGGAACAACATCCAAGTCTACTAGAACTATACTAAAGTGACCAAAAGATCTATCAACCAAAGGTGCAGTAGAAACAATGGTTGAACATATGGGAGTTCCTAGGCTACTAGCTTTAGAAAAAAGGATCTTATACCTCCAATATTCTTGAGCTAAGCAATAGAATTTAAATCATACTTGTGCAATGTTGTTATGCTGCAAGCAATTAATGAAATTTGTTGTCTAATGGAAGAGTTTGAGAAGACCTGATGATTGATTCCACCCTCTTATAGCATGAACATATCTGCCATTTTCTAAGGAAGAGAACACAAATTCAAAAAAAAAACCTTGCCTAAAGAGATGACCTCTCATTTGCCCCAAGTCCTTCCAAAGCGATAATTGTTCTAACTAAAAATTAGCCAAAATTTATTTTTAATTTGTTAAAAATTAGTAAAAGTAGTTTAAGAGATATATACAAATAAATAATTAATAATATATTTTTTTTTAATTAATATAGTAAAAATGGTGGATATATAAGTTAAATTTTAATTATAAAAATATTCTTTTTTGTTAAAAAAATGATGTAAGCAAACACTACCAAGGGTATGTATAATAAAAATATAAAGGTAGGTTAGGTATAGTTTATCATAGGATAGGTTGGGTAGCTCATTTGCAATGTATTAGTTGACTTAAATAGATGTAATATGTTGTTCTAGGGTTCAATCTCAAGAGGCATAAATTATTTATATATATGCATTCCTGTAGTCAAGTTCTGGATATCTTTTAGTCAGTAACTTTCAAAAAAGAAGTTAGAGTTTATTATAAATTGGTTAATTTGATAATTTATTATAAGCTCTATATATTGAGCATCTCATTTAATCATTTATCATCTTTTTCAATATAATTCATTTCTAAGAATTATTTTTCGTTTTTTATCAAGCTTTCTAGCTTAATTCTCATATGAAGTTAATTTTCATCTCTTTGATTTTGCACTTCATAATATGATATCACAGCGATATCATAAATACCCAATGGATAAAGATGAAGTTTTTGTTGAAGATTCTGATTTCGATCATAAAGATGGACCATAACCTTAAAGCTTATGACTTTGTTTGAGTCACCAATCAAGATGAAGATATTTGTTTTGCAACCATAGATAAAATTAAATAAATTCATTTCAAACAAATCAATCAAGAGGATTTATAAATGGTGCTGATGATTTCTATCAAAACAATCTAGTTTGTAATTGAAGGAAGATCAAACAAAATTTGGAGAAAGTCATTTGTTTTATTTATTTCTAAATCTAGGCTGATGAAAATAAAAAAGTTTAAGAATATTTCACTTATTATTGGCTAACAAAATTGTCAATGACATTGTCATCGGAGATTTAATCACAAATGGCACAACACAAACGAGATGAGAAATTGACTCTACCAACACCTTATACACGACACAAAAGACAACAATCAGATCAACTAAAACCATGTGCTTAAACAAATTCTTTTTTTGTTTAGATCTTATCGTGTAAAAGTTATTAAGAGAGCACAACCACTTTAGAAGAAACTCATATGCCTCACATGAGATGAAAAACCATTCTATAATATAAGAAGAGCAACCAGTAGGAAGTTTTTTCTCCAAGATGGCAGAATAAGACGAGGCTAAAAAAAAACCCTTCATTTTTAACATACCTTCACTTCATATCACTATCCACAGAAAAAGAATCTCTGAATGACTAAAAATTGGTTTGAAATCATCTCGTATTCAAAATCAGAGCCCAGTCTTTCCACAACATGAACTTTATATCTATAAGATAGAATATCACCCCAAAATTCAAATGCACCTGAGATTAGTCTCCACTAAAATTTGTTCAATTTGCCAAATTTACCTAATGGAGATTTCGAAAAACTCATACCACTTCTCCTCTTAGGTTTGCATACAAAAAACTATTTAATCTAGGAAATCTTATAAATACCATGCATTCAACCTTAAAAGAATCTTCTTTAAATCCTAACAATCTAATTCCTAATCTTAGAATACATTTTTAGAAAAGACAAGAAGAAAATAGAAATATCACTGAAAAGCGAATTAAGTAAGAACACTCAATCTCCATACTAACATATCTATGTCTCCACGAAAACAATTGTTTAAAAATAAGATTAACTAGCGGTTTTTGATGAAAAATTAAGACACAATTACATATTAAAATGCAGCGGATATAAAATTTCTCAGACTTGTAGGAACCTTAAAGATCAACAACAAATATAAAATGACAAATCGAACAAATAAAAGCACAAAAAAAACCGATATTTTTAATGTGAGAAACCCTTCCATATGAGAGTAAAAAACAAGAGTCGTCCAGACCAATGAAATAACTCCACTATAATAAATTAATGGTACAATAGAGTCTTAAAATGTTTCACAAACGAGTGCTAACAACCAAAAAGCAAAAAGCAAACTATCTTACAAATAACAATCAAAAAGGCTGAAAGTTTTCTCAAATTTGCAACTTCAGTGCAAAGCATATAACTCTCACCTCAGACGTTGTTTTAAAATTCTGAGCGGTTAAAATTTAAATGTATGTGTTATGAATCTGCCCTCTAAATTTGAGTACGGTCTCACGGTTAACGAAATAGAGATCGTTGATTTATTGAAACTGCTTGCAGGAAAATATAAATAAGTTTCTCTCCTCTTTTCTCTTTTTTAAAGTCTTATTTTCTCTCTATCTCTCAACCTTAAATTGATCCTCTCCACTTAAATAAGTGACACAAATAAACTAACCATATTTAAATCTTTCACCATATAAAAAGTACGTCCAAACTCAACAATTTTCACATTACTTCTAGATAGACAGTTAGCCTCACCTAATCGATCATTCAAGTATGAAAGAAAAGTCTCTCACGTTGATAAAATTACAAAGTCTAAAGAAAAAATTTATCATCAATAACTCTGAAATATTTATTCGTATATGTTATAATTAAAACTATATTATATGTAATGATTAGTACAAAGTAAACTAGTTATGTCTTCTGGTGAAATCAAGTAATCCTGTATTTATTTGATTCGATAGTACTAAGAGAGTTAATTAACTTTCGTGCAATTTTTCTTTAATGTTGACTGCAAAATGAGATTTAACAGGCAAAAAGTTAAATCATGTCATATTCGATATGTGGAATTGATATAAATAGTATCCATTGCTTGCACCAATTGAAGCCAACCTTTGCTTCACTCCTACCATTATTGACTTTTTGTTATAAATAAATAGAAGATTAAGATTGCATATTTAACACATAGATTATTGAATGATTTAACACTATGATATAGTAATTTAAAACTAGAGTGCGATTAGAAACATATGTTAAATCAATAACCATAACAAAAACACAACATAAACTTGAAAGCTAGATTTTCTATTTATTCATATATTATATATATATTATATACATGTAACTAATTACCAAAGAACTTCACCAAGCAGAAGTATCAATTAATTATGCAGAGGGTTTGGTCCAGTAGGAACTACATGATGAGAAACTGCATGAATTTGATTGAACTTACCCTTTCTGGAATTCAAAGATGAGAGAATAGCAGAATAACTCTGTGTAAACATGGAAGAAAGCTTTCTTTCTGATCTCTTTTCCGAATTACAAGACATGCAACCTTGCATTACAGACATCAGAATCATGAGAAGCAGGAATATGGTTGAAGATTTAGGAACAACCATATTTGTGAGAGAAAGAAAATTGGAAGAAGAAAAAAGTTGTTTTAAAATATAGTGATATTGGCCTATATAAGTCTAGAGGAATGGTTCATGAGTCTACACTAGAAGTTATAAAAATGGAAAATAAGCAAATTTGAAATATAAATAGACATTAGTGACGATTGCCACATTCTGTGACTCATATCATATGGTATGCCAAATGTCAAAAGTTGACTTTTCTGAAATAAATATGTTATCCTTAAAATAAATGTTGTACCATTGCACTGTTTTAGAGGATTCTAAGTTGTTAATTATTCTTAAAAATATTTGAAAATAAATAGATTGAATGGTTTAGCATGCTTCTTTTGAAACATTGATTTATCAGATTAAGTTTGCAGTTGCGTTATGTATTTGGTAACGATATGGATACTGTGAATAAGTATGTAAAACAAATCATCAATTTCTTATATTTGATTAGTTAATTAAATTGTGAAAATAATTAATATGGTATATTGGAACAGTGGTTAATAACATATTTTTTTATTAATAAAGTAGCAAAAAATGGTCCAAATAAATTATAGAAAAAAAAAGTATTGCTCACCATATTTATTAATAGAATCAACAACTAAAATATTAAGTTAAATGGATATTTATCTAAGACAATAAAAACCTAGTACATCACAATAAGTTTAGAAATGGTATAAAAAAACCGAAACAACTAAAAGCCATAAAAATTGAAATACTAGTAAAAAAAAGGAGAACAACGAGAGAAGCCAACCAAAATATGAAAAAACCACTACAAAGAAATGAAGCCAAAGAATGTAAAAGCATAAAAAGAAAAAAAAAATCACTAGCTAACCCAACTAAGAAACGACAAAAAATGGCACGAATCACCACTGAGTAGTAAGAAAACTTTCAAAGGAGACTAGAGACACTCATATTACTATTGACTCAGATGTCAGATAAAGTTCTCGAAGAAGGCTGAGAAAGCCTAAGAGTTCCTCCACAGACCTACCAAGATATTATTTGTAAGTCAAAAGAATGCTTATATATTCCATGTTCTTCCCTGTCACCATTTTTTTTAGAACACAATATCATTTCGATATTTTCATATCAACCAGACCATAAATATTTTGAATGTAACTCCCCAACTTATTATTTAAATATTTTATTTAATTGTTGCGTGATTTGGCCTTTATATGAGAATTATGGTATTTTTAGAGTGAAGGGCTAATTTGATAATTTACTAATTACCAGAGTTAAGAGTTGTGGGAGTAGGTAAATATTATTATTTTAATTATTACTTAATTTCTTGATAATAAAAATAAAATAATAGGATGTAGAGGATTGTGATTAAATAATTATTTAATCGAATATTTATTTAATTTAAATATTTATTTGATTTAAATAATTATTTAATTTATTAAATAAAAGAAAGGGTCAATAATGTGATTAATTGAAAATAGAGGGTAGAAGGAGAGAGAATTAGATTTATTTGGGCAAAAACCATAATTTTGAAAAATGAGCCCATATAAATACTAAAAGTCGTGACAAAATTAGGTTATAATTCAATTTTTTCTGAACGTTAAAGAGGCATAGGTTTTTTGTGATTGTGAAGGTTTGGGGCGAGGAATCAAAGGGGTTTTCAGGGAGGTCAACTTTAAGGGGTTTTCAGGGAGATCAACTTTATGGAAAATTTGAGGTAAGGGGGAAGATTGTCCACACTTAGATGGTTTCAATCTTACAGGATAGTTAGTGTTCATTACCCTCCTATCAATGCCCTTAAAATTTTTGATAGGATTTTCCTAATTTTACTTTTTATTAATTATGAGTTACATTGTTTTCTTGCCTATGATTGAATCATGTGAAATGTGTGTTGCTTTGTGTTGCTCTCATTGACATTAGTGGGGTATTCGGGACAAATCCCCTTGTGGTCTCTATACCTTTGGAGGTGATAACCTCGTATATGGTATGATTTACATTATTATCCTTTTTGTTGATTTGGTTGATGTTCTGTTGAAACTTACCACGAGGTTTCGAATGACTGTGTTAGGGTCGTTTGATTTCCCATTATCTGATTTTGGAATTTGAAATGCTTTTTCCAATATTTTTCCTAAGTCGTTGGTCTTTCTAAATTTTTTCTCAAAATTTTCTTAAGGCGAGAATATAAACCTATAACATTTGAATTTCTATTATCAATAGTTAACCTTCTCTGTTTTGGGGCGGTTGGGACTCAATGGAGCGAATTGGGCGAGTTTTGGGATATGTTTAATAAAATAAAAAACACAGAAAATGGCATGTAGCTAATGCAATAATCTTCCTTTTGAAGTAGATAAATTGGGTTTAAGACCTCTAAAAAATCATCACTTTACTAGTTTTTATATTATAGGCGTAGTCAATTTCAGTCTTGCATTGGTCATCATATTTCACGCGTAACTTGAGTTTGGTAAGTCCTTTTAGGATGTCGTCAGTTATGCTAAAAATAGGGCTTAATGATCTTTAAAACTAGAATGTTTCATAATTTTATCATGAGTATATAATTTTCCCTGACCTCTGGTCTTGGTAGCACTGGGAGCTCCGAGAGGACCTGTTTGAGGTGGCAAAGAGCCTGCTCGCATTCCTCAGTCCAGTCGAACGCGGCCTCCTTGTGCAACAGTTTAAAGAAGGGGAGGGCGTGTTGTGCGGACTTGGCGACAAATCATGACAAGGAACGAGCATCCTGTTTAGTGACTGGAAGAACCTCTTTGTGTTCGGAGTGACAAACTCAGAGAAGACTCGGCACTTGTTCGTCTCACATCCAGAGAGCTCATATCATCTCTTATGTATAATATAAATAAGTTGATATTTATATATTAACACCTTAAAAAATATGTATTTAATGTCTTAAATTATATTCAAATAATACTATTGAGTTTTTTCTCATACATTAATTGCAATACTAGTACTCTAAATTTTAATTGATGTAAACTAAACCTGCAAATTAATTTAAAAAATATTTTAAACTATATAAATTGAATATTAATTTAGTTTCTTGATAATTTTTTTTCTTAAATTTATATATTTTTCAGAGATTAAACCAATTTGCATCAAATTTTTTTTGTAGAAATATGTTTTAAAACTTTCAATGACAAATACAAAGAAAATATGGTTCAAAATAAGCAGAAATCAAAAATTCAAAAAGAAGTAGAAAAGTCGACGGAATACACCAAAATCGCAAGGTGGTCTAGTATGCGATGGTAGGCGGTGGCGCCAAGATCTAAGGGACAAAGGTTTATTGGTTGATTGGAAGTCAGTGGTGTGAAGGTTGGGAGCATCAGGAGTCGTGTTAGCAGTAGTTCAATGGTTGACATCAAAGCCAGCGACAATTCGATGGTTGACGGAAGAGTTGACAATTCAATGGTTGACGGAAGAGTTGACATACGTGGTATGACGATCCAAATAAGGTAGGCGGTGTGGGTCCTGCGAATGGAGATGCAGGTTTAGCGACAATTCAATTTATCAAGATCAAATATAATTTAGTCGATTTGAATGTATCACACTTGGTTGTTTTAGTTCGCATATTCGTTTGATAATAGATTGTGTTTTTGACTCGTTAAAGATTTGTTAGATTTGACAATTATAACTTATAATTATATATTTGTTTATTCTTGTCTTCACAAATTTTCAAAACGCATTATAAAAAATAGAGGATCGAGATGATAATTATAGGGAAAACTTAGAAAGATAATAGTAAAAATTTCTATGATAATGTCCTTGAAATTTGAGATATCTTTAAAGTATTTAAAAGAATTTAAAAATACTTCTAAACATATATCACAAATATACTTTATTTGTTATATTTTACAACCGACCGACGTTATTTAAATACAAATATGTTAGTTTTACTAATTTCTTGAAAAATATTAAAATGATAAAAAATATTAAAATTATAATTAAGCCAAATAATTATCACTTAAAAATATCAACAAAATATTTTGAATAATAGCCTCTTATATATAAAGTTGACAATAAATCGAACCAACTCGAAAATAATTTAAAATTTGGTTCGACAATTAATTCGTTGAACTTGGTTTATGAACCTAATGAGCTGAATAGAATATACAAAAAATTAAATTCGTTAACTAAATGAGTTAAACTTTAATTATACATAATTCCACTTATTAGGTTCATGAGACAACTCCAATATATATAAAAATGATTATGTTAAGATTTAATATAAGTTTTAATTTTATATTTTATTTTAATTTAACAGTTTTAACTGATAATTTATATTTTCAAGTGAGCAAAATATTTTTAGAAAGAATTATACAAATAAATTTAACATCATATAAATTAATTAATTTTTAAATTAATATATTTTTGAAACAAAGTTAAATTTCAATTTAATAAATTTTATTTTATTTCAATATTTTTTTAAAAAAATAATATTAATTTAAAATTTCAAAGACATGAACAAATAGACTTTAAAAATGACTTTTAAATCCGTGTCACAAACGAGTTGAATCTAACGAGATGAATTTAATGAGTCGAACTGAATTATTCGTGAATTTATAACGAGCTAGTCGAGTTTGAATTTTAAAAAGAAGTTCTGTGTCACACTCGAACCGAGATTTAAATTAAATCAATTATTAAAATTAAAATGAATTTGACTCGACTCAGTTTCTAACCTTACTCACGTGTTCAAATCCTGTCCGCTTAACTAATCCACTAATTACTAATATTTTTTCCCATTAAAATCAATTAAATTATTGCTTTTTTTAAAGACGATCCAAACTCAAATATATCATCTGATATCTGATGTAAGACGGCAGAGTCGTTTTAATAGTATTTTCTATCTTAATAATTGTAGTCTAATGGTATAAGACAGTATAAGAGCAAAAGAAACCAGCTGGTATGCAGGCTGCTTTGTGAAATATATAGGAAATTGACATTAATATTATTTTAAGGGAAAAACTTCCAAAATTATGTCAATTCTTGACAGTTTTCTATGTGTTTCATATTTTATATCAATGTCATTGACTAAAGCTTATAATATACGCGCAATACTTGACCCAATCTAACAATACATAGAAAAAATGAAATTAAATTTAGAGGCTTACACTCTCAATTCCCTCGATATGAACACAAACTAGATTATTCGATAACATCCAATCCTACAACAACAAGCAAGCAAGCAACAGTTTGGGATTTAGAATTTTCTATTAAAGATTTGTATATATGCAAGGGAACCAATTTTAATATGACACTCCAACTTTTGAATGGTTACTAATAATTCCTTGATATCAACACACTATTTGAATGGTTACTAATAAAGAATTTTCTATTATAAGAACTTATTAGTGCTAGTATTAATTAGTCATATCAACACACTATTTTCATCCCACGTTGTTTTATTAGTTGAAATTTGCCATTAATAAAATAGTTGAAATTTAAATAAATTTAATTATGTAAATTTTAATGAAATTCATGCAAATTACAATCAATCAAAATGTGGTATGGAGAGGAGTGTGTTAGTATTGATTTGTTAAGTGTGAAATAGAAATTTTATATTAAATGAAAAAGTATATAGATCTCTTGTAAAATTAGAAGTCAATAACCAATATCAATACCCTAGTGTGCATATAATTACATGCACACAATCAGGAATTTAACATTTAATTTATGATATATTTTTTATAAGGTAACTATTGTGTTAATTGTGTGTCCCATGGGTATTCAACATTTTTTATTGAATATAGCAAATATATAGATAATAGTTTCACATTGGTTAGAAATGTGTAGACTTGAATATTTATAAGTGGAAGAACTCACACACCCATCACGTTAAGGTTTTGGGTGAACATGTGGCGTGTCTCTCACAAAGGTGTTGCTCAATAAAAGAAGTCCTACAATGTTCAATCTCCCTAGTTGAGAAATTTCCCCTAACAATGGTATCCGAGTCATTAGTTTGAGTGAAGGATTGGCTCAATTGTATCGAAAGTATCCTCACAGGTGGTGGGTTGAGTGTCCCGTTGAAGAGTGTCAACGACGGTATGTGGATGAAAAGAGTTTTTGCTTAAGGAGGAGCAATGTGGATAGACCCACACTTGAGGGAGAGTGTTGAGTATAACAAGTGTGAGTAGTATAGGTAAAGTTTTACATTGGCTAGGAATGTGGAGACTTAAAAATTTATAAGTAGGAGAACTCACACACCTATCACCTTAAAGTTTTGGGTGAATATGTGGTGTGTCTCTCACAAAGGTGTTGCTCAATAAAATATGTCACATAATGTTCAATGCTCCCTAGTTGAAAAATATCCCCTAGCACTTCTTACAAGAGAAGAAAGAATACAAAATAAGGAAAGCGTCCATAATGAAACTCCAACAAAAAAGAAAAAAAACTAAGACAAGAGACATTTACTCGAATCTTGCACCCAATCGTGTGTGGATGAAAAGAGATTTTGCTTAAGGGGGGCATTGTGGAAGCATTGTGGATAGACTCACACTTGAGGGAGATTGTTGAGTATAACAAGTGTCAGTAGTATGGATAATAGTCTCACATTGGCTAGAAATGTGGAGACTTGAAAATTTATAAGTGGCAGAAATCACACACCTATCACCTTAAGGTTTTGGGTGAATATATGGTGTGTCTCTCATAAAAGTCCAACAAAAATGAAAAAACTAAGACAAGAGACATTTACTTGAACCTTGCACCCAATCGTCCCACTTGAGCGGAGAGGAAATTCAAGCCTTAACTTGGTACCATTCCCAGATAAGGAATTTGACTCTCCCAACTAAATTATAATTTGACAAAAAGCCTCCGTTGAAGATAATATTGTTCCTCAAATTCCACACAACCTAGCAAACCGATGACCAAAAGAAAATTTGGAACTTTTTCATGATTTTCTGATTATTTAAAGAACAGAAAACATCGAAATGAGTTCATATGGAACAAGTATGATAACTTCCAAAATCGGCAACCAAAGAAAAACCTTCTTCCAAACTTTAGCAGATACAGAACAACCAAGAAAGAGACATGAGGCATCTTCGTCTACTTATAATATAAAAGAGCACACTAATAAATGGGCTCTTTTGATAATTTCTCTCCTAGCGAGATTAAGTTTGAAGAAGAGGCGATTGAGAAGCAACCTCCAAGAGAAATTTTGAATTTTGCCTGAGAAATTAGAGCTCCAAAAAGCCAAATTTGTAAGAATTTCAACATTCGGCTGAGATGTGTTCCTAGAATGATCTGAAAGAACAACATGGCAGTTTTTAACCGAGTATCCATTATTTTGTTTCCACTAAATGAATTCATCAGGATTCCCTCGGAGACGTTGTACTTGGTTAAATTTTACAGCAAATCCTGCAACTGAGTGGCTTATGCAGAATCATATAAGATGGTTGATATTGCGACATTCCAAATTCAGATTTCGTTATGCCGGTAGCCCGAGTCTGCCATTGAAGAATTGCATGCAACAGAAAAGGAAAACATAGTTGGATATTATCGATATAGATCTCTTGTTCTGAGCCATTTGACTTTCCAAAATGTTGCTTCTTTAAAGTCGCTGATTCTGCAGCTGACCTGAGAAGCAAACCAATTGAAACCAGAATCATAACAGTGTAACAGACTCAAAAGGTCATGCCATATTAACGAAGCCTTTTTGATAATGATTGGATCAGAGTTAAAGAGAATTGTTGTATTGATGTTGTTATACTTGAAAGAAAGTAAATCAAACCATAAAGGTTTGTCATTAGATAAAAATGCCATAGCCATTTTCTTAAAAGAAATTTGTTGAATCTTCTACAATCCTTCACCTCTAAGCCTCCCTCTTTCTTGGGCTTGAAAATGTTAAACCAAATAATCCAACACAATTTCTTTTGAACTTCCACGCCACCCCACAAGAAATCCCTTTGGATTTGATTTATCTCTTTTAAGATGGCCTTTGAAGCTTTATAAAAGGAGAAATGGTAAATTTGAAGTGCTGACATAACTGCTGTTGCACCCCAAAATTTGACCAACCGGGTCTCGTATCTGGCTCGATGTTTCGACGCATGACCGCATTCGCATCTGCATATTGCATACAGTGCATATTTTCATTTGTTTGATTTTATTGGGATCACAGCTCTTGTCTCGTGTTTCAGGTGTCTTTTATCAGTTTTAATAGGTAGAATCGATTTTTGGGATATTTCGGTGCCCGTTTATTTTTACCGATTATTTTTGTGTCGTTCGGTGCTCATTTTGTCCCTCTGGGAATTATGGTGATTTTTCTGGATTTTATTGGCATTTTTTAGGGTTTAATTGGCTTTTTAATCATTTGTAGAATTTAATAGGATTTTTTTTAATTCTCTTTAAATAGATTTTAAATTCATTTTTAGGGTTTTATAGGATTTTAAATAGATTTTAATTTTTTAGAGCATTAATAGGATTTTTTATAGTCTAAATAGATTTTTAATATAGAATTTTTCTTATTAATAAATAGTTTTTTGTCGATAGAAATTAAGTGTTTTAATTTTAGATGCTATAGAGTAATATAGATTTTTCTTTTAGACTAGTTAAATTTTTGAATATATTTTAGATATAGAATTAATAGGTTTTCTTTTATAGAAATTGAATAGAATTTAATAGAATTTTTAGAATATAATATGGTTTTTTCATTTTTTAATGGATAAATAGATTTTTCATTTTCTTTTATAGATTGTAAATCATTTGTAAATAATATAGTCCTTTTTTAGAATTTAATATAGGTTTTTATTAGGATTTTATTAGTAAGGAGTTAATTAGTTTAATTGAGTTTATTTTAGGTTAATCAGAATTAATAGAGTTTTTTAGATTTAATTCAGAATTAGTAGTTGATTAATTGGGCTAATGCAGTTTTTTGGAGTTTCTAATTCATTTTCGTTTTGGGCCCAATGCAGCCAAGGCCCAGGTTAATTCAGTTTTTGACCAGAATTGTCCAAAGAGTTTCCAGTTTGGTCCACCATTCTCCAGCACCGTCCAGAAGATTCCAGAACACGCCAGAGCTTTTCAGCTTTAAATAGTAGACGCCACGTGTTGCTTCAGGTCGGTCCCACGCTTCATGCGTCCACCATACGCCACGCGTCTCCCCAGACTCTCTCTCTCTGCCACACCACCCAACAGGTGGCAGGCATGCAGCCTCCCTATCCACTTTCTTCCCCACGTGGCGACCGCACAACATCTCACCGTCCAATCTCGCCGGCCGGCCTGCATGGCCGGCGGCCACCACCAACCCCCGCCGGAAACATCAAAATTCCCAGAAACCTCCTCTCTTCATCTTCATCTCCTTCAACCTTCATCAACCTCAACCCTAATCTTCATCTTCCTCCTCCCGGTGGCCACCATGAACCTCCATCTCCGATCAAGCTCCACCAACCTTCATCATCGACCCTAAAAACCCAGAAAAATCCAGAACGATGAACATCATCATCATCTTCACGCATTTCCCAGAAACTTCATCAAGAATCCCAGAAATCCAGAAATTCCAGAACGCGCCTTTGATTTTCACCTCGCATGGTCCTCAATCTCAACGAATCTTCATCGGTCTCACAAGATCATCCAGAGCCTTCAAGAACTCATATGTTCTTCAAGTTGTTTTTTCCAGAAAACTTCTAAGAAGCTTCATCAGGGATTTCCCAGAACACTGTTAACGTCTTCAAGCCGCTCGGAGTTGTTACGAATCTTCATCCGTCAACGTCCTCAGATTACTCCTCGCGCCTTCAATCTGCAACAGGATCTTCGCGTTCATGAAGATCGTCAGCAACAAGAAGAACAAATCTTCGTCGTGGCTCCTGGAAATCACCAGAACGCCTCCTTTGTAGATCAAGATCTCTCAGGATCTTCAAGGCTTCAGAAAATCCCAGGCCCTTCATCGTTGAATCCACCATCAACGAATACCAAGAATCGTTAGCATTCAACATCAAGAACCCTGAGAATCATCAGGCCAGTTTGTAATGAGTGAGATCGTTGGGGATCACAAGGTACAGAATGCTTGATTCTATGGTGAGAGAGTCGGTGGGAAGAAAACGATTGAGTGCAAGACGAAGAACAAGGTGGAACGGAGGAGACGAGGAGAGGGAGGTCGCGGTGGCGCTAGGTTGACGGCGGCAGGGAGAGTGAGAAGAAGTCTAGGGTTTTCAGACCCTGAGAGTGAAGAGAAGGGAGGAGAAGGTTGAGATTGGGTCGGGCCCAATAGTTTTTTGGTCAACTCCCTCCCTCACGTTTTTGGGCAAGTTCTGGGCCTTGGGCCTTACTGTTTTTTCTTGCCAACACCCAGATTACTCACGCACCTCCCCACGTTTTTTCTGGCTGAAGCCAGTTATTGGGCTGGGCCCAATCCCAGTTTTTTTTTATTTTCTGTTAACACCCTTGTAGACAGTTACACCCCCAGCCCTCTTTTTTTTTTCCTTGTATTTTTTATTTTTATTCTTTTAAAGATTTGAGAAGAAATAGAGAAAAATAAAAAAGAGATATTTGAAAAAATATAAAAGAAAATATTAAAAGAAAATAGAAAAAAGAATTGAATTGAAAAGGAAAATATGGAGAAAATATTCAAAAAGAAATAGAGAAAAGAAAATGTTGAGAAAAATAGTGAGAAAATATATGTGAAAAAATAGAGAAAATATTTTGAGAAAAAGAGAAAAATATGTTAAAAGGAAAAGAAGGAAAAAGAAAAAATATTAAAGTGTCGATTTAATATTTTTAGAGTTCATTTTCTTTAGGTGTATTTTCATAGGAATTATTTTCCGATTTTAGAGGTAGTTTAGAGGCCCATTTGTTAGGGGGCTATTTTCATTCGATTTTTCAGGATAGAATAGGATAGCATTTCCTAGGAGATTTATTTCAGTATTCAACTCATTGTAATCATTTTTCAGAGATTAATAAAACGAGATTTGAGCTGTGGTCCCGAAGTAGCCGAACTACAGCTGCTCTGATTCTTCGTACCAGACGAAGATATGTAGGCATAGGATGCGATATCCTAGCGAGCACACTAACGACTGACTTTGTTGTTCTCTCGCGGCTGTGCGATCGAGACTTTCCCGCTGACGACTAATTGAGTACCCTTTTTCTCTCTTGCCCGAGTGCATTTGAGACCAAGCCGTAGCTTTGACCATAGGTTCCCGACCCTGCGAAACCAGTTGTTTTTCTCACTGCTGCGTGAGAATGTTTGTTTAGCCGTAGTTAGTCTGAACTACGTAAAGCTCTGATCTTCCATGCAGTGGAAGTACGTAGGCACAAGATGCGAGGTCTTGGCGAGCCAATTTTCCCCGTAGTCCCGAACTACGTTGACTCTGACTTTCTCTCTTGAGAATACGTAGGCATAGAGTGCGACGCTCTATCGAGTCAATTCCCTTCCGTTTAGATTTAGCAGCCGTAGATAGATTGTTTTGCATCCAGTAGACAACCCAAGCAAGCGTGGATCCCGTCGAGTACGACGGACGTGAGGGGTGCTAATACCTTCCCCTTGCGTAACCGACTCCCGAACCCAGGCTATGGTTGCGATGACCATACCTTTTCCCCGTTTTTTGCGAGGTTTACTTCGAGCGTTTCCTTTCCCGCTCTGAGGGATAAATAACGCACGGTGGCGACTCTTCTGTCAGCCGGCGCCGATTTTCGCAGTAGCGACAGCTGGCGACTCTGCTGGGGACTGCGATAGTTCCCCATGCATGTGGGATCCAACGTCCCCTAAGAGAGAGTCAATCCTAGCGTTTGTTTGCTTGTCTATTAGGTGTTTATTTATCGATTTTACCTGTTGGGCTGTTACGGGTGTTCTATGATTGAGATAAGTCGGACCTGGGCTTGAGTATGAGTATATACCTAGATATAGTTGCGGAGAAGTAGTAGACGAACCTGTCTGCTGAGCAGGCACAGTTCCCTACGAAAATTCGCGCTCGGACGAGGTTCTCGCAGAGGTGCTCCTTTCCGGTCCTGAGGATCTGAGGGGAGTCCAGACGTGAGGATTGTCGACTCTGGGAGCCGATCAATTGGAAGTCAGCTAAGTGAGGCCTCTTCATGAGATGACGATGCCACTCCTTCTGGGAATCGTATCATTCCTCATGAAAGTCTGTGACGCTGACGACCGCATAGGATGCCGTACCTTGTCAGATATAGGTCCACACCTGTGAGTGGGGGGTTTTTTTTGTGCAGGAAACTTGACTTCCAACCTACCCGTTATTCTGGTCTTCTCTTCAGAGCAACCGTACTCCGTCAGCAGTGCAGCAGTATTTAGATTGTGTGGGAGCTGTGATCCCGTGTTTGTTGCATTGCATTGCATTTGCATAGGCATTCCTGCATCATATTGCATACCATTCGCCAGCTAGCCAGAGCTCTTATCCAGCCGTTATTTTGATCCTGAAGGTGAGTATTGAAGACGACCAAGGGGTTGGAGCAGAGTTAAAGTAGATTTGAGCAGAGTCAAGCAGTGGAGTCAGCTGACAGTCATTGGTAGCTATGTCAGAGAGCGGCTTCCAGTTTGTTGATACCTTGTCAGGTTTCACCGTGGCGTCCAACCCTCTGTATGATTCCACGGAAGACTTCCCGCAAGTAAACAACGTTGCTGCAGACCAAGTTGTACAGCCTTCTGTTGAGAACCGAGATCGACATGAGCAGTTTGTTGCCCAGAATGAGCGTCCTCCTCCTGTCAACAATCAAGGTGTTGCTTTCCCTGTGATGAATTACCGAAGAGATATTCCAGCAGCCGGGATGGTAGATCCAAGAGCCCTTGACGATGGTAGAAGACTCCGAGTGTTGGAAGAGCAAATGAAAGCTTTGAAAGCCAAAGATGCTGTCAACCTGGATGCTGTAGGCATGTGTTTGGTTCCTGACCTGGTGTTGCCTTACAAGTTCAAAGTGCCGAAATTTGAGAAGTACACGGGAGATAGCTGTCCGAAGCTGCATTTGATGATGTTCTGTCGAAGAATGACTGCGTTTGCGCAAGATGATAAGTTGATGATCCATTGCTTTCAAGATAGTTTGACTGGGGCATCTTTGAGGTGGTATATGCAGTTAGAGAGGAATCAGATTCAATCATGGATGGATTTGGCCAAAGCTTTTCTGAAGCAGTACGATTATAATCTAGACATTGCTCCTTATCGCATGCATTTGCAAGAGTTGTCTCAATAGATCAATGAACCTATCAGGAGGTATGCTCAGAGATGGAGAGAATTTGCTGCTAGAGTGCGTCCACCGCTATTAGATCAAGAGCTGGCAAGCATGTTTATAGATTCCCTACAATATCCGTACTTCAAAAGATTGCTCGGAATTCCGGCAAGTTTCTCTGACGTGGTAGCATTAGGAGAACGCCTTGAGTACTCCATGAGAATTGGGAAAATTCAGATTACTTCATATGATCAAGCTGATGAAACTGAATATCCTTGTGACTATCAGAGTAAAGAAGAAGTTGTGATCAACGCAGTCATGCCAAAGGTTGAATATCCTCGAAGCGAATCAGTGAATTTTGTTGGTTCATCATCTTACCAGAGATCAGTACCTCCTGTGGCTTGTTATACTGAACAGACAGTCGTGCCTGGGGCACTATATCGGGAATCTTATGTCGCTTCCATTGCAAAGCAGCAAACTCGTGGCCGAGGTTATCAGCATCAGCGTCAGAATCAGAACAGACCTCGTAGCAATTTGGAACGAAGGAACGCTCCTTTTCACCCAGTGCCTATGCCGTATAGCCAGTTGCTACCATCTTTAATTCAGAAGTCTTTGGTGGAGCCGAAAGCTCTTAAGCCAGTTCCAGAACCTTACCCTCCTGGGTATAATCCCCACGTTCAGTGTGGTTATCATGGTGGCTCACCGGGGCATTCAACCGAAGATTGTAAAGCATTTCAGGCGAAGGTGCAGCAGTTGATTGATCAGGATCGCATTTCCTTTCGAGAAGGATTTCTGTTTGTTCATCCCAACCGCTCAGCTGTCTAAGCTCGTAGATTTGGAAGGTATTCTCCAGCAAAAGCCAGTGGTTCAGACAGGCAGGCGCCTCAGCGTTGGCAGTCCTCAGACTTTATACATCATTTGCATTTGTAGTTTCTTTTTCTGTTAGTTACTACCTGCTTTTAAGCATTGTATGTTTCGAATGGTGATAATAATAAGGTGACTATGCATTTTTCTGAATTAATCATGTCGCTGTCGCTCATTTACTGCATTGCACTGACACTTGCATTTTATTTCACTCCACTTTATCGTTGTGACTAGCGAAGATTGGAGGGAGGATGACGAAATAAACTCATAACCGATGATCGTATGCTTTCAGATAAGACCTTACCGATGACGTACAAGGCATTGTTTCAAATCCCCCAAACACTGGAGATATAAGGAGTTAGTCCCTTGTTAACCACTTCGAGCCAGGAAGTAGAAGTTTTTTCGGACTTTTAAACCCTCACATCTTAACCCGGGGCAGGGTAGTTGTCAGTTAGCTTGACCGAGCGTTCAAGTCTTACAGAGGAGTGTTGTCTTTCGAGGACCAATCAGTTGATACCTTTCAAGAGGTCAAACCTCACCAATCAGGAGTGAGACAGTTACAACCCCTTCGGAGCAATCAAGACAACCAGTGTCACACGACTTTGTTCCAAAAGAAAGAAGAAAGAAAGCCCGCTAAGTAAAAAGAAAGAAAAGCTGGAAAGCTAATACTTAGGCAAAAATCAGGGCATCCCGCTGGACTTTAAAAGAAATCGAAAAAATCGAAAAGAACTCAAAATGAGTCAGTCCAGGCAAAAGTTAGGGAATCAAAAGAACGAAAAGAGGGGACATTAAAAAGAAATTTTTCCCCAGCAAATCACAAAGTCGTGTACACAGACACCGAAAGCGAAGAAGGAGTAACTATCACTCTAGAAGAAAAGCTTGTGAATCCCTTAACTGTGGTTCTTACCATTCAACATACCTCTCGAGGAGGCGAGCGCTTGTGCCAGGTTAACTGAACCTTAGGATCGGAGATCATCACGTAGACGGGGTGGGTACAAATCAAATTTGAGCCAAATATCTTTGTTTTACGAACCGTGAACCCGACCACGATACAACCCTTAAAAGACCTAATTGAGGCAGGGTTAGTCTGAAGCGCATTACGATAAGGTCGAGCAACCTGACTCCTTCTTGACTTGCTAGTCACATCCTTGTTGTATTTTCACTGACCACGTAAGCACTACGTTTGAACTTTGG
Source organism: Lathyrus sativus (assembly GCA_963859935.3). Lineage (NCBI taxonomy): Eukaryota > Viridiplantae > Streptophyta > Magnoliopsida > Fabales > Fabaceae > Lathyrus > Lathyrus sativus. Next base: position 618,632,741 of record OZ012740.1, on the reverse strand, counting down.
TTCATTCGTCACTCTCAATCATATGCATGTAAATGAGTGACAGCTCAAATTTTTTCAAAGTCTGCATGAGCACTGCATTAAGATTACCATTCGTGAACAGACGATTCTAATTGCAGGTTAGTAGTTGGCATGAAAGAAATTCCACCAGGGAGTAATCAAATAGGACTGAGTAATCCAGCAGTCTGAACCAGAATGGTGTATGTTGTGAAGCCTTGTGAATCAGGGGCATTATCTTCCAGTAAGTTCAGTATCAGTCAGTCTGAGGACAAGTCCCGAAGTTCCAGTTGAGCAGGGGCAGTTTGTTTGAGAAGCAGTTGATCAGAAGGAGTCTTCTCAAGACCCAATCAGGGGCAATTATGCAGAGCGCTGAGATTTGAAAGCAGATGCTTCCAATGGATAATCAGATCGGGTTGAGTCGCTAGAACGCTCATTCAGGGGCAAGTCATCGCAGAGAATGTTGAAATCAACTGGGTTGTTAGGTGTTTAATTGGAGATTGAATTCTTTTGTCGTGCAGATGTCGGGGCAAGTATTCTCGAAGTCTTCTCGTGGCGAGCTGTTCAGAGCAAGTACTCCCAAGAGTTAGATGGGGGCAAGTTGATTGTACTGGGGCAAGTTGTGCAAGATAGTCTTGTTATCCCCAGCTGAGTGCACTGGGGCAAGTTGTTCAAACAGGTCTGTTTATCCCCAGCCGAAGCTGAGTATCGGGGATCATGTCAATACCCTTATCAAAAACCTGAACCTTTCAGATAAGAAGGTCTTGTTGTCGTTGGATCATTATCCTACAGTTTAAACTTGTTGCGTGTCAGTAACCAGTCGTTTCCAAAGTCCAGTTCTCGCCTGGAAAAGTGGTAACCAGTTCTCGTCTGGCCCACCCTTTCGTAAGCATCAGTTCCCGTCCTGGTGCAGTTTATTGTAAGCAGCAGTTCCCGTCCTGGTGCAGTTTATTGGTAACCAATTCTCGTTTGGTCACCGTTTCTTCAAGTGTTGTATCAGTTCTCGCCTGGTACATGTCATCGCGTAATCAGTTCTCGTGTGTTTTAACCCGAGTGTTATACCAGTTCTCGCCTGGTGTACGTCAGCTTTCAATCAGTTCTCGCCTGGTTGTCTATACCTCAGTCTAACGGTTAAAACACAAAAAAAAACAAAAATCAATTTTCCTAACCCATTTTCCTATCAGTTCTCGCCTGGTAGTCTACCTTTGAATGCTAGTTCTCGTCTAGTATTTCCATATTTTCCACTGTGTACATAATCCATGTCTATTCTAAACCAGAAAAACAAAAAAAACCTAAAAGAGATCTGACACAATATTTCCCAATGACTCGCATGTTGTCAGGTTCCCCGATACGAAGCTCGACAGATACAGTGCTCCGAGTAATATTTGGATTCCTCGCAGATATTGTCAAATCAGAATTGTTACTCTTCAGCAGATGAAAGTTGCTTATTATCCCCGGAAGAGTCGAGATTACCCCGTATCAGAGTAGGATCAGGAGTATCTTCAGCAGATTAAGATCGATATCCTTGATAGTAGGAGCATTTCCAGCAGTGTGCTGCGCGTAATCAACCTCAGTTTGGGTCAATCCCCGCAGAGCGCAATCAGTTGCCAATGGTTTGAAGAAAGCATCCCCGAGCAGAGTTGTCTTTCTTTCCCCAGTGAAGTCGCCAAGCAGGGTTGCCTTTTCATTTCTCCAGCAGAACGGTTATCCCCAGCGGATTTGATTTCCCGGTTCCAGCATTTATTTTGCTGAGACAATGTTGTGACTTCAGTTCATCCCCAGTAGAGTTGGCATTGCCTTCGACATTTATTTTGCCAAGTGGTTTTCAGACCTGGTGTTCTCTGGCAGCTCGAGCATGCATTAGCATTTGCATATATCGTCATTGCATCTATCAAGCATATAGTATATCCATGCCGTCTGGGCCTCGCATTTTCAAACAGAACGCATAGCATTTACATGTCATATAGGACATTGCACCCTTATCAAGCATACGCATGTCGAAACATAGACCAGGATGGTTACCTATTGGATTTCGAATTTGTTCACCTGCAGAGTTGTTTGGTTAAGCTTCTCGTCTTCCCCAGCGGAGTGATTCTTCATTTGGTTGTTACGTCAGCATCGAAAAAAAAACAACAACAACAACAACAAAGATTGACATATATCAGACTTCTGAAGCTGCCCCCTTCGTCAAAATAGGTGCCAGGCAGTTCCATTCAGAATTCCCCAGGAGAATTGTCCTCAAGTTCGCAGTGAACTGTGAGTTGACCAGAAGGATCCCATAACAGAGATGGGAATCAAGGTGTTTGCTTTACGAAGCGTTATTTCAATACTTGTGGCGTCACACAGGTGTTGAAAAGGAGAAGAAAATTTTATCAGAAAATTGACCAGTTGTTGCCGTGACAACCAAACTTCAGTTTATTGGAAGCTATTCCTCAGGCAGCTTTGATGTATATTCTTGCGGTTGGCAAATTTCAGGGTTCCATTTGTATTCAACCGTCATCTACCTTGAATGTTTGAAGGCTGAGCGCTCTTCACCCATTCAGGTCGAAGCCGCTTGAATAGGGGCAGCTGTTGCACCCCAAAATTTGACCAACCGGGTCTCGTATCTGGCTCGATGTTTCGACGCATGACCGCATTCGCATCTGCATATTGCATACAGTGCATATTTTCATTTGTTTGATTTTATTGGGATCACAGCTCTTGTCTCGTGTTTCAGGTGTCTTTTATCAGTTTTAATAGGTAGAAACGATTTTTGGGATATTTCGGTGCCCGTTTATTTTTACCGATTATTTTTGTGTCGTTCGGTGCTCATTTTGTCCCTCTGGGAATTATGGTGATTTTTCTGGATTTTATTGGCATTTTTTAGGGTTTAATTAGCTTTTTAATCATTTGTAGAATTTAATAGGATTTTTTTTAATTCTCTTTAAATAGATTTTAAATTCATTTTTAGGGTTTTATAGGATTTTAAATAGATTTTAATTTTTTAGAGCATTAATAGGATTTTTTATAGTCTAAATAGATTTTTAATATAGAATTTTTCTTATTAATAAATAGTTTTTTTGTCGATAGAAATTAAGTGTTTTAATTTTAGATGCTATAGAGTAATATAGATTTTTCTTTTAGACTAGTTAAATTTTTGAATATATTTTAGATATAGAATTAATAGGTTTTCTTTTATAGAAATTGAATAGAATTTAATAGAATTTTTAGAATATAATATGGTTTTTTCATTTTTTAATGGATAAATAGATTTTTCATTTTCTTTTATAGATTGTAAATCATTTGTAAATAATATAGTCCTTTTTTAGAATTTAATATAGGTTTTTATTAGGATTTTATTAGTAAGGAGTTAATTAGTTTAATTGAGTTTATTTTAGGTTAATCAGAATTAATAGAGTTTTTTAGATTTAATTCAGAATTAGTAGTTGATTAATTGGGCTAATGCAGTTTTTTGGAGTTTCTAATTCATTTTCGTTTTGGGCCCAATGCAGCCAAGGCCCAGGTTAATTCAGTTTTTGACCAGAATTGTCCAAAGAGTTTCCAGTTTGGTCCACCATTCTCCAGCACCGTCCAGAAGATTCCAGAACACGCCAGAGCTTTTCAGCTTTAAATAGTAGACGCCACGTGTTGCTTCAGGTCGGTCCCACGCTTCATGCGTCCACCATACGCCACGCGTCTCCCCAGACTCTCTCTCTCTGCCACACCACCCAACAGGTGGCAGGCATGCAGCCTCCCTATCCACTTTCTTCCCCACGTGGCGACCGCACAACATCTCACCGTCCAATCTCGCCGGCCGGCCTGCATGGCCGGCGGCCACCACCAACCCCCGCCGGAAACATCAAAATTCCCAGAAACCTCCTCTCTTCATCTTCATCTCCTTCAACCTTCATCAACCTCAACCCTAATCTTCATCTTCCTCCTCCCGGTGGCCACCATGAACCTCCATCTCCGATCAAGCTCCACCAACCTTCATCATCGACCCTAAAAACCCAGAAAAATCCAGAACGATGAACATCATCATCATCTTCACGCATTTCCCAGAAACTTCATCAAGAATCCCAGAAATCCAGAAATTCCAGAACGCGCCTTTGATTTTCACCTCGCATGGTCCTCAATCTCAACGAATCTTCATCGTTCTCACAAGATCATCCAGAGCCTTCAAGAACTCATATGTTCTTCAAGTTGTTTTTTCCAGAAAACTTCTAAGAAGCTTCATCAGGGATTTCCCAGAACACTGTTAACGTCTTCAAGCCGCTCGGAGTTGTTACGAATCTTCATCCGTCAACGTCCTCAGATTACTCCTCGCGCCTTCAATCTGCAACAGGATCTTCGCGTTCATGAAGATCGTCAGCAACAAGAAGAACAAATCTTCGTCGTGGCTCCTGGAAATCACCAGAACGCCTCCTTTGTAGATCAAGATCTCTCAGGATCTTCAAGGCTTCAGAAAATCCCAGGCCCTTCATCGTTGAATCCACCATCAACGAATACCAAGAATCGTTAGCATTCAACATCAAGAACCCTGAGAATCATCAGGCCAGTTTGTAATGAGTGAGATCGTTGGGGATCACAAGGTACAGAATGCTTGATTCTATGGTGAGAGAGTCGGTGGGAAGAAAACGATTGAGTGCAAGACGAAGAACAAGGTGGAACGGAGGAGACGAGGAGAGGGAGGTCGCGGCGGCGCTAGGTTGACGGCGGCAGGGAGAGTGAGAAGAAGTCTAGGGTTTTCAGACCCTGAGAGTGAAGAGAAGGGAGGAGAAGGTTGAGATTGGGCCGGGCCCAATAGTTTTTTGGTCAACTCCCTCCCTCACGTTTTTGGGCAAGTTCTGGGCCTTGGGCCTTACTGTTTTTTCTTGCCAACACCCAGATTACTCACGCACCTCCCCACGTTTTTTCTGGCTGAAGCCAGTTATTGGGCTGGGCCCAATCCCAGTTTTTTTTATTTTCTGTTAACACCCTTGTAGACAGTTACACCCCCAACCCTCTTTTTTTTTTTCCTTGTATTTTTTATTTTTATTCTTTTAAAGATTTGAGAAGAAATAGAGAAAAATAAAAAAGAAATATTTGAAAAAATAGAAAAGAAAATATTAAAAGAAAATAGAAAAAAGAATTGAATTGAAAAGGAAAATATGGAGAAAATATTCAAAAAGAAATAGAGAAAAGAAAATGTTGAGAAAAATAGTGAGAAAATATATGTGAAAAAATAGAGAAAATATTTTGAGAAAAAGAGAAAAATATGTTAAAAGGAAAAGAAGGAAAAAGAAAAAATATTAAAGTGTCGATTTAATATTTTTAGAGTTCATTTTCTTTAGGTGTATTTTCATAGGAATTATTTTCCGATTTTAGAGGTAGTTTAGAGGCCCATTTGTTAGGGGGCTATTTTCATTCGATTTTTCAGGATAGAATAGGATAGCATTTCCTAGGAGATTTATTTCAGTATTCAACTCATTGTAATCATTTTTCAGAGATTAATAAAACGAGATTTGAGCTGTGGTCCCGAAGTAGCCGAACTACAGCTGCTCTGATTCTTCGTACCAGACGAAGATATGTAGGCATAGGATGCGATATCCTAGCGAGCACACTAACGACTGACTTTGTTGTTCTCTCGCGGCTGTGCGATCGAGACTTTCCCGTTGACGACTAATTGAGTACCCTTTTTCTCTCTTGCCCGAGTGTATTTGAGACCAAGCCGTAGCTTTGACCATAGGTTCCCGACCCTGCGAAACCAGTTGTTTTTCTCACTGCTGCGTGAGAATGTTTGTTTAGCCGTAGTTAGTCTGAACTACGTAAAGCTCTGATCTTCCATGCAGTGGAAGTACGTAGGCACAAGATGCGAGGTCTTGGAGAGCCAATTTTCCCCGTAGTCCCGAACTACGTTGACTCTGACTTTCTCTCTTGAGAATACGTAGGCATAGAGTGCGACGCTCTATCGAGTCAATTCCCTTCCGTTTAGATTTAGCAGCCGTAGATAGATTGTTTTGCATCCAGTAGACAACCCAAGCAAGCGTGGATCCCGTCGAGTACGACGGACGTGAGGGGTGCTAATACCTTCCCCTTGCGTAACCGACTCCCGAACCCAGGCTATGGTTGCGATGACCATACCTTTTCCCCGTTTTTTGCGAGGTTTACTTCGAGCGTTTCCTTTCCCGCTCTGAGGGATAAATAACGCACGGTGGCGACTCTTCTGTCAGCCGGCGCCGATTTTCGCAGTAGCGACAACTGCGTTGATGAAAACTATTCTTCCTCCAATGGACAAATGTCTACCCTTCCAAGAATTGAGCTTTTGACGAATCTTGGAAAACATAGGATTCCAAGAAACCAATCTCCTTGGATTAATTCTAACAGAAATGCCTAAAAAATTAAAAGGAATGGATTCAGTTCCGCAACCTAAAAAGGAAGACGTCGCTTGAAGAAAATCCTCCTTCAAATTAATTTTGAATGTAACGCCCCAACTTATTATTTAAATATTTTATTTAATTGTTGCGTGATTTGACCTTTATATGAGAATTATGATATTTTTAGAGTGAAGGGCTAATTTGATAATTTACTAATTACCAGAGTTAAGAGTTGTGGGAGTAGGTAAATATTATTATTTTAATTATTACTTAATTTCTTGATAATAAAATAAAATATAATAGGATGTGGAGGATTGTGATTAAATAATTATTTAATCGAATATTTATTTAATTTAAATATTTATTTGATTTAAATAATTATTTAATTTATTAAATAAAAGAAAGGGCCAATAATGTGATTAACGGAAAATAGAGGGTAGAAGGAGAGAGAATTAGATTTATTTGGGCAAAAACCATAATTTTGAAAAATGAGCCCATATAAATACTAAAAGTTGTGACAAAATTAGGTTATAATTCAATTTTTTCTGAACGTAAAAGAGGCATAGATTTTTTGGGATTGTGAAGGTTTGGGCGAGGAATCAAAGGGTTTTTCAGGGAGATCAACTTTATGGAAAATTTGAGGTAAGGGGGAAGATTGTCCACACTTAGATGGTTTCAATCTTACAGGATAGTTAGTGTTCATTGCCCTCCTATCAATGCCCTTAAAAATTTTGATAGGATTTTCCTAATTTTACTTTTTATTAATTATGAGTTACATTGTTTTCTTGCCTATGATTGAATCATGTGACATGTGTGTTACTTTGTGTTGCTCTCATTGACATTAGTGGGGTATTCGGGACAAATCCCCTTGTGGTATCTATACCTTTGGAGGTGATAACCTCGTATATGGTGTGATTTGCATTATTATCCTTTTTGTTGATTTGGTTGATGTTCTGTTAAACCTTACCACGAGGTTTCGAACGACTATGTTAGGGTCGTTTGATTTCCCATTATCTGATTTTGGAATTTGAAATGTTTTTTCCAATATTTTTCCTAAGTCGTTGGTCTTTCTAAATTTTTCCTCAAAATTTTCTTAAGGCGAGAATATAAACCTATAACATTTGAATTCCTATTATCAATAGTTAACCTTCTCTGTTTTGGGGCGGTTGGGACTCAATGGAGCGAATTGGGCGAGTTTTGGGATATGTTTAATAGAATAAAAAAAACACAGAAAAAGGCATGTAGCTAATGCGATAACTTCCTTTTGAAATAGATAAATTGGGTTTAAGACCTCTAAAAAATTATCACTTTACTAGTTTTTATATTATAGGCATAGTCAATTTCAATCTTGCATTGGTCATCATATTTCACGCGTAACTTGAGTTTGGTAAGTCCTTTTAGGATGTCGTCAGTTATACTAAAAATAGGGCTTAATTATCTTTCAAACTAGAATGTTTCATAATTTTATCATGAGTATATAATTTTCCCTGACCTTTGGTCTTGATAGCACCGGGAGCTCCGAGAGGACCTGTTTGAGGTGGCAAAGAGCCTGTTCGCATTCCTCAGTCCAGTCGAACGCGGCCTCCTTGTGCAATAGTTTATAGAAGGGGAGGGTGTGTTGTGCGGACTTGGTGACGAATCGTGACAAAGAGCGAACATCCTGTTTAGTGACTGGAGAAACCTCTTTGTGTTCGGAGTGACAAACTCATAGAAGACTTGGCACTTGTTCGGGTTGGCCTCTATTCCTCGTTCCGTTAAGTAGAAGTCGAGGAAATTTCCTACTCGCACGCCGAAGGTACACTTGTCGAAGTTGAACCTTATTTTGCACTTCTTCGCTGTTCCGAAGACTTTCCGGAGGTGAGCGGTATGGTCGACCTCGTCTCGTGAATTCATGATCATGTCATCCATGTAGACTTTGAGCATGTCGCCGATTTCTCCTTGGAAGACTTTGTTACTCATCCTTTGATAGGTCGCCCTAGCGTTCTTCAGGCCGAAAGGCATTGCGTTGTAATAGTAGTTGCCCGACTCGGTCATGAAGGTCGTATGCGGGTTTTCTAAATTCACCATGGGGATTTGATTGCATCCCGAGTATGCGTCCATGAATGAAAGGAGTTTGAAACCTGGAGAATTGTCGATGTTAGGCAACGAGTAAGCGTCTTTGGAACATGCCCGGTTGAGATCGGTGTAATCAACGCACATTCTTCATTTCTCATTAGTTTTTTAAACAAGTACAACGTTGGACAACCAGGTTGTGTAACAGGCTTCCAAAATAAAATTTTCCTCTAGGAGCTCTTTTACAGCTTTTTCAGTAGCCTCCAATTTCTCGGGAGATTGGTTACACCTACGTTGAACTATGGCCCTAGAGGCTGAATATATGGAGAGGTGACGACATGCTACGTCAGGCTGGAGCCCAGGAATCTCGGCAGCACTCCATGCAAAGAGGTCTTCATTCTCATGGTGGCAGGCTTTGAGTTGTTTCCTCGCTAGGTCGGGCAGGCCATTGCATATCTTTACACCTCTTTCTGGGTTATCTCTTAGCATGATGAGCTCGAAGTCTTCGTTAGGGATAGGACGTGTTGGATGAGAGAGTTGTCCGTTGTCCTCTGGCGGCATGTTCTCAGGGTATTTTCCTTGTCCCTGTTTTCCAGAAAAATGACTGCCGAGGTCGACGAAGTTGACGTGCGGGAGGGGCTTTGGCTCCTTAGTTCGAGCTGGACAGTTGGTCGATTTAGGGGAGACGTTGGTGGAGTTGGGTCCTTTAGTGCCGCCTCGAAGCATCTTCTAGCTGTTTCAATGTCTCCGTGGAGGGTGACGACCCGCCCTTTGGTTGTGTAGTACTTCATCTTCAGGTGGACTGTCGATGGTACTGCGATCATCTCGGCTAGGGTTGGCCGTCCCAGGATGCACTAATACAACGAAGGACATTCGATCACCAGAATGCGAATCTTCACCTATATGGCCGTCTCCTTCGCCCTGAAGGTGATGAGTAGCTTCATGTATCCGCAAAGCTTAGTAGTCGTGTCGTTGAAGCTCTGGAGGTTAGAGCTTACGTATAGGGTCAAGTGGCTCTCGTCCAGCTGCAGGGTGGTAAATAGATGGGCGTACATGATGTCCATCGAACTTCCTTGGTCGACTAGGATTCGGCGGACACCGAACTACATTGTCCCTATTTGCCATTTGTGATCTGATAAGGAGGGGAATGCTGGCGTCGGGTGCCCCTCTAGGGAGCTCCTCGAGATAAAAGGTGATCGGGTTTGATTTCCCTTTGAACTTGTCGAGGGTAGCGTTCATCTTTGAGCTCTTGTCGATGAGCTCCTCAAATTTTCTTTTGACGGACCCGGCCGACAGCTGGCTGGGTCCCCCACCCGATATCACCATTATGGTCAGGAAGTGCTCCCATAGGCTGAGGGAGATCAGTGCCCTGGTGGGCTCGCTGAAGAAGAAGTCCTCTGGTCGGGAGACGCATAGGGCCACCTGCAGTCCTGCTTCATCGGAGGGAATTAACGCCTCATTGACCTTCTTCGCCTCACGGGCCTCAGGTCGGGGAGCTTCTCCTTTTCAGGTGTATTATTTCAGATGCCCCTCTTTGATTAAAATCTTGATTGCATCTTCGAGGTGAATGCAATATTCCATCACGTGTTTGTGGCTCTAGTGGAACCGACAGTATTTGGACTTGTCCTCATTGGGCTTTGAGATTGACGGTTTTAAGAATCGGACACCGCCCCTCTGAAACTCTGAATTGATACATTTGGCCAGGATGCGCTTGCGGAGAGCTATGAGTAGCGTGTACTCAGTAAACTGACCTGCAGGACCCCTCTGCCCGTGGGGGAGATCTCCGCGCCTTTTTTGCTTGTGTCGTCGAGAAGGAGCAGGCGGGGCTTCTTCATGCCTCGCGCTTTTGGGGGCTTTGTGGTTGTGCCCGACCCAAGCGGTGTTTGCGACCTCTATCTCCTCATACTCAATGTGTGACATAGCCATATGGAGGAGGGCGTTCAGAGTAAGGGGGCGTGCGAGACCGACGGTTTTGGCGAAGTCAAAGTGTGGCCTTATGCCCCTTTGGATCAGGAATTTATTCATGTCATCTATCATGAACACTTGGACAGTCTCGTGATTGAACCTCTCAATGTAGTCTCTAAGAGGCTCGTTCTTCCCCTAAAAATGGCTTCCAGGACCGCCACTGTCTTCGGTGGCATCGGGATGCTGTGAAGTGCCTGGAGAACTGGCGATTCAGTTTTCCCTATGAGGCGATAGAGTCAGGCGCAAGGCGCTGGTACCATGCCATGGCCCCTTTCCTCAAGGTGGTAAGGAACAGTCTGCACTTGATACCTCGCCGGACGTTTTTATAGTCCAACATCACGTCTATGCTTTCGATGTGGTCGTCCGGGTCAGTCGTCCCATCGTAGGTTTTCAGGATTGAGGGTTTTTCCATCCCAGTGGGCAACGGTACTTCCCTGATGGCCCTGCACAGTGGTGAGGGTGAGGCTGAGTCCAGGCGGTTTCTTCACCGGCGTGGGCTCTTCGGCTGGGCCCTCGGTCTGGAGGAGGTTGCAGCTGCTTTGTTATTTTTTGGAGCTAGGGAGTGTTACTCTTATTGAGGAGGGGACTTGTCCCTCTTGTGAGATATCGTAGGCTGGGGTCGCTCAAGGTGGGGATGACGCCATGTCGGTCGAGGCGATGGGCTCCTGGAGTCCTCCACGTACCGTGTCTGTTGTGAAGGAGGCGAGGGAGTGAGGGACGCCTGGTGAAGGTGTCTCCGCGGGGGAGAGAGGCTGACATAACATTATCGATGGTGTCTCCTCGGGGGAGATAGGCTGACAGAGTGTCATCGACCGTGTCTCCATGGGGGAAGAGATGGACTGGGGGAAACTGGGCGACGGTGTCTCCGCGGGGGAGAGTGTGACATTTGCTCTCTCTTGAGCATCCTTATTTGTTCTTTCTTCCCGAATATCATCAAGTTGGTTTGATTGATCGCCGCGAACAAGGACGTGACGGTAAGGTCGGCGCCCGCCGGAGTCAGAAAGGGCTGGTAGACAGTCGGGTTGTCTAAGTGTTGGACGGTGTTGAAGGTCGCGTATTCTGAGAAGGGGGAGGCGGTGTGTCCATCCCTATGGTCACCTTCCTCGTTGTGGGCGACCGTGTTGGGGTTGTGGTCGTCCCCGTTGGGAAAGGGGGTAACGGCAGATCCTGAGGCATTGTTATTGTGTGGGCTGACCATGATTAGACTGGAAGTTAAAGGTTGATTTCACTTTAGTTCTTGAACTTCTATGCTCGGACAGGAGAAAGAACGGGGAAGCTGAGGTTCCCATAGACGGCGCCACTGATCTCACCCGATCAAAAAGGATTAATGGCCTGCCACGCATCGTTGAATTGCAACTTTCACCGAAGTTAGGGAGAAAGAGGGGGTGTACCTGCAAGGCACTTCGATGCTTAAGTGAGTAAAGGATCAAAGTGTGAGAGAAAATACAGAGAAATAGGTGTAGCGAATAAGATACATGAACCTCTAGTGAAAGAGGGTATTTATAGAGAGACCCCAGTGCAGGGCCAACTGTTACTTGCATTGGACCAGACTACCAGGCCCAAACTAAGTAACTATCAGAGCTTACGTGGCATAGTGAAGAACAGTACGTGGTCTTCACCCTAGATCAACTGCCCTGTGATCTTCGGAAGGTGGGCTGACTAACTCTTTTGGAGGTGGGTAGTTTCCTGATGATGTGTCCCTGCGTGAGGGAACACGTGGGGGAAACGTGTGAGTCTGCCCTTCAAAGAATTCATTTGCCCGACATATGTGGCTCGTGCCCGACATGGGAGGATTGGGCCTCCCCGACATAGTGTTGGGTTGGGCCTGCCTGGCTGGGGGGCAGGCCCCAGCCCAATCCAGAACATTACCCGTGGAAATCTCTGGAAGAATAGGCATTATGCACCATACCGTCTAATCCTTCATCTGCAAAAATAAATAGAAAAATAGAGAGAGGGCCCCCCTTTCTAAGACCCATTTTCACTTGAAAATTAGAAGTTGGACTCCTGTTGACTAAAACGGACATAGAGATTTTAAAAACTATATCCTCCATCCATTAGATCCATTTAGAGTTTAAGTTCATCCTAGACAAAATATATCTAAAATAGTTATGCAAAACAGAGTCGAAAGTTTTTTAAAAGTCCACCTTGATTAAAAAAATACTCTTTTTATGTCTTTTGGTAAAATCTATTACTTCATTCACCACAAGGATTCCATCTTGGATATATCATTGAGAAATGAAAGCGAATTGAATCTTGGATATCAAATTTCCTAAATACTTCTTGTGTCTAGAAGCTAACAACTTAGATAAAAACCTATAGAGGTTAGAGATCAAGCAAATAGGTTTGTATTCCTACAAGTTTTGCAAATATCTAGCATTAGGAATCAAAGTCGAGAAGGAAGGCGTAATAGATTTTGGAGTCTCGCAGAAGACTGGAACTCATTGACAAAATTGATAACATAGTCCTTTAAAAATCCGCAACATTCCTTGAAGAAAAAAAGATTGAAATTGTTGGAACCGAGACTTTTGTCTCTAACATTTTCCCAAATAACTCTCTGACCTCTTCTTCACATAAAGGGAGTTCAAGGGAATTAGCTTCCTCTTAGGATAACTAATTGAAATTGACTCCTTCCAAAAGGGGTCTCTTCAAATTGGGCACTTTGAACATATCTTTAAAGTGCTTCCTAACTTCATACTTTACATCGTCTACTTGATGAATCCTCCCATTTTGAGTTCTAAGACCAGTTATGGAGTTTCTATGGTATCTTTGATCCAACGATTTATGAAATATCTAGAGTTCAAATCTCCTTATTTGATCCACCAGTGCTTTGAATTTTGGTGCAAAATGTTCTCCTTTTGATTAATCGCCTCTCAAACCTCAGAGGAAGCTTCAATCCGGTTTTGAACCACCTGGAAAAAATAATAAGAGGTACTATTAGAAACCAAGATATCAAGATCATTCAACACCTTAATCGACTTATCCACATTTAGGTCAAGGATATCTAACACCTCAGAGTTCCACTTTCTTAAATGAAATTTTAGAACTTTCAATTTTTCCTTCAAAATGAAACCCTCTCTTCCTTAATAATTGTCGAGACCTAACAATTTGAGACAAAAAGCTTGAAGTTTTTATGCTCTACCCAGTTGCTGAAAATTTTGAAAGGTTTAAGACCCTAGTTAGAATTTGATCCTCTGATCCAAATAGGGATATGGTCTAAAAGCTCCCAGCTGCCTACGAATTAATTAACAACATTCCAAGCTGAAAGTAAAGATTCAGATAGAAGGAACATATCAAGCCTACTCATTGCACTACCATTTATTTTGCACCACATCAACTTTCCTCCAAAAACAGCTAAATCAACAAGACCCACTTCCTCAATAAAACCACTAAATTCATCCATCGCTAATATATTAATTTGCAAGCTTCTTCCTTTCCTCTCATTCTCATTTTTAATGAAGTTTAAATCTCATCCCAAACACCAATCCCCTTGAGGCAGTTTATTCTTAAAATCATATAGTTGTCTCCACATCTTTCTTTTGTTCGAGAAAATATGAGTGTCCTTTTATGTTGTGTGGTTATCTGTTATCGAATAAAAAATGGAAATTTAATGTCATTTGTGGTTTACATAACCATGATCTATGTGTCAAGTTAGATGGGTATCCAATTGCATGTCGTCTAATGTCAAAAGAGACATACACGCGACTATACGGTTCAAAACAAAATTATGATGCAATATATGAATCTCTTGTATTAGTGGACCAGCACCGACGGATAAATGGATGTGTTTCCCTGAAATGGGTCATCTTATATATAGTGCGTATGAAAGAATGTGTATTGATCTTACAAGATACGATTTGTCCATAACTTTTTTTACAATTCACATTGCCCCACATCCAAATCCTGATGATCATATTATGTGTATCAGGTAGCTTTCAAAGTCATGACACTTTGTTTAAGTTTATTTGAAATCAGAATGCCCTATATCACTAACATCACCAAAGTGGACATCTCATTCGTCCATAAAAGTAGAGAAATGGTCGAATCATTTTTTGGAAAGGATGAAAGAGTTCGCCAAATTGAGCGAGATTGAGAGAGACTAAAATAAACAAAAGTCAAAGGCGGTGCCTCCCATAGATATGGTCGGTAACATTTATTTTGGTTCATTTTACTATTTGTATATAATATCGTATTAATATTGATGGCGCCAAATATATGCATTTTCAAAGAAATTTGCACATGTTTCAGTTTTCCAAAAATTTTAATTTTTTCTGTCCAAAACAGGTTATGCTTCTCACTATTCTGTGTTGCTGCAGTGTTGCGTGTTTTCGAAGATGCATCTCCGGACACACCCAAATTGTTTCAAGAAAATACAAACAGGGTGGAATTTTGAGGTTCATATTGGCCTAGAACTTGTATAAATATGAACTCCCATTTCATTTTTTTACACCATTACATTACATCTGAATGATCGCCATTTGGAATAGTGGAGATGTCTACTTCAACGCGGCAGAGCCATCAATTGCATTCAAGTTCATTGAGTATACGCCTCTTGATGATCTGAATATTATACTAGAAGAACTCCTACCATACGATAACAATAGAAAAATTGTGAATCTCAAGTACCTTTCACACTCATCTGACAAAGAAGGGAACATTAACTTCAACAACTTCGAGCTCACGACTGTTGCAGATGTAAGGATTATGTGGAATATATTTTTCCATTACAAAAACAAATTTTTGATCGAGCTGGATGCCAAAATAGAGATATGTCAAAGATATTGTTAGGATGATGAAACATCCACCTTGACGCTGATATGTTTCATCTATATTTGTCTGATTATTTACATAATGTTTCATCTTTTAAGTTATCAATTTTAATTTTAACTTCAATATGCATTAATGTGCATTTGTGTTCTTGAATATGTGTTTGAGTACATTTCAAAAGAGCATCTCCGAAATCAAACAAAATGTCATTTGGAGTGTTGTAATATATATATATATATATATATATATATATATATATATATATATATATATATATATATATATATATATATATATATATATATATATATATATATATATATATATATATATATATATATATATATATATATATATATATATATATATAATATAATTTTTATTTTTTAAGAGGCGTTTAGAAATATATCTATTAAATTTAAAAATATTTTAAGATTTTTATTAGGAGATTTAACCATTCCTAAAATTAAAAGAGATTTATTGGAACTAGGAGAGCCTTCAAGATAAAAATTCTTCAATTTCCTAGGCTTTATAGATTTATTTTTTCTTCGATTTCATGTATATATAAAAAATCAAAACGGTTCTAAATTATATACCACATGTTGTAAAATTAATATTGATAATATATGATGTTAAAATACACTTGTTGAATAATGCATGATAAACAATTATTAATATGATTGAAGTATTAGATTAAATCTTTTTTTATTCTATCACATACTTCAGTATTTAAGGTTTTCAATGGAAAAAATACAAATAAAATCATTTCGATGTGACGGTAAAAGGACCTAATCTATTTATTTATAAGTAACAATTTAGTATATACTTTTTACACAAATCAAAATTAATATTTAAAATTTATTATCATTGTTAAGTTAAGCATCTTCGAATAGATTACATTTGCAACATCAATCCATTTTATAAAATATAAAATTACTTTTGACTTGATTGTAGCCCAAAATTTTTTTAAAAATATTTCTAATAAGAAAAACTTTTAAATATATATTTAATAATTTAAAGTTTTGAATAGAGATTAGCATTAAATTCGTTTATATACTCCTCTATCACAAATTATAAATTATTTTATTAAAAAAAACTATCTTAAATTATAAATCACTTTATATTTTTAATACAATATTAATAATTTCTTTTTTAATATATTTTCAAATATTTATTATTATATATATTTTTAACTCTTTTAATTCTCTATTTTATATAATTATGAAGAACATTATTATAAAATTATACATAATTTAATTTTTTATAAAATAATAATTAAGTTTCTTAATACATCAGAAATATAAAAATATTTTATAATTTATGAAGAAATGAATAATCGTTTACGGTTCAATATGACCAACTTGCTCTCTCATATTAATATTATTTTAAATATGAATTAGACATAATGAATAATAAAAATTAAAAGGAAAATGTTAACTTGTGCCCTTGGGGCACATGTTAAGAAAACCACTTATAGTAAATTTACATTGGAAAAAACGATTTAAAAATTAATTTTATACTTTAATTAAAGTTTATACACAATTTCCAAGATAACGTTTCTTAATTTAGTTCTTAACATGTGCCCCAAGGGCACAAGTTAACATTACCCAAATTAAAAACATGAGAGAGAAATTACCTGTGAAATTAATTATATTATTCCAGTTTGCTGCGACTTTTCCTGCAAAAGTTAAAGTTACCTGCGGTATTACCTGCGAATTTAGCTGTTATACTTGCGCCTTTTTCCTGCGACTTTTAAATGCGATTTTACTGCGACTTTTTACTGCGACTTTTTCCTACGACTTTTTCCTGCGACTTTTCCTACTATGTTAATTATCACGGAGGTTTTAGCTGGAAACGAATAAGCTAAGGAAAAATCGCAGGAAACGTGTTTCCTGCGGAAATTTTGTCAAAATCCGCAGGTAAACTGTGTATTTCTAGTAGTGATTGTAATAGTTAGAAAGTGTGTTGCTACACGCAAGAAAAAAAATTTAAGTGAAAATTATTCTTTGAAATTTGTTTTTGAAAACAATATTTTTTCCGTGTTTCATTTATTTTGCAAGGGTTTGACAAGTCTAAGAAAATCAATTTGCAAGTTAACAAGACATTTTGTCTAAGAAGCAAGATGCCACCACATGTGGGGTCGCTAGAAAGTCTAATTTGATTTTTAGTGATTTGTTTTAAATTTGAAAAAGATTGTGTATTTCAAGTTTTTTTAGGAATTTAATTTTTATTTCAAAACTTGTACCACTGAATACTCCTTTAGTTTTTATAAAACATCATTCAGTTTGTTTTATAAATTTAAATTTTGTTGAAAATTGTGTATTATTTAATAGTTTTTTTTCCAACTAATTTATACACATGTCTTTAATAATGTTTATGCATGTTTAAACTAAAAAATTTTGTCGTGGTCATTTATCGTTGGTTGTAAGTATAAGTGGTTAATGTTTCACATTATTTATGAATAGGTGGAACGTTGAATTTATAAAAAAGAAGATTCATATTATTACTTTAAAGTTTTGAATTAAGATGTGGTGTCTCTCTCTTGTGATCTTGGAGTATTAATCTTTTTTGTACTCCCGACTTTTCGGACACTCCCCGACATTGGTATCCGTTAGATCCTATTATAGAATATGGGTACTCATACTTATGGGGGAGAATGTTGAATGTAAATATGAGTGGTTAAAATTCCACATTACCAATTAATGAGATGAATGTTAGATTTATAACATAGATGACTAATTTATCTAACATCTTAAGATTTTGAGTTGAGATGTAGTGTTGCTCTCTTGTGGTCATTGAGCATTAGTATTATTGGTGTTCCTTACTCTCCCGGATATTGTTAACACTTATTACTAAAGTGATTTCAAATACAATAAGAAGTAGATTATGGTAAAAAAAAATTTCAAAATTTTAATTAAATTTGATCAAATTTAAGATATATTAAAAAAATTAGTATAATAAGAGAATTAGAGCGGAAAAATAAATAACAAGAAATTACAAAATAAGAAAAAGGAAAGAATAGGGTAGTGTTTGTATTGTTTTGTCCTAAAATTATGAGACCTACTCCAATCTTCAAAGATCACTCCTTAATATTTCATTTTATAAGTAAGAAAAGAGTGAAGAAGAATTTTATTGTCTTTTTAAAATAAATACAAGTCCTTCTTTTATTATAAAATATTAAGTCAAATAAGGAAACTTTTGAAGGTCTTGATTCACTCCATAATCAATTACGATGCAATTATAATCAATTATGGTTAGCAAAAATAGAAAGCTTTGTTTGGATATGAAGGAGTATAATTTATTATAAGGTTTTTATAGAGGATTACTAAGCAAAATTGCCTCATAATCAACTAAATAACTTTCATAATTAATTATTGATTGAATTTCTTAGATAATCAATAAAAAAAATTCATGATCGATTATAAGTCGGTTTAAAACATTTTGGGTCAATCAAAAGTTATTTTAGAATATCTTTTGAAAGTATATGAAGTATGAAAAAGAATTTTTAGTGTGTGTTTTTTTTTGTTATGGATCTGGTTTTAAATTGCAAACCACAACCGCAATTGCAGTCGCAATATTACTAATGTGATAGTCTTTACAACTGCATCGGGCTGTAATTATATTCTGATTTGAAATCATGCATCCCTCCATATTAGGAACCGCTTTAGACTATTCACCCAAATTTCTTCAAGTATTTTTGCCAAAACTTAAAATTTAGAATCCAAACTCATTGTACTTCTAAAAAATCTTAACATTAAGTGGTTTAATGATGTGTTTTAATCTCTTCTCAATCAAAATTTATGTCACAATAGCCACAATGTGCATCGCAACAACTGCAATTACCATAATCATAACACTCACAACCGTAAGGACATTCGTGACCGCAACCGCAATTTAAAACTATAATAATGACCTTATAACTTTGAGAGCGACACCTTTAAAATTATATTTTTGATCCTATAGAAAAATAAAACAATAGAGCACAACATCATAGAAAAGTTTTAACATATAAAATAGTTTCTTAATGATGTTTTTTTAGATTTTGATTCTTTTGAACCAAACATCAGAGAATTCTCATTTTTTTTATTTGATTCAAAATTTCTTCTTCACTTTATAATGTTTATAATATTTTTTTTATCCCTTTGTCATCGCCAATACATGTTATACTTGTTCATCACGTAGAATTACATTAGGCATAGTCTAGACATGAAACATGTGAGGCTAATAGTTGAAGTTGTTGATAAGTGGAAAGGAAAATTGTCATGTGATCCAAAATATAACCAAAGTAAGGGGAAAATAATTGATTCAAGGTGCTGGAAAGGAGAAATTCATTCACTTGATGAGTTATGAATAAAAGTTGTTAATATCAAATCTAAATGCAGGTACTCCATTTTACAAAAAGTACTGGTCCCAGGTACTGGTACGTATACGGTACGCGTCTATTACGTATCGAGATTGCACATTTTTTTTAAAGTCGGTAATCAGTGAGTACACATTGGACACTACAAAAAAATTGTTTGTTAGCACGTGATATTCACATAACAACGTGAAAAATCACGTCACAAATTGATTTTAGCGACGTGATTATTCACGCGGTATGAGCACGTGTGGCAACTTTGTTGCCACGTGATTTTCACGTCACAACAAAATAAAACGGAAGTTGAAGGCGTAGCAAAAAGGTGGCAGACATATGTAAGAATGTTGGCACGTGATATTCATATAACAAGTTGTGACGTGAATTTCACGTGAAAAGTTGCGGCGTGAATACCACGTGACTAAGTATTTTTTAATTAAAAAAACTGATTTATTTTATTACACGTTTAATAATAATAATTTATATTTTTAATTATAGTTCAATATATTTTAATTTATATATTATAGTTTAAAATTTTAATTATAGTTTGTTTTTTTTAATCATTTTAAAATACAAAATTAATAATACATTTTTTTAATAATAACTTAAATTGAAAAATTAATAAGTATAAATACCAAAAATTAATAAATATGAATAAATACCAAAATTAAGAATACAATTTTTAAATAAAAAGTGTATAATATACTAAAGTGTAATTAATATTTTACAAAAATGAAAAAAGTAGAATTAAAATAAATTCTTCGTATCAATCCGGATTGGGAAAGTCGTCAAGGTTAAAATCATCGTCATCGTCGTCATCCATCTGTTGTTGACCACCAACTCCTTCATTTTCAACAACTGGATTACCGCCACCTTGTGATTGCATAAATTACTGCATCATCTCCTCTATATCAGTTTGTCTCTTATTCATTGCCTCTATCTGACATTGTTGCTCTTCCATTAGAGCCTTTAGTGTCGAATCGCGTCTCGCCTCAATTAGCACCAGTTGTCTTACTGTTTCTAGCATTTCGGAGGTCAATTGTGGTGGATGTGACGTTCCTTCACCATCTCCAACTCTTTGAAATAGAGTTATGTCCCCTTTTCTCATACCATCGGCCAAAACTCTAGCACCAAATAAACATCCATTTGGTCCCTTTCCGCCAGTTACTAAATCCCAAATGTAAAAATCTACTTGTGGATTAAGCGGCTCGGAACCTCTTAGAGTATGCTGAGTATTTTCTACCAAAAATTGTGTGAGAAATACCTGATAATCCTCTTACACATACAATAAAAAAAATTAAGTTAAATATAACTTAAATGGTTTAAGTTAAGGATGAAGGTACTTACTGGTATGGGTAACTAGGTCCCCCAGTCTGCTGATATGGATAACTAGGGCCCCCAGATGGGCTAATAAAAGTTGGTCCCCTAGATGGGCTAATAAAAGCTAGAGCCCCATATGGGCTAATAAAAGTTGGAGCCCCATATGGACTAATAAAAGTTGTATACTCCTAAGGGGGGAGTAATGTCATGAAAGGGTGATAACTAGTCATTGACATAAGATCTACCCGACTCTGCGGGAGAGGACACGTGGCCGAATGAGGTGTCTGACATACTACTACTCTCGAATGTTGGGACTTCTTACCCTTACCTTTATTAGATCGGGGTGGCATTTTACCTATTTATAAAGAATACACATTTAATATATATTCATGAACAACATAAATATTAAATCTTAAAAAACACAATCACATAGATATATATTCATTAACACGTTCAATACAAGGTTTCATCAAGTTAAAGTACAAAAAAAATTATGCAAAATCTGCATGCTCTTCATCTATAGCATTATCATCATATGATGTGATACATCCTCAGATCCAAACTCTTCATGCTCGTCGTCCACTTCATTTTCATCCAACAATATAGATGCATCAACTTGATGCCCCTCAGCCATTGTATCAAACAAACTTGTAATTTTTTCAACTGCAATCACATCATTAATTTGTTCAACTTCATCAACTTGGTAAGCAACATCTTCCACTAGATCTCCAGTTTCAATATAACCCAATGGTTTTGTTTTGATTACAACAAACCACCCTCGTTTACGTGGTACAATTGAAGGATAAGGAACATAGTAAACTTGTCTAACAATATGTGATATTATGAAAGGGTCATACTCTTTGTACCTTCGGTCCATTCAAATCTCAAAATTACCATATGTCTTATCTATTTTTGTACCTCTGGCAGATGGATCGTACCAGTCATAATAAAACAAGATAACTTTATTTTCCGAGTCCAAGTAATTGTATACCGACTCGTAGATATGTTTAACAAATCCATAGAATTCGTCATCACCACCATCTATAACTCCTTTTACAAATACACCACTGTTATTGGTTTTTTTCCCTTCAGTCCATGTCTCTGTGAAATTTATATATGTTCACGAAGTATGTATGCCATTCATTTATGCTTTAAATATGGTCTTCAAACAAGTTTCTCAAATGGAGTATTTCTTGAGTCAGTGCAATAATGCGTGACAATTTCTCCTTGAACCATGCTGGAAAATAAGCATGTATGTGACCGGAGGTTGCTTGTACACTGGTGCTATGAAAGTAGGAGATGTTAAATTCCCTATAAGGAAACACACAATAAGTTTCAAGGTAGTAAGTTTTGTATTCATACTGTAAAGAATGCAAAACAATTGGTATATACTTATTCAAGATATGGTTTAACTTTAACGTAGTTAATTAAGTTATGAACATGTGTAGATTGCATTTTTTTCCTGGTTCAGCCAATGCACACCCTTCTTTCTAGAGGGAAGACCAGGAAGCCCAAAAACTGATAAGGTAAATTGACTTCTTTCGTTAACATTTACAGGATTTCTTATGATTCTTGGAGTTAACATCAAGTGATTGAAATAGTGACTGCAAAAATGAGATGTTTCTCGATGCAAGTAATGTGCACATATTGATCCTTTAACTTTAGCTTTATTTTTCATCGATCGCTTTGAATCACCCATGAACCTTTCAAAGGGATACATCCATATATATTGAACAGGGCCGCCAAGAAAAGCTTCATATGCAAGATGCACATATAGATGTTCCATAGAGTAAAAAAAAAACAGGTGGAAATACTTGTTCCAACTTACAGAGAATGACTGAAATATTTTAATCCAACTTAATGATGTCATCCACTCTTAAAGTTGACGTACAAATATCTCTAAAAAATGGAATAATCTCAATTAGTGGATTAAGCACATGATTGGATAGTGAATCAAACGCAATTGGAAGCAACCGTTCCATAAAAACATGGCAAATTTAAAGCATAACCATCGGGCATTCTCAATTCTTTTAACCATCGACAAACCACTTTAGCTTCTTGGGAAGTTAGACTGTAATTAGCCTTGGGTTTTAATAATTTTTCATTCGATTGACGTTTTAACTCCAACTCTTTTTGATTACACCAAATTTCCATGTCTTGTCTAGCCTTCTCATTGTTTTTATTTTTGTCTTTAACATCCATCCCTGTGTTAAATACATTATCAAAACAATTCTTCTCAATATGCATAAAATTATGGCGCAACAAATTATCTTTCCAATATGGGAGATCCCAAAATATACTTTTTTTGTCCAATTGTGTGTAACCCCGTATCCTTGAATTCTATATGCTTTCCAATATCGGTGAATTTTGGTAGTTCATAAACTTGGTTCCATACTTCACCTGGTCACAATCGAGGCT
Source organism: Lathyrus sativus (assembly GCA_963859935.3). Lineage (NCBI taxonomy): Eukaryota > Viridiplantae > Streptophyta > Magnoliopsida > Fabales > Fabaceae > Lathyrus > Lathyrus sativus. The sequence continues at coordinate 618,609,539 of OZ012740.1, read as the reverse complement.
GAGGAAAATCTGTTACTTGTTCATCTTTTTTGAAATCAGTCTTGTTTCTTCTATAGGGATGATTTCTTGGTAGGACTCTACGGTGACAGTCAAACCATAAACTTTCCCCCCCCCCCCCTTTTTCCAACATAAACGTCTTGGTGTTCCCCATGCAATACAGACATCCCATTTTCCATGCGTACCCCATCCAGGCAATATGCCATATGCTGGAAAGTCTTTAATAGTCCACTTCAAGGCAACTCACATATTAAGGCTTTGTTTACTTGATATATCATAAGTCCATTCATCAATCCTTAACCTCTTTAAATCATCAATTAAAGATTGTAAGTACACATCGATACTGGCTTTTGGACTCGACGGTTCTGGAATGAGGCAGGTCAAAAACATGTATGGATTTGTCATGCATATCTCAGGAGAGAGGTTGTAAGGGGTTACAATAATTGGGCAACAAGAATATGCACTTTTAGACGCTTGGACATATGAATTAAAACCATAAGAGCATAATTCAAGCCTCACATTTCTAGGTTCTGCGGCAAAATCAGTATGTATGCGATCAAAGTGCTTCCATGCCTCACCATCAGATGGATGCCGCATAGTGCCTGAACTTGTTTTGTTTGTATGATTCCATGTCATTTGACTTGGACTGTGCATTGAAGCAAACATTCTTTTCAACTTTGGTATTATCGACGGATAAAACATGGACTTCACTACTACACGTTTTTTCTTCCGGTCAATGGCTTTACTACGAACTTTATATCTTGGACTCTTACAGAACTTACATTCCTCTAATGCTCAATCATTAGTACCAAACTCATTTTCATAAAACAACATGCAACCACTAATGCAACAATCAATCTTTCTTACTTCTAAACCCAACTTCGACACCAACCTCTTTGCATCATAAAAACTTGTAGGCAAGTTGTCTTTCGTAGGAGTCGCATTGAGCATCATTTTTATGAAAAATTACAAACACTGATCAGAAATGTTCCAATTTTGCTTGGCAGCCAATAATCTCACACACATTGATAACTTTGAGTCCAACGAACCCTCAAACAACGGCGTATTCATCTCATTCAACAACTGGCAAAATATTTGCGCTTCCTCATTCGGAAACTCTTCCCCATCAAAATCTTCAGGTTCGTCATAGGTCACGTTCACACCAAAAGCATCGCCCACCATCTCACTAATCAAATAAAAGTTTCCCCATGCTCCATCGGTGATCGACTACTTGAAGCATGCGTTTTACTGGTCTCTGGTACGCTAATCAGCAGTTCTTCTCCATTATATGTCAAAACCTAATAGTTTTCAATAAAACTCCTTCTCTTCAAATGACGTTCTAATTCCTCTGGGTCCTAATTATAGGTCTGGATTCACATTTAAGACAAGTACATCTAACTCCTCCTTCACTTCGGCAACATTCCTGAGAAAATGCCCACGTGATAAACCCTTTAACTCCCTCCTCAATATTTGGTTTGAGTCCGCGTCTTCCTGGATACAACCTATCATACATCCAACTACGATAGTACCTATAATATTCCATACTGCATGTTTATATAATTACTGTCTTTTTAATTACAAATATGATTTTAATATATCAACCAATTTCAAGAATTTTTATAAAATATTAACTACATGTATTAACTAGTTTAATATTATTCTTTAACATAAACTTATATTAACTAAAAATTACTTTTAATACAAACAAACTTTCTACTATTTTTTAATTATTCTTAATATATATAACTACAAATAAATTTCATACTATTTTGTTTTTAATAAACTTAAATAATAATTTCATACAATTTTCTTTTAACTAAACATTTAATAAACATATAACATAACATATAATACATATATACATATAATTAGTAAACATATAATATAACATAACGTAAAATGTATAACATATAATCATAACATATAACATGACATATAATACATGCATAACATATAATATTACATATTACATAATTAATATAACATATTTTATTTTTTATAAACTTATATAATAAATTCTTTAAGATAAATATAGGCAAAATACCCTTTTTCGTCCCTTAACTTTTGCTCGAGGTCCAGTCTGGTCCCTTAACTTTAAAAAGTGGCAAGTTGGTCCTCTAACTTTTAAAATGGTGTCAATTGAGTCCTCACTGTTGGTTGTCCCCAAGCGTCCGTTCATTTTATGTATGTGCAGATGACTTGGCAAGTTATCTTCTTCATGTTGTTTCCTTCTCCTTCCTCCTCCCATTCTCATACTGCAACTTAAAAAAAAAATCGCTCCTTCCTCCTTCCTAATCCCAAATCCCAAAATTAATCTAGGGTTTTTGTTTTTGGCAAGCATGAAATCTAGTTGTTCGTCCTCCATGTTGAAACAGGAAAGTCGAGATTCAGATGCTTGTAGTAGGTCACGATTGAAGCCCATATACCATTGTGGAGACATGATTGTTCTTCAAAGGGCAACTACTGTTAAGAATATGGAAAAAAAATCTGGGATTGTCCAAATTATAAGGTATGCAAGCTTTTTGAATTCTGGTAATAAATTATGTTTCTGTTTAAGTTTAAATTCATTCTTCGTCGTCCTCTAAACAATGAAAATTACAGGGAGGTATGCAAGCTGGGTGTGGTTTCTTTGGTTGATTTTATGAGGAGGTGGGTGATGAGAAAGAGCAATTTTGGATGCATAGGCTGGGTGTGGTAACTAAGGGACTTGCTGAAGCAAAAAAGGACATTGAAAAAGTGACAATAAAGAATGAAGAATTAGAGAAAAATTTGATGAAACTTGAAAGTGAAATGAAGAATATCATGAAGTGGAAAAAGATTTTGAATTTGATGTTTGTGAGGATTATCACTGTATTAGTTGTTAGAATTAGTTAGGGTATTAAGGTTTGTTTGGAAGTAGTATGTTATGGTTTGTTTGTAAGAATTAAGTTATCTTTTGGTTGTAAGAATTAGGTTTATGTTTAGTTAAAGTTTGTATCAGTTTTGGATTGTATCAGTTCAACATGAATGTAATAGTTGGATTCTAATCCTGCAGTGAATTTTAATTTTGCTTTTTGCAGTTCAACATGAATGTATCAGTTTTAGTTTTGGATTATATTAGTTCCACATGAATGTAATAGTTAAAGATTAGCTTGATTTTAACACACAATGATTTATAAGTTCTATTTGGCATGTTCTGTTTTTATGTTAACTTGGTCTCTTATAGACCTGTCAAAGTGTTTTTAACTTGGTCTGCATTGTTAAAGGTTATTTGGTATGTTCTATTTTTATGTTTACTTGGTTTGTTATAGACCTGTCAAAGTTGGTCTGCATTTTTTACACCACATTATGACAGGTCCATAAACATTATGACCTATAAATTGGTTCTGCTTTTAACATAAAGTTCATAACATGTCCATAAATAGGTTTTGCTTTTAACACAACTGATACATTTCATAACAAGTTTATTTCATAATAGGTCCACAAACTGATACACATGTTCCACAAAATACATAAATTCATTCCACACATGTTTCAAACAACAGCAGAATACATAAACTTATAATACACATATTCCAAACAACAACAAAAAACATAAACTAATTATACAACAAAATACATAATGTGATTCCACATGACATGATAGCCTAATCATATCTAGAGTTTCTTCTTTGGCGTGGTCCTCTTTGTTGGAGTAAACCTCCTTGTTAATGGGCTAACAACATTCTTGGAAGCACTCAACCTAGTTGTAGACCCAGGTGGTACAAAAGGTCTTGTTGGCTTCCTAACAGACAGCTTTTGTATCTTGCCCTTAGCAGGTCCATGTGTCTTCTGAGCAGCCTTTCCCTTAGAAGTCTGAGATGCTTGACTAGATTGTTGAGTAGAATTTCCCTTAGTAGTGTGTGTTGTTATGTTCTGATAGGGCTGGCTTGGTTATTGAGTAGGCTGAGTTGTTGGAGTAGGAGTGTGTTGGGCTAATTGTTGAGCAGTCTGAGTTGGAGTATGAAAGGATTGGGCTGATTGTTGAGTAATCTGAGTTGTTGTGTCCTTACATGTAAACTTGTAGTGTCCTGCTTTCTTACATCTACTACACATCACCACAAAACTTATTCTTCTCAATTTTCAATCAGACCCATCAATTTTACCTTGTTCTAGGTTCCTCCTCTTCTTAGGTCTACCAAGCATCTTCCTGAACTTGGGTGGTTGCACATCTGGATATGGTGTCTTAACCCACAAGTTTGATCCATTAACAGGGTAGATCACATACTTATAAATTGCCTTGTACCTTGAAACCCTATAATAATTTGGAACGTAAGTATCAATTTTGAAATTCCTACTCTTTATAGCAGACAAAACATGAACACATGGTAGTCTTGTAAGTTCCCATCTTCTGCATGAACATATATGATCTTTCAGGTTCACAACAAATTTGCCAGTTTGATTTTCCAAGTGCCTTACTTTAAATATATGTTCATAAGACATCATAAATAATTAAGCAAACAGAATATATTAGTCACATGTATGTTATAGACATCCTAAAGAATTAATGTATGCTGATATTACATACCTTACTAGCCAGTTGTTGGTGTAAGTGCTTGTGACATCAAGTTTCTTTCTAATATTGGGCAATATATCATTATCATCCAAAGTACCAAATCTCATTCTGTTATTTGTCCATCTCTCCATCATGTATATTCTGATGTCTCCCAACATAGTGATTAGAGATTTTGCCCTTGCGTCAAGAATGACACTATTAAAGGATTCAGACATGTTGTTGAGAACAACATCACATTTGTTTTCAGTCCTAAAGTAAGATCTACTCCAAAACCTTGATGGGATCTTCATCATATGTTTAAATGCTTCTTCATTGATGGGCCTCACTCCCTTCATCTCTTTTTCCCATGCCTGTGGGTGTGTTGACTTGGCAGCTTTCCATATTATGTCCTTCAACATCTTTCCAGAAAACTATTTCCTAAAATCGTTATAGAGGTGCCTAACACAAAACCCGTGTTCCACCCTTGGCAATAGCCCATCCATAATAGGTAGCAGATCATGCAATAGCATAACATACAATGTAGCATAACAATATAGCATAACATACAGTTAGTATAACAGGAATAGCCTAATAGAAACACATAAAACCATAAGAGTAAATGAAAAACTTGCCTTTTGTTGGTCTGAGATGAAGGTGTAAGTCAGGCATTCATCTTTGCCTCTAAGGTCATCAATTAATAGCTCTAAAAACCAACTCCATCTATCCTTGTTTTCACTCTTCACAACTACATATGCTATGAGAAGCATCTGGTCATTAGGATCCCTTCCAATGGAAGCCAGAATTTGCCCTCCATACAACCCCTTCAGAAAACACCCATATAGACATATTACATGCCTTCACAACTTAAATCTTTCCTTACGCGCAGCATAGCATATGTAACGCCTTCTAAAATATGGTCTTTCATCTTCAACACCTTTTTGTACAGGCTCAACATTGAGATTAACTGTTGACCTTGGATTGGCTTTTAACAGTTCATGATAGTAGTCATAGACCCTTGTGTAATCTCCCAAAAAAGAACCATCAACATAATCTCTAGCTGCAAATCTTGCTCTTATAGCTTTGGTTTTATTGACCCCAACATTCCACTTTTTTTATTCCTTCTTCTTAATATCCTTTATACTCAACCTTGGATTATTTTTCAAGTTATTTTGAATTATTTTACTCAACCACTTTGTACTCATCAGCTTCACATTATACTCTCTACTACAACTGTGTTTGTCAATTACTTTCCTGAGTTGCCAAGTGTCTTCATTTGACAACTTGCTACAATAAGCCTTCCACTCACAACCAACTTTACATCTAACCCTTACCCTAACTTTGTCATATTTTACAAACCTTAGGTCTCTACCATTTTGCACAACATAAGTTGTTATTGCTTCCCTAAAATCACCTTTTGAACTAAAGTACATTCCCACGTCCCACTTGAAATCTGACATGTCTTTTGGCAGTCAGAAAATTGGATGTTTTTTTCTTAGAACTCCACTACTATCATCATTGTCACAGCCACTTTGCATGTCCTCACTATCATTGTCACTCCCTTTATCTTCTAAAGACTTATCATTAAGTTCTTGGACTTCTCCATTACCATTATTTTCATGACCAATTAGGGTGTCAAGTTTATCCTCCTCAATCTCATCACACCCATCAGACTCATCCTCAAAAGCCACATCTTGTGCACTATCATAATTGTAGTCTTTGTCTTCACTATCATCAGAAGATAAACTTAAGTCATCATTCATTGCAGGTTTACCTTTTTCAACTCTAACATTACCTTCTTCCCCTATAGGGTTCCCTTGTTCAACTCCAACATTAATTTCCTCAACTCCAACAATATGTTCATCCACTGCAGGATTCCCTTGATCAACTCCAATATTACCTTCCTCCAACTCAGCAGTGGCTTGATCAACTCTAACATCACCTTCCTCCATCACAACAGTGGTTTGTTCAACTTCCACAACTTCATAATGCAGTTGACTAAGTAATTCCTCCACCTCATCTAAATTTCTGCAGGGTCCTCATCAACTTCATCAACAACAATATCACAGTAGTCAGGTTGAGACAAGGTGTGTTCAATATAAATATCAACATTTTGGTGCACCCTATAAAGATCTGTTGTTTCTAAAGCACCATTGTCATCAACAAGTGCATTCATCCCAAATTAAGAGTCCTTGTAAAATATTGTTTCAAACTCCCTATAACCCAAGTCTTTCAATACACCAACTAGCTCAAAATAACTCCATTTGTCTACATCTACTCTCAAATCATCTACTACTCCATTCTCATATACACTACGACCTTCATCGATGAACTCACCACTATGATGAATTTTAAGAGTTATGTATTCATCCATGATACCTAATCATATCATCTAAATAATTAGAGTTTACACTAAAAAATTTACATAAACCTTAAATCTGAACCTCTAACAGATATTGCCCTATGAGATTCGTAAACCCTAAATCAGAGAGAAATGAATTAACCTTTTGATAATGTCTCCTTGAATCGTCTTCAATCCTCCGCCCTCAATCTTTCGCGTCTTCAATCCTTTGTGTCTTCAATCCTTGAATCATCTTCAATGATTTATTGAGTTTACTGTGCAAACGTTTTATCTTCTGGGTAATGGAAACCAAGGTCAAAGGAGATTTGTTTTAAGACATTTCATATCCACGTCAGCAACATCAAGTCTACCTGGACAAACGTGTCACTTTTTTCAAACTTTGACTAACAGTAACAAACAGAAGGATAAACGTGACACCATTTTAAAAGTTAGAGGATCAACTTGACACTTTTTTAAGTTAAGGGATGAAAAATATTATTTTGTCATATATATAAAAAAAAATTTCAGTTTAACTATACATTTAATAAACATAACATAAGATATATCTAACACTAGGAAAAAAATTGTTTTATAAAAAAAAACTATTTCACACCATTTTGGTTTTAAAGTTTAATGTTTAAAAATTAAAATTTTATAAATATTTACATATTAATATATATAATATGTTTTGAAAAAAAAAATTAAAACAAAAAATAAATTATTTATAATTTTGTTTTAATAAAAAAAATACTATATTTCGTTTTAAATAAACATAATAAATAATTTTTCGTTTACAATCTATACATATTAATAACATATTTTAAATATAAAAAAACATAATATTTAAACAACAACCAACAATCCAATTAATATATCAAACTAAAAATAAATTTAACTAACAAAAATACATATTCTTCAAACTCCTTCAATCTTCTTGTTCAAATATCTTCTTCAATCTTCTTATTTAATTCTTCTTTCTAACCATTTTAATATTTTGATAGAAAAAAAATTGAACATAAATTAAAGTCAGAAAACCTAATACATTAAACGAAATTATTAAAAAAATTGAAGAAAAATCATAGAAGAAAAATTACCTTTGAAACAACTAGAAATTGGAAAGAAAAATTGGTATGAGATGAAGAAGAAGATTAGTATAAGATGAAGAAGAAGATTGAGAATGAGTAGAGACAGAGAAAGAAAAAGAATAAGCAAATACGAAAAAATATTAAGTGTGGTTTGGAAAAAAAGAGATAACGTGTGGGTTGTGATTTGAATTATGATTCAAATTAATTACGTCTTGCCAAGTAAACTTAGGACTAACCCTTAGGTCTTTTAGGTCACTTCATCTCTTAGCTCAATATATATTAAAGCAGATAATAAAATAAAAAAGCATACAATAAACAAAAGGTTCCTGTAGAGTACTACAGAAGTTTATGGTGCTAGTATCTTTCCTAAGCTTAACCAACCCTTTACCAAGGTCTCTCCCCGCATTGTGTTTACGATGCAAAAATATGTTTTCCCTCTTTTGACCTTTTCCTTCGGATAAATCAAAGTCGGTTGTGAATTAAGAATTGTGATTCAAACTAATTAATAGTTTGATATCCTATTTCCACCACAATAGTGTGTCTCTATATAATCTCGTCAACGACGTGAATCTCACGTCGCAACCTTACCACGTGATACTTACGTCGCAAAACCTAACATTTAAATTTTAAAAATCAATGATAATAACGTAGCGAAGTAATAATGACGTCACGACTTTGCCACTTGTTATTCACGTTGCAAAAGTTCCAACGGTCATAACCTTTTGTCAGTCAACCTGCACCCCCAGTACCCCATCATTTCAACGTCAGGACGTGATATTCACATCACAACCAAAATTTTGAAAATTTGAAATTTCCCTCTTTAGTAAGTCTGACCCTTTTAATTTTTTTTTTTAATTTAAACGTTGCAACGTGATTTTCACGCCACAATCTTTTTTTAAAAAAAAATCTGACACACCATGTGCTAACATTACACTTATTATTTTAATATTAAAAATGTTAGTGACGTGATAAACATGTCGCAACTGTCCATTTTTTGCCACATGTTTTTCACTTCACTAAATCACATGGCATGGGACAATATTTTTTGTAGTGGGATACACATTGGATACGCTAATTCAATGTTTTTTCTAATGGGATAAAGGGATAACTTATCAATTTTCAATCCTTAAACTTCAATCTATTGCATTAAAACTCCTTTCACATTCAAGCTCTTCATCTTCTACTGAAATAAATTGGAGCATTCGATCATTGAAAAGGAACATGTTCAATATATTAAAAAAATTGAAGATTTAATTTTTGCTCATATAAATAGTTGTCTTCTCTCGATAAAGAGTATGGTTTATAATGAATGAGCACATAAATGTAGGATATAGGTGAAAATGAATTGAATCTATTTGATGGAGTTGATATTTTTGAAGTTGCTAGTCTATCTTTCGATGAACCAGAACTAGAAATCGCTCTTTTAATAATGTTGGAGAGGAAATATAAATATTCGGTCATAATTCTATGATTTATTGATTGATTCTTTTTGAGTAAATTATTTTTTAATTTTAATATTTTGTTATCATTTAAACAATATAATTTATTTTTTATTTTTATAATTATATTTATAAAAAAATTATATTTTTAAAATATCGTGTATTAGTACCCGCACCAGGTATCAGGTCCGTAGTCGTACCTTTGCAATGCTGGTTTTTGGACAATGCTTAGTGTTCAATGCAAGCTATGTGTTTTAGAGTATTTATATATGTTTAGAGGCATGCAATGCTCTATTTCCACATTCATATCAGGCTCTCTCGTAGGATTAAATGCATGTTTCTTTTAAAGGTGATTATGGAAATCAATTGATAGACATGTTGTAAAAAATGAAAATAACCAGATATTTCACATTATTTATATTGTTCTAGATGTAGAGACTGAATTCATGGGAGTGGTTCCTTTACTTACTTCTTTATGATTTACAGTTTTACACCATAATTTCATACCATTTAAAGGTATAATTTCATTTACTTCATTTCATTTGACTCATTTTATCGTTAATTTACTTCATTTGGATTGACTTTTTTTACTTTTTATATGCCAGAGTCTAGTGCCTACAGTTCAAAGTATTATTGTTCATATGAAGTCAATATTTTGTATGAATCATCTATATCATAATTGGAAGAAACTATATTGAATTAGAACTAAAATAAGTGATGTGGCTAGCAGAAAGGGTTACAACAATACCCACAAAGGGGACGAAAATGCAAAGGATGAAGACTTTGAATGAACTTGCTTGGAAATAGATATCACTTCACTTCATTTACATACCATGGTCCATTTCACTCATTCTTTGCTAAACGCAATGTAGATAATTTATTCTTGCTAAAAGCAATGCATTATTCAATCAAGGATTATGCAAAAGACTTAAGCATCTTATTCCTCTGTTATCACCACTACAATTCATTATTTATCACACTGAATGTTCAACTTCAAGAAAAGCAACAGTGCATACAAAAGTGGCAGGCCTAACACTAACTATGAAAACTTGCCTGACACTTTGCTCAGTCTTTTTGTTTTCTTTTTTCTGCAATATCTTTGTGGGATTAATACATTTGAAGGTGTTTCATCACTTTTATCAGCTGCAGCAGTTGGATTAACAGCATCAACATCACTTTTATCAGCTGCAGCAGTTGGATTAACAGCATCAACATCGCGGGGAGTAGATTCTGATGGTCCGCCAGAGGACTCGGCAACTGGAACTTCCTTTTTAATAGTTCCCACCTTAACATACTTCTCCATAAACTTGTATTCCCAGTCTTGTAACGCATCGAGCTCAAATGGGCCAAGACCAGAAATATCACCAGTCAGATCTTTCTCATCAAAAGACATTTTTGCTAAAGCTCTACTAGCATCCTTGCCAGCAAATAAAGCATAAGGACCGCCGGGCCCATAGAACATCCTGGAACAACACTCTATTAAGTTACATTGAAAGAAATATAACCTCATATATCACAACTTAGAGTGATCGTGTTATCAAGCAAAATCATGTATCACTTCAGTTTCTTGGAATTTGACATTTAGTGTTTTTGGTTTTGCAGGGACAAAAAATGGTTTTGATAAACTAATTTGAGCTAAAAGTGAGTTGAATGGAAATGTGGTTTGTTTGAATACATTTTTGGTTTTGTGGTACAAAATATTAGGGGTGGCATAGCATGTCCGTCCAGATTAGACCCGACCTGCAAAAACCAGCAAGAAAATGGTGCAGGAAGGGCGGGCATAGTTGCAGGCACAGGTCTAAAACCTTCTCCCGTCACCATGAAAAAATGAGAGGCAAAAGACCGCAACTATGTAACCAATCCTGGGAACAACACAAATTCCATCCAAACATCTTAAAACCATACCTACATCTTTGAAGTCAATAGTCTCTCAAATCTAAAAGTAGTTATAACAGACCAAAATAATCTTTTAGAAGTGTAATGAAAAACTCAAAATTAACGATCACCTAGACAATAGGGTATCAGAAAAATGAAATTTAATAGAGAATCAGAGAAAAAGGGTTATGCTAAACCTGCTCTGGGAGACATCATAGATCTGACCCTTAATTGCCATGAGCAATGGCTTATCGTGATCGTTGCCATCGTAGCCCTTGAGCTCTTCTTCGGTGAGTTCGCCTAGCTGAACGGGTGGTCTGAGAGGGGGAACTTCTGCTTGGATGTGGCGAGTTTGGTGGTGACGGTCGGAGGAGGAGGAGCCAAAGAGACCGGAAACGATGTAGAAAAGGGCAAATAGAATCGCCAAAATAGTGAAGAAAGTGGCCGGAGAGAGACCGGTGAAGGCGAAGATGACCTCCTTTTGGGCCTCCCACCACAGCTGAAAGCTGCCCATCACTCGGTGGTAGAGAGAGAGAGAGGAACAACAAACTGTAGACAGAGAAACGTTGAAGCTATATCTATAATATTTATATTCGGGGAATTCTTAATTATGTATAAATATTTATTTATTGATTTTAAGAATTTAATTAATTTTTTTTTTTTTGATAATCTAAGGAATGAATTAAGACAGGGCATAAGGGGTGTCTTACCTTTCTACAATAAAATTCAGCAACAAAGACAAACAAAAACAAATTAGGATGAGATCGCTATCCAATTAAATAAATATATGGATTGTTTCGCCAACTATTAGATCCACCACAATAACAAATTAGGATGAGATCGTTATCCAATTAAATAAATATATGGATTGTTTTGCCAACTATTAGATCCATCACAATCTAACCATTAAATTTGGCCAACAACTATTTTCTAGAAACTCTAGAAACTAAAATAATGGTCTTCAAAATGTCTATCTCCTCCAATCTTTCTTCTTCAAAAAATGATATTATTTCTCGAATTCCATAATGTCCAACAAACGACAAGTCAAAGACAACAATATAACTCAACCTTAAACTTACTTAAAAAGAACTTCTTGAAATGTAAAAATATTGTTAGTTAACGATAAATGTTCGCCACAAAAATCAATACCAAGCCACTGGCAAAGTTGTTCTCAAATCAGAATGGTAATATCACAGTAGTAGAGGAGGTGGAATAGAGATTCGTCGACATTAAAACAACACGGACAAACGAAATCATTAAAAATAATACCTATTTTTTCTAAATTCAGCTTTGTGGGAAGTCTATTCAACAAGCATCTCCATCCAAAGAATTGGATATTACTCGACGTCTTTGATCTCTAAATATCCGTTAATCCTTTATGAACTAAGTCATCTGCTTCTGTATGCTCCGTAACAGCCTTTGTTAATAGATTGTAACAACTTGCCGTCGAAAAACCCTTTATATTCAACTTCCAAATAAACAGGTCATCTTCGTTACGGTTAGGCTGCACGTTCTGAAGTTGCTGCAGTAACTGTGAATATTGTTCTACAAGCTGGTCGGACAACACAATGTTGTTGTCCAGAAGCTTCCACAACCAACATTCTCCAACCCACTCACCCATCTTCAGATTGTTAACTGGACCAGACTTGTACTGATGAAATAACTCTGGAAAAATTGTGGCAAATGAGTCTGAACCTAGCCATGTATGATGCCAAAAGTCAATAGTATCTTCACTTCAAGCTTCCTGTAACACCCCGTTTCCCAAATTAAGTAAATAATAAAATAAATGCCAATTAAAATCAAAACAATTATCAGAGTTGTCACACCAAAACGGGATATCACAAAAGAGAATTCAACAAAATACTCCATTAAATAAATTCAACAATTAACAGCGGAAAATGTCACACACACACACACACACACACACACACACACATATATATATATATACATCATGTACATCATGCTCGGCCATCTGCCCAAAATATACAAAACATCAACAAAAGTTCCATCGAAACATGATACGACACGGAGTAAAAACAAAATCATCAGCTAAACAATAAACTCCCCAAAGCCCCGTGTTACGTATTAGAGCATCCCTACGACTCGACTCGCCACTATCCAAGTTAGCTACGCACCTGGATTATCTGTACTTCCGAAGAATCACAGACCACAACAACAACAAGAAGGGGTGAGAAATCACGATCAAAAATATAGCAGTAATAATGTACATGAATAAAAGGCAGCAATCATATGAATATCATTCAACATACATCATCCAGGACCTACTGTCCAACACCAACACATCACACTAGACAATGCAAAAATATGCAACTCAATACCATGATATGCGGTACTGACTCAACAACAACGATGGACACCGAGCCATCAACCCTCCACAAGGGAGCACCGGATGAATCACATACACTTCATCCTAGCAACGACTCATCCCACCATTCTCCACACAGGAGTACGGTTGGATCACTTACGCTCCATCCAAGACATGATCCAACCCCACCATCCTCCACAAAGGAGTATGGATGGATCACTTACGCTCCATCCGAGACATGATCCATCCCACCATTCTCCACACAGGAGTACGGGTGAATCACTTACGCTCCATCTGAGACATGATTCAACCCCACCAAAACATCATGATATGCACGACACTAATGCACAACAACAATTCAAGCACACAAGGTGCACATGATCCTCCTGATCACATTTTATACATAGCACATACATATTCACATACACCAATTGAATTATTCTAATTAAACGGATAACACGGAAATCACATTCCAACATCACACATACACTCATAACTGTTCAACACCAATCTCACATTTAATCATGACCAACAAGGGTCCCACAACACAAGAGAACAGAACAGAACAGCACAAAAACACAAACTAATGTCATGCTCGCTGGCTCATTCGCCTAGCAAAGCATCGGCGAATGCTCGCTATTCGCTCGCCTAGCGAAAGTGCTGGCGAATGTCTGCGACTTCACAAAAACCCCACTGTTCAGAATCGGCAATACTCTCCAAAATTGTCCGATTTTACTCAAACCAGTTCCCACGGCACTAGTTCAACATTCTGCAACTTAGCTACATAATCTAATCTCAATTCCACCCGATAAAACCCCAGCTCTATCAATTAACTCAATTTCGGCTTAAATTGGTAAACTACCGAAAATCCCAAAACATTCAAACAACCACATGCAACAAACCTATCTTACCATCAACAAATTCAGGATTTCAATAACATATCAAGCATGATCATCAATCTACCATGGGATTGGGGAAAATCCCTCTACCTAGAATTCATGCAATATACCGATTTCGACCCGTTTCTCCCCCCCTCCCCCTCCCCCCTTACCTCGATAACTCGATCAAGCTGATGAAGAATCTGAAAAATGTTAAACTTGGCTTCCCTTCTTCCTCCTCCTTGATTCTCCTCTTCAATTTCTCTCTTCCACTTGAACTTGCTCTTCTTCTTCCCTTTCTATCGTATTTTCTTCTTCCTTTCTTTCCAACTCACCAAAAATACCCCTTCCTATTTTCTTATTCCTTATTAATAATAATAATAATAATAATAGTATTAATAATAATAATAATAATAATAATAATAATAATATTACCATTATCTATTAAATTATTATCACTAATAATTATATTATTACTATCAAAGTCCAAAGTTAGTAACCAATCTCCATACTTAAGGGCACTTATTATCGCACTCAAACACACTCCCCACAAAAAGGCACACCGAAATTAAAATAACACCGAAAAAGACTAGATAATTAGAATGGGTGTTACACTTCCCACGAAGGGATTCTTTGAACCAGTTTACATCCATATTAAAAATCATTCCAATGCCTCTAATACCTCTCCACCATAACGAATGTTTACACATCATCGTCGTTGTATCTCGAGAATTTAACAGGATGTGACTTTGCAGGGATCCATACCTTGCTTTTAATAACCAAGACCACAAGCAATTTTTGTTTACCAATATCCTCCATGGCCATTTATTAAGTAGTGCAACGTTGAATCTTCCGACATGTTTAACCTCGAGTCCCCCTTTCTTTTTGGTCTTGTAAATAACATCCCATCTTATCTAAGAAACCTTTTTATCCCTCCCCCTCCAAAGAAAACTCTGTTGGATAGAATTTAATTGATATGCCACTCACGGTGTCAGATAATCACAACTTTGATTTATTTAAAAGATTTAAATTTAATTTTAACTATTTAAAAAGTAATATCAATGGATAATTGTGATGCATTGACAATATAAAACTTTTTACACTAACCGTGCATAACAATTAATCTCTAATTTAAATACATTTTAATCTCATTCTTTGACAATTTTTAATTTTTAGTCTCTATTTCATAAATCATCTTTTTGACCCTGAATTTTATATTATTTAGAAATTAAATGATCCCCTCCAATTTTATATATGTGATGATGATTAAAAAATTAATAAAATGGATTTGATAACTAGGATAATAAATTTATTAATACTATTTTAATTAATAAAATTATTTATTTAATTAAGGTCTTTTATATAATAGTTTGAAATTATTTAATTTAAATTTTAAAACAATGTTTTCGGGTCTAGGTCCATTCTATTCTTTGTTTGCTGCCAATGATATCCATCAGTTCCTGTATGTTTTAAGATTGAGATTCACATTCACACCATAATGATGATGAGATTGTAAAGATTCTTCATGTTAGTGACAGGTTAAAAAAAATTGGAGTATTTGAATCTGGATTTTTGCCAGATTGGCAATGAATGGCTTGCGAATTTGACAGGTTTATTGCAAAGTTTTACATTTTCCTTTCCTAGATTTTAATGTTTGTTACATTGTTTAAAACTATATAATTGTTATACTTCTTCAATGTTCCTTCTGAGCAAGGTTTCAATAGATTTGAAATGGGATCAACTTTTCCTTGACCTTGCAATGCTAGGAGTTTTTTAGCACCAAGTTTCCTTTAGATTTGTGATTATATATGGAATTACACCTTGTTGTCATTTTCAGTTGAACGACGTTAACTTCTCACACTTTCTTGGTCAATTAATATGGGATGGAATGGTTATGTCTGGTGGTTTTTATTTGTTCTATCATAATGTTATCTTCAAGGAGGAAGGTTATGTTACTTTTGAAAATCTAATGAGGTTTTAGGTTTTCGGTATTTGGATTGGAAGTATTGCAGTATGAAATTTACAATTATTATTTTACCAGGCCTCACTCTCTTGAAACCATCTACAAGATTTTTGATGTTTGATTGGGATGCAGTGCATGATTTAACACTAATCATTCTAATGGTTTCTGCATTAACTTATATGTGTTGTTGATGAATAAGTCCATATTATATTTATTACAATTAATTTTAGTGTTTATGTAGTTTGCAATAGGAATTAATTTTAGTGTTTATATTTTGCATTAGGACGCTTAAATGAACATTAGTGGGTTGGATAACTATTGCAAAATCATGGGCTCAAAGCTCAAAAGCATTTTTTTTAGCACTTGTATTAATTAAAGAAATTTTTTCATATACCCGATATATTACTTAGGTACTATGTAAAAATATTTAAATATTTTTAGATTTCAAGGGATACATCTCCTGACGTACCTTGAAACGTTAAATTAATTGGAGATACCTCTCCGTAATTGTTGTGAAACGTTGTCGTCAATAACATAATAAAGTTATAAGATAAATATTGTGTTTCTTGAACAATCACAAGAAACCCTATTAGGTTTCACAAAGAAAAAGAGAAGAAAGAAGAAAAAAAGAGAATTGGTAAATCTATTTTACTATTCACTTTCTCAATAAGAGTTTAAAGATTACAAGTGAATACCAACAATTAATCTCTCTCAACAACCTGGGAGAACTAATATATTTATAGCATTTCGACATGCTAACAATCCTAGCATTTCGACTACTGCAAGTTTGAGTGTAACGCCCCAATTTCGATTATTCCCATTTTTGTTGAGTCTTTTTTATTTAATTGGGTGATTATGATTTTATTTGTGGAATTTGAATATTAATATGTTATGTGTGCATATTATGTTATTTTATCATTGGGAGAGTTTTTGGGAAATTAAGTTGGAGAGTATTTTAGACATTTCTTAATTAATGATAAGTTGGATATTTTGTGAGATTATGGATTAGTAGATATTTTGAGAGAAAGAAATTGAGAGGAAAGAAATAGAATGATATAATAGAGAGAAATAGAGAAAGAATAGAAACATAAGAGAAATAGAAGGGAAAGAAAGAGGAAGAAGAGAAAAAGGAGAAAAAGAGGAAAACTTGGAAAATCATCAAGATCAACATCTAGGAATCGATTTAATCGGGTAAGGATATGAAATACCATTATACTATCAATGTGTGTGTTTATGTATGTGTTTGTTGGATTGGTTTGGATTGTTGGAGAGTTTTTACTCATTTTCCATTTTTAGGTCGAATATGATTTAATCGGTAGAAACCGAGTTTGAACGGTTAGAATCTGGAATAAATTGTGTAGTTTAGTCGGGTAATATTTAGCCGTGACTATTGGATTTCGTTTGATTGAATTTGGTTGAATTTGTGAGTTTTGACATTTTTGGGCAATTGGAGGTTAAGATTTTGGGTGAAAATTGGAAGTCGTAGAATTTGCGTTTTATGATCCTAAATTGTTACTATATGATTGGTAATGATGAGTAGGTATTTAATCGGGAGAAAATAATTAAATCGGTCGAGTTTTTGGAGGTGTTGGGCAAAAACCCGTAGCCTTGTTTTTCCAAAAATTCAGGTGTTAACCGGTTAACCATATATGTTAACCGATTAACACAGTGTTAATGCGCCAGGATTTTGAAAATCTGGGTGTGTTAACCGGTTAACAGAAAGTGTTAACCGGTTAACACTGTAAGTGTGAGAAAAATATTATCTTTTTTCAAAACTTTGAAAATTCATAACTTCTTCACTGTTTATTGAATTTTGTCGTTCTTTATATCAAACTGAAGTTAATAATATGTTATATAACTTGGTGAAAAGAAATATTATTTTTAGCCGACTTTTAGCCGATTTTACCAATTAATCGAGATTAATTATTTTAAGTAAGTGAGGCTTAAATAGTTAGAGCGTTCGGTTGCCGTTTGGCATAATTGCAGTGAAATGCATGATGAGATTGATTGTGAATGTACACCATGTATGAAATGGTATGAGATGAATGATGAATATATATATATATATATATATATATATATATATATATATATATATATATTGTGAATGCATATTGAATGTATGCGATGGAATGTGATGAATGCATGAAGATATATTTGCGAATATGTATGCATTTCAAGAATGTCATGAGTCATTTCGCATGTGAAGCATCATGATATGCATTCTTGTGTTGATTGATCCCTAGGAGGATCTGCAGAAACCTCGTGTGCCCATGTGGGGTGTGAGCGATGGTTTATAATTGATTCCGCGTAGAATCTGCAGAACGATTGTGTGCCCATGTGGGGTGTGAGCAATCAGATTGTGTGCCCATGTGGGGTGTGAGCAATCCTGAAACATCGTGTGCCCATATGGGGTGTGAGCGATGGGTGAACATCGTAGGCCCGACGGGGAGTTACTTCGGTAACGAGCGATGGTTCCATTTGGTTCTTCAATTGAACCTGCTGAATGAGTCGGTACCACATTTGCATCTGCATAGAGTCGTGAGTCAATCTCTATGAGTTGCATTTATCATCTTTATATGATGCATTGGTGAAATAAACATGAATGTAGATGTTTATGTGAATTGATGATGAAATAAACATATTGTGTATGCTTATATGGATTGATTGGAATTATGGTTGTATGCATGATAAATATGCTTGGTGACTATCCATATTTGTTTGTTTATACATTGTGGTGTATATGATGAGTGGTGAGGAGTTGTGGTGAGAAATGTGAAATATGTGTATTCTATATTTGTGTGTGTGTGTATATATATATATATATATATATATATATATATATATATATATATATATATATATATATATATATATATATATATATATATATATATATATATATATATATATATATATATATATATGCATTGATTATTATGATAATATTTCTCACCCTTCTGCTGTTTTATAATGCTCTATGAGGCATTGCAGATTAGGTATGCTGGTGACCCCTTTTTGTGAAGCATGTCTTCATTCTTTTTGGTCAGATGGCTCTGATATGTAACACCAGGTAGCTAGGAAGCCTTTGACTCTTTTTGGTGATATATTTGTATATGTATTTTTGGTGATGCATGTTTATGTAAACATGAATGATGTTGATGACTTATATTGGATGATGTGAATATGTATATATGTATATACATGTTGGTTGTGATTCAATGTTTAGATTTTCCACTTTCATTCTAAATATTGAGATGTGGGTGTAAGAACTAAGTTCTTATGTTTGAAAGTTACTCCATTGTTGCATATCTTGTTGAGCATGTGTTGTATGTTTTAATTTCACGTATAATGTGACATGCCTCTTTTATACCATGTTTTAATTATACTCTAATGGAATTTTTTTATGTGCCTAAATAATTTAATTGATTATTTGGGGGTATAGAAAAGGGGTGTTACATTAAGTGGTATCAGAGCCAGTGTTGAATCAGTTGTGTCTGTCTTGTTGTTGTGTTGGTTGAACGGTTGTTTAACCTTGTTGTTATTTTTGGGAATGGTCAGAATATGGCTGATCGTAACGAAAATACGATGGTTGCTGCTTTGGAAGCAATGGCTAGGGCGGTGCAAGGTGCGCCGAATATGAATGTGAATGATGAGTTCAGGAAGAATCAACCACCGGTCTTCATAGGAAGATTTGATCCCGATGGTGCTCAAATTTGGTTGAAGGAGATCGAAAGAATTTTCAGAGTTATGAACTATGCTGAAGGGAATAAGGTGAGACTTGGGACTCACATGCTGAGAGAAGAGGCCGATGATTGGTGGGTCGGTATGCGACAAGTTCTTGAAGTAGACGATGAAGAGATAACTTGGGATTTATTTCATACCGAGTTCTTGAGGAAGTATTACCCTGAGAGTGTGAAGGGAAAGAAGGAAATGGAATTTCTTGAACTGAAGCAAGGCAATATGTCTGTGGTGGACTACACGGTTAAGTTTGTGGAATTGGTTCAATTTCATCCTCATTATGCTGCAGTTACGGCGGAATTCTCTAAGTGTATTAAGTATGAAAGTGGCTTGCGTCCTGAGATTAAGCAAGCGGTGGAATATCAAAGGATGTGAAGGTTTTCAGATTTGACCGAATGTTGTAGAATTTTTTAGGAGGACAGTAAGGCTCGTTCTACGCATTATAAGAGTTTGAGTGAGAAGAAAGGAAAGCAACAAGTAAGAAGTAGACCTTATGTAACGCTTGTTGATAAGGGCAAGCATAAGGGAAACTTTGATAGAAGATCCGGAGGAGGAGGTTCCGGTTCCATTAAGTGCTCCAAGTGTGGTGAAATGGGCCATAAGTCTTTTGAGTATGGGAAGACAGTGGTAACATGTTCTAACTGTGGAGGCATTGGACATGCCACTTCCGATTGTAGAAGGAATATGGTGAAGTGTTTTAATTATGGAGAAGTGGGTCACATTAGTACTAAGTGTACTAAGCCAAAACAAGCTCAAGCGGGCGAAAAGGTGCTTGCATTAGCTGGTTCAGACACTACTAATGCAGATCGTTTGA
Organism: Lathyrus sativus; assembly: GCA_963859935.3. Lineage (NCBI taxonomy): Eukaryota > Viridiplantae > Streptophyta > Magnoliopsida > Fabales > Fabaceae > Lathyrus > Lathyrus sativus. The sequence continues at coordinate 618,588,567 of OZ012740.1, read as the reverse complement.
TTAAAGGTACATGCTTTATTAATAATACGCCTTTAGTTTCTATTATTGATACTGGAGCGACTCATTCGTTCATTTATTTTGAGTGCGCTAAGTGTTTGAATTTGTGTATGACTTCTTGTGGTGGTGACATGGTTATTGAGACTCCTGCTTCGGGGTTGGTAACTACTTCTTTGGTGTGTGCAAGTTGTCCTTTAACCATGTATGGTAAAGACTTTGTTATGGATTTAGTGTGTTTGCCGTTGGAGGTATTAGATGTAATCTTAGGTATGAACTTGTTGCAATTTAATAGAGTTCGTATAGATTCTTATCACAAGTTGGTAAGGTTTCATTCTTTGGAAGATGATGAAGATGAGAGTTTTCTATCCACTAAAGAGTTGAAGAAACTTTTAGCAGACGAAGCTCAATTGTTCGGTTTGTTTGCGTCATTATCGGTGGAGAGTAAAGTTGAACTCGATGTGTTTCCAATGGTGTGTGATTTTCCAGAAGTGTTTCCGGAGGAAATTATGGATGTACCGCCGGAAAGGGAAGTTGAGTTTTCTATTGATCTAGTTCCTGGTAATAGACCGATTTCGATGGCACCGTATCGTATGTCGGCATCGGAGTTGGTGGAATTAAATAAGCAATTGAATGACTTGTTGGACAAGAGATTTGTAATACCAAGTGTCTCTCCTTGGGGTGCACCGGTATTATTAGTGAAGAAAAAGGATGGAAGTATGCGGTTATGCATTGATTATCGGCAGTTGAACAAGGTGACAATTAAGAACAAGTATCCGCTTTCAAGGATCGATGATTTGATGGACCAATTGGTTGGTGCGCGTGTTTTTAGCAAGATTGATTTGAGATCGGGTTATCACCAGATTCATGTGAAAGAAGAGGATATTCAAAAGACGGCCTTTAGGACACGGTATGGTCACTACGATTTTTCTGTGATGCCATTCGGAGTTTCTAATGCGCCAGGTGTGTTTATGGAATACATGAATCTTATTTTTCATGATCAGTTGTATCATTTTGTGGTTGTGTTCATCGACGACATTTTGATTTATTCTAAATCTCAAGAGGAGCATGAAGAGCATTTGAGGATTATGTTACAAATTTTGAAAGAGAAGCAATTGTATGCTAAGTTGTCAAAGTGTGAATTTTGGTTGTCGGAAGTAAGTTTTCTTGGGCATGTTATTTCCGGTAGTGGTATTAGTGTTGATCCATCCAAGATTGATGCGGTAATGCAATGGGAGACTCCAAGATCGGTTACGGAGATTCAAAGCTTTTTGGGCTTGGCAGGTTATTATCGGAGGTTTATTGAAGGATTTTCGAAGTTGGCACTTCTGTTAACGCAATTGACTTGTAAAGGAAAGGCTTTCATTTGGGATTCTAATTGTGAACAGAGTTTCATTGAGTTAAAGAGAAGATTGACGACGGCGCCAGTCTTGATTTTGCCAAATCCTACAGAACCTTTTATGGTTTATTGTGATGCTTCTTTGACTGGTTTAGGTGGTGTTTTGATGCAAGATGGTAAAGTTGTGGCTTATGCTTCGAGACAGTTGAGAGTGCATGAAAAGAATTATCCTACGCATGATTTGGAATTAGTGGTCGTGGTGTTTGTTTTGAAAATTTGGAGGCATTATCTTTATGGTGCAAGATTTGAGGTTTTTAGTGATCACAAGAGTTTGAAATATTTGTTTGATCAGAAAGAATTGAACATGAGGCAAAGAAGGTGGTTAGAGATTTTGAAGGATTATGATTTTGGTTTGAATTACCATTCGGGTAAGGCAAATGTGGTGGCCGATGCTTTGAGTCAGAAGTTGTTACATATGTCTACATTGATGGTAAGAGAATGGGAACTATTAGAGAATTTTAGAGACTTGAGTTTGGTTTGTGAAATGACGCCGAGAAGTTTGAGACTTAGTATGCTAGATGTTACGAATGATTTTCTTACAACCGTTTGTGAAAAACAAAAGTTGGATTTGAAGTTCGTTGATTTGATGATGAATGAGAGTGGGGATTTTAAGGTTGATGATTTTGGAGTTTTGAGATTTCGTGGTCGTATTTGTATTCCCGATGGTTCGAATTTGAAAAAGATGATATTGGAGGAAGGACACCGAAGTAACTTAAGTATTCATCCTGGAGCGAATAAGATGTATCAAGATTTGAAGAAAATATTTTGGTGGTCCAGATTAAAGAGGGATGTGGCTCAGTTTGTGTATTCTTGTTTGACTTGTCAGAAGTCGAAGGTGGAACATCAGAAGCCTAGTGGATTGATGCAACCGTTGGATATTCCATAATGGAAATGGGATAGTATATCAATGGATTTTGTTACGGGATTGCCGAATGCGCAAAGAGGTCACAATGCTATTTGGGTGATTATGGATAGACTTACTAAATCTGCTCACTTCATTTCGATTGATATTAGTTATCCTTTGGAGAAATTAGTCGAGATTTATGTTTGTGTGGTTGTGAAGTTACATGGAGTTCCTAATAGTATTGTATTGGATAGAGATCCTAGATTTACTTCAAGGTTTTGGGAAAGTTTGCAAAAGGCATTGGGTTCGAATCTAAGATTGAGTTCGGCTTATCATCCGCAAATGGATGGTCAAACCGAGAGGACAATTCAGTCGTTGGAGGATTTATTATGTGCTTGTGTACTTGAGCAAGGTGGTGCTTGGGATAGTTATTTGGTGTTGATTGAGTTCACCTACAATAACAGTTTTCATTCGAGTATTGGTATGACACCATTTGAGGCTTTGTATGGTCGGAGATGTCGAACACCTTTGTGTTGGCATGATACTGGTGAGAGGTCGGTAGTTGGGCCGGATATGGTACAATAAACGACGGAGAAAGTAAAGTTTATTCAGGAAAAGATGAAGGCTTCTCAAAGTATCCAGAAGAGCTATCATGACAAGAGAAGGGAAGACCTTGAGTTTCAGGAAGGAGACCATGTGTTTTTGAGAGTCACACCGGTTACGGGTGTGGGTCGTGCTTTGAAGTCGAAGAAGTTGACTTCTCGTTTTATTGGTCCGTATTAGATTACTGCACGAGTTGGTGTTGTGGCTTACCGTGTGGCGTTGCCTCCAAACCTTTCGAATTTGCATGATGTATTCCATGTTTCGTAACTTCAGAAGTATGTTCCGGATCCGTCACATGTTATTCCTATGGACGAGGTTGAAGTGCGAGATAACCTTACGGTTGAGGTTTTACCAATTAGAATTTTGGACCAGGAAGTTAAGAAGCTAAGAGGCAAGGACATTGCGCTTGTGAAAGTAGCATGGGGAGGTGTTGCGGAAGGCAATATGACTTGGGAATTGGAGAGTAGGATGCGAGAGTCGCATCCGGAGTTGTTTGAATCAGGTAATATTTTCGAGGACGAACATCTCTAAAGTGGGGGAGAGTTGTAACGCCATGATTTCGATTATTTCCATTTTTGTTGAGTCTTTTTTTATTTACTTGGGTGATTATTATTTTATTTGTGGAATTTGAATATTAATATGTTACGTGTGCATATTATGTTATTTTATCATTGGGAGAGTTTTTGGGAAATTAAGTTGGAGAGTATTTTAGACATTTCTTAATTAATGATAAGTTGGATATTTTGTGAGATTATGGATTAGTAGATATTTTGAGAGAAAGAAATGGAGAGGAAAGAAATAGAATGATATAATAGAGAGAAATTGATGAGGACGTAATCCAAGACATAAATGATACAATGCAAAGCTTAAGAGGTCCTATGACAAGGGCACGTGCAAGAAGAGTCAATAATGCTTTAGTTCACTTCATGATCAAGTCAATAAAATGCATGGGGCAGATTGAAGAAAAAGAGCCCAAGTTTATTCTTATCATCCAAGCATGTGATAAAAGGCTCAATAATGCATAAATAAATAAAAATAAAGGAAATACCAATAGCCATACTATAATGGAAGAAAATTGCAAGAGAAGTGGTAAATAAAGAATTGTCATTATTCTGCCCTTTCAAGAACCCCACTATCTCTTCTTTATTTTGCACTTTCTTTGTAATAACTCAACCCACTATCATGATAATTAGTGGCTAAAATCCTTTTGTTTTCTTAGGAGTTAATTTTTACTTATTTTATCATCTTAAGCCATTCCTATATAAAGGAGGCATGTATCTTCTTTTTGAATCAATGAATTTTGTTGAGTTTACACATTGGGTAAGTGAGAGTATTTGCTCTTAGGTTCTGGATTGGACCAAAGTTGATCTTATCAAGAAATCCTTTTCTTGCGGTGATCCTCATCCATAGGCTTATCATTCTCTCTTGGATTAGAAAGAGTGTGGTGCCCTTCTACTTAACTCCATTTCTTATTTCTCATTTATTTCATATCAGTCTCGTTTATTTTATATGCATGTATCAAATTTTGTCATTCTTGTAATTATAAGGCATATTACTTTCTTTGAGTCACAAAAGAATTAATATTTTTTGAAGGAAATGCATAATTCTCAAAATTAGTGCATATCAAGTGGTATCAGAGCAAAATAAAGTATTTGCTCTTAGGTTCTGGATTGGACCAAAGTTGATCTTATCAAGAAATCCTTTTCTTGTGGTGATCCTCATCCATAGGCTTATCATTCTCTCTTGGATTAGAAAGAGTGTGATGCCCCTTCTACTTAACTCCATTTCTTATTTCTCATTTATTTCATACCAGTCTCGTTTATTTTATATGCATGTATCAAATTCTGTCATTCTTGTAATTATAAGGCAGATTATTTCTTTGAGTCACAAAAGAATTAATATTTTTGAAGGAAATGCATAATTCTCAAAATTAGTGCATATCAAGTGGTAATCAGAGCATATTCCAAAAAAAAAAAAGGGCCGAAATGTGGTAAATTGTTTATATTCTTGTTCTTCATTATTATCCATTTATCATTATAAAAAAAATTCGAAAAAAAAGGGTATAAAAAAATTGAAAAAAAAAGGATCTGATTGTTAAAGATTGTGATTCAAAAAAAAAAATCTATTTTTTTTCTTGCCACACTCTTAAAATTCTCCTTGTTTCCTTTGTTTTAGAGTCTTTTTTTTGTTTGCTGCTTTTTTAAAACTTTTTGTGTGTTAATTATCATCTGAAATTGATTTCTTTGTGTTGATTCATTTTGGTTTCTCTAAAGAACTAAAAGAGCAAATTGAGTGGTAAAAGGCAGAGTGTTTTTATTATTAAAAAAAAAGCCAAAAAAAAAATTGAGTGAAACACGAGTGATTGAGTGTAAACACGTGAGTAGAGTGGTGAGGTCCATTTTTAAACACTTGTTCCTAATTTCAAAAATATTTCACAATTATGTCTAGTCCAGCTTCACCTAGAACAGTAGCTTTAACTGTTCAGGTCGCAGCCATGCGTGGCAATTTTGAAAGATTGTTAAGAGAACAAGGTGAACAGCTTCAACAAAGAATTGGTGAGTTGGAAAGGAGGCCCCAAAATTCTAATGATGGTAGTGGTGATGAGGAGGAAAGAAGATGTAGAAGGAGACAGGGGAGAGATAATTTGAGGGGCATAAAAATTAAAGTTCCATATTTTGTTGGGAAGAGTGACCCGGAGGCATATCTAGAATGGGAGACTAAAATTGAACAAATTTTTAATTGTCACAATTATTCTAATCTTGAAAAAGTACAGTTTGCTTCTATTGAGTTCAAGGAGTATGCCTTAGTTTGGTGGGATCAATTGACCAAAGATAGAAGGAGGTATGCAGAACGACCAATTGATACTTGGGAAGAGATGAAAAGAATCATGAGGAGAAGGTTTGTTCCTTCCTATTATCATAGGGAATTGTACAACAAATTGCAAAGACTCACTCAAGGTTCTAAAAGTGTTGAAGAATATTTCAAGGAGATGAAGTTCTCAAAATTAGAGCTAATATAGAGGAGGACGATGAAGCAACTATGGCTAGGTTTCTCCATGGTCTAAATCATGACATTAGTGACATAGTGGAACTTCATCACTATGTTGAAATGGATGAATTGGTACACCAAGCTATCAAAGTGTAACAACAACTCAAAAGAAAGAGCCAAGCAAGGAGAAATTCCACCACTTTCAATTCTCAAAGTTGGAAGGACAAAACAAAGAAGGAGGGTGCTTCATCATCTAAGGAAGCCACAGTTGAAAACAAAGGTAAAACTATTACATCTTCTTCAAGTGTTTCAACTAACAAAAGTGTTAAGTGTTTCAAGTGTCAAGGCCAAGGACATATTGCATCTCAATGTCCAACAAAGAGAACCATGCTTATGGAAGAAAATGAAGAAATTGTTGAAGAGGAGGATGGTGATTATGATGAGGAGTTTGAAGAAGAAATACCTAGTGAAGATTTACTCATGGTGAGAAGAATGTTGGGAAGCCAAATAAAGGAGGAGGATACAAGTCAAAGAGAAAACCTTTTTCATACAAGATGCTTTGTGCAAGGAAAGGTTTGTTCTTTAATAATTGATGGAGGAAGTTGTACAAATGTTGCAAGCACGCGTTTGGTTTCTAAACTAAAATTGGAAACAAAACCTCACCCTAAGCCTTACAAACTCCAATGGCTTAATGAAAGTGTAGAAATGCTTGTTAATAAACAAGTTGAGATTTGTTTTAAAATTGGGAAATATGAGGATGTAGTGTTGTGTGATGTAGTACCAATGGAAGCTAGTCATTTGTTATTAGGTAGGCCTTGGCAACTTGATAGGAAAGCCAATCATGATGGGTACTCCAATAAGTACTCTTTTATGTATCATGATCAAAAGATCAATCTTGTACCGTTAAATCCTAGTGAGGTGAGAGAAGATCAAAAGAAAATGAGAGAAAAATATGATCAAGAAAGAAAAGAAAAAGAAAAAGAATGATAAAAGAGAAAAGAAACAAAGTTTAATTGCAAAAAAAAGAGATGTGAAGAAAGCAATTGTGTCACACCAGCCCTTGTACTTGCTCTTTTGCAAGGACGTGTCTTTACTAACCACTATTTCTAATGAAAACAAATTGCCAAATTGTGTTGATCTCTTTTGCAGGAATTTAAAGAATTGTTTCCGAAAGAGGTGCCAAGTGGTTTACCACCTGTAAGAGGAATTGAACATCATATTGATCTCAATCCAGGAGCATCTTTGCCTAATAGGCCATCATATAGAAGCAATCCACAACAAACTCAAGAGATACAAAGGCAAGTTGCTGAATTGGTAAGTAAAGGATGGGTAAGAGAAAGTTTAAGTCCTTGTGTTGTCCCTATTATTCTAGTCCCTAAAAAGGATGGTAGTTGGAGGATGTGCACTGATTGTAGGGCCATTAACAATATTACCATTAAATATAGGCATCCTATTCCTAGACTAGATGATTTGCTTGATGAATTATTTGGTGCATGCTTATTTTCTAAAATTGATTTGAAAAGTGGATATCACCAGATTAGAATAAGGGAAGGGGGTGAATGGAAAACTGCTTTTAAAACAAAATTTGGTTTGTATGAGTGGATGGTTATGCCTTTTGGATTAACTAATACACCTAGTACTTTCATGAGACTAATGAACCATGTGTTAAGGGAGTTCTTGGGTAAGTTTGTTGTTGTGTATTTTGATGACATTTTGATTTATAGAAAGTGTTAACCGGTTAACATTGTAAGTGTGAGAAAAATATTTTTTTTTAAACTTTGAAAATTCATAACTTCTTCACCGTTTATCGGATTTTGTTGTTCTTTATAGCAAAATGAAGCTAATAATATGTTATATAACTTGGTGAAAAGAAATATTATTTTTACCCAACTTTTAGCCGATTTTACCGATTAATTATTTTAAGTAAGTGAGGCTTAAATAGTTAGAGCGTTCAGTTGCCGTTTGGCATAATTGCAGAGAAATGCATGATGAGATTGATTGTGAATGTGCACCATGTATGAAATGGTATGAGATGAATGATGAATATATATATATATATATATATATATATATATATATATATATATATATATATATATATATATATATATATATATATATATATATATATATATATATATATATATATATATATATATATATATATATATATATATATATATATATATATATATATATATATATATATATATATATATATATATATATATATATATATATATATATTGTGAATGCATATTGAATGTATGCGATGGAATGTCATGAATGCATGAAGATATATTTGCGAATATGTATGCATTTCAAGAATGTCATGAGTCATTTTGCATGTGAAGCATCATGATATGCATTCTTGTGTTGATTGATCCCTAGGAGGATCTGCAGAAACCTCGTGTGCCCATGTGGGGTGTGAGCAATCGGATTGTGTGCCCGTGTGGGGTGTGAGAAATCCTGAAACATCGTATGCCCATGTGGGGTGTGAGCAATGGGTGAACATCGAAGGCTCGACGGGGAGTTACTTCGGTAACGAGCGATGGTTCCATTTGGTTCTTCAATTGAACCTGCTGAATGAGTCGGTGCCGCATTTGTATCTGCATAGAGTCTTGAGTCGGTCTCTATGAGTTGCATTTATCATCTTTATATGATGCATTGGTGAAATAAACATGAATGTAGATGTTTATGTGAATTGATGATGAAATAAACATATTGTGTATGCTTATATGGATTGATTGGAATTATGGATGTATGCATGATAAATATGCTTGGTGACTATCCATATTTGCTTGTTTATACACTGTGGTGTATATGATGAGTGATGAGAAGTTGTGGTGAGAAATGTGAAATATGTGTATTCTATATTTGTGTGTGTGTGTGTGTGTGTGTGTGTGTGTGTGTGTGTGTGTGTGTGTGTGTGTGTGTGTGTGTGTGTATATATATATATATATATATATATATATATATATATATATATATATATATATATATGATAATATTTCTCACCCTTCTGCTGTTTTATAATGCTCTATGAGGCATTGCAGATTAGGTATGCTGGTGACCCTTTTTTGTGAAGCGTGTCTTCATTCTTTTTGGTCAGATGACTCTGATATGTAACACCGGATAGCTAGGAAGCCTTTGACTCTTTTTGGTGATATATTTGTATATGTATTTTTGGTGATGCATGTTTATGTAAATATGAATGATGTTGATGACTTATATTGGATGATGTGAATATGTATATATGTATATACATGCTGGTTGTGATTCAATGTTTAGATTTTCCGCTTTCATTCTAAATATTGAGATGTGGGTGTAAGGACTAAGTTCTTATATTTGAAAGTTACCCCACTGTTGCATATCTTGTTGAGCAGGTGTTGTATGTTTCAATTTCACGTATAATGTGACATGCCTCTTTTATACCATGTTTTAATTATACTCTGATGGAATTTTTTTATGTGCCTAAATGATTTAATTGATTATTTGTGGGTATAGAAAGGGGGTGTTACATTGAGCATACTTCGACTATAGCATACAAGATCAGTATGTGAACAGACTTCCACATCATACTAAACCTTCTGTCGAACCATGAAGCTACCCTTGTCGACACTGGAGTTCGATTCAAAACACCATTAATCTCTACCTTGGAACAAACTCTACACAAAAAAATGGAATAAACTAGCTTTCATCATGCAGCTTTATCAACTGCATATAGTGGAAAAACTTGTTACTCAGCAATGTCTTGGTGGTCATATCAGCAGCATTGTCAATAGTCAAAATCTTCAGCACTTGAACTTCTCCATGCTTGATTATCTCTTTGACGAAGTGCAGCCTCACATCGATGTGCTTGGTTCTCTCATGATAGGTTGAATTCTTTGACAGGTGTATTACACTTTGACTATCACATTTAATAGTGATAACTCGACCTTAAATTTTCAGCTCCTTAGCAAAACCTTCAAGCCACAATGATTTTTTCACAGCTTCAGTGAGGGTAATGTATTCTGCTTCAATGGTTGATAAGGTAACAATCTTCTGAAGTGTCACTCTCCAATTAATTGTTGTGCCGAACATAGTGAACACATATCCATAAATAGATTTTTAAAATCCATACAACCTACATAATCAAAGTCGACAAATCTTTCGATTTCGAATTTACTATAATCACCACAGGCTCCATGATGCGTCTGCAAGTGCACGGAAATATCGAAGTAATATAAAAGATTGTTGAACCCACAGAGACCAATGTCAATCTACCGTTATCTATTGTTACAGAGTAAAGCTAAGGCTAATGGAATTAGGAAAGTTAAATGCGAATGAGATTAAACTTAAAGGAAATAAAGGTTAATGGTCTAAAGGAAAAGCGGTAAAGGGATATCGGTATGTAACGCTTTAGCTATCGGGGATTCGACAGGTTACCGGTGCCTTTTTGCAATAGACATGATAATCAATGCAGACGGAAATAAACATAAACAACAAAATAATAAAACATGCATTATGATAGAAAATAAAGTAATAATTCAGTAAATAAGAACCTGGAAAGTAGTACTGATATTGAAGAGTAGTCCTCCACAATGTAGGCAGGATTCTACTTTGGTGAAATAAAATTGCAGAAAGAAATACAAAGCTCTGAACAAAATGGAAAACGGAAAGGAAATAAAAACAATAAAATTGGGAAAAATGGCTTCAATAGGAATTTTGGCAGCACTTCGATGCCTCGAAGTCTCCCCCCTAAACTGTGAATCTAAGGCCTATTTATAGGAGATAATTAATTCTTCAACTTCCAGAGATCATGGGTGAGTTATGGAGGGAGTGGGAGTAACTTCCAGTAGTGGGCAGTGAGTGGAGAAAGTGTAGGAAGAAATTAGGTTGAGAGTGATTGTGGCTACTTCTGATTTGAACGTTAACTGATATTTTGTCTGTGTGACGCTCGTAATGGAACGTAATGGTCGCCATACGCATGACGATCGTAATGTACCTGTGACGACCGTCATATCAGCAAAATCCATTTTTTCTGTTTTTCTTCTCTCTTTTCCTTCCATTTCTTCTTCTTTTCTTTCTTTAATCCAAATTCTCCCCAATCTGCAAAACGAAGTAAATTAATCATATAATAGAACATAAATCAAGATAAATTAATAATAGTCACAAATAAATGCATGTAAATCAAGCCAAATAAACGATATGATTTCGCGTTATCAAACACCCTCACACTTAAACCATTGCTTGTCCTCAAGCAATCAACCAACACGGTGAAAAGAAATAAGCATAATTTGAAACAAGGACATGGTGAGACTCTAATCATACGTAGTTGTTAGGCTAATGTTAGATCGACAGGTACTAAATATCAATACTAAGGATACCATAATAACACAATTTCAAAAACTCCCTACTTGTGCAAACTAACCCGAGTCATGCCATTATAACTCAACCTATACCTCATGCTCTCTTTTCACCCCATTTCATTCTGATGCAATCACATTAAGCCCGTTATCCATGCACATTCATGGCAGGTAAACTTGTTAGTGACTATGATCTTATTGATATTTCATTTTTCTCTGCAAATATGCTTAAGCATCAATTGAACTTAAAGGGTTTGTACCGTTGGGCTAAGTGATCGGGTGAGGAGCACCTAACTTAGAAGGAACATGTCTTTTTATTCATATTTTTTCTTCTTATTTTAAACTAGAGATTATACACTTATTTGCATCGGTTTATTACTTAGTGTGTTTAGGATGGTACTGACTGCTTAAATAAACTACTTAGGGATTACTAAAAGAACTGGAGCTTTAAGGTCTCGGTGTAATGGGTACTCAAGTTGATTTTGCATATTCAGGGGGTTAAGGGTGTCAGGATGATATCAATTTTATCAAAACTTTCCCAAGTTTTCTAACATAGATTAAACAGCCTATATACTTTCAGAGTACCATGTCATGAATCAAAAAGTTTTGTTGGAGGTTAAAATTTTTGTAAATTTGAAATTTTGGGGAAGTTTGAATAACAGGCGAAAACCACGCATAAAGACTCGACAGCACATGCAAAGACTTTGACATAGCAGATAAAACTCCTAAAAGTACGAAATAAAATATAAAACAATAAATCAAACTAAAAAGCGATAAAACGAAAGCGATAGAGTTCCTCCCCCACACTTAAACCAAACATTGTCCTCAATGTTTTAGTAAAAGGTGAAAAAGAAAAGATAGAACCTGTATGAGTGTTACTGCATGCTAAATCCTCTATGATCATGCTCTTGATGTCCATGTCTTTGTTGATCATTTCTACTTCGTCAGTGAGCATTTTGAGATGCATTCGTTTGTGTAATTCTAGCACCAACTCATGATATTACTTACTTCCAGAGGAAGTACTCATCATCAGTGTCACCACCAGCAACGACACTCGTAGGAATGTCCGTGGGCATAACTCATCGTCATGTAGAAAGTTTTCGCCTAGATATAGCTAAAGCGTAACAAGCGATATATTTCTTTATTTTCTGCAAATTTAAACAAACAAATTAAAATAAAAGCCTTGTGGGTTGCCTTCCACACAGCGCTTTGTTTAACGTCGATAGCTCGACGGCTAAGGAGTGCAAGTACTCATGGTGGTTCTTTCGAGAATGGTTCCTCGATCGAACTCTGAATAGTCTTCGGTTTCCATGGCCACTTATCAAGCCATCGCTCATATCCCTCACCTTTTCGTTTCTTTCTTCTGTAGGGTGGTTCCTTGTTTTGAACGCGTGGTGGTGGTTCTGGATCTATCATGCGTATCAGTTTTTCAAATTTGGGCTTAGTTATTTTATCCACCACCTCAAAAATTAATCTTACCTTTTTAACAGTAATGATGACCCTAGTTTCACGGTCCTCAAATTTTCTTTTCCTATGAGGGACCTTAGACAAAGGTGCATTGGTGTGGGTATTTTCCAGTACCTCCACATATGTTTTGGATTGGGAGTCTACTTTAACTTCTGCAAACCTATGTGGGAAAGAAATAGGTGGGGTGTAGGGAGGAGGAGCAACCATATGTACTTCCTTCTCTACCTCTTCGACAACCTCCCTTTCGAGTGGTTTCGGTGGGTTTTTCTCAATAATTATGCTCTTCTCACCAAAAATCTCCTCAGACTCATGATCACTCTCTCTAGGATTTTCTATTTGTTCTTCATTAACAGTTGTTACAACATTCACATGTCCTTCTAGGAAGGGTCCTAGGGGTGTTTGTCTAAGCAGGGAGGTTTGAGTCTCCAAAGTCTCGCTGTGAGTTGCGAGGGAATCGACAATAACGTTCATCTGCCTAAGGTCTTCATTAATTTGGAGATGTTGTTTTCTAAAATCTTTGTTTTGGAGAGTTTGTGTCTCCACAAAGCGCTCCATCATAGATTATATCCTAGAGTGAGTAGACATCTCATTGAATTCTTCTAGTAGTAGTTCGAGGTTACATGTATCGAAATCTTGCATTTCCTCAAAACATTGGGAGTCATCATCGTAGAGGGAATTTGGGTGAGAAGGCATCGTATTGAAATCTTCTAATAATATTTCGAGGTCAGATTTAAACGGATCTTGTGGTTCCTCGAAATATTGAAGGTGGTAGTTATAAGGGAAATATGGGTTATACATAACGATTTAGATAAGAGTGCCTTAGTCTATACTATACAACAACGGAATCATAATATTGATTGTTGGTCCCCGGCAACGGCGCCAAAAACTTGATGCATCCGCAAGTGCACGGAAATATCGAAGTAATATAAAAGATTGTCGAACCCACAGAGACCAATGTCAATCTACTGTTATCTATTGTTACGGAGTAAAGCTAAGGCTAATGGAATTAGGAAAGTTAAATGCGAATGAGATTAAACTTAAAGGAAATAAAGGTTAATGGTCTAAAGGAAAAGCGGTAAAGGGATATCGGTATGTAACGCTTTAGCTATCGGGGATTCGACAGGTTACTGGTGCCTTTTTGTCTATTGCAAACACTTTTCAGGAGAACTTACACATTTAAAGACCTTCGTCTCACGATGGTTGTTGACTCGGGTCATAATTCTAAGGGTTGAATGTACACTTTCGCTGTCCCATTCGGGGTTAAAACTACTTTTTGAAAATAAATAGATTCTAATTTCTTTTAAAGCGCTTTCGCTGTATTTAAAACAAATGCCTAGTTTTTACTATCCGGTCCTAGCCTCAGCTTTCGCGTGTCAGTTCGTACCTTAATATGGTTTCCCACTATCGTGGCAAAACCACCATAAATAGCTTCTCACTGTCGTGACAAAGGTTTATTTAGAATCTAGATTAAAAACTGCGGCAAGAAAGGTTGTTTGTAAGAAAGTAAGGTGCACCGGGTATTATTGAATCCCGTCCTACTAATTCGGTTACACACCGATAAAACTAATTTAGCTAGACATGATAATCAATGCAGACAGAAATAAACATAAACAACAAAATAATAAAATATGCATTATGATAGAAAATAAAGTAATAATTCAGTAAATAAGAACCTGGAAAGTAGTACTGATATTGAAGAGTAGTCCTCCATAATGTAGGTAGGATTCTACTTTGGTGAAATAAAATTGCAGAAAGAAATACAAAGCTCTGAACAAAAGGGAAAACGGAAAGGAAATAAAAACAATAAAATTGGGAAAAATGGCTTCAATAGGAATTTTGGCAGCACTTCGATGCCTCGAAGTCTCCCCCCTAGACTGTGAATCTAAGGCCTATTTATAGGAGATAATTCATTCTTCAACTTCCAGAGATCATGGGTGAGTTATGGAGGGAGTGGGAGTAACTTCCAGTAGTGGACAGTGAGTGGAGAAAGTGTAGGAAGAAATTAGGTTGAGAGTGATCGTGGCTACTTCTGATTTGAACGTTAACTGATATTTTGTCTGTGTGACGCTCGTAATGGAACGTGACGATCGCCATACGCATGACGGTCGTAATGTACCTGTGACGACTGTCATATCAGCAAAATCCATTTTTTCTGTTTTTCTTCTCTCTTTTCCTTCCATTTCTTCTTCTTTTCTTTCTTTAATCCAAATTCTCCCCAATCTGCAAAACGAAGTAAATTAATCATATAATAGAACATAAATCAAGATAAATTAATAATAGTCACAAATAAATGCATGTAAATCAAGCCAAATAAACGATATAATTTCGCGTTATCACTCCGCCATAAATAAAGACTCATTGATGTACCTAAGAATCCACTTTAATGTTTGCCAGTATGTCTTCCCAGGATTGGCCATATACCCGCTTACAAGACACATTCCATACGCTATGTTTGGCCTCGTACAGACCATAACATACATCAAAGAACCTACTATACTAGCATATGAGATGTTATTCATATAGGCTCTTTCGACTTCAGTACTAGGACTTTGAGTCGTACTTAGCTTGTACTGAGAATTAGTCGGTGTTAGAGCAGGCTTTGAATTCGACATACCTAACTTGTTGAGAATCTTCTTCAGGTGTGTCACTTGAGATAAGCATAATCTCTACTACTTTTTATCTCTCTGGATTTCAATCCCAAGAATTCTGGAGGCACCTTTTAAATCCTTCATGTTGAAATCCTTATCGAGTTCAGCCTTTACCTTTATAACATCTTTGAAATTGTTGCTTGCTATGAGGGTTTCATCCACATAAAGCACAAAAAAATAACTAGTAATTTTCTAGGTCGAAATCTGAAGTAAACACAATGGTCAAACTGGCTCCTAGTGAAACCAATGTGTGCGATGAACTTGTCGAATTTCCTATTCCATTGTCGAGGAGATTGTTTCAGGCCATACAAAAACCGATTCAACTTGCACACATAATCTTACTTTCCTTTTTCTACATACCCTTCAGGTTGCCTCATCAGGATCGTTTCATCTAGATCACCATACATGAAGGTTGTTTTTACATCAATTTGTTCAAGTTCTAGGTTGAACTTCGCCACCATGGCTAACAACATTCTAATAGATATATGCTTTACAACAGGTGAGAACACATCATTAAAGTCGACACCTTCTTTATGAGTGAACCCCCTAGAAACTAACCTTGCCTTAATGTGCTTCGACGCCACTCTTTCGATTCATTCTTTAACCTTAAAAATCCACTTAGAACTGACTAACCTGGCTTCTGTAGGTTTTTCAATCATCTCTAAAGTGTTATTATCATGAAGAAATTTCATCTCATCATCCATGGCTTTCAGTCATTCAGTCTTATCTCGACTCCTCATAACTTTCTTATAATCTCTGGGTTCTTCATTAAGGACCTCACTTGCAGTAATTAAGGCATAAGCTATGAGATTTATATAACTAAATCCTTGAGGTGACTTGATGACTCTTCTCGATCTGTCTCTTGCTAGCAGGTAGTCATTATCAGTCTCCTCATCTTCGACAACAACTTTTACTTCTTCTTCGACTTCATCTGGGTCATACAATTCAACATCACTATGCTCCACCTCAACAAGAATGTCTCTATGTTCCAGCTCTTTTTCATAAATCTTCAAACGTTGACCACTGTCATCAATTTTCTTGAAAGTCGTCTCAACTTCAATAAAAACTACATATCGATTTGTGATACACCTCATGTGACCTGGCTCTAGGTACCACAACCCATAAGCTTTGACTCCTTCAGGGTATCCAAGGAACATATGTTTCAGAGCTCTAGGTTCGACCATATCTTTCCTAATGTGAGAATAGGCTAAGCAGCCAAATACTCTAAGTCTATCGAGACTAGGTGGATATCTCGATCAGACTTCTTCAGGTGTCTTCATTCCCAAGGCAGCCGAGGGACACCTATTTATCAGGTAAGCTGTAGTTACAACAACTTCTGCCCAAAACACCTTCTTCAATCATGCACTTACCAACATGCACCTAACCCTTTCTAGAATGGTTTGATTAAACATTTCAGCCAAACCATTTTATTAGGGAGACCCTGCAATAGTTTTATACCTTGCAATACCAAATGCAGCACAATAGTTGTCGAACGCCTCATTGCAAAATTCAAGACCATTGTTGGTCCTCAACCTCTTGACCTTCCTGCCAGTTTGGTTTTTGACCAGAGTCTTCCAACTTTTAAAATTTTCAAAAGTTTCATCCTTAGTCTTCTAGATGAATACCCATAACTTTCAACAGTAATCATCAACTATGGATAAAAAATATTTTGCACCTGAGTGTAAAAGATTCCTTGCAGGCCCCCAAAGATCAGCATGAATATAATCAAGGGATCCATGTGTTCTTTATTTACCTTTGTTAAACTTCATTCTACTGGATTTAAAAAATACACAAGGTTCACAAAACTCCAGTTTTTCGACCTTGTCACCACCCAACAAATTTTGTTTCGACAATACGACCAGGCCTCTTTCACTGACATGCTCAAGTCTTTTGTGTTATAGCTCAGCCTTCGACACAGGTTTCCTGGATGCCACATCTGTTGAACCACTTACAACCTCATCTTCAAGGGTATACAAGCCTTATTTCTTCACGCCTCTTAAAACTTCCTTCGACCCCTTCATTACCCTTAGGATGCTTTGCTCTCCTTTAAAAACATATCCTTTCTTTTCGAATTCACCAAGAGAAATCAGATTCCTCTTAAGATCATGCATATACATATCATCAGTCAATAGCCTTATTGACTCATCATGGAGCTTGAATATCACAAATACAATACCTACAATTTTACAAGCCTTGTTGTTTCCCAACAACACTAATCCACCATCTTGAGCACACAATTCATCAAACACGTCTTTGTTTGGATTCAAGTTCCAAGTACTCCCTGAATCCATAATCCACTCCTTGCTAGAGTCCCTGCTTGAAACCACCAGGACATCAGATGATTCATAACCATCTTGCACAATGGCAGCATTACCATTATCCTTTCCACCATGGTTTTTCAGTCGATCAGGACATACTTTTCTTGTATGACCCTCCTTCTTACAATGGTGACATTTAATAGTTGGAGCATTATCACCATAAGAATTATGTAGAACTTTTCCCTTCTTCTTTTCAAACCTACCATCTTTCTTCAAGAATTTTCCCTTAACAGGAAAATCTTCACCGACAGAAGATGGCTTATGCTCATTTCGTTTGTTCAAATCCTTAGAGTACAAGGCAGATTGAACATCTTCAAAGGTTAAATACTCTCTCCCATACAAGAGAGTTTCTTTGAAGTGAGCATGAGACTTAGGTAAAGAGCACAACAGCAACTAAGGCTTTGATCTTCATCATCAATCTTGACCTCGATATTTTCAAGATTAAGAATTAACTTGTTAAACATATCCAGTTGCTCAGCTAAGGCTTTGTCTTCACTCATCTTAAATTAATACAAAGCTTGCTTCAAGGTAGAGATGATTAACCAATGATTTGTTCATGTACAAACCTTTAAGTTTCATCCATACACCCGCTGCAGTTTTCTCCTTTGAAACCTGCCAGAGAACCTTATCACCAAGGCTCAATACAATGGCACTATGGGTTTTTTCGACCATCGTTGTCCTCTCCTTCTCCATTAGGGCAACATCCATCTTCTACGATCCTTTGAATGCTTCTTACAAACCATGTTAAATAAGAAGGGTTTGCATATTCAAGCGTCACAAACCGAAATCATTCACACTGGTGAATTTCTCAATCTCATACTTTATTGACGACATATTCTCCATGCTCACTGCACCAGTTTGTTGTGTAACATTGTCGTTAATAATAGAACAAAGTTATGAGATAAAGATTGAGTTTCTTTAACAAACATAAGAAACCCTATTAGGTTTCACAAAGGAAAAGATAAGAAGGAAGAAGAATAGAGAATTGGTTAAATTTGTTTTACTATTCACTTTCTCAATAAGGGTTCAAAGATCACAAGTGAATACTACTAAGTTAATTTAGATTACAAGCTAAATTAACAATTGGGCTTACAAGCAAGGCCCAGTTCGGCATGCTGACAATCCTAGCATTTTGACCACTGCATGCTTGAGCATACTGTGACTACAGCATACAAGATTAGTATGTGAACAGACTTCGACTTCATACTAAACCTTCTATCGAACCATGAAGCTACCATTGTCGACACATGAGTTTGATCCAAAATACCACAGTAATATTTTAATATAGACACCATGCATCCCACCCTGAAGGCGTTTTACACATTTACTATTCTGGAGATAGATCTCGGTTTATTCTACGGAGATACATATCTATAACCTATCAGAATAGAATAATACATGTTATGCTTTTGTTTATGCGTATTTAGATGAAGATTTATTAGAGTTATGTACCATGTTATGTGACGAGATTTAAACCATATAGTCGATATGTAAAAAATGACGTATATAAATCCACATGATCCAAAAATGTCATATATAAATAAATTTGAAAACAACGATAAAGTAACATTAGGTGAAATTAAAATAAAATTCATAATGAATCCAAAACATAACTACAATATACTACTAAACTATTGTGTATGGAAAACTACATCTCATTTGCCTCATCGGGCTCATATGCTATCAATCATCCCCACCCTCTTGTGATGTCTCTGGTACATTAATGCTCGTCGTGCCTCCGTCATGATGGCATCTAGGACCTGTCTCACATATGAGCCATATGGGAAGATACCTTTTTCAATGCGTGCATGTGTAATCTCCACTATTCAACGACATATAGGTAAGGCATTCTTAGCACGATTTAACTATGCCTGCCCCTCCCCTAGTATCTCCTAATATGCTGGTCTTGGTGGATCTCCTGGAGCATCATACACCATATATGTATGTGACACCCTAAAGAACCAAATAATGTACCTATCTCGACATAACTTAAGTTGTTCTTATCTATGGAACTTCGTGCCTCCTTCAGTACTAGATGACTCTCATAATCATCAAACATATCATCCATTTGTCTACGTGTTAAAGTAGGAGTAGTAGAGAAAAATCATCAAACATATCATCCATCTGTCTACGTGTTAAAGTAGGAGTAGCAGAGACAACAGGGTGTGTGGGAATGGTCTGCCACATAATGCCATCGAGCATATGAAGAGCAGTGAGACGTGATCCCGAAGTCAACCATCCAGAGTATAACACTATCGTCAATGGTCGTCTCTCATGGTGATCCACATAGTTGTTGAAGTTCATGTCTTCGGAAGCTAAGTCGTCAAGATACACTTTAAACATCTTGGTTGTTTGGTTTCTTCTGAGCAAGGAAAATGCAGTTGCACACGGCATATCCTCAGTTTAATTTTGTACACTCGCACAACCGGAGATGCACGAGAAGTGTTGGAGGATCCAAGTCTAAAAAGTTTAGAACATACAAATCATCAGTAATGGTGTTGCAAAGATGAAATGAAAATGACACAGAAACATTAAATGACAATTAAGTCAATAGTGTGATGTTGCTGGTGACCTACTTCATCTTCCGCTTATAGCCATCTGATAACTTTGAGTACAAGTAGACCAAACAAGCGACCCTAGAGTTGTACTCATGGATCCGTTTGAAATCCTCAAAGTACTGTAGGTAGACGACATTTGTATAAGTGGAACATTTATCCATAAAAATTGTAGTGTCAACCAAATATAGCAGGTGTGCTCTCATATCATACACTCTATGGAGCTCCATCTACTCGTCATCGTCTATATCCTCATGTGCTCTAAGGAGCTCATTTCTATATATCATTTTTAGGAATTCAAATATAACATAAGCTCCCTTAGTTCTATCCAACTTCGTCATCGTATCCACTAGGTTAACTC
The DNA here is from genome assembly GCA_963859935.3 of Lathyrus sativus. Taxonomy (NCBI): domain Eukaryota; kingdom Viridiplantae; phylum Streptophyta; class Magnoliopsida; order Fabales; family Fabaceae; genus Lathyrus; species Lathyrus sativus. The sequence continues at coordinate 618,568,042 of OZ012740.1, read as the reverse complement.
CCATATAGTCATCCAGCATCTCGAGTGCCTCGTGTTTGGTAATCCTCCCATGATCTAGAAGTTTCCCCCTAATCAAAAGTTGTAGAAAACATGACACATCACCGAGTGTGATAGACATGTCACCAAGAAGAAGATGAAATGACGAGGTCTCGGTGTTCCATTTCTCCACTAATGCATTAAGCATCCCGTGGTTGGCCGTAAAATAAATGGACATGCACAAGTCTTTCATCCCAGATAGAGACAAAGCTACCTCAAACCTCTCTTCATTTGGTCGGAACAAGCTAATAATCTTTTTCCTGGGGTTAATAATCTTCAGCGGATCACGTTCCTATAAAAAAAATCAAATTCAGAAACTTGTTAATTAAAATAAACTAAATCAAAATAATGAATCTAACTAATGTTGCTTATATGTCTCAGATATGTCTGACAGTATGGTCTGGGTACAAAGGCAGTAATGACAAACTCTATAGGGCCTCCTCCAAATGTCTTTAGCTCAGGATCCTCAACAGTCTCACCATATGGATGTGGCACTGGATCAACACCATCAGTAGTAGGAGGTGGCATTTGCTCAACAACATTAATAATATCAGCAGTAGAAAGTGGCATTAGCTCAGCCACATCATGTGTCGGAGGTGGCAATGGTGCCTCTAATACCATCGGTGATTCGGGTACCTCTGACGCCTAAATAGGTGAAACCTAGCGCCTGCAGGAGGATGGAGGGAGTGATGTGTCTGTAGGTGAACCCCCTCTCCTACGGGAAGGAGAAGATGGAAAAGCATGAGCCCAAAAAGTAAATGGCTCTGCATGGCCAGAGTGAATAGGAGACTACGAAACCTGACTCTTCTCCCACTGCACTGATGTATGTTATGCAATCCTCATATGCCTCAACCTATTGTCTTTATCAGCCATAATTAAAGTAAACCAGACAATTAGTGTAAGCATGCAACACTACAAACAAGAAGAAAAAATAGGTTATTATTTTACGGAGATGCATCTTTGGGTAATATGAAACAAAATGTTGAAAATTTTCGGAGATGCATCTCCTGAAATTTTTGCAACTCTTCAGTTCATCAAAGGAGATAATGCAGAAATGCAAACCTCAAAATATACTATTTGGTCATGATTTTCAACAAACAAGTTTGTTTTATAGCATGTATAAACTAACATTCTTGCATTTTCTACTCATTTGATATCTAAATCATCATTTTCTACTCATTTACACAAAAGCTCAAAAAAAACTTATCAAAACATCAAAAACTTGTAATTTTTCACTTGGCTTTAATGTTGGATGATGTTTCAAATGTTTATTGATGATCCTTTAAGCTTTGTTGTTTGATTTTGGACTTCCTGATGGAAAAAAATTTAAGAGAGTTTTGAGTATTTACATAAATGAGGAAGAAGAAGGGTTCTGGTGCAATTTGAACTTTAATTCATTCCGGAGATGCATCTCTAGGATATTTTAACGTTAACTCATAATTGGATGCGTCCAAAGATGCATCTCCGAAATATGGGAGCATTTAAGTACTTTTCTCGTGGTGCCTAAGTAACATATAGGGTGCATTAAGAAATTCCCTTAATTAATCTCTAAATAAATTTCTTAAAAAAACATATTTATAATTATTAACAAATTAATTTATTCTGAAAAAAAATATTAAATATTAAATCATCGTTGTCACGTCTGCAAAATTGAAGGGGAGTCATCTAAATCTCAAGTCATGTAAACTTCAGAGATCAAATAGCTGATTTTTAAAATGGAGTGACAAAAAATTAAAAATCATCAAATTTGGGGGACAAAGATGCATTTAAGCCTTATTTATTTTATATTTTTCTTGTTATCACATTAAAAAAGAAAAGACTAAATGTTTTTTATTTTATTTTTTGAAATTTTTATTAATTTTATTTATTAAAAAAAAGTATATTATTAAAATGAATAGTTATCTTTATTTAAAACAAAATTGTAAAATTAGTCTCGTTAAGGCAACTCAATTAGTAGTTGTGTAAGGACATCAGATGTTGGGGGCAAGTTCAAACTCGTGACATCCCACTTGTTTAACTTTATAAAAAAAAATTGAATTCCAGCCAAGACGACTATTTGACAAAAAAATATTGTAAAATTAACTTTATAATTTTAAAAATATATTATAGCTAAATGACATCATTTTTCAATTACAATTATTTATTTTATAAGTTAAATTTAAAAAAAATAAAAATTTAATATTTTAAAAAATTAAACATACTTGCTATTAACTTTCATTAAAAAGTAAAAGTAAATTATTTTAAATTTAATCTTTTTTATCTCTTTCAAGATCTTATTTGATTTCGTAACTTAAAAAAAAAAAATTGATCTATATAGATAATTTAACATATGTATTAACTTGTGACCAAAGAATAAAATAAAATTTTGTATTTAGAAGAGATGGTTTAATTTCGACTAACTAATACTATTATATTAAAAATATTAAATTGAGGGTTTTGCATAAGAGTTTGGTTTGCAAAATTTGAAATAAAATAGATTAAATTTGATAGAGAAAAAAAAGTATTACGCCTTTTTGTACTTGCTAATAAAAAAATACATATATGTAGCAATCCTTAACTGATAAGGATTGCTAGACACTTTACTATTTTAGTGGGGTTAGAGTAAACTCACGAGGGTGAAATACTCTATTTTATGCGTGTTTTTTGTGAATATGAGATTGAACCCCATCAACCCTAAGGTTGAGATATTTATAGATATTTACAGGTCTAGATTTAGGGCTCCTAAAAAGTATATATTGTCCCACCTTAACCATGAAACTCGTTAACTACCTACTTCTCAAAGAATCGTGGTCATGACTACTTTCACACGTTGTGAACTGTGTACACATCACCGTCCATGCTTTCTCATCAGCGCGATCCATTTAGTGAGGGGGAATTATCTCTAGGTAACATACTCTTAGGAAGGTGCCTAATAAATGAAGGTGAGAAAAACAAAAGAAAGGGGGTTGATTTATATTACCTTTTCTCAAACTTTTTCTTCTTCTGCTTCTTATTGATCTTAATCAAAGTCTGGACCCTCATTTTAGATTCTGATTCTGAGTCACTAAGTGTCTAAACTCTTGAATGTTTTTATCAGATTCTACTATAGAACCTAACTTAGAGGTAAATAAATAATAACAGCAGAATATTGTTCAAAAACAAGTAAAGTAAAGCAAGAGACACAAATTGTTATCCTGATTCCTCTCACAACTTGAGAGTAGTCTCGTCCCCTTGAGTCCATAAAGTGATTTATTAAGTTTAATAAAAAATTCGGTGGATTAAGTCCTCAAACCCATGGGGTTGTTTGGTATACACTTCTTTAGAAATGACTTCATTTAAGAAAGCACTCTTGAGATCCATTTGATATAAAATAATATTATGATTAATAACATAAGAGAGAAGAAGTCAGATTGCCTCTAACCTTGCAACTGGTGCAGAGGTTTTAGAGAAATATATACCTTTCTATTGACTATAGCCTTGAGTTACCAGTCTAACTTTATTTCTTACCATCTCTCATTACTCATTCAGCTTGTTTTTAAACACCTATTTTGTTCCAATGATGTTTTTCTGAAAAGGTCTGGGTACTAGATCCCACATATCATTCCCTTGAAGCTGATTAAGTTCTTTTTGCATTGCTACAATCAATCCATCATCTAATAAGTCTTCATCAACAAAATTTGGTTCTATCATGGAGATAAGTTCCAGCATTAATTGTTTCTATCTGAATGTATATCTTGTTTTCAGATGACTATCTTTATTTCCAATGATTAACTCTTTAGGATGGGAAAACTTGTACTTTAAGGTCTTTTTTGATTGTATAACTTCTTGAGAATCATAGGTAGCTTCTTCAGAACTTGCTTCCTCTGGTTGTGTTTCAGAAGTTGGGTTTGGTTTTGTACCACCAGCTTCTAAACATCGGACTTCTAAACAATAAACTTCTAAAGGTGTTAGCTTCAAATCCACCAGCTTCTAGAGAGTCTTCCAATAAGTGAATCTCTGAAAAGTTCTCAATTAGCTTTGACATTTTACTCTAAACTTCCTTTGAGAAGCTTTTGATATAGTTCTTTGAGAAACTACTTTGTTCCAACAATGCTTTTCTAATGATCATCACGAGCTTTCTCATAGGCCATATTAAATGGATGAGCTTCAGAGGTTGGTTACGCATCTCAATTACCAACTTCTTATTAATTAGCTTACATCCTTCCAATACCAATAATCTTGGCTTACTAGTTTCTTCCAGATTCCACATTTTCTTCCCCCTTTTGAGTTAGGATTTAGAAGATAGAATTTTCTTTTGTTGTATGTTGTAGTTAGTTAATGTCCTCAAACTGAGACTGTTGCTTTGTTATTTCCTTTTAGCATATCTTTAGCAACGATAATCTCACTCTTTGGTACATATACTCTTATGGTTCCTTTGAGGTTAGTTTTAACATGCTTCTTCTTATTTTGAGCATTTGCTTTGTAATAAGGCTTTAGATCATTCAAAAATTTATATTTAAAGTTTGTTGTCTTGAATTAGTCCTAGCCTTAGGTTCTGAACCTTTCAGAACCTTGTAACTTGATGTCTTAGGTTCTAACTTCTTTAGACAATTTAACTTAGAAGCCTTAGGTTATGACTCTTTCAGAACCTTTAATTTAATAATCATTGGTTTCGATATCTTCAGGACCTTTGTTTTTGAGATCTCATGTTCTAATTTCTTCAGAACTCTAACTCTATAGTTATAGTCTCTGATTCGTTTGAACCCTTTGCTTTACTAGCAGACACAAAATGAAAGTACAACCCTTTTTTAGCAGAGCTTGAAGAAGAAGAAGAAGAATGGTTTGATGGTTTAATCAAGATTTCAGTCCTTAAATTAAAAGATTTTAGTTATATGTCCATTGCTTCTACTTACACCAGAGATCATGGATGCAAGTTTGGTTCTGTTAAATTCAGTTATGATAAACTCTTGAAGAGAGAATTCATATTCATTAAGAGGTTTTTCAGACATATATTTTTACCAAAACAATATGGTCTCTTTCTAATTCTTCAATCTTACTTCTTGAAAATTTTAATTCATCTTTCATAAGACCATATTACCTTTGTATGATTTTCATATGTCTGGATTTCTCCTGACATCTATCCATAAGATCTTAACATAAAGTAATTAAATCAGATCTAGAGAGTTTGGAGAATATCTCATTTGCATCCTCTGGATCTGAGTCAGAATCATCTTTTAATTCTAAGTCTGAGAATGTTGAAGCCATCAAAAGCAAGATTGGCTTATTATTCATTCTTGCCAGCTTCTTCTTCATTATCAAGTTCATCCCATGTTGACATGATACTTTTCTAAAACTTGCTACTAAGGTTGTTCTTTTGGAAGATTTCCTTTTTGGCTTCGTCCTTCCGAAGCTCTGGACAATCAACTATAAAATGATCAGGCTTCTGACAGTTGAAGTAGCCTTTCTGATCATCTTTGTTAACACTGGAGCTTATTCTTCTAAAGCCATATTTTCTTCAAGAGAAACTTTTTTTTCTTGTTAGCAAGATACTTAAATCTCTTTATGATGAAATTCATTTCATCATCACCTTAATCTTCTTCAGATTCTTCAACATGAGTGGCCTTTTTATGCTCCCAAAATTCACCTTCTAAAATATAATAAAATGAGACAAACATCCTTTTTCTAATATAACCTGACATTTCTCGGAACACCTTTTGTTGTCGTTCATACCTTTGCCATCGTGTTCGAGTCACATGGTTCTTCCCCATGTAATTTTATATGCAATCATGTTTCTTGGTGCCCTAAAGGTTATTCAGCTGTGTTTAACTCGTGCTTAGTGACAATTGTCGCTACGCGAAAAATGACACAGAGTCGCCACCGGATTTTATTTATCCCAAGGAGGGAAAGGGAAATATCAATAAAACCTTTGGTAAAAGAGTGTGGTCATCGCAACCAAGTCTTAGGGTTCGGGAGTCGGTTATGCGAGGGGAAGGTGTTAGCACCCCCTCACATCCATCGTACTCGATGGGAACCTCCTAGGTTATTTAGCATGAATGAGTGTTTTTATTAAGAGTTTGCTTGCTTAAGGAAAAGAGGGGTTGGTTTTTATATTTTAATGGTCGCCAAGGATTGTGGCCTTTGTGCCTACGTATCCTCACTTAAAAGAAGTGAAGAATCAGAGCTTCGTAGTTCGGAGGCCTACGAGATAGTTGTTTGTTGATTGATTTTATACCTTGAAAAAGGGTTTTTTGGATCGAAGCCCTAAGGCAAAAAATAGGTTTGATGAGTTGATGTTTTTTAAGTTTCTTAAGAGAAATTGTTGCTGATTAGGATTATACACAAAAGACTTTGGATAGAAATGAATGTTTCGAATAACCAAGTCGAGCGCCTTGTATCCAAAATATTCGGAACGAGTGTAGGAGGACTCCATTCTCATTCCTTTTCCACCACTTTAAAGTTCGTGGTGCATAATTCTAATCGTTTATGTTATTATGTTTTGGATTTTTATGAGAAAAGAGAACCACTTGACGTTGGATCAAGGTTTATTGTTTGTAAAAGTATTTGAGGTGATACGAACAAGGTCGATGGCGGACGCACAAGGCGGCTGACTTACAAGGGTTGAAAATGGCTCGATAAAATCGAGAGTTTGTTTTTGAAAATGGTTTTTGGAATCAAAAGTCACCAAGGACAATAGCAATATTCGCACTAAAATCATACAAACATATGACGTTAGTCGGCTAAAAAAATCGAGACATGCAAAAAAAACGGAAAAAAATTTTTTTGAGGTAAAAATAACAAAATAAGTGAAAAACAGTGGTGTGACACGGGTGGCCGTGTTGTGTGACACGGCCCGTGTTATAGGGTACATGCAATGTGGGTTTTTGGAGCGTGACAGAGGTATGACACGGGTGGCCGTGTTGTGTGACACGGCCCGTGTCATAAGGTCTGAGAGAAAATGTTTTTTTAGGCTAATCAGAGGTGCAACACGGGTGGCCGTGTTGTGTGACACGGCCCGTGTTGTGAGGCCTGGGGTTTTTGGACGTCGAAACCTCAAACAGAGGTGCAACTTGGGTGGCCGTGTTGTGTGACACGGCCCGTGTTGTGAGGCCTGGGGTTCTTTGATGTTGAAAAGGCCAGCAGAAGTGTGACACGGGTGGCCGTGTTGTGTGACACGGCCCGTGTCAGGCTACCAGAGCAAAAACCCTAACTTTTTCTATGTTTTCCTTTCGTTTTTATGGGTTCTTGGTCCCTATTGGGACCTTACATGATATATACTATACAACAACACACAAGAAAGTAAATGAAATGAATATAAGAGCAAAATAGTAAAGAGAGAAAGTTTTAAAGGAATGGATACCCAAGAGCTTTCTATTCTTCTTGCAAGTCCTCTTTGGTTTTGGTTGAATATGCTTCACCACTCTTCACTTTGTGTTGTGGAGGTTTTGTTTCTCAATGATCCTCTTGGTTCTATCTCACTCTCCTTTTTTCTGGTTTACAAAGCCTTCTATTTTTCTGGTTTTTAGGGTTTTGTTTGCTCTCTCTATTTTCTGATTTTGCAAATGTGTGTAGAATGGATATTGAATGAATGAACTCTCTCGTTTACAGCCCCCTCCTCTTATCTCAGCTCCTAGGGTTTTCTCTTCCCCCCAAACATCAGATTTTTTCATGGGGCAATGTCTCTTGCCACCTTTTCTCATGTCACTCTCTTTCTTTCCATTTCCATGCAACTTGCTATGCTGCATTTTCTGCACTACTTTCCTATGCTATTTGCTGCAGCACCTTGTGCCTTGCACCCATTTTGTTGGTTTGTGTTTGGACAGCTCCTCTTGGTCAATGCCACCAACTCTTGACAGCATTTTGAAAATTCTGATATGTAGAAGCATTGTCACATGTTATTCCCTTGGTCTTGTGACATGTAGTTTTTTGTGACATGAGGAAACTTGCCATCTTTTGCATGGGACTGTTTTGTTCATGACTAACATGCATAATCTTGGTCCTAAAACATTCCAATGTTGATTTAATCCTTGCATGTTTCTTGGATGTTTGTAAGCATAATGTAGACTTGGTGTGGCATTACCATAACATGATTTTGACTAGAGACTTGAATGAAGATTAGAAATAAATTAATTTCTAAACATTACTTAGAGTTGGAAATCTTGCAACAAATGACATTCTTGTAATGTCATAAAACTTCTCTTTGTAATATTCTTGAATTATGCCTTGCATTTCATGGTCATTAGGAATATATCTTGAATATCCTAATATTTTGTCAAGTAGCTTCTTCTTGAAGAAATCCACATGAGTAGACTTTCCAATTTAAATCAAACCTTAGATAATGAACCTTTTCTTCCATGTAGTCCAAGATAGACGAGTTATCTCATTTGAAATGGAAAATGACAAATCAACCTAATTCGTACCTTATGAACCCGCATGCTCGATATTCAATAGAACAATGTATGTTATGCCGAATGCAGGATATAAAGGCTAAAGGTGAAAATAAGGGTATGACAACAACGTCTCTCTATTTTTTGGCTGGAATTTCTTAATAAATGGCACCTTCTCCTAGGGCCTGTAGATCTTAAACCTTTTTTGTAGCTTGTGGCCACATTATGTGTCTTATAGAGGACACCTCTTTTTTTGAAAGAATAATTTGGCCTCGACTGGGGCCATTTTCCCCCCTAAGAAGGTTGGGGCTTAGTTTTCTCAAGGTTTTTAGTAGCCTTTTTGTCAAACACAAAATTACACCTGGGGCACAACATAGATTCTGATCCTTTCAATTTGCATTTATTGAGGAAACCTATAAGTTTCTCCTAAGCACTAGGCTAAACGGATTTGACTTTCTCAGCATGTTCCGACTTAGAAACTTCCATTGTCATGGCAGGGCTCTTAATAGCCTCAACCATCAAACATTCGTGTGGTCCAACATAGTTTTTATATTTGATTTACAAATGGTCATAGTCCACCTGCATTGGGGCTTTAGCCTTCTCAACAAACTTCATCCTTCCCTCATTCAACTCTTCTTGCACAAAATCCCTGAAAAGGACACAATAGTAAGTCATATGACCCGAAAAATTATGAAACTTGCAAAATCTTATTTTCTTTCATTAGTCTAAAGGTGGCATCTTTAGTCCCTTAGGGAGTATGATTTGGCCATCAGCATCTAAGAGGTCAAAAATTTCGTCGCACTTGGTTACATCAGAAGTGTACGTTTGTGAGACATATTTATCATTTTTAGGTTCGACTGGATTCTTTCCGTCAGACTGTTCCAATAATTTACAAACATATGAAGGTTTTGGCTAACTTCCGCTAGGTTTACGTCATTTTCTTTGACCTCTTCATATCCTATGTCATGTTCTTGGTCTCTGGTTGGAGGGTGCATCAAGAATATCTTTGAGTGAGCTGGCGACTTGAAAGAATATCGTTATGTAGGGATGAAAATCAGACACAAAAGTTGTCCTTTTCACCACAAAATCAGGGTAGTATAATGGTAGTGGAATGAAACGTTTTTATATGTACTATGTATTATTTCCCTTGTAAACTTTTAATCTTATCTTTTGTACATCAGAGGCTTCTAGATAGAGATGTTTGAAGCATGAGTAGAAACGTTGATCACTGGGTCTTCAGAGTCTTAAGTCTTCAGAGTCTTCAAAACTTGTTCACCAGAACCTTGTCTTCAGAGTCTTTAGCACTTAGTCTTCAGAAGAACAACTTCAGAAGCTAGAAAGCCTTCAGAAGTAAATCTTAGAGTCACGCTCAGAGGTAGAGTCCAAGAGAGAATTGCAGCAACAACATATTGTCTTCTTAGAATCTTTCTGAATGTGAGTAGGTACAGAAGCTGACTTGCTTCTTTGGCGCAAAATTGACTTTTGTCATACCAGAATAACGTTGCATATGGTCTCTATTAGATTCAGAAACTGTTTGTTAAAACTTTAGAATAACAAACCGTTAGAGTACCAAAATTATTTTCACACAAATACTACCTTGTTATTATCAAAACTTAGAGATAAACAGCAGAACCAAATCTTGTTCTAACAAAGGAAACCTTATTATCAGGTATCTATATTGGTTTGGCTTGCACAATTTGAGGAATTTATTGTACTTGGGCCTGAGGGGCGCCGAAAAACAAGTTATTTGACCCATTTGATTGGCCAATAAGTGGTAACTTTAGTTAGTGCTCTAAATTAGAGGATTGAACACTGTACAGATATGCTGAGTAATCATGTTAACCATCTTGTGGTTACTTTCATCTAGGGGTGGAAAAACGGGATCGGCCCGTTGGGCATGCCCGTTTTTCCCGCACTTTAGTGCGGGGCGGGTCAAGGGTTTAGGCCCTCACCCTCTAATGTGTCTGCCCCGCCCTGCCCCGTTTTCTTTGTGAGCTTTTGTGGCACGAGTATTTACATAAAAATTTTCATTTTTAGGCTTAAAAGGTGTAGAACCCGCTGGCTTTCCCCGCCCCGCCCTCACTTTTTTACGGGGCAGGCCTATGTTTTAGGCCTGCATCCTTAACTATGACCACCTCGTCCCGTCCCACCCTGTTTTTCTGAGGGCTTTTGCGTGGCGGGCCTAAACGGGGCAAGCATGCCCGTTTTCCACCCCTACTTTCATTTATTTGTTTTCTTATGGACAACATAGAATTTGTTGTTAGAGCATACGTACTTGGAGGGCCAAATTCAATCCCTCTAGGTTGTGTGATTCGCCTATGCTTTATAATAGCAGACCCTGGCGCCACATATGGATTCAAAGGAGACGTTATCGCTGCATTATTATCTGCCTATGTTGATGTGTTACTCTATAATCTCACTATCATCGCAGTTGGCATACTATAAGGGAAATCCCTAAAAATTAGTGGTATCGTAAAACCTGGAACATACGAAGGCCTACGATCTTCTATAGCATTTTGTGTGGCCCTAGGAGTAGTTGAAATGCTTATCATCGCATGCAATGAAATCACCACTCATGGTAACAAAGTTGCACTAACTATTGGGGTAAGGATAGGTCCATTGGTTCTTGTGGGATTTGAACTCCCTATCGCTCCAACGGTCGATCTGACAGGTTGTTCAGTGTCTGGAATGTTATTTTGGGGAAGTGGAGTGTTCTTAGGTTGAACCATTTCGACTATAGTTCTACCACTCCTTAAACGCATAAAATTTTAGACGCAGAAAACAATATTCAATACAAGAAAAAACTGACAACAAAGAAATAAAAATACAACACTTTTTATTAATGAAAGAAAATTCAAAATTTTGCACAAATAGGTCCCACTGGGAGTGCCACTTTGTTCACCGGTGATTTTGGCAAACAATCAATAAGTTTTAAATTTATTGTTTGAAGGATCAAACTAGTAAATTCTGGGGCATGTTGTGCGAAACTTCTGAGAAAAAGAAGTGTGCATTAATGTTGTCAAGTGTTGGATGTTGACTGCTTTGAAAAAAGATTAAATTCGAAAGTAAAAGTAACAGGAATCTCGACTAAGTCAAAACTGATAACTTAAATATAAATAAAACAAATAAATGTAGATAACATGAAAGACTTTATTTGCATAAGTAAGAGTTTGTAGGCAAGTACATTTTTTTCAGAGACTCGTTTCTCGCTTACGTATGAATACTTTGAGTTTGTATTGAAGTTTACAATGATTTTGCATCCCAATCCTAGCGCTAGAATCTTTATTTATAACCCTATAAAACTAAGTGTTTAACGCTCAACTATCTTTCATTCGACACGTCACTTCTGCATGCTTCGCTTGTCTTTAATTGATAAAACCAAAAAATAGTTATTTGGTTTGATTTTGAAATGCTTTGGTCGAACATTCTTTGCTCTGTCGAATTGGTCGACAACTAATTTTTGGAAATTCTGCTAATTATCATATCAAATCCTTAATATGTCGAACATTGATGTTTTATCTCAAACTATCTCTGGTCGAAACGCATGAAACGTGTCATATGTTTGTGCATAAATTTCACGTAGTTCCTTTGTCGAATTAGTACATTAAAATTTCTTTGCTAACACGAAAGGTAGAAGTATAGTTATGTATGCTTCTCTAACTCTAATTTTACGGGGGTGAAAATCAACTAGGAAGAGTACCAGTGACATTTGTCACATTTTTTGAAACTACTTAATTTCTTGTCACAACAAGAAGAAATCAACTAGGAAGAGTACCAGTGACATCTGTCACATTTTTTTAAACTACTTAATTTCTTGTCACAACAAGAAGAAACACAATGTTTCTTTTTCTACAATTGAGTTCAGGAATGTATTTGTCGACAAATGTTGTGCACAAGTTCTTTGACTAAAACAATAATTGTTAGATTATAATTTAAAATTTCGTTGTGATTTTTAAATATATAGACATCAAATAAAGATTCACCCTCAACGGAATCAAATAAAGTCATTTGTGACCATGTCATTTCGAGTATGAATCCTCTAATTTTATTGACGGAACTAAGATTCATATTCAATTGTGTCAAATAGTCATTCGTGACCATGTCATTTCGGACGTGGATCCTCTAACTTTATTGAGGGAGTTGTATCCTACCTTCCACTCTATCTCTCTCTAATAGTGCAATATATCTCATCCATTTTCTCTATCATTTCCAATAGACTCAAAAATAAGGGCATTTAGGACTTTAATTTTCAAAATAGGGTACTTTCGAGAAAAGAAAAATAGTTTTTTTTTCCTTTTCAAATCTGTTATTGATTTATTTGAAAAATATTGTGTACAACCAAATATCTCAATAACACCTTCGGAAAAGAATAAACAGAGTGTGTGTTGCTGTTAACCATGTGATGTTGAAAAAATATAGAGAAAAATAAGAGGTTGAATAAGTGTATAAAATGTAAGTGTGTCTAAATACAACCATTGTGTATCCTTCTTTACATGACAACATTCTTGAACAATGTTGAATTTGTTCCATCCATGTGTTTGATTCTCAATCATTCATTACCGTTATTGTTGAACTGAATTGTTATTTTGTTGACTTAATACAACTACCTATGTAGTAATAATATCTATGTAAGCTATCAGACACATACACAAGACAAGACATCGATACTGATAAGTCGACATCGATACTCATAGAAGCAATGTGATATCAGACAAATGTCTTTAATATGAAACCAACAAAATTCCGAGTACAAAATAGAATTTATTTGTATGCACAGTTACGAGATTCGACAATGTCCATCTAAAGAGTACAACAACATCAATTTGCAAGCATTAAAATTTGTTATTTGGATCTACAAAAGGAGAAAATTTAAACCCAAAATGTTCAATAACCAGATCATACCAGATACCAGATTGGTTTTATCATCTGCTTAAAGTGCAAGAGAATTCACCTCGTCTTCTTTCCAAAACCCTTCCTCGTACTTGTACCACCTAACGATCCCTTCATCAGTCCGTGTTCGTTGGCATATGATGCATGAATCTTCCATGCATGTGATGAATTCACGCAGCCGAGAAGCCTTCTGGCAAATAATCGGATCAATTTCAGTGATGATTCTTTTATATTGAGGAGGAGGAAGGCCTTCCATTAGAACGCAATGGGATATATTGAGCACTTCTAAATGTTTTAAGCTGTCTAGGATGAGAATAAGAACATCCCTGTAGAGCGTCGTACAACGAAGGCTCAAGACTCTCAGTTTTGGAACAAATGCAGCCAGAGTTGATGCAAAGAAGATGTCACATGGGCCCATAATCTTGAGTTCACTGAAATTCTCGCAGTGTGTCGCGATTTCCTCGAGAAAATACGGTGGGTTTGCTATACTAGGCATTGTCAGAGATTCCAGCTTTTTCCACGAACGGATGGCCTTGCACATTCCTGTTCTCTTAATTCTGTTCCAAGCTGGCAAAACCAGTCGTTTGAGTTGTGGGCTCCTGCAACAACGAACGAGAATCGCTACGTTTCAAATCTCCGTCTTGAAAGAAAGTTAATACAAACAACCTATCCAACAAAGCATCTCATGGAAGATTAACATGTTAGTATCAAACATATTCCTCAACGAGTAAAGGATAATCAACGTAAACGTTATACAACCCTAGCGCGCGTGTAAACGTTATATAACTTATGGTCGAAGCCAACTCTAAAATAGTCTCTACAATTGCGCGTAAAGGATAATCGGTTCACAGCAAAAAAAACATATATATATTGTTTTTGAAAGTTGAAATTACCTTTCCGCGGTGTATGTCAACATATCATCACTTACATACAAGTTGAAATGGAAGATCAATGTCACTATACTCTGCCTACTGAGACTCAACGAAATCTTCAACAAACGAGTCAATATCTTATCAGACCGTTCATCGACGTAAACAAACGGCTCTAACGGAATCTTGATGAAATTAGACCGTAACATTGACAAATCAAGTGTCTTCCAACGAAGCGGATCACAGCAAGCCATGCGCCACGCACTACAAACATGAGCAACACCAGATGTTAACTCGAAAATGTCAAACAACTGAAAAATCTTCACCAAAATATCGGTGTCCAGATCCTCCCATCTCCTAGTGTTCGAAACAACATCATCCATTATGCTGATTTTCCGAAATTCTTGTGCATAGAAACACCTACAGAAACCAAATTTAAAACAAAGAAAGTTCAAATTCAAACCAACTAGAAGCATGGCATGACAAGAAGAACAAGTTATCTGAAATCAACAAAGGTTAAACCAAATTAAAAGCATAAATGATCCATTTATAAACTACTACTCCACAAAGCAATTACTCATGATTCTTCACTAAGTAACTTATGCCAATTTCTATTACTCTTCCTAAGAAAAAAAATTGAATTTTTTTCTCATCAGATCTCGAAATTGTGAAACCCAAAACAAACAAAAAATGGTTCAATTACCACCAACTTTCTGATCAACCAAATTACACAAACCCAGAAATAAAAAAGCGAAAAAACAAAACTTTGAGACTCAAAAAATCATGGGTTGGTAATTTGAAACGAAGATCTAATCCCCGTGACATAAATTTTCTATCTTTTAGAAATGAAAGAGATATGAAAGTACATGAAAGTTTGTGTGTTGTGATTGTTCATGTGTGTAGAGTACAGAGAAGAGAGAGAAAGAGAAAAACCTTAGGACAAGTCGAGAAGAGTGCGGGGAGGACGATGATGTGGTTGTGTCCTTGTTGAGTAACAGAGTTGAATCATGAATAATGAACACAAAATGCAGAGGTTTTCATGTGTTTCGTACTTTCGTTCATTTCTTCTTTATTTATAATGCTGTTATAAAAATATATATAATTATAATCCTGTTATAAAAATATATATAATTAAGTTAAATACAATGAATTTGTAAATTTTATAGCAAAAACTTAAATTTGGTGTAGGTTATTTTTATTTCAATTATATTCTTTTGTCTTTTATTTTAAAATTTAACTTCTTTTTTAATAATTTTTTTATTGATATACGATAATTTGTACAATTATTTTATTTAAATTTTTTATATAAAATTTAAATTTTTAAAAAAATAAACACATAAAAAATACATTTATATTTTTAAACGCATGAACATTAAAAAATCGGATAGACAGACACGAACTGAACGCTAGTAAAATATAAAATTGAAAAAAGTGGTGCCCTGGACAGTACATTTTTTTAACACCGTCAATTAATGACAATTTTTAATTTCGCTAAGTTGTATTAAAATACTTTAAATTATTATACAATATAACAAAATAATATATTTTCATTAAATAATATTATAAAATATTTTTAATAATTAAATTCATATAAAATTTAAGTTAAAATTATTCTAGTATCTTTTGAGGAGGGTTGATGCACTCTATAATTAATTTTAGAGTGCCAATCCCGCTATATCACACTCAAATTTTAATTTTTTATAAATAATATAATAGAATGTTGATTTTCTATTAGATAGACTATTATATACATTAAATCGTCATCTTTTTAATATTCATTATAGAAAAGTTAATTGATATTCACTGTCCTCCAATAAAAAAAATTTATTAGTCCATATACAATATAATTAATTTTAATGAAAATTATTTTTAATTTATGAGATTTATTAATATGACTCAACTTCTAATTTTAAAATATGGTGTAATTTTTTCTAAAGTCTATTAATATAACACACCCATTTCTTTTAATTTTTAATAGCAATTATAAATCATAAATATATAATATTTACCAACTATTTTTTTATTTCTCATTAAAAAATTCCATTGAATATATAAACTAAAAGAAGGTTAATACATATTTTAAAATTATAAAAATATCATTATTATTATTATAACAAATTTTAAGATGTGGTGAGCGTAATTTTTTCTTAATTTTAAAATAATTTTATAATTAGTTGAGATAACTTTAAGAATTTAAGAGATTGTTACATCCTCATTGGTTGGAGTTAATAAAGTATTTTTTTAGGGTGAACAATCTAATATCTTTAAAGTTAATTGGATATTGATACTTCCTCCAATCAAACAAAAATATTCAATGTCATATCATTTTTAAATATTATTTTATTTTTAAAAAATTAAAATCTTATATCAATCAGTATCCATCTAAAACTAAAAGTTATTTAAAAATTTGCCATTTTTATAGTCAATAATGTAAAAGATATGATTGATTATCTTAGGGTGTATATAAGTTAAAAATTTAATGAAAATTGATTAGTGATATTTGGGTTTAATTGATATAACATATGTTATTAAAAAATTTTAAAATATTAATATAATTTTTAAAATTTATATTCGTTAATAGTATAAAAATAATTTATACAATAATTTACACAGATAGTGTATGACCAATTTTCTGTTGATTATTGATATGATTTTATGATGAAAACATTGATGGAAGTTAAGTAAAGTGTGTGAGCGAGTTGAAAAGGAAGAAAGACAAAGATGCGGTTTCTAAGGGGAGATTTCCAAAGGAGAGTTGGCTTTAATTTAAGGATATGAAGTGACACCGTTTCGTTTGTTACTATGAAAGCAACGGTTGATTTAATTTATAAAAGCGGTTTATAAGTCGTTGGGTGTTGATAGTTTTAAGGGAACGCCAACCTTACAATTCGTAACGTTTGCTTTCCGACAAAAATATTCGCATCTATTTCATGTATCACGTTTCTTTCACTAACCAAGCAAAGGATTTCATAATTGCTCTCGTTCTACATTTTAAGTCCTCTTTAAGTAAAAATTAAAAATATATGTGTCTCTTTAAAAATAGGAGATACACCGATTGATTTGGTGTTTTTTTTTAATATTAAAAAAATGTGCAAATTTAATTGATACCTTGATTTATTACAATTTTTTTAAAATTAAGATATTTTAGAATATAAAATAAAATGTTGGTTACTTTGAGATTTTAATTGGGAAGTGGAATATATAGGCATAAAAAATTCCATATTTCAACCATTATTACTATTGGTTGTTAATTAGAAAGACAACCGGATTGTTGACTTGTTGAGACTAGCATGGCATCTTTCAAATGCTCATGGAACTTTGTACAACATTTACATTCTTACATTTATTTGAATTTTTTAAATGCACCGAACTTAATTTTTTTAATTATTTTATAATTTCCAAATATTTAAAAAATGTAATCATATTTTTTTTTAATATTCATACGATTTATTAAAAACTTTAAAATAAAATTTAGCTTAATTAGTTATTATTTTTAATCTTAAACAAATAAGAATTGTTGTTTCTTAGAAGAACGGTGATAAATGTGTATAACAATGCAACCAATCAAACAATAATTAAATTTTGTCAATGTATTCTTCATATCAAGTAAAAAATAGAAAAACTTCACCCGTCTGTATGTTCTTAAAGTTTTGTATTTATTTCTATAAATTTAATTTTAGATTTTTTAAATCATTAAAAAGTATTACCGAAGTGTTTATTATGTACTAAGATTCTTTTAATCTTTTTATATCTTTGTTTTGGTCATTTTAATTCTTTTGTTAGAGAGTTTTTATCTTTGAAATTGATTGGTCTACCACGTTGTAGGCGTGACGGAAACTTATTAGATTGTATAATAGGGACATTCATTTTTATTGGGGCATTGGTTGCTAGAATATATGGTTTGGTCACGCTTTTGAGTCGGTTAATGCATTTAGTAATTAATTTGCTAAGATTTGTAAGTGAATTATCTTTTAAACTTTTAGTTCACATTGTTTTGTTCGATGATCAAGATAAGACAGTGATAATTCATTCTAACTGATCTTTTCTTTCAAATGATTATTCTCTCTCCTTAAAGTTGAAAAATTTAATTCATCAAAATAATAATCAGCAAATTGAATAGTGAATAAATCTTATGTTGTTGGTTCAAGGTATTTTATAAGAGATGGAGATTCATATCCAACATATATTCCAATCCTCCTTAGAGAATCCATCTTAGTGCGACGTGGAAGAGAAATTGGAACATATACGGCACATCCAAAATTCTTAGATGGAAAATATTAGGTTTGTTGTAAATCGAATGTCTTGAAACAAAATATAAAAGGTTTCTTTATGATCAAGAAACACACAAGGGTTAGAGTTAACAAAGAAATCAAGGTAAAACAACAAGGAACAACAATGATTGGTTATAAACTCCTATTCTTTCCTTACTCTTAGAACAAGATTACAAGTATACAAGAATAAAAAAATAACTTCTCTCTCTTGAAATTAGGATTTTATCTTCCTATTTTTCCTTATTAACAAGATGAGACACTAGCATGTTATTTATAAGAAAATTAGCTCACTAACCTAATGGGCTTTTTAAGAATTACCCATTACAAGCTAATTTAGGGTACAAGCTAACTTAAACAATTGGGCTTACAAGCAAGACCCAATTTAATATGCTAACAACCTAGCAATATTGACTAATGCATGTTAGAACAAACTTCGACTACAACACGCATTACTCCGACAGCAACATGCGAACAGACTTCGACCTCATGCTTAATTCCTGTCAAACCAGAAGCTACCCTTCGACCATACTAGAGTTCGATCCAGTATCTCACAAATCTCCACCTTGGATCTAACTCTATAACATCAAGGAACTAACTTTCTTCATGCAACCTTATCAACTGCATAGAGTGGAAAAACTTACAGCTAGGCAACATCTTGGTGATCATATCAGCAGTATTATGATTTGTCAAAACCTTCAGCACTTGGACTTCTCCACACTCGATTACCCCTATAACAAAATGCAGCCTCACATCAATGTGCTTGGTTCGCTCATGATAGGTTGAATTCTTCGACAGGTGTATTGCACTTTGACAATTACATTTAACAGTCATAACTCAACTTTGAAGTTTTAACTCCTTTGCAAAACCTTCAAGCCACAATGCTTCCTTCACAACTTCAGTTAGGGCGATATATTTCGCTTCAGTGATTGATAAGGCAACGACCTTCTAAAGTGTTACTTTCCAACTGATTGTTGTCCCAAACATAGTGAACACATATCCAGAAATAGATTTTCTGGAATCCATATAACCTGCATAATCAGAGTCAAATATCCTTTGATTGCTTCTTTACTATCTTCACCCAAGGCTCCACCGTAAATTAGGACTCTATTTAGAGACCCATTTATGTACCTTAGAATCCACTCCAATGCTTGCCAATAAGCATTTCCAGGATTCGACATGTACCTGCTTACAAGACTTATTGCATATGTTATGTCAGGTCTAGTACAGACCATAACATGCATCAAAGAACCCATTATATTAGCATATGGAACATTATTCATATAAGTTCTTTTGACATCAGTGTTGAGACACTAATCTATACTCAGTTTGAATTAAGGGTTTGTTGGAGTCACAACAGGCTTTGAATTCGACATACCAAACTTTTCGAGAATCTTTTGTAGGTATGCCTCTTGAGATAAGCATAATTTCAACTAATTTCTATCTCTTCGGATGTCAATCCCAAGAATCCTATACACAACTCCCAGATCCTTCATGTCGAACTCCTTATTGAGTTCAGCCTTCACCCTCATTACATCTTCGACATTGTTGTTTGCTATTAGAATATCATTCACATAGAGCAACAAAATAACAAATGAATTACCTGGTTGAAATCTGAAGTAAACACAGTGGTCAAACTGACTTCTGATGAAACTTATGCGTGCCATGAACTTGTCAAATCTTTTATTCCACTGTCAAGGAGATTGTTTCAGTCCATATAAAGATCTATTCAGCTTGCACACATAATCTTCCTTCCCTTTTTCGACATACCCTTTAGGTTTCCTCATCAGGATTGTTTCATCTAAATCACCATACAAGAACACAATCTTCACATCCATTTGTTTTAGTTTAAGGTCGAATTGTGCCACTGTGGCAAGCAACATTCAAATGGATCTATGCTTCACAACAGGAGAGAACGCATCATTAAAGTCAACACCTTTTTTCTGAGTGAACCCCCTAACAACTAATCTTGCCTTGTATCTCTTCGACGACACTCCTTCGATTCCTTCCTTAACTTTGAAAATCCATTTACAGCTGACTAACCTGGCTCCAGCAGGTTTCTCGATCAGCTCCCAGGTGTTATTATAATGAAGATATTTCATCTCATCATCCATGGCCTTCAGTCATTCAGTCTTCTTTCGATTCCTCATAACTTTTTTATAGTCTATAGGTTCTTTGTCTAGAACCTCACTTGCAGAGATTAAGGCATAAGCTATAAGATCTGCATACCCAAGTCTTTGAGGTGGCTTGATGACTCTCCTCGACCTGTCTCTTTCTAGCAGGTATTCATTATCAGTCTCCTCATCTTCGACAATATCTTATGTGTCTTCTTCGACTTCATCTAGGATACACAATTCATAATCAACATGCTCCACCTCAACAAGAATTTCTCCATGTTCTAGCTTTTCGTCAGCATCATCAGTTTTCTTAAAAGTCATCTCTGTTTCATTCAAAACTACATCTCGATTGGTGATACACCTCCTGTGACCTAGCTCTAGGCACCATAGCCTATAAGATTTAACTTCTTCAGGGTATCCCATGAACATGCATTTCAGAGCTCTAGGTTCGACCTTGTCTTGCCTAATTTGAGCATATGCCACACATCCAAATACTCTCAGTCTGTCGAGACTAGGTGGATATCCTGACCAAACTTCTACAGGTGTCTTCATTCCTAAGGCAGTTGAGGGACATCTATTTATTAGATAAGTTGTTGTCGAAACAGCCTCCGCCCAAAATACCTTCTTTAATACACACTCACCACACCAATTTGTTGTGAATCAGATGTCTTGAAACAAAATATAAAAGGTTTCTTTATGATCAAGAAACACACAAGGGTTAGGGTTAACAAAGAAACCAAGGTAAAACAACAAGGAACAACAATGATTGGTTATAAACTGCTATTCTTTCCTTACTCTTAGAACAAGATTACAAGTATACAAGAATAACAAAATAACCTTTCTCTCTTGAAATTAGGATTTTATCTTCCTATTTTTCCTTATTAACAAGATGAGAGACTAGCATGCTATTTATAAGAAAATTAGCTCACTAACCTAATGGGCTTTTTAACAATTACTCATTACAAGCTAACTTAGTGTACAAGCTAACTTAAACAATTGGGCTTACAAGCAAGGTCCAATTCAACATGCTAACAACCTAGCAATATTGACTAATACATGTTAGAACAAACTTCGACTACAATATGCATTACTCCGACAGCAGCATGCGAACAGACTTCGACCTCATGCTTAATTCCTATCGAACCAGAAGCTACCCTTCAACCATACTAGAGTTCGATCCAATATCTCACAAGGTTCTTTACCAAAAACTAATTATAAAGGGGGAAAGGTGTGATAATTTGTTGGTTTGATGCGAATCAATGTTGTAGGATGCAAAATTGCAAGTCCCCAAGTAAAAACTAGGAGTTTGCATTTCATGATAAATGATCTTGCAATTAATTTAATTTGTTTAATAAATGATTATGCAAGTCCATTTTTGTGTATGAACATGTGTTACTAGATGTTCAATGTCAATTCCAATAGACATACAATACTTATTGAATGCTTGAGATGAAAATTCGGTAGCATTATCAAGACGTATTTTCTTGACATGATAATCCGGGAAATGAGCTCTTTTTTAAATTAGTTGAGCTAGAAATCTCATAAACGTCTAGTTGCGAGTTGATGCATCAACTAAAATCATAAAATATGTAAATGGTCCGCATGATGGGCGTATTGGCCCACAAATATCACCATGTATACGCTCTAAAAGATTGATAGATTAATTTCCAATTTTTGTTAGTGATGGTTTTATCATCAACTTTTCTTGCGAGCAAGAGCTACATGAGAACTTATTTGATTGAATAATTTCTTGATATTTAATTGATGACCATATGAATTTTCAATTATTTTTTTCATCATTATATAACCTGGATGGTCCAATCGGTCATGCCATATTACAAATTTATTATCATTTGTAAACTTCTAGTTTACAATGACATGTGCTTTAATTGTGCTAATACAAATGTAGTACAAGTCACAGGAGAAAGTCGGTAGCTTTTCCATTACATATTTTGTGTCTGAATTATGTTTTGTAATACAAAGATATTTAATATCTCCATCATCTCTTGTTTCAATATGATATATATTTAGACGAATATCTTTAAAAATTAATAAATTTTTATGAGACTTAAGGGAATATAATGCATTGTCAATATGCAATATTGTTTCTCGGCATGATAACACATTTTTTCCATAGCCTTCAATTACTTCTGAGGTTCCAGATATAGTACTAGCATCAATTTTTTGCCTCACTAAATAAGAGAGATAATTTTTATTCTTGAAAATTGTGTGAGTAGTTGCATTATCAACGAAGCATATATTTTCATTAGTGTTGCTAGTGCCAATATTCATTATAAAAATATAATTTTAACAATGAGTTATAAGCTCTCTTTAAATACACAAGTCGTTTAAACAATAAATTATGTAAACAAATTAGCAGCAAACACACTTTATTATTATTATAAAAGAAAATTCATAACATCCATAAAAAGAAATTTAAAACATCCATAAAGACTTATTATAATAACTAAAAATAAATTTCTATAATTTCTATTTCTTGACACTTTCATCTTCAATAAGGTGATCAATTTTTTCATCTGAATCAGTAAATAAATCACCAATCTCTAAATGGATAACATCCATATTACTGTAATCTGAATCATCATCTTCATTAGCAAAGTGTGTCTCAATCCTTGTTTTTTTTAGTGATCTTTGGTAAATATCAATAATGTGTTTTTGAGTATGGCAAGAATGACCCTAATGACCTTTTCCTCCACAATGATAGCAAGTATTTTCATTGGTTTTGCTATTCTGACCCCCTTTTTCATTATTTTCAACATTTTTCCACTTCTGATGAAAATATGTGTTCTTATGATTACTATTGTGACTATGGTGAAAACCAAGACCATGAGCATAATTATGATCATGACCACATCCATGTGCTTGTGCACAAGCACGGCCATGGTTTTTCCCATAGTGATCATGTCTCGTTACATTCACTTCTAGGAATGGAGTTGTACTAGTGGGATGAGCCTCGTGTTTTTGATCAATAGTTCATTATTTTGTTCAGCCACAAGAAGACAAGATATCATGTCAGAACATTTATTAAACCATTTTTCTCAATATTGTTACTACATGAGCACATTGGGTGCATGAAAAGTGGAAAATATTTTTTCTTACATATCTTCATCAGTTATTTTTTCTACACATAATGTCATCTTAGAAGTTATAATAAACATTGCAGAATTATAATTACTTACGTTTTTAAAATTCTACAAGCCTAAATGCAACCAATCATATCGGGCTTTTTGGTAAAATAACCATTTTTTATGATCATATATCTCTTTTAAATTTTTCCACAAGACATGTGGGTCCATTACGGTAAGATATTCATTATTAAGGTTCTCATGAAGGTGACAACAAAGGAATGTCATGGATTTTTCCTTTTGTTGATTAGATGATGTATTTTCTTCTTTAAAATTATCACTGTGTGAATGTGAAAAAAATACACAAGAGTGGGGGGTTGAATTGTGTATGCCTGAAGCTAGCGGGAATATACATGAGCGCATCGCATGCTCAGCGGTACAACAGAGTCATCACCGAAATTTATTTATTCCAAAAGGAAAGAGAAAATATTGATAGAACCCAGGGGAAGAGAAATAGGTAAGGGAGTCGGTTATGCGAGGGGAAGATATTAGCACCCCACGTATCCTCATGGTGCAGTGAGGAATTCAGAGCTCTATAGTTCATGGAACCAGGGAAAGAAGGGAGAAGGTGGCTCACCAAGATTTCGCAATCTTGTGCCTACGTATCCTCATAGTGTAATGAGGAATTCAGAGCTTAGTAGTTCATGAATATCAGGAAAGAAAGCAAGGAAGTGGTGTCAAAACAAAGAGAAAGAAGAAGAGGTAAGAGAAAGAGTGTTTTAACCGAGACTCGGTGGTTAACCCGCAAAAGAATGAAAAGTTTCTATTTACTGGGGAAAAAGAAAGATTGGTCTTTTAAATGACAGACAGTGATTAACCAAGGAAATGACTGTTTTAACCAAAAGGTGATTAACCCAACAGAACTCTGTATTTTAACTAAAGGGTAGTGACTAACCAAAGAAAAAGGTGATGAATCCACTGGGGAGAGGCAAATTGGAAATTGGTCTTTTAACTGACAGACAGTGGTTAACTAAGGAAAAGGGTGTTAAACCAAGATAAGGTTGCTAACCCAAAAGGGAATCGGTATTTTAACTGACGAGCAGTGGTTAACCGAAGAAAATAGGAGTTTGGTATTTTAACCGACGAACAGTGGTTAACCAAGGAAAGTGGGTACTTTAACCAAGAGGAGGTGTTTGACCCATTGGGGATTCGGTATTTTAACTGACGGGCAGTGGTTAACCGGAAGAAAAAAAAGGGAAGTTGGTATTTTAACTAAGGAACGGTGATTAACCAAAGAAATGAGTGTTTTAACCAAAAGGTGATTAACCCAATAAAACTCGTTATTTTAACTGACGAGCAGTGATTAACCGAAGAATATGGTTATTGAACCAAGAGAAGGTTACTAACCCAAAAGGGAGAGAGAAGACTGGGGCAGGAATGTGTGATTACACCAAGGATCCACTCAAGAGACACTACAGTATGGGGATAGAGGTGACTACTCCAGGATCATGGTCATTCGTCCCCTACCAAAAATAGTCAGAATGAGGGTAGGAATTCTCCATACTCATTCCTTCTCTAGCACCCAAAATGTAGTGCAGAACTTGAGATTGACAGGATCGACGATGCAATTTGAAATTTGTACAGTGCTCCAGCTTGAAACAAGATCAAGAAAGAAGAGGCTCTAAAGAGATCCTAAAGGAAAGAGCGGGGGAAATTAATCAATCAAAACAAGGTTTTAACTAATTAATCAAAGGGGAGGAAATGTCAATAATCTTTCAAGCGAGTTAAAAGATTATCAAAGCAAGTGTGGGAGATAATGTTAGACAAGATTAAATTTGCTCAAGTAAGAACAAATCTAATGCACCCATGAAAGTGTAAAGCATTAACAAGAACAAGTTGTCATGCATTACTAAGTATCTCCATGTTAACACATAAGCAAAAATGTACAAAAAAGTATTGCAAACATGTAACAAAATTGCAAGATAATCAAGTATAATCATGCAATTAATTAAGCAAGCATTATTGCAAGTAGGTACTGTCCTAAAAAGATGGTATTGACATCAATATAGGCATGTAAGGGAAAGCATAGAAGAGAGTCATGCAAAACAGTCCCACAACAGCAAGAAAAGGGCACAAAAAAAGCCAGGTATAATCGGTTACCTGAAATGGTGTAACCGGTTACACCATGCGCAAAGTGAATTCCCAGGGGGGTGTAACTGGTTACACCAAAAATCGGTTACACCAGCAAAAACAGAATTTCGAAAAGCATTTTTCGTAATTACTTATTGCATGTAAACATAATGTAACATAGCATGGAAGTAGATGAAAAATTCATGTTAATTCAGAGCAATCAAAAACTAATAGAATTAAGCATGCAAAGTAATTATTCATGTAGCGAAGCATCAATTAACCACTACATTGTGAAAAAGAAAAATTGATCGAAAGCAGTCAATTAAGTGAAACTCACCAACCTACAAAGCTGAGATTTTCCTTGGTAATTGTTGAGACTGAAATGTGATAAAGAGAAGCTTAGAAAACCAGAAAATCTAGACATCTTTACAATCCGTAGCGAGAAAACCGAAAATAATATGATAATTGCTTCGGATTCGAACTTACACCAAAACTACTTCAACAATCAGCTTCCAAAGACTTGGGATGAAGTAAATGTTGTTGTTGCTGCAGAATTCAATGATGAAATGGAGATACATGAAGGTTTAGCTCAAAGAATAGCAAGCTTCAATGAAAATCTTGCTAAGCTTTAATGGTGAAAGAGTTTTTGTGAGGTTTAGGGGAAAAGATGATGATTGAGAGAGTAAAAGTGCTGCAAAAAATTCAGAGAATGAAGAGTGAAAATTCAGAGAAAAATGAGAGAATGGATTTTATGGCCAAGGTCCCCTTCATCAATGTGAAGGTTTTTCTTATATAGATCATAAGCTTGGAGTGAGTGGAGGCTTAGAATTTGGTATGGAGGTAGTTAAATGAGGTTTGGAATTTGGTTTGGAGTTAGTTAGACCTAACTCACTGAGTTGGGGTCTAACTCAATTAGTTATTAGTTGACTCGGTTGAGAATCCCAATGCAAGTTCAAAGATCAAGTGGTCTAAAGTGAGGGAAAATGAGGGTGCATGACAAATATTATTAATGATGAGGTAGTGGAGCAAATGTAGTTGATATTTTTGCATATCTAGAACCTTCTACAAGATGCTAAAATGAAATATGACAAAGGAATGGGACAGAAGTTGCTTCAGTATAGAGAAACCACTATTATAGGCAAAATTTAACAAGTGTAACCGGTCACCCTGATCCTGGTAATTGGTTACCAGTGCTAAAATGTGCTTTCCTTGGGTTGTTAAAGAGAGTGCAATCGGTTACCACAGTCAAAAATCCTCTTTTTTGGCTTGGAATGAGGTGCTTTGGTCATGGCACCGTGCTTCGACTCTGTGCTTGGATAGATAGACACAGAAATCCCTTTGTCTTGCCTGTATTGATGCTTTGACAACTTTTTTTAGGATATAATCAATCATAGCATCATGACTCTCTGGGGATTTGGATATCCCTACAATAAATTCATAGATAAAAATGTTGATACGTATGTTGCGAATGCAGATGTGCATGCTTATACAAAAAGGGAAAAATGGTCTGAAATGAAAGGTCAAATTTTGGGGTACGACAATGCCCAAAAATCTTTTTTCACTTCTGATTCTGAAACATCAAATTCTGAACCACGTTTAGAGTCTGATATCAGAGTGAGTAATAGCAGCAAAAAATTATACTTCCTTTTCTTAATCTAGTTTCAAAACCTAAGGTGTCAAGCTCAGATTCTGATCTAAGTAAGAAGTTGAATCAGGTCAGAGTTTTTTGCATAACGAATGTAAATGCATAAGTAAATAGAGAGGCAGACAAAATATCCTAGTTTTTTTCAACTGAGAATAGTTCATTCCCCTTGCAGCATAAGATCTTTTAACTATAATTAATCAGATTATAATTGCTTAAGCCAACAACTCAAGACTTCATGCTTAAACCCTCGGTTCAAGACTTTCTGCTTAATCTATCTAGAATAAGACTTCCTGCTCAAGCCTCAAGCATGAGACTTCCTTATTGTCATACCCCAAATTTGTCCTACCTGTATATAATTTTCATATGTACTTCCATTCACTAACCGTTATTAAAAAAAAATCCAAAAAAGGTTTCCTTGGCTTTCTCTTTAGCCCAACTTTGCAAAGATGAATTGATTGTCATTTGAGGTTTGTAATTTGGTTGCGATGACCATGTTCTTATCTCTTTAAAGGTTTTATTGATATTTTGCTATTCCTTCCTTGGAATGAATAAAGTTCGGTGGTGAATCTGTTGAACGTTTTTCCGCGTCTATCGCGAGGATTGTATTTTTCAAGGTACAACAGATGGCGACTCTACTAGGGACTATCATAGTCCTATGCTAGAGAGAGTCAAGCCTAACTTGACTCGATTCGTGAGAGTTAAATTCACTTGTTTATTTATCTTCTCCTTTTGCTTGTCTGATTATTTAGTTGCTGGCTTGCTTTATATATCTTATTATTGTTTCTTGTGAGACTATTAGGGTTTTCTAATTATTGGTGCTTTGTGAGATGGCTCTACACCCAAGTCTGATAAAAACATAGGATTAGGATGGTGGTTGTGTAGTGGAATCCCTCGAGGAGCCTTTCTCGCTGGGAGGATACGAAAGCCCTTCTTAGAGGTAATTCCCTTGGGGATGTTACTGTCGTGGTGAGTCTTTTCCATGGCAATAATGTTTTAAGGCCTGAATTGATAACTCTAAGGACCTTTTAACCTTTTCCGTGGTGGTTGGTAGTGTTAACTTGTGAGGGTCACTCCTTGTTGGGTTGATACGAGCGCCTCAATCAGATGAGATCCCTTGAACGTATCGTTATTTTGACAATTATATTTTTGACCTCGATCTATGACTCTGAGAACCTTTCTTAGAACTCGTGCGTCGATGGTTGTGTAGTGGAGACTCATGAGGAGCCTTTCTCGTGGGACGATACGAAAACCTCACCTAGAAGAGATTCTTTCAAAGGTAATATTATTGGATGAATCTTTTCATGGCAATAATATCTTTGGAAAGATCCATGACTCTAGGAACCTACCCGTTTAGAACCTACCTATAGGATTCCGCTAATCAGAGATATCGAGTTAATTACCCTGTTCTATCTGACCCCAGAACATGTTGAACCTGTGATCTTGAGAATTGCATTGTATTCGCATATCATTGCATTTGCATTGCATATCATTCTCTAAACCAAAAAGCTTATCCATCCTTTGTCCGCAGTTGATTACCCGACACTCGTATTGGACATGAGGTAGCTTTATGAGGACCATGGAACGGTTGAAGCAGAATCAAGTTAAGCTGAGAAAAGGCGAAAACAACACAAAAGGCAAGATGAAGCAGACACCAGAAGCTATAACAACTATGAGGAGAAGAAAGGAAAAGCTTCAACAAGGTACCACAACTAGGAGTTTTACTTCCATAGTTCCTCCCACTCCGCAGTCTGCAGTGAATAACCCGTTGTGTGTTGTTCCTTTTGGGTTTTGTCCCCAACCAATTCTTCCAAAGGCTCAAAATCAGTGGTCATAACCTATTCTATCCCAGGGGCATGAGAATCTAAATCAGAGAGGCAGTAAGAAGTCTCAATCACGCCCTATTCTCGACCCTATTCCTATACCGTGTGGACAACTGCTATCATACCTGATTTAGAGTTCATTGGTGGTACCCACATCCCTCGGACCAGCTTGTACCCCTCTTCCACCAGGATATAATCCTAATGCACATTGTGAATACCATAAAGGGGTGAATGGGCACTTTATTAAAGGTTGTTGGTCATTCAAAAATAAAGTTCAAGAGTTAATTAACAACAAACGCCTAGTCTTCAAGGAAGACAACCCTTAGGTAGAGTGTGGGTATCATACTAGAACCGTAGGGCATGATGTTAAAGAATGTGGAAGCTTTCGAAACAAATTTCAAAAATTGACCAGAAAGGAAGACCCAAGCTTGAATGGTTTAACCCAAAGATCTGGAAAAGAGAAAATACAAGAGTTTTATGGACCAATCAGAATCCTGCACCACAAGGAAAAGGTCGAGCTTATGGCAGATGAGATGTCTTTATCCTCTGATAACCATGTTGAAACCATGGCATGGGATACTACCACCTCAAGAGAAGAGTTGGATGAGAAGTCTAAGAGGGTTGTATTTTCTGAGGAGGCCCCGAAAAAACAATTTGGAGAGCATCCCACTAACGCTAATAACGATAATGACATCAACATTTGGGTCCCAAAAGGACAACCAACAATGCCTAGAGCAGCATGCCAGAAACCTTGGACTTCATCCTATGAAAATCAACAAGCTTATGACCAAGGAAATCATAATCCACGCAAGAATCAACATAGGCCTCGCAACAATTTGGAAAGAAGGAACACTCTTCACAATCCAATTCATGTGTCCTACACTCAGCTTCTACCACATTTGATTTGAAATTCCCTAGTGGAGCCTAAGTCTCTCAAGCCGGTGCCAGAACCATACCCTCTTGAGTATGATCCTAAGGTGCATTGTGGATATCACGTTGGATTAATGGGGTATTCAACTGAAGATTACAAAGCTTTCCAAGCCAAGGTGCAACAATTGATTGATAAGAAATGCATATCCTTTCAAGAAGGGAATTTGGTTGTATGTATCAGCATCACACCCGAATGATTTTGAAGACTTCAAGAGGCATCTTCCCAAGCCAACGGTTCAGATAGGATACATCCTCAATGCTGGTAATTTTTAGATTGCATCATTTCTTTGCATTTGTAGTTTATATTATGTTAACGTACTATTTGCTTTTAAACGTTGTCGTTTATTAATGGTATTGTTAATGTGATAATTATGCATGTTTTGAACAAGTTCATTCGTATTCACTCATTTTTCTTCTCACTTATTGCACAAATGCAACAAAAAAAATCACTTTACTTCCTTTATCATATTGCTTTTCAGCAAAGATTTTAGGGAGGATGACAAAAACAAAATACCCATAATTGTAGATGGTATGCTTTTAACTAAAATTCTGTTGATGACGTACAAACATTGTTTCAAATCCCCAAACACTAGAGAGATAAAGAGTAGTCCCTAGTCAACCACTTCGAGCCTAGAAGTAGGAGTTTCCTTCGGATCTACAAACCCTTACGCTTAACCTAGGGCATGGGTAGTGTTCAGTTAACCCGATTACGCACTCGAATCACAAGATAAACATCCAAAAGACATGACAATTATTCATCAATGACCGACAACTTGGCAGTTAGAAACCTTTAAAAAAAATCCTGCTAAGTCGAACACCTCAAAAGGGGACTTAGGCAAAAATTAAGGCAATCCCGATGGACTCGAAGAGAAAAATCAGTCCATGCAAAAGTTAGGGATCAAAAGCAAAAACGAAAGTGGTCTTCAACAAAAACAAAAATAAGATCTGGGGACCACTATGTCAGAATCAAAAGGGTCACTAACATCTGTGACAAAAGAAAAATAAAGTGACTGTCATTTCAAGCGAGTCTCGAATCATCATCTTCATTTTTGCACCGGCAAAATCTAAGTGCATATGTTGAAACTAATTCAATGTAGGACTGGAGATTATATTAAGAAAGGGGTGGGAACTAAATCAAATTTTGAGCCTAATATCCTTTGTTTCATAAACTATGAATCATACCATGTTACAACCCT
Organism: Lathyrus sativus; assembly: GCA_963859935.3. NCBI lineage: Eukaryota > Viridiplantae > Streptophyta > Magnoliopsida > Fabales > Fabaceae > Lathyrus > Lathyrus sativus. Next base: position 618,536,713 of record OZ012740.1, on the reverse strand, counting down.
CAAAAGACCTAATTGAGGCGGGGTTTATTCTGAAATCATACTACAGCAAGGCTGCGTAAACTGACTCCTACAGATTTTCTAATCATTTGCATTGGCATCATATTCTTGCTATATCTTTCACACATCAGCTAAATCAGTACTGCATTTGGACTAATGGTCCACTCGTCACAGACTGTCACATCATTCTAATATAAATGATTTTTCAAAACTTGCATGAACGTCGCATTAAAATTACCATTTCTGAATAAACAATTTTAACTGCAAATTAGTACTTGACACAATGGAAATTTCAACAAAGAGAAATCAGATAGGAACTTGATCACTCACTGGTATTGGCGTAAATCAAGATTACCTCATAATCTCGTGAATCTAGGGCAAGTCCTTCTGAGGTTCAAATAGGGGCAGACCGCTGTAAAATCTAGACACTGGAGAAAATCATCTCAGACTATGTTATGGCATAAACCTTTTAAGGAAAAATCCTTCAAATACCCTGCAGACTGGGGCAGACTAGTTGAACAGAAGCAGTCGCCATCCTTGCTTTCAAGCTGGTCAAGCAGACCGTGCCAGACGCTAGTAACTATTGAGTTCACAACAAGCATCAAAAGCTTTGGGGCAAAGCAAAAGCACAATCAACATGCATTGGTTAAGTCACCACGCTCTCTCAATTAACATGATTTGGTTACGTTGTTGCGCTCATACCATCATTTGCGAGCCATCTTGGCATATCAGCAAGAAGTGAGGTTCTCTCAAGAACAAGTACACAACTTCTGCAAAGGATCCAACTTGGGGCACCAAGAGCATCCACATCTATCCTCTAATCATGGCACTATTAGATACTGTGTGTCGGTAAGTCAAATCATTTTACCAAATAAAGTCCAACCTCGCCTGGCATATCCTCAAAGTCTAATATTTTATTGGCAACTACATAAAATTCCACTTTCGTTGGCACTCTCTGATTTACTCGTTAAAGTCCAGTTTTTATTGGCAACCACTAAAAGTTCACCCTCGTTGGCATCCTCACAAAACATGAAAGTCCAATCTCATTTGGCAAATACAACAACCAAAGTCCAATTCCATTTGGCACCCATTCAAATCCAGTCCCTGGTGATACCTCCAACAGGAAACCTATCCCCAGCGTACCCGATCATTTTCATTATCATAAGCATGGCATACAGGATAGTATCATTTAATCATATCAAGCATTAGCGTACGTTGTGCATCAATCATTTGCATATGCATCTTAGAATTCCCTAGCAGTTTCATCCTAGTTGCATGTTCGTGCATTGTGCAATGCATGACATTTTGTCCCCAGCAGCATAGCATAACAGGATCCAGGATCAGTCACAAGCATCTTATCCAGTCTTCCATCAAAGTAGGCAGTATTTCTCTAGAAAGAGTTGATACCCCGCACGTGCTTATGGAATTCTATCCCCCAGTAAGTCATTCTTCGACCATGCAATTGATAATGATGATCTCTAGCGGCTGTTGCTCTTATTACTCCCCAAGCAGAGGCTATCTTTAAAAGTTTCTTGAAGGCTTTTCCCTGCAGAGTTTGGACAACACTTTTCCTCCGACAGGAACCTTGCTCAACTATTTCCCCCCAGCAGATTTTATTACTTGAGATACTGCTTTGGTATCATCGAAGAACCTTAGTGGATAAGGTACTGCTTCGACCACCCGAAGAATCTCATGTTTTATTGAGATACTACTTTGGTATCATCGAAGAACCTTAGTGGATAAGGTACTGCTTCGACCACCCAGAGAATCTCATGTTTTTTCAGAGATACTGCTTTAGCATCATCGAAGAACCTTATTGGATAAAGTGTTGCTTCGACCACCTGAAGAATCTCCTGTTTTGATCGAAATACTGCTTTGGTATCATCGAAGAACCTTAGTGGATAAGGTACTGCTTCGATCACCAGAAGAATCTCATATGTGTTCGAGATACTGCTTTGGTATCATTGAAGAACCTTAATGGATAAGGTACTACTTCGACCACCTGAAGAATCTCCCGTTTCATCGAGATACTGCTTTGGTATCATCGAAGAACCCTATTGGATAAGATACTGCTTCGACCACTAGAGGAATCTCCTATTTTGATCAAGATATTGCTTTGGTATCATAGAAGAACCTTATTGGATAAGGTACTGCTTCGACCATCTGAAGAATCTTCTGTTTCGATCAGATGTTGCTTTGGTATCATTGAAGAACCTTAATGGATAAGGTACTGCTTCGACCACCCGAAGAATCTCATGTTTTGTTCAGAGATACCACTTGGGTATCATCGAAGAACCTAAATGGATAAGGTACTACTTTGACCACCTGAAGAATCTCATGTTTCACCGAGATACTGCTTTGGTATCATCGAAGAACCTTATTGGATAAGGTACTGCTTCGACCACCTGAAGAATCTCCTGGTTTGATCGAGATACTGCTTTGGTATCATAGGAGAACCTTATTGGATAAGGTACTGCTTCGACCACCCAAAGAATCTCATGTTTTGATTGAGATGTTGCTTTGGTATCATTGAAGAACCTTAATGGATAAGGTCGTACCTCAAAAAATACGACCCTCGCGATGGACGCAGAAAAATGTTCGAACAGAGTCACCATCGAGCTTTATTCATTCCAAGGAAGGAATAGGAAAATATTGATAAAACTTGTAAAGAGATATGAACATGGTCATCACAACCAAATTCTAGGTTTGGGAGTTGGTTAGGCAAGAGGGAAGGTATTTGAAAAATGTGTATTGTTGGAAAGCTTAAAAGTTGTTGTGTGGTGTACCGGCTATGTGCATTACATGAACCATGGCTAAAGGATTTGGGTGCATTGTTGTTTTTTAGAAATTTGCAACATTGTGTTGGGCTTCAATATTATTTGCATGGGATTTTTCTTGTGAAATTTATTTGTAAAGTTTTTTTTTGTAATGAATTGGAATTTGATTTTTTTATATGAATGGAAATAATTTGGAAATGGTGTAAAAAAGAGTAATAGTTATTGTGGAATTTGTATATTAATATGAATGAACATGGTTTTTTTAAATTTAAATTTGGATAATTGAATCAGACAATGGATATTAAAATGAACATATGGGTAATGGTTTGAAATGAATGGATTAATTTAGTTTGAAATGGATATTGGAAATGGTTAAGGATTTAAATGGATACTGAATAAGAATGGATATGATGCCCTTGATAGACTATGAATCTACCTCTACCTCCAATCATTAAACTACATGAAATCCCTGATTGAAAATGAATTGATCAATGGTAATCTTTAGTCTCAGCCTGGCAACTTGATTCCACCACGTGTAGCCTAAATTCACCTGGAAACCCTAACTGGAAAGTGAGCTAGATCGTGACGACCATCAACCCTGAAACCACTGATAACTTGACATAGCTTTAAAATATAATCCTCATATAAACTGACTTGGATTAGCATGAACCCTAATTAGAAGCCTCAGATTCACATTATTTGAATTGTGCACATCCTAATCTTGATCCTGACACAAATCCTTGCCTGACTAAGATTATAACAAAACCTCTTGAACTGAAAATATCACTGCATACACACTTGATTTGACAAACCTCAAATGACACTCAATTCATCTTTGCAAAGTTGGGCTCAAGAGAAAGCCAAGGCTAGCTTTTTTGGATTTCTTTTGAATAACGGTTAGCGGATGAAAGTACATATGAAAATTATATACAGGTAGGATAAATTTGGGGTATGACACTTACCTAAACAACTTGTTCAGGACTTCCTGCTCAATCTATCTAGATTGAGACTTCCTTGCTTAAACCCTAAGTTCAAGACTACCTGCTCAATCACACTGATCGAGACTTCCTGCTCTTCCCGCAAGCATGAGACTATAATACTTAATCACACTGATTAAGACTTATTGCTTTTCCCTCAAGCATGAGACTTTAATGCTCAATCTATCCAGAATGAAACTTACTCTGAGCGTAAAGGCTAGAGTCTTCAAATTCTCTTAACAAAGAGTTTGGTGTTAAGCTTGTGTTTATATGTGTGCTTCTTTGATAAGCAAATACATAAAGGTTTACCCTCTTGAGCAGAATATGAATTGTTTTATCCTGAATGTATAATAATGAAGTTTTCATTCTTCTTTTCTCCTTGCTTGGATTTTCTTCTTGTTTTGCTTTTTTTCTCTATTTATCATATTCATATATTCTTTCTTTAGAATATATGTGAATACGTCTCACTCTACTCTCACAAACTCAACCCCTCTGATTATATTTTCTTTTTGAGTGTGTTTCTCTCAACTATGTTTTTTGTGAAACACAATCTCTCTCACATTCTTCAACTCACATTCATTCTCTCTTGAAGAGATCACTTTGAATGTTTTCAACTCAGATTCATTCTCTCTTGAAGAGATCACTTTAAATAGATGCTGGAAATAGATCCGTTGAAGATTGAAACTTCCCCATGGTATAAGTAGTTATTGAAGGTCTTTAGCTAGTGTATAATAGAGTGAGCTAAAAACTCAGCTAGCATTAAGACTTTAAAAGGAGCAGAGCAGAAGTTAGAATAGTTAGAGAGATAAGATCCTGAAAACATTAATTTATGTTGATTAGACGTGAAGTAGTGTACCGTTGTCACGTAATCTTCTTTGGATAACTTCTAACCGGAGACTTCTTGTAGACGTTTATTGAAGCTTGCTCAAAGTCATTGTTATATTTATACTTAGCTTTCTAAATAATAGGCTTTTATGAAATTAGTTAAAGCATGATTAAAAGCTAAAATATGTCTTCAAAACCTAGTTAGGAATGAGACATCAGAGTCTTGAGTTCAGAAGTTTTGTGCTTGCCTTCATCAGAGTCTTGATCAGAACTAGTCTGGATGAACACTTTTAGAGTTGATGACTTGATGTATACAAATTCCTTTGAAGCAGTATCTTCAGAATTACTGATTAAGCTTATTCAGAAGATGCAAAGTCATTCCTTTATAACAGAGTCTGCTTGCTTTGACCGTTTCCAAACTTTAGAGCTTTGTTGATCTTTGTATTTCAAGTAAACTTTGGTTCAGCATCTGAAAGACGTGAGTTGAATCTTTAGAGTCAAAAAGCTTGGTTGTGATCCTTCAGATTCAGAATAATTTTTCTTCCTTTTAATGGTTCTTCTAAGCGATTAACTTGATTTACATCAAGGTTAATGTCTTTTGATCTTATTGTTCTTTAAATACTTTGTTATCATCGAAACTTTTTAAGGTTATGTATAAATCTTTTTCCGACAATCTCCTCTTTTTTATGATGACAAACAAATGTATTTAAGAACAATGGTTGATGATTTAACTGACATAGTCTAACATCAGAGTCTGAGGTTTGTAAGTTCATCTTAGCTCCTTATCTATGTTAATTAAATCTTATAATTTTAACCAACAAACTGACTTCAGGTTTGAGGTTTGTAAGCTCCCCCTTAGTCTAACATTTCATTAAGGTAAAGTTTATAAGCTTTCTCTAAGTGTTATCCTTGTTAATTAAATTCATCATTTAAGCCCAGTAAAATAAATTAATAAAAATATAAATAACTTAGAGCTTATAACTGATAAGTTATTTTGGCATAAACTACTTTGTTCAAGTTCTGATGCATTAATCTCTTCTTAAATAATACTTCATGAATTTTCTCCCCTTTGTCATTATCACAAAGATTTTAAAAGAAAGATAAAAAAATAATAACACTGAATAAAATTTAAAATAGTTATATGCATGGAATTTTGAAAAAGTTTAAAACACAAAAGAATTTGAACTACACAGACACTAATTTAAATGAATAAAACAATTAAAAACATTTTTGAAAAGAAGGGGACAATTGACAACAATTTAAAGCCTTTTAACCAAAGAAATTATTTACTTTTGATGGTAAATCACTATCGTTTCAGTTTCTAATAAGTAATTATGATCCAGTATGGCATGCTTAATTAACGACTGACTTTTAGAAATTTTAAGATCAGAAACTGAAACACGAAAAATGTGATCTTCTAAAATTTGTTATAAATGCACACAACTTATTCAAGCCAACACACAAATCCATATTTAATCAACATACATCTATTTCAAGATGAATACAACTTCCAAGCAATCTTCTACTCCCATTGTTTCAGAGGCTCCTATAGTATCTGAGGCAACTTCTGATCAAGAGGTTAGACCCTCTGAAGAAATTTATGCAACCTCCTTTCCTCATGCATTAAAGCCACATAAGAAGATTAGTAACAAAAAGAGGTCCAAAAAAAGAAGAAGATTTAGAGAAATGATTCATTTTGATTCTGGTGAAGAGGAAGAATTGGACTTAGATTGGGAAAACTTTTTCCATGCTTGAAAATCTAGGAATGATTAGGATTAATGTTATAAGCATCCTTTTGTAATCATTTCTTTAAATCAATGAAGTTATTTTCCCATTAATTTGCATACCATCTTTTTGATCATAATTATTTCCTTTAATGTCAATTGATTAAGAAGTCTAGAATACAAACAAAACAATGCTTTTAAATTAACATTTCTTTTTCATTAGACTCATTTGATACATTCAGTTAACCATGGTAATTGCTTTTGTTATGCAATAAGAGGCTAAGAAAGAATACGTCAGTATTAAACTAAGAATCAGAACATACAAGTCTTAAGCAAAATAAAGCTTAAATTTTTTTAACACACAGAAGAGATTCTTTTGACATAATGTGTTACAATTTACATTCATTGATTGGATATGCTTTACAATTGTTACAATCAAAAACAGAAATACACATTGAATCTCATAATCTAAACAAAAATAAAAGAGAATGCACAAAAGAAAAACCTAATAAAAGAGCGAGAAAGCTAAAGTAGGTTATGAAAAAATGCCAAAGCTTGAGTGGAGGAAGAAGGGAGTTGGATTGTCCTTATGAAACAACACAATCTTCGCCAGCAACTCTTCAATCTAGGGTTATATGAAATTTCATCCAAATTTACAATCGTTCCTTACAAAGAGAAGAGTTCACCCAGAACTCGTTCAGAAGGAATGAAAAACATCTTTCTCTTAAGAAGAGAAAGTTTTATCTTTAGGAGGTTGAAAGTTACTTGATGAAATTTGATTTGTACCCCTGAGTGGAGGAAGAAGGGGGTTGGATTATCCTTATGAAACAACACAATCTTTGCCAGCAACTCTTCAATCTAGGGTTATATGAAATTTCATCCAAATTTACAATTGTTCCTTGCAAAGAGAAGAGTTCACCCAGAACTCGTTCAGAAGGAATGAAAAGCATATTTCTCTTAAGAAGAGAAAGTGTTATCTTCAGGAGGTTGAAAGTTACTTGATGAAATTTGATTTGTACCCTTGAGTGAAGGAGAAGCAAAATATCATAGTTAGAGGCTCTCAATTCTTCAAAGAGGACTAGCCTTTCATTGATTCTCTCCAGTTGGTTTTTCAAGCCAAGGTTTGAGCTAGAGGTCATCTTAGGTTGGGATAGAAGCGAGAGAAAAGAGCTTTTGAAAAACCAGAGCAAGGTTGTACAACCGTGTCAAACAGGTTAGAGAGACAATTTGAAAAACCTAGACTGAGGAAGATCAGTTTAAATATGAAATAAAAAGGGTAAACCAAGAGAGAGAAAGATTTAAGACAAGTAAATTTTAAAAAGACAAATTACAGAAAATATTTTGGAAAACCAACAAGTAAGATAAATAAGTATATGTTGCACCCTAAAATTTGCTCAACCTTATTCACTTGGTTTATGCTTCAATATCATTAGCATTTGCATATAGAACCATGTACATAGGTTACTCATCTGCATAGCATAAGCATAGCAAGTCATCCAACAGGGGACCAATCATTATTCTCATCTCTAGAGGCCTGTCAAGAGATTATTATTCTGATTCAATCTCATTCAAATCATCAGAAAAGAATTTGAAAGTTGGAGAAGTCATTAGATCCAGCATTGAGTAGATCTCCTATCTGAGGAGACTTGGGGATCAACAAAGAGATTGTGAGCTGTGGGCTGAGCATGGGGAGTAGCTGGACATCTTGGAGGACTTAGAAAGTCATTTGGATAAGGAAACAAGTTGTTGATGTGATCACAAGGATTGCAGTTGAAGACAGTCAATTAGGGTTTCATCTGGGTCAACCCTGGGTCAACCCTAGGTCAAAGGATTGTTTGAGAGGCATTGAGGGCTATTGAAGAGATGTGGGGTTCATCATTTGACATGAAGAATAAGGATATGTTGCTATGCTAAGAAGAATTCAAGAGAAATCAAGGAGAAGAGGAGTTTCTAAATTAGGGTTTCTATGTAAAATCCCCTAGTTTAGGTCAAATTTCCAAACAAGATAATTCAAAATACAAGCTTCAAATGGATCCTTGGCCAACATGAAACTTGTAGAGGATCTCAATACCTTTAATTTGAGTGGTGGAAGACATCAAGGAGATTTATAGAACTCAAGTTATGGTCCTTGCAAGTTACAGGTCATCTGAGGTATCTGAACTTTTGTCTGTGAAAGTGACTTGACTTCCAAGCAATTTTTACCCCTCAAGGAGATTTCAAATGAATTTCTGGTAAACATTAGAGTTGTTCCTCATTGTCTTAGCTTTCTATAATGGTATAGTATTCCTTCATATGATTTGTGGAACTCTACTTATGGTCTTCGCAAGCAAAGGGTATTTTGGTCATCTGAGGATTACAGGTCATTTTAACCTAAGCCCAAAACTCATACAAGGAAGCTTCAAATGGAAAACGTCACAACATCAAACTTGTTCCAAATGACATTTTGAGTCTAGAAAAGTGACCATGAGAGATTGGAAAGATTCATAGCACAAGGTTTCAAATTTGTTGGATTTAATGAATAAAAATGGACTTAAAAATGAGATTTTTCATATCTTGGCCAAATGAAGCAAAATTATAGGTCATTTTGAATGGAAAGATTATTTTAAAGACATTGGCTAAAGTGGAATTTTGAGCATAGTTCACATTTTGGGAGTTATCCATGGTTGCTTGTAATGGAAGATACATAAACCAAATCCAAGGGAATTTGTGCAAGGGAAGCTTCTCCAAGTTTCTAGGAGGTTCTAACATCACCTATATATTGATACAAGATGGTTCATGCCATGGTTGGTGATTCCATTTGTTCAAAACCCCAAGTTATACACACTTTCTCCATTTTGCATAAGCTTCACAAACTCTCTCAAATCTCCATCAATCTTCACATCTTTTGATTGAATCTTCATCATCATCATTCAAGCATCATAATCCACATCAAGATTGGTAGAATTGGAGGAAGGATCGTGCTGTTCAAGATAATCATCCAAGGAGCAAGAATTTCTCAAATACAAGATTCAAGAAGTTTGAACCTAAATCTTTGCATACAGAATCAAAGTGGTGGTGTATAGATCAATTTCAAGTCCCTGCAAGCATTGATTCAAGGATTTCCATAGTTGTATCTCAATTTTAAACCAGGTTGGATTTCTATTCGAATTACATGTTTTTAGTTAGCATGATAGGGTTTTGATAGCTTAGACTGGTTAAGTTAGGTTAGATGATGATTTCCACAAAGTTTGGAGAGGTTTTGTGAGGTTTGGCTATGGAGTGCACAAACTGTTAAAGCTTGTAATTATGAGGATAATGCACGAAAATCTTGTTGGATTGGCATGTTAAGATCAGCTTGAGTTGTGGTTGAGTTTAGGACAAGAATTGGTGAGTTTTGGTTGACTTAATCACAGGTGTTCATGGTGGATCACAACTGTTATCTTCCTCGAATTGATTTATTGCTTGAGTTTCAGGAAGATTCATGGTTATGGCTGTGTAGAGGGATTGTTGTAGACCAAATTTGCTTTTTATATCGTGTGAATCCATGGAGGTATGTGGGAGAACAGAGGTGTGCAAGATCGTGCATGGTTAGGGTTTTCTGAAACCCTAGGGTTGCTCAAGGTAGAAGATGATGTCTAAGCCACACGATGGGGTTGTTGACCTTGACTGGGAATCTGATCCAACGGATGCGATTTAAAGTGAGAAACAGAGGGAAACTCTGGGCATCAAAACGCCCCGTTTCACTAAAGCATTCAGAGTGGGCTCATACTATACTTGCTTTTGACACCCCCAATAACCCAGCCCAACATAAATGAACTGGAACTGATGTTATTGGCACCGTTTATGCTTTTTTATTTTTTGGATGGTTTCTGAAGCGCGCTGGGCCTATCTCTTTATTCTATTCGCACCTCCCAACTGAAGGCCCACCTGAAAAGCAACTAGGCGCCCTTGCTATTCTCACCCTCTCTTTCTATTTCTTTATATTTTCATTTTCATTTCTTTTTCATTTTTCATGCATTTTCAAAAAATCATAATAAATCATAGAATTCATATATTTTAATAATTCTTTTTGCATAATTTTCTTCAAGATGTCTAGAAAATTATAAAAAATAAAAATAGCATTTTATTTTTTATTTGATATTTTTCCCATATTTTCCAAATAAATGCATATTTTAAGTGTTTCATTTCGTGCATGATTTTGTTAATTTTTGTTCTAATCAATGCTTTAATATTTTTTGTCCATTCTTTTTAGGTTGATTAATAGACATTGATAACTTGTAAATGCAATTTAGTTAATATTTTTAGGAATTCATTTTAGGTGATTAGTGTAGGTGTGAACAACATGAACAAACTTAGGGTTTTAAGTCAACTTAGGTGAAATAGTTTAATTCTTTTAGGATAGTTTAATTTGATTTTTTTGGGGTATGGACTATAGGGGTTATGGGTATAGGATAGATCCCCTTAGAAATCACCAGGATTCCCCTACTGCTATTAATATGTACTGCTATATGTGGTTGATTGGTGTGGTATGCCCTCTGGGGATTACTGATTTGTCTGTGTGGGTATTGGGACTATCTGGGGATTGGGGAAGCTGAAGACTGATGATGTTGAAGCCATTGGAGATCCAGAACTTGAAGACCAACTTCTAGAGTTGATGAGGAGATTCCTGCTAGCAGCTGTTGAGGAGATTAGGGTTTAGGAGCTAGACAGAGCTCCAGATTAGAAAGCTTGATTTTCAAACATGGAAGGTTTTGACTGCCTCCATTCCTCTCTGTGATACAGAGTCTCTCCAAGACACTCACCCCCTTCCTTTGGAAGGCTTGGTGCTATTGTCTAGGGGATAGAACTCTTGAGAGAAAATATCTTATGTGTTAGTAGCAGTTGGTTTGCCACCCTTGGTAGTCAACTAATTGCTTAACACCCAATTCACTCTGGTGATTGATCCCTCAGCTTGGAGGATGAGACTTGAAGGAAAGCCATGGTAGACTGAAGATTGGTGACCAAAGCCCTTGCCTGAAGACTATGGAGATGGAGATTGATGCTTGCTGAAGCTAGAAGTCAGATGTTGCTTGCAGAGCTGCTGTGGCTGTTTATTTTTGCTGTATTTCATTCCTGATGTATTGATTGGTTTTCTGGACTGTATTGTTTGCCGTTTACCCTGTTGGGTTGAGAGTGAAGCCTGTTCACTTTTGCCTATTGTTTTCTAGGTTCGAGGTTGAGTGGGACTCCCTTGCCTTGCTTGTATTGTTGCATCCATGCATTTTATTGCTTTACTATATATATCTGATATTGTTTCTGTTTCCGTCTATGCCCTTAGGATCTCTGTTTCTCTCTGTGCAAGAGAGGAGCATGATAGACACTAGGTCTTAACCCATGCATGATAACATTAGGTTAGTTTGTTTCCCTTCGCAACCGTAGGTTAGAGTTCTGTATCTTTCTTTCTCAAAACAAACAGAAAAACACCATAAAGATTTCAAACACAATAAAAGACACTTCTTCCGTAAAAAAATGTGAACTCATCAATACGTCATTTTCGTCCGTCGGGACTGTTAATCAGAAAACCTTTTTCAGAAGGAATAAAATCAATCAAGACATACTTGTGTCGTACGTGGCCCGAACTACGTTTGCTCTGATCTTTCATGCTGTATGAAAGTACGTAGGCATAGGATGCGATATCCTAGCGAGCAACCTTCCCCTCCTTTCCCGTAGGTAGGCGAACTACGTTGACTCTGATTTCTCGTTCCAGGCGGGAATACGTAGGCATAAAGTGCGATACTTTGCCGAGTCATTTTTATTTTCATTTTATTTTCTTTTTAACCCTTGACCTATAGTTTAGATAGAATAATAATCCATACCCGAAAACAAGCGTGGATCCCGTCGAGTACGACGGACATGAGGGGTGCTAATACCTTCCCCTTGCGTAACCGACTCCCGAATCCAGGTTTTGGTTGCGACGACCATACCTTTCCCATGTTGTGCGAGGTTTACTCTGAGCGTTTCCTTTCCCTCCCGTGGGATAAATAACGCACGGTGGCGACTTCTCTGTCAGCCGGCGCCGATTTTCGCAGTAGCGACAGCTGGCGACTCTGCTGGGGACTTCAACGGTTCCCTACGCGAGTCAATCCTAACGCTTGTTTTCCCGTCGAGGATTTTGTATGGATTTATATTTCTGACCTTTATTTTCAGCTTTGTATATATGGATTATTATTGCTGTATCTTGGGGTGTGACGGGTGTTCTGATATTGAGTGAGAAGCCGGACCTGGGCTTGAGTGCACCTAGAATTAGAGTAGAGATTAGTTGGCGCCCGCTTGCTTTGCTTGCTTTGGTGTCCCGCGAAATCTACACTCAGACGAGGTTCCTCTGGTTGGCCTCCTGCCCCTTCCTTTGGTTGGCGTGGGTTGCTGGTTAGTTGAATTGTCGACTCTGGGGGCCGATCATTTGGAAGTTGGCTAAGTGAGGCCTCTTCAGGATTTGATGATGCCACTCCTTCTGGGAATCGTATCATCAACCCTGAAAGTCTGTGACGCCGACGACCGCATAGGATGCCATACCTTTGTCAGTTACTAGGACATCCACCTGTGAGAGGGTTTGGGGTTATGCAGGTAACTAGACCTTCAGATACCGGTTATTTCTTGATCAGAGATCCTGGGTATTTATGGAGGGTTATGAGGTCTGTCAGAGACCAGTTGGAGATGTGATTTGAGGTCTGCCAGAGACCAGTTGGAGTTATGGTTTGAGATCTGTCAGATACCATTATTGGAGCTTGATTTTAGGTCTATCTGAGACCAGGGTTTGAGGACTTCTAGAGAATCTATCTGAGACTTCTTGATATGGTCCAGGCTATTCAGCCACGGCAGTTGGTCCCCGTTGCATGTTACTTGCATTGCATTCTGTTTGCATACTCATCATCATTGCATCCCACTAACGTGTGTCTGTACTACAGGTGCATTTGCATTTCCCTAGTTCTAGTATCCGGATTCCTGAGTGATTGGTCATGGCCAGCTTAAGAAGGACAGTTGCTTACAAATTGCCTACTCCTGATGTTGTTCCCCTGCTTGGGTTGATCTCTCTGGCTGATGAGGAGGTTCGTAGGAGCTTCAGAATGAGCTATGGAAGACTATTGAGATTGGTGCGCAAACCCACGGAGACAGAGCTAGATGGGCTGTACGCTTTGATGCAATTCTATGATCCCGCATTGAGATGTTTTACATTTGCTGATTTCATTATGGGGCCTACCATTGAGGAGTATGTGGAGTTTACTGAGTTACCCGTGCAGAACCAGGTTCCATTCATTCATTCGGGCATTAAGCCCAAGCCGGAAGACTTGGCAAAAGCCTTGCATGTGGATGCTTCTGAACTATTGACTACTGTTTCCCGTGGAGTTCCAGGCTTCTCACTCTAGTTCTTGATCGGTAAAGCTCAAGAGTACGCTAAGAGCGGATGTTGGATTGCCTTCAATGCTGTGCTGGCTCTGTGCATTTACGGCATAATATTGTTTCCCAATGTACTGGATTTTGTGGACTTTGATGCCTTCTACTTGTTTGCCGCTGGTAATCCTGTACCGACCATGCTCGGAGATTTCTACCACTCACTGCATTACAAGAATGAGAAGGGAAGAGGGAAGAATGTTCATTTCTGTGTACCATTGCTGGATATGTGGTTTAAAAGCCACCTTCCCCTGAAGGGATCTTTTGTGAAGAGTGCAACCACAGCTAGCTGGTCAGAGCGCCTGATGAGGTTATCTTCTGAAGACGTTGAGTGGTTTGATCGAGACCTGCTAGGATCTGAGCTTATATTCAGTTTTTCTGGGTACCCTAATGTTCCGTTGATAGGGAGGAAAGGGTGTATCAACTACAACCCTTCTCTGTTCGTCCGTCAGTTCGGATATGCGCTGAAGAACCCGCCAAAGGAGGAAGAAGTACAGGAATCTCTGTACTTCACCGGAGATTTGAAGGCGGAGTTACTGGCCAAGTTGCAGCATGCCTGGACGCGTATTAACCGAAGGGGGAAGCCGTTGTTAGGAAAGAATGACTGTCAGGCCTATGCACCTTACAGAGAGTGGATCCAGGAGAGAGCCAGTCAGTTGAGGATGCCATTTCCAGATGCACCGATCCTTGTTCCTATTCCGGTAGCAGAGCCAACTACTATTTCTAGGGAGGCCTACGAGCAAGTTGTGAAAGAAAAAGAATCCTTGATGAAGATCAACAAAGGGTTAGAGCAGGAGCTAGCCCAGATTCGCAGTGAGAAAAACAAGGCCGTCCATGCTTTCCAACAGCAGATTGAGCTAATGAACAGGTTAGGGGCTGAGTTGACTGAGGAGAGGAAGAAGCGCGAACGTCTGGGGCAAGAGTTCAGAAGCTCCCATGACATGCTTGAATCCAAGAAGAAAGCACTTGACATCGCTCACCGAGAGATCTCTTCTTGCAATAAGACCTGGAATGCCACGCTCACCAACAATAAGAAGAGGGAGGATAAGTTGAAGCAGCAAATCTCCGACCTCGAAGAGCAGTTGAAGTCTAGCATCAAGAAGTGTGAAGAAGAAGTGATGACCCGGTACAGTCTCCAGAATGCACTAAACAAGGCCATCAAGGGCAGAGATGAAGCTGTGTCTCAGAAGCGTAAACTAGAGGATCGCTTCGGAGAAGGGGCATGGGAAGAAACTGCTGAAGACGTACGCCGTGTTCTTAAGAAAAGAAACCAACTTGTTGAAGGACTGCTTGATCGACCAAGTCATCCGGAGACCAAGAAGTTGCTAGAAGAGTACCAGACTTATGGGAGGATCTGATCATTTCATGTAGTAACTTGTATGCTTTATTTGCATAGTGCTGACCATCACCAGGATTGTTGGTTGAGGTCATGCCTTCTTGTTGTACTCTCAGTGACATTGTATTCTTGGCTTATTGGTTTCTTAGCAATATACGAGGCTTTCTGTGATTCAGCTCCGATCTTTATATTGTTAACACTATCACTGCACCGGCACCTTCACACTAGAATCGGGGAATGAATTTCCCTAATGCATAGACACACATTGCATTGCATTCATCTTCATATTGCATTACAGGTAATCTTTGGATGGTGTCTTATTTCCTGCTCTGTAATAGGTACTTTTCAGGATTGCAGATCAGCACCTGCACCGCTATTCCACTCGCACCAACTGTCGAAGAATCATGGACCAAATGCAGAACGAGATGCAAGATGTGCGCGAGAAGCTAGCTCTCTTTATGCAGACCATGGAAGCTATTGCAAAAGGCCAGGAGAATTTGCAAGCCATGGTCCAACCTCTGTTGGCCCGAAATGCTGGTCACGGTAATGAGGAGCATCAGTCTGTGCGAGTCGATACTGTTCATGGAGATGGAACTTCCACGCCAGTGGCTCCACCTGTAGTTAATATACCTGCTGCTAATGTCAACAACGCTACCGCTGCTGTGAACGGTAACGTCGGAGTTGGGAACGAGACTGCTGTCCATAACGTTGGGCTGGGTGATGTCAACTTGGGTGATAATATGGGAGGCAACGGCTTCGGCAATGCTAGATTCGGGTTCAACGATCAGGGATTCGATAACGCTGGGAAATATGGTTTCAATGCTCAAGGCTTTGGGCAAGATGGTTATGGTGTGGCCAATCAGGGTTACGGAGGTCTCGGAAATGGAAACGGCGCTAGATTTATGGCTTTTGGGCCTGCTGGAGGCATTCAAGGGTACGGCAACAGAGGCCGAGGTCCGGGGATGAATCAGATCAGGGCTGGACGTAATAATGGATATGATGGGTATGGAGCTGGGAATGGTATGTGGCAAGAAGATCAGCAGGAGGACGCTTTCTCCGGCGGAGGTTTCGAAGGGCCGATGGATGACTCCCAGAAGATCAGAATGCTGGAAGAGTAGATGAGGGGGGTCCTGAACCAAAGTGCTGTGGGCCTGGACATGGCAACAATGGGTCTAGTACCTGGCTTGAGGGTGCCAATCAAATTCAAAGCCCCTACGTTTGATAAGTATAAAGGGGACACATGTCCGAAAGTGCACGTGCGGGCTTATTACAGAAAGATGTCTGCATACTCAACTGATGAGAGAATGCTAATGCATTTCTTTCAAGATAGTCTGTCGGGCCCTTCCTTAGAGTGGTACATGGGGTTGGAGCCGACTAATGTCAAGACATGGAAGCAATTGGCAGAGGCATTTGTAGCTCACTACAAGTATAACAGCGACTTGGCACCCAATCGGGTCCAATTGGCAGGGCTGTCACAGAAGAAGGGGGAGAGCTTTAAAGAGTACGCGCAAAGGTGGCGCGATATGGCTGCTAGGGTCCGTCCTCCTTTAGAAGACAAGGAAATTAATGACATGTCCGTCGGCACATTCACCGGCTTGTTTCATGACATGTTGTTTCACACATCTCTGGCCAGTTTCTCAGACTTAATTCTGATGGGAGAAAAGATTGAACGTAACATTAAACAAGGAAAGTTCCAAGCCGAGGAATCAACTGCGTCTGGCAGTAACAGGAAAGCTTTTGGTGGGCGCCGTCAGGGCGAGGCAAGCGCAGTATTTGGAGGCCGAGGCCGAGGTCGGAACCAATATTATCAGCCGCAGCAGGTGGCGAGTGTTACTATCCCATATCAACAACAACCACTTCAACAACAACAACCACTTCAACAACAACAACCGTCTCAGCAGCAACCAATGCAACAGCAGCAGCAGCAGCAACAACAACCACAGCAGGGGGCACAGCAGGCTCAGCGAAGATTCCAGGGTGGTAAACCGAGAAGAGTGTTTGAGAAGCCTCCCTCAACCTATGCAGATTTGTTGCAGACATTGTTGGGTTTGAACCTGGTAGAGAAGAGAACTCTGGCACCGATAACGGGGACTCCTCCGTATGGTTACGATGCAAGCAGGCATTGTGAGTTTCATTCTGGGGCTCCGGGCCACGATATAGAGGGTTGCCATGCTTTTAAGCATGTGGTGCAGGATCTTCTAGACAATAAGACTATCAATTTCGGAACGGCAGGTCCGAATATAGTGCAGAAACCCATGCCTAATCATGGGGCGAATGCCATTCTGACTGAGGAAGGGTTGAATCTGATTATGAATGTCGGAGATTTAAAAACGCCGCTGAGCGAGATAAAAAGCAGATTGTTACAAGGGGGTGTTTATCCAGGGTGTGACGAGTATTGCTTAGAATGTTGGACCCTAGCTGGAGGGTGTGATGATTTGAAGAAAGGCATTCAGGCTTTAATTGATGGAGGCACATTGCAGTTTGACCGAGCAGCAACTGAAGAACCTGCAGGGGCAGTAGCAGATGATCAGAGCGATGTGGCCACTGTGACGATTCCTCGAAAGACCATCACTATTGCAGCACCGGTCCAGCGACCACCGATCACCATAACTAAGGCCGGACCGATCCCGTACGAGAATACAAAAGCAGTCCCCTGGTCATATGGGTTGGAGGTGTATTGTGACGGGATAAAGATTGATGTTGATAAGCAGCCAGCCGAGACTGTGGATAACGTTGTTGGTTCAGGAGGTATGACAAGGAGTGGTAGGATCTTTATATCACCTGAAGTGGAGGCCGAAAGACTAGCAAAAGGAAAAGGGAAGATGGTTGAGAATGTCCCAGTACAAGCCAGCGATAAAGAATCAGCATCGAAAGATGTAGAAGAGTTCATGCGCTTGATTCGAAAAAGTGATTATAAGATTGTGGAGCATCTGCAACAGACGCCGTCCAAAATATCCATCTTGTCATTGCTCTTGTGTTCGGAAGCTCACAGAAATGCTTTGTTGAAAGTCCTGGATACTTCCTTTGTACCCCAAGACGTCTCCGTGAATCAGCTGGAAGGAGTGTTGGCACATGTGAATGCAGGCCACAGCTTAGGCTTTACCGACTTCGATTTGACCCCGAAAGGGAGAGATCATAATATGGCGCTGCACATATCTGTCGAGTGTAGAGGATCAGTAATGTCGCATGTATTGGTCGACACCGGGTCGTCTCTAAATGTGCTACCCAAGAAGGCGATGATGAAGCTGGATGTCAGGGGAATCCTGTGCACACCCAGTGACTTGGTAGTTAGAGCCTTTGACGGCACGCGAAGAACAGTCTTTGGATCGATAACATTGCCCCTGCAAGTAGGGTCGGAGGTGTTTGCAACTGAGTTTTATATCATGGATATACAGCCCGCTTATAGCTGCCTGCTCGGACGACCCTGGATTCATGGGGCTGGGGCAGTCACGTCTACCCTGCATCAGAAGTTGAAATATATGGTCGGAGACAGCGTAGTCACCGTATGCGAAGAAGAAGACATCCTGGTCAGCCATCTGTCGTCGTTTAAATATGTGGAGGTCGACGGAGAGATCCACGAAACACCTTGCCAGGCATTTGAAGGGTTACGCATCAAGGACAAAGGTCCCGGGCCGAGCAAAGTGTCAGAGATAGCCGTCTCGTCGTATAAAGAAGCTCAAGCTCTAGTAGAGGCAGGAGAAGCAAAGGGCTGGGGCAAAGTGCTGGACATCCCTGTAAAGATGGACCGGTTCGGGCTGGGATACCAACCGTCGTCGTCAGCATCTGCTGTAGGAGCACCCCGTTTCAGAGGGCCAATCACCATCTCTGCCAGTGGAGTATGTCATGAAACCATCAATGCTGCTTCGGAGTCTGACGAAGGAGACAGCGACTGTGATATGGATGCCTGGATTCAGCCAAGCACGCCAGGACAAGGACTGTGCAACTGGTCTATTCAGGAGTTTGTTCCTGTGACTCTTAAACAGTAATGTTTTGCTTTATTAATTGTTGAATAATCTGATGTCTTGCCCGGGGCATCATGATTTGCTTAGGGCTGTGTTGTTATGAACATTGCGTGTTAATCATTAAATAAATGGCGTTTTTTTCATGTGCAAATACTGTAATCCCTGTCTTTCTTATTTTATATTTTTCAATAAAATGGCAACGTGGTTTTTCGCTTTATACGCATTTTGAAGCACTTAACCATTCCTTGTGCAGGATGACATTTTCAGATGACATCCTTGAACCACCTATGACTCGTCCCGACTTCGAGCACCCGGTATTTCAGGCCGAAGAAGAGGTTGTCGAAGATAGCGACGTTCCTGAAGAACTGTCTTGGTTGGTGAAGCAAGAGGAAAGAGCCATTCTACCTCACGACGAGGTCATCGAAATTATCAACTTGGGGTCGGAAGGGGTTGAGAAGAATATTCGTATCGGAGCCACACTGCAGGGAGATATCAAGCGAAGACTGGTTGAAATGCTCCGAGAGTATAGTGATGTGTTCGCTTGGTCGTATGAAGATATGCCAGGGCTCGATACAGATATGGTTGTGCACCGCCTGCCACTAAAAGAAGATTGCCCGCCAGTCAAACAAAAGCTTCGCAGAACTCGACCAGATATGGCAGTGAAGATCAAAGAGGAAGTTCAAAAACAGTGGGACGCTGGTTTCCTGGCTGTGACAAAATATCCCTCATGGGTTGCTAACATCGTACCAGTGCCAAAGAAAGATGGCAAGGTTCGGATGTGCGTGGATTATAGAGATTTGAATAAAGCAAGCCCAAAAGACGATTTTCCACTTCCTCATATCGACGTGCTAGTCGATAATACTGCTCAATACTCCGTATTCTCCTTCATGGATGGCTTTTCAGGCTATAATCAGATTAAAATGGCGCCAGAGGACATGGAGAAGACCACTTTCATAACGCCTTGGGGAACATTTTGCTACAAAGTGATGCCCTTTGGCTTGAAAAATGTTGGGGCAACATATCAGCGTGCGATGACGACTCTTTTCCATGATATGATGCATAAAGAGATCGAAGTTTATGTTGACGATATGATTGCCAAATCCCAGACGGAGGAAGAGCATCTGGTGAATCTGCTGAAGTTATTTAAAAGGCTTAGGAAGTTCAGGCTGAGACTGAACCCTAACAAATGCACCTTCGGGGTGAGATCGGGTAAATTGCTGGGGTTTATCGTAAGCGAAAGAGGAATAGAGGTCGATCCTGCTAAAATAAAAGCGATTCAAGAAATGCCGACGCCTAAAACAGAAAAAGAGGTGCGCGGGTTTTTAGGGAGGTTGAACTACATCGCTCGGTTCATATCTCACCTAACTGCCACGTGTGAACCATTATTCAAGCTATTGAAGAAAGATCAAGCTGTGACATGGAACGAAAATTGTCAAAAGGCGTTCGACAAAATAAAGCAGTATTTGCAGGAGCCTCCTATTTTGATATCCCCAGTGGCAGGGAGACCCTTGATCATGTATTTGACGGTTCTTGAGGGAAGCATGGGTTGTGTTCTCGGTCAACATGACGAGACAGGAAGAAAAGAGCATGCGATCTACTACTTGAGTAAGAAATTTACAGATTGTGAATCTCGATACTCAATGCTTGAGAAAACTTGTTGCGCGCTAGCCTGGGCCGCCAAGCGATTGAGGCAATACATGCTGAATCATACAACCATGCTCATCTCGAAGATGGATCCTATCAAATATGTATTCGAAAAGCAGGCGCTGTCAGGGAGAATCGCCCGTTGGCAAATGGTCTTGACTGAATATGACATTCAATACGTCTCGCAAAAGGCTATAAAGGGGAGTGTGCTGTCTGAGTATCTGGCGGAGCAACCTATTGAAGATTACCAATCGATGAGGTTTGATTTTCCTGACGAGGATATCATGTACCTAAAGATGAAAGATTGTGAAGAGTCGTTGCCAGACGAAGGGCCGGAATTGGGTTCCAAATGGAAGATGATATTTGACGGAGCTGTGAATGCTTATGGTAGCGGAATAGGGGCAATCATCACTACGCCACACGGGTCGCACATCCCGTTTACTGCCCGACTAACCTTTGCCGTTACCAATAATGAGGCCGAATACGAAGCTTGTATAATGGGGCTTGAAGAAGCCATTGATTTGCGAATCAAGAATCTGGACGTGTACGGAGACTCAGCTCTGGTGGTGAATCAGATAAAAGGGGAATGGGAGACACGTCAGCCCAATTTGATACATTACATGAATTATGCGAGGAGATTGTTGCCTTTCTTTGACAAGGTTGAATTGCATCATGTACCGAGAGCAGAGAACCAAATGGCTGACGCCCTCGCTACTTTGTCTTCCATGTACAAAGTCAACTTCTGGAACGAGGCTCCCAGAATCATTATCTCTCGGCTTGATAGGCCTGCCTTCGTATTTGCTATTGACGAGGCATCTGACGATAAACCGTGGTATTTTGATATCCTTAATTTCCTGAAGAATAAAGAGTATCCGGCTGGGGCATCCAGTCAAGATCAGAAGACTCTCAGGAGATTAGCGGGTAATTTCTATTTGAATCCAGATGGTGTCTTGTACAGAAGGAACCACGACTTGGTGTTGTTGCGTTGTGTAGACGAAAGAGAGGCAAAGTTGCTCATGGAAGAAATACACGAAGGTACCTTTGGTACGCATGCTGGTGGGCATGCGATGACGAGAAAGCTGCTGTGGGCAGGATATTTTTGGCTGACTATGGAAACTGACTGTTTCAAGTTTGCAAGGAAGTGCCACAAGTGCCAAGTCTATGCTGATAAGATCCATGTGCCCCCGAGTCCTCTGAATGTGATGTCATCGCCATGGCCATTCTCGATGTGGGGAATCGATATGATTGGAAAGATCGAGCCGACGGCTTCTAATGGGCACAGGTTCATTCTAGTAGCAATCGATTATTTCACCAAGTGGGTAGAAGCGGCGTCTTACGCAAACGTAACTAAGCAAGTGGTGGCCAGATTCATCAAGAGAGATATCATTTGCCGATATGGGATCCCCGAGCGGATAATCACGGACAACGGTTCGAACTTGAACAACAAAATGATGAAGGAGCTCTGTCAGAATTTCAAGATCGAACATCACAACTCCTCCCCTTACAGACCCAAGATGAATGGCGCTGTCGAAGCGGCCAATAAGAATATCAAGAAGATCGTTCAGAAAATGGTGGTGACCTGTAAGGATTGGCATGAGATGCTACCTTTTGCT
The DNA here is from genome assembly GCA_963859935.3 of Lathyrus sativus. Taxonomy (NCBI): domain Eukaryota; kingdom Viridiplantae; phylum Streptophyta; class Magnoliopsida; order Fabales; family Fabaceae; genus Lathyrus; species Lathyrus sativus. The sequence goes on along the minus strand of OZ012740.1, from coordinate 618,514,451 downwards.
TTGCACGGTTATCGTACGACGGTACGCACATCAACCGGTGCAACTCCGTTCTCGTTAGTATACGGAATGGAAGCAGTGCTACCATTAGAAGTTGAGATCCCTTCTCTAAGGGTATTGCGAGACGTTCAGCTGGACGAGGCAGAATGGGTGAAAGACAGGTTGAACCAATTGAGTTTGATGGACGAGAAGAGGCTAGCTTCTCTAGCATATGGTCGTTTGTACCAGAGCCGAATGAAGAAAGCATATGATAAGAAGATACATCTGTGAAGCTTTCAGACGGGCGACCTTGTGCTGAAAAGGATTCTCCCGCCGCAAGCAGATCACAGGGGCAAGTGGACCCCCAACTACGAAGGGCCATACGTTGTCAGGAAAGTCTTCTTAGGAGGAGCGTTGTTGTTGTCCACCATGGACGATGAAGACTTCACGTCACCTGTAAATTCGGACGCAGTTAAAAAATACTTTGCTTAAAATAGACCCGCCGGACAGAAAAAAGAGAGTCCAGGCAAAAAACGGGGCATCCTGGCGAACCAAAAACAGAACGAAAGGTTCGGGCAAAAGTTAGGGATAAAATTGAAAAAATGTACACCCGCGAAGTTGAAAACCTACACTGGGCGGCTTCGGCAAAAAAGGGTATCCCGGTGAACTGAAAACCCGCAAAGGGCGGTTCACGCAAAAGTTAGGGATTTGAAAAGCAAATGACTGCGGTCCGAATTTGATATTACAGTGAGCATCAGTGCGGGAGAATATACCTGAGGGGTCGATTATCAGATACAACCTCTTCGGAAGTGTGAATACCGGGAAAGCATTAGAGTCGGGCGAGTCATAGGAGGATCAGTTTGTGGTGTTCGTCTGCATCCCGTTGCCGACATGTGTACAAAATTTAATTTGTCAAAATATTTATGCTTCTTGTGCATACTTGTGTATTTGCTTTGCGTAGCTTCCTCTTTTCAGGAGTTACATCCCGTGTACAAAAACTCCGCCCATTCAGGGGCCCAATCAATAAAATATGTTATTCAGTACTTGATGCTGGTTCTTTACTGTTTTGTGCATGATAAAGCGCCTGAGTTTACTGAAACTAGCACATGTATAACATCACTGGCCCTTACCGATAATTGCTAAAGCTTTGAATTAACTGAAAATAACGTCACTAACCTGAGTCGATTTGGTTGCATAGGCTTGTTTTGTCTTGTTTGTGTTGTTGCAGGTTTTATAACCGTACGAGGAAGATGATCAAGAGACTGCAGTAATAAAAGACTCGACCCTCACGCAGGTCATGCACGGCCTTCCTGAAGAAGGATCGAACTCCCCAGCTAGTCGTAGCTTATGCAAAGGCATGCTCCAATAAAGCCACTTATCCTCAGCAAAGTTTGGCGATTCCTAGATCGAGGGCTATATTAAGACAGTGCATCGCAAGCAGAGTGGTTTAGCCTCAGAGGATTAATATTTCAGAGGGGTGAGCTGTATTTAGGCAGTTTACCTTTCCCCGCAGGGTCATTTACTCTCCCCCAGCGGAGTCAGTTAATTTCCCCGAGAGAATCATCCCATCCCCAGCGGAGTTCTCTTTCCAGCAAGTATTTCCATTCCTCCCAGTGGAACTCGAAGATTAAGGCTCTCCCCGGCAGAGTTGGTCGCGTGCCCAGGCGTTTATTCTGTCAAAATACCATGTGATATCAGTTCACTCTCCAGCAGAAGTCCGATCATACCAAGCGCATCTGCTATTCTCCAGCAGAGTTATATTCCCAGCAGGGTGTTACTTCAGTGAGGTGTGTTGTATCAAGTTCCCCATTTCCCACCTGAGTCGATTTCACTCTTCCAGCATTTATTTTGCTGGAATAATTCTGCAGCATCTGGCTATCCCCCAGCGGAGTTGGCATTATCTTCAACATTTATTTTGCTGAAGCAGTTTCTATACCCAGCAGTTCGAGTCTGTATTTGCATCGGCATACAGTGCATTGGCATATAATGTCATACTTGCATCCACCCAAATAAAAGCGTAGCATTTCCATGTCGAATGGAGCATTGCATCATTGTCGAACGCATGCATTTTGAAACATAAACTCGGTTGGCTAACCATTTGTTCCAAGTATTGTTTCTCTTGCAGGAAGAGAGAGCCCTTGCTCAGGTGCATCAATAAACATTCAGGATCTCGACGCGAGACATTCGACGAAGTGTCAGCTGTGGCACTTTTCCCCACAGAGTTATCAGGATAAGTCTCTCTGTCTCCAAGCAGGGTTACTTATTTCCCCGCCAGGGTTCTGGTTGAAGTTTCTCTAGTCCGATCAGCGGATTGTTTCCTTCAAGGTTGTTGTTACGTCAGCATTAAAAGGTTCCGTGAACCAGAATTTCAGAGGCTACCGCCGGGTATCAGAGCAGGCATCCAGTGGTTTAGTTTCCAAATATCCCCAGTAGATTCAGCTCCGAAGTTGCTGTCACGTCAGTGCTAAGAAGTTTGTGGGTCGGGACCAATGAAGAAGTGAGTCCTGACGTGGACAAGTTGTATTTCCCCAGCGGGTCGAAGATGCCTAAGTCCTGACGTGGACAAATCAAGACGAAACATGGGTCCTGACGTGGAACGAAGTTGTTTCCTTACGTGGAAAGATTGAGTCCTTACGTGGACATATCAAGCCAGAGTCCTTACATGGACAGAGTGATAACGTATTCATTACGTGGAAAAAGATCATATTCCTTACGTGGAAAGATTGGAGTCCTTACGTGGACAGATTAAGATTGTGTTCCTAACATGGAAAGATGGAGATTCCTTACGTGGAAAGATTTGAGTCCTCACGCGGACATATCAAGATTGGTTCCTGACGTGGAAAGAAAGAGATTATTCCTGACGTGGAAGAGTTTAGTCCTGACGCGGACAGATCAAAGAAGTTATTCCTAACGTGGAAGAAGAAGATAGATTCCTTACGTAGAAAGTTTAGTCCTGACGTGGACGGAAAGAAGAAACGGCATTCCTTACGTGGAAAGAAGAAGCATTCCTAACGTGGAAAGAAAGATTGATATAGTATTCCTCACGTGGACAGATTGGGGTTCCTTACGTGGAAAATTTGTGATTCCTGACGTGGAAAAAGAAAGAGTCCTTACGTGGACAAAGCAAAAGAAGACGTATTCCTTACGTGGAAGAGTTTGACAAAGCAGAGAAAAGTCACCCCTGACGGGGAAAAACGATGTATTCCTTACGTGGAAAGGTGAGTCCTAACGTGGACAGTATTATTCCTAACGTGGAACGGTTATTCCTTACGTGGAAAGGTGAGTCCTAACGTGGACGGTGGTATTCCTAACGTGGAAGAGTTTATTCCTAACGTGGACGATTTGCCTCTGACGAGAAGGCAGACGAGCCGTCCCCAGCAAAGTTGTTGAAGTTTTTTCCGAGTTGACAGCAGATGGAGTCCTGACGTGGACAAGCAAAGGACGAAGTTTCCGATGATTCAATCTTTTTCAGGATGATGAGAAGAATCCCCAGCACGGTCGCACGAGATCAGTGGGTTGTCGTAACAGTTAAATTCAGCTGATGAATGTCGTTCCCCAAGCAGTGGCGCAGTTTATTTCTGCGGTTGGCAAATTTCTGGTTTCACTTGTATTCAACCGTCTCGTACCACGAGTGTCTGAAGGCTCCGGGCTCTTCACCCGATCGGGTCCAAGTCGCTTGAATAGGGGCAGCTGTTGCACCCTAAAATTTGCTCAACCTTATTCACTTGGTTTATGCTTCAATATCATTAGCATTTGCATATAAAACCATGTACATAGGTTACTCATCTGCATAGCATAAGCATAGCAAGTCATCTAACAGGGGACCAATCATTATTCTCATCTCTAGAGGCCTGTCAAGAGATTATTATTCTGATTCAATCTCATTCAAATCATCAGAAAAGAATTTGAAAGTTGGAGAAGTCATTAGATCCAGCATTGAGTAGATCTCCTATCTGAGGAGACTTGGGGATCAACAAAGAGATTGTGAGCTGTGGGCTGAGCATGGGGAGTAGCTGGACATCTTGGAGGACTTAGAAAGTCATTTGGATAAGGAAACAAGTTGTTGATGTGATCACAAGGATTGCAGTTGAAGACAGTCAATTAGGGTTTCATCTGGGTCAACCCTGGGTCAACCCTAGGTCAAAGGATTGTTTGAGAGGCATTGAGGGCTATTGAAGAGATGTGGGGTTTATCATTTGACATGAAGAATAAGGATATGTTGCTATGCTAAGAAGAATTCAAGAGAAATCAAGGAGAAGAGGAGTTTCTAAATTAGGGTTTCTATGTAAAATCCCCTAGTTTAGGTCAAATTTCCAAGCAAGATAAGTCAAAATACAAGCTTCAAATGGATCCTTGGCCAACATGAAACTTGTATAGGATCTTAATACCTTTAATTTGAGTGGTGGAATACATCAAGGAGATTTATAGAACTCAAGTTATGGTCCTTGCAAGTTACAGGTCATCTGAGGTATCTGAACTTTTGTCTGTGAAAGTGACTTGACTTCCAAGCAATATTTACCCCTCAAGGAGATTTAAAATGAATTTCCGGTAAACATTAGAGTTGTTCCTCATTGTCTTAGATTTCTAGAATGGTATAGTATGCCTTCATATGATTTGTGGAACTCTACTTATGGTCTTGGCAAGCAAAGGGTATTTTGGTTATCTGAGGATTACAGGTCATTTTAACCTATGCCCAAAACTCATACAAGGAAGCTTCAAATGGAAAACTTCACAACATCAAACTTGTTCCAAATGACATTTTGAGTCTAGAAAAGTGACCATGAGAGATTGGAAAGATTCATAGCACAAGGTTTCAAAATTGTTGGATTTAATGAATAAAAATGGACTTAAAAATGAGATTTTTCATATCTTGGCCAAATGAAGCAAAATTATAGGTCATTTTGAATGGAAAGATTATTTTAAAGACATTGGATAAAGTGGAATTTTGAGCATAGTTCACATTTTGGGAGTTATCCATGGTTGCTTGTAATGGAAGATACATAAACCAAATCCAAGGGAATTTGTGCAAGGGAAGCTTCTCCAAGTTTCTAGGAGGTTCTAACATCACCTATATATTGATACAATATGGTTCATGCCATGGTTGGTGATTCCATTTGTTCAAAACCCCAAGTTATACACACTTTCTCCATTTTGCATAAGCTTCACAAACTCTCTCAAATCTCCATCAATCTTCACATCTTTTGATTGAATCTTCATCATCATCATTCAAGCATCATAATCCACATCAAGATTGGTAGAATTGGAGGAAGGATCGTGTTGTTCAAGATAATCATCCAAGGAGCAAGAATTTCTCAAATACAAGATTCAAGAAGTTTGAACCTAAATCTTTGCATACAGAATCAAAGTGGTGGTGTATAGATCAATTTCAAGTCCCTGCAAGCATTGACTCAAGGATTTCCATAGCTGTATCTCAATTTTAAACCAGGTTGGATTTCTATTCGAATTACATGTTTTTAGTTAGCATGATAGGGTTTTGATAGCTTAGACTAGTTAAGTTAGGTTAGATGATGATTTCCACAAAGTTTGGAGAGGTTTTGTGAGGTTTGGCTATGGAGTGCACAAACTGTTGAAGCTTGTAATTATGAGGATAATGCACGAAAATCTTGTTGGATTGGCATGTTAAGATCAGCTTGAGTTGTGGTTGAGTTTAGGACAAGAATTGGTGAGTTTTGGTTGAGTTGATCACAGGTGTTCATGGTGGATCACAACTGTTATCTTCCTCGAATTGATTTATTGCTTGAGTTTCAGGAAGATTCATGGTTATGGCTGTGTAGAGGGATTGTTGTAGACCAAATTTGCTTTTTATATCGTGTGAATCCATGGAGGTATGTGGGAGAACAGAGGTGTGCAAGATCGTGCATGGTTAGGGTTTTCTGAAACCCTAGGGTTGCTCAAGGTAGAAGATGATGTCTAAGCCACACGATGGGGTTGTTGACCTTGACTGGGAATCTGATCCAACGGATGCGATTTAAAGTGAGAAACGGAGGGAAACTCTGGGCATCAAAACGCCCCGTTTCACTAAAGCATTCAGAGTGGGCTCAGACTATACTTGCTTTTGACACCCCCAATAACCCAGCCCAACATAAATGAACTGGAATTGATGCTATTGGCACCGTTTATGCTTTTTTATTTTTTGGATGGTTTCTGAAGCGCGCTGGGCCTATCTCTTTATTCTATTCGCACCTCCCAGCTGAAGGCCCACCTGAAAAGCAACTAGGCGCCCTTGCTATTCTCACCCTCTCTTTCTATTTCTTTATATTTTCATTTTCATTTATTTTTCATTTTTCATGCATTTTCAAAAAATCATAATAAATCATAGAATTCATATATTTTAATAATTCTTTTTGCATAATTTTCTTCAAGATGTCTAGAAAATTATAAAAAATAAAAATAGCATTTTATTTTTTATTTGATATTTTTCCCATATTTTCCAAATAAATGCATATTTTAAGTGTTTCATTTCATGCATGATTTTGTTAATTTTTGTTCTAATCAATGCTTTAATATTTTTTGTCCATTCTTTTTAGGTTGATTAATAGACATTGATAACTTGTAAATGCAATTTAGTTCATATTTTTAGGAATTAATTTTAGGTGATTAGTGTAGGTGTGAACAACATGAACAAACTTAGGGTTTTAAGTCAACTTAGGTGAAATAGTTTAATTCTTTTAGGATAGTTTAATTTGATTTTTTTGGGGTATGGACTATAGGGGTTATGGGTATAGGATAGATCCCCTTAGAAATCACCAGGATTCCCCTACTGCTATTAATATGTACTGCTATATGTGGTTGATTGGTGTGGTATGCCCTCTGGGGATTACTGATTTGTCTGTGTGGGTATTGGGACTATCTGGGGATTGGGGAAGCTGAAGACTGATGATGTTGAAGCCATTGGAGATCCAGAACTTGAAGACCAACTTCCAGAGTTGATGAGGAGATTCCTGCTAGCAGCTGTTGAGGAGATTAGGGTTTATGAGCTAGGCAGAGCTCTAGATTAGAAAGCTTGATTTTCAAACATGGAAGGTTTTGACTGCCTCCATTCCTCTCTGTGATACAGAGTCTCTCCAAGACACTCACTCCCTTCCTTTGGAAGGCTTGGTGCTATTGTCTAGGGGATAGAACTCTTGAGAGAAAATATCTTATGTGTTAGTAGCAGTTGGTTTGCCACCCTTGGTAGTCAACTAATTGCTTAACACCCAATTCACTCTGGTGATTGATCCCTCAGCTTGGAGGATGAGACTTGAAGGAAAGCCATGGTAGAATGAAGATTGGTGACCAAAGCCCTTGCCTGAAGACTGTGGAGATGGAGATTGATGCTTGCTGAAGCTAGAAGTCAGATGTTGCTTGCAGAGCTGCTGTGGCTGTTTATTTTTGCTGTATTTCATTCCTGATGTATTGATTGGTTTTCTGGATTGTATTGTTTGCCGTTTACCCTGTTGGGTTGAGAGTGAAGCCTGTTCACTTTTGCCTATTGTTTTCTAGGTTCGAGGTTGAGTGGGACTCCCTTGCCTTGCTTGTATTGTTGCATCCATGCATTTTATTACTTTACTATATATATCTGATATTGTTTTTGTTTCCGTCTATGCCCTTAGGATCTCTGTTTCTCTCTGTGCAAGAGAGGAGCATGATAGACACTAGGTCTTAACCCATGCATGATAACATTAGGTTAGTTTGTTTCCCTTCGCAACCGTAGGTTAGAGTTCTGTATCTTTCTTTCTCAAAACAAACAGAAAAACACCATAAAGATTTCAAACACAATAAAAGACACTTCTTCCGTAAAAGAATGTGAACTCATCAATACGTCATTTTCGTCCGCCGGGACTGTTAATCAGAAAACCTTTTTCAGAAGGAATAAAATCAATCAAGACAGACTTGTGTCGTACGTGGCCCGAACTACGTTTGCTCTGATCTTTCATGTTGTATGAAAGTACGTAGGCATAGGATGCGATATCCTAGCGAGCAACCTTCCCCTCCTTTCCCGTAGGTAGGCGAACTACGTTGACTCTGATTTCTCGTTCCAGGCGGGAATACGTAGGCATAAAGTGCGATACTTTGCCGAGTCATTTTTATTTTCATTTTATTTTCTTTTTAACCCTTGACCTATAGTTTAGATAGAATAACAATCCATACCCGAAAACAAGCGTGGATCCCGTCGAGTACGACGGACGTGAGGGGTGCTAATACCTTCCCCTTGCGTAACCGACTCCTGAATCCAGGTTTTGGTTGCGACGACCATACCTTTCCCATGTTGTGCGAGGTTTACTCTGAGCGTTTCCTTTCCCTCCCGTGGGATAAATAACGCACGGTGGCGACTCTTCTGTCAGCCGGCGCCGATTTTCGCAGTAGCGACAGTATAAAGGAAAAGTAGGAAATGACAAGAGAGAGAGAGAGAGAGAGAGAGAGAGAGAGAGAGAGAGAGAGAGAGAGAGAGAGAGAGAGAGAGAGAGAGAGAGAGAGAGAGAGAGAGAGAGAGAGAGAGAGAGAGAGAGAGAGAGAGAGAGAGAGAGAGAGAGAGAGAGAGAGAGAGAGAGAGAGAGAGAGAGAGAGAGAGAGAGAGAGAGAGAGAGAGAGTCCATAGAATATCCAGAGGGTAAAACATCACTACTCCATAGGTTTTGCACATACAGTTGTAAAGTATGCATGATAAATTTTCAAACCCGTGAATTTTTTAAGTGAGACAAATGTCAAAAAGATTTTTCACTTAAATAAGATTTGAGATTTCTTATTCCTTTATTGAGTCTCAGAATCTGATACTTTTTAGAAGCCCCTCATTACTAGAAACTGATCCAGGTTTTTGGCGAGGCTACTTCTGACCAGCATCAGTCTTTGATACTCTTTATCAAAAGCAAGCTTTTAAAGATCAGGAATAATAATATACTCAAATTTCCATAATATTTATCCAAAGGATGTAAATTTATTTTCATAGGTTTGAAAATCCTCACACGAGTAAGTTGTCCAAACTGGTTATGCACAGACATATCATATACATATACCAATTTCAGATAACTTATCATGAATATAAGTTGTTTAAAGAATGCGGATGATTGACATACCTTTGTGTAAATTCTAAACATTCTTTGCACATTATTTCCAAAAAAGAATTAGTCTTCAAGATTATTTGTTGCTGAAGCAGATTCAACTTCAGTAGAGACTTTGTAGTTTAGAAGACTGAAGACAATAGCCTTATTTACCTTCTTCTCCCATGAGTTAGGATCCGTACCACACGCTTTCCTCTAATTTTTTGTTGTAGATGTTCATCATCTAGGCTCCAAAACAAATGTTTCACCTTTTACTTTAGGCTATGTTTGGATAACTTAAAATTAACAGAGCGAAACGGAACGGAATAGAATAGAACGGAGTGGAACGGACCATAAACTCCATTCCACTGTTTGGATATTTTACAATGGAGCGGAACTAATATTCCATTCCACAATTTAGAAATTGGACGGAAGCAGAAAAACATTATAATTTTTTTATTCCATTTTTACCCTTAAACATTTAACACTTATAAGATAAAGAATGCTACAATATTAATAGATCCAACATTCACACAATAAAGTAATATATATAATCATACAAAAATATCAACTTAACATTTGAAAGAAAATAAAAAAAATTGTCATAAATTTGAAACTTTATAAATGGAACATGGTTATTATAACCTGAAATTGCAAAGATCAAGTGCACTGGTTTTTCTCAACACCATACTTGGTAATCATGGTAATTAATAAACAAAATCAAGTCTTACTAAAATTAAAAGATAAATATAAGTCTATTGAATATAATGATATCAAGTCTTGCTAGAACAAAAGACAAATATAAGTCTGTTATAGATAATGAGTCTTTTCTTTAAGTATTCCGAAGGACCTGTAAAATAACATAAAATAAATTACGCTAAATTTCATTTGTTAAAGATATAAAAAAAACATAGAAGTGATTAATAAATATGTTACGATTAACAAACAGGATAGTCTGGAACAATGAGATGTAACATTTCCTTGCGCTTATTGATCGGAATTCCATTAAAAGCTTTTAATGCGTCAACATTCTTAACAAGGTACATGTATACAAGAGGCAAAGAGCTTTGTTCAACGCCAATCTCGACCAACGCAACCTAAATATCTCCACCATTAGCATTCTTACTCTGTTTGACCAACTTCATTGTGTTCATTTCAAACACATCAACCATTTTTTTGAAAGTTTTGGAAATTTCAATCATGCTTGTATCATCTTCAATAACCTTCTTTACTCGCTTCTTAGTCCTAGATGATGATGTATCTTGAGAATTAGTAACAGAAGGTCTTGTAGGAGAATTGTTGGAATGATGCTCATCATCATCCAATCCCTCCAAAATAACTTCATTAGTCTTAACTAGGTGGCCTATTTCTTCGATGGTTGTGCCACAACTTTTTTCAACATTTACAACCTTTTTTGCTCTCATTTCAGCAAATGTATCTTCATGATCTCCTGTTGCTCGATCTTTTCCAAAAAGTTTTGCCAATTTATCATAAAATAATATTGGCTTGTTTTTCCATTCAGCAACTTCGGGTTTCGCCTACACCATAATAAACGAAACAAGGCATCACTAAAAAAGTTTTTTTTATAAGTGAAATCAAATAAAAATAATTTGGTAAAACAATTATAGTAAATAATATCTCAACTAACTTGTTCCAAACTTCATCTTCAGCAATCCACGTGTATTTCGTTGAATCTCATCCAAACTCACTCAGGCTATTCTAGAAAACATCGTAACAAGAATTGAATTTTGTTTTGATGTGTTTCATGTGATCTTTTATCTTTTCTTTGGAAATTGGTTTGTCCGGAAAGTGAATCTTCAATTCTTTAAGAATGTTATCCATAACATTTGTTGTCATACTATTACCATTTTTATTTCTCAATGTTTGTTGATGCAAATATGCATCAATCAAAACTTCATCCATAGCAGTTGTCCAATTGCATGTTTCTAGACTTTTGAGTTTCTTGGCCTATTTAAATTTGCTTCCATGGCTATTGCTAAAAAACACAATGAAAAATATAACATTTTATGTGCAAATTCAAATGTAAATATTTAAAACACTAAAATTCAATCCGCAAATTACAAATAAAAAATTCCACCCACAAATTACAAATAGAAAATTCAATCCAAATAAAATTCTTCAAAACATCATTCATAAGAGTAATAATTTATTAAGAATAAATTTAATAATTTAGCCACATAGAACCAGCAACGTTATCTCTAACTGACTCTCCATTAATCATATCATCATTTTCTTCTCTTTGATCTTGATGACCCTCTTGAAAACCTCTTTCATTTTCAAGCTCATCTTGAATCTTATCTATTACAGTTTGATTGGGGTCTTCACCCATCAAATGATTGTGTAAAATGCAACAAGCAATGATGATTTTATTTTGAGTTTTAATACCAAATGTAGGCTCTGATGCAGTTTGTAAAACTGGAAATCTTTTCTTCAACCCTCCAAATGCACATTCAATCGACATTCATAGTGAGGAATGACAATGGTTGAATAACTCACGAGGGTTTTGAGGTAGATTTCTAGAGTATTCTTGTAAGTGGTATCGTTATCCCCTATATGGTGTGATGAGACATGCTTTTAAAGGAAATTCTGCATCACCCAGATAATATTTTCCTTTAAAAAGTTATTAGTTTATTATTTTTTATTACCTTACGTGGGATGTCGTTCCTTCTCATCCAACCAAGACATATGTAAGTTTCAAGTCGAATGAGCATGCATCCAATACATTTTGTGTGGGATAATCTTTTCTACCACGGTATCTAGGTGTGAGTTCTATTGGAACTTTAACACGCACATGTGTGCAGTCAATTGCTCCAATACATTCCTGACATTCAATTTATATATTAAAAGTGTATAACAAAACTAATCAATGTTTGTATAAGACACAATTTTTTACCTTAAAATACGGGTAGAATCTATGACTGTTAAGTATTTGCGGATGCACTTGTGTTTCATCAGGTTATTTTAAAAAATTTCCCTCCACCTCTATCAAAGCATCTAGCACTCTATGAAAATGATGAATAACAGTTTCACCAGAGCGTCTAAAAAAGAAGGACATCACATGGTTTCTGACATTACGCCCTACTATGTGAAGAAATTTTGCTACTTATTCCTCGATAGACGCTCTTCGTGTATGTGTAAGTCCACCTTGATCTTGTAATAAGGTGCATAAGTTTAAGAAAGTTTCGGGATCCATACGAATGATATCATAACATTGTTCACTTCCTACAATATGTTTCGTCAACTCATTTCTAACTTTCTCTCTTTGCGCAGTGATTCTATAAGATACTTGGGATCTCTTACGCTTGTTTTTTAGCGAATATATTAGAACAATAATGATAGATACTTGAAGAATAGTCATTTGAACCAATTTCATATAATTGATTATTATGTCTTCGTTAGTCATCTAAAACAAATTAAACAATAAAATTTACTTTAATTATAAATTCATATATATAAAAAAATCAAATTAAAATATTTATAACAAATCAAACATATCATATCAAAATCATAATACATCAATTAAGAATTTTTATAACAAATCAAATACATAATTTCAAATCCAAATCAATTAAGAATTTTTATAACAAATTAACTATTTATATTAATAATAATTATTTTGTTACATAATATTATTAGCATATTTTGATACTGTAATTAATTTTAATTTTTTTTTCTATACAATGTCAGCCTATGTTATGGCTATTATTTTTTTCTATACAATATTAGTCTATGTTATGGCTACAAATACTCCACAGCCATGATCATTTTGAATAATAGAATAGAACCACCATTTGCATTATCATTATATTGATGTTGATGACACGTTAAGCTTGTTAGGCTTTCTTTCTTTTTCCTCCTAAATAATTCTATTTTATTTTGGTTTGTGAGAAATAATTCTTTTCATTTTTTTCCGGAATAATTCTTTTCATTTTGGTCTGAATAATTCTCATTTGTGTTTAAAGTAGGAGACCTAATTTCAAAAAATTGAAATAGTCATGAATTTGAAAATAAATCAATAGAACACAAACAAATAGGTGAAAAAATAAGAAGAAATATGACATGCCTTGTTAGGGTAGAAGAAAAAGGTCTAGGAAGGAGAAGAGTTGCAATGAGTGAATAGAAAAATATCACGTGAAATGAAGAATAGGAACGGTTAATAAAATTAAAATTTTGGAGGAAAAAATTGTAAATGTGTTATTAATTAATTATATTTCATTGGGTACACTCCAATTTGGGGGGAATGAAAAATGAGTTAAAATAATGGTATTGGATGAAATTGGTTTCATCACACTCCATTTCATTCCATTCATTGTTTGCAAAACCAAACAATGGAATATAACTTCATTCCCCTCCACTCCATTTCATTCCATCCCTTTCCATCAATCAAATAGACCATTAGTTTTTGAATTTTTTAGAAACTAGGATCTAGAGGTCTTAGATTTAGGATTCCTTTCACCTTTTGATATAAGGATCAGTGTCTGATTTCTTCAAAAACTACTAACTTTGAAATTTTAGGTTTTATTCTAATCAAAAGCTTTTACTTATCTGTCATTGATTATGGTGCATTCAGAATCTTTGCTACACTCAGCAGCACCAAGGTCTTTAAACCTTTTATCATCATAGCTTGAAGAAGAGGATTCCTTGGGTTTCTTTCATGTCAAGGTTATGGAAACAAAAACATATTTCATGAAAGCCCAAGATTTTCCCTTTGCTCTTTCTTACTCCATATAGCATAGAAGTAAGCTAAGTTCTGTTAAAACTTATTGTCAAGAAATCTTGGAGAGTCATATCTTACTAATTTAAAGGTTCCTTGGAATCCCTTTTTTTGCTTGAGCAGCTAGATTATTTCCAATGATTCAATAGTTTATTTGAAAGATTTCAATTCTTACTTTAAGAAAAACAAGCTATTTCTTAACAGTCTCATCAAATTATGAGTCAGAACTTGATTCGGATTCAGAATCAAAGAGTGTATGAGTCATCATTGCAAGATTGGCTTCTTCAGCTTCTCTGTCTGAATCTTTCCTTTTGTAGATCATGATAATTATTTCTGGAACTAGAACCTCTGAAGTTATCACTTCTACCATAAAATCTCTTGTTTCTCTTGTTTAGCTGTTGAAACCTTTTGATGATAAAATCCACCTCCTCATCGTCAGAGTCCCCATTAGAAGCTTCTTATGGTTTTTCTGACACTTGAGGGTTTGGAAGTTTCTATCACCAGATCTTTCAGCATTAGACCTCAAGGCAAGAAATCTAGGTTTTAACACAGGTTCATCGCCATTCAGTTCCATTTCATGGTTCTGAAGGTTACATATCAACTTTTCAAGGCCTAGAGTATTCAAGTATTTAGCCTCCTGAATAGTCGTAACCTTAGAGTTGTATCTTGCTGGAAGATTCCTCGAGATTTTCTATATATTACCATATCAATACCATTGATCTCGTCAATGTTGTCTTCAAGAGTGTCCCAAAGCTCATTATCACAACCAATGATGTGAGTGGACATCTTGCTTTTCCATATCATGCAGATCAAGATTAAACCTTGATTCTTGCAACAAACACATTTTTCCCACGAGTCAGTCTTAAGGATTAAAGAATCCTTGCATACTCACAAAGCAAATGACTTAAGGTAGAAAAGGTTTCTTTATTTCTTCAATAAGTACACTTGTCCCATGAGTCACTCTTAAAGATTAAAAATTCTTTCATGCTCATAAAACAAATGGCTTAAAGTAGAAACAAGTTTCTTGATTCACAGAAATGTGAAAGAACTTCTTCTTTGGTTATTTAAAAGTTACTTCAAGGTCACATGTTTATGTTTAAGCAATCAACTTAACACTAGCGTGACTTTATTCAGCTCATCTTTCGGTATTTTCCATTATTTGATAGTTGAAGGAAACTTCATTGAAGTTGAAGCTCTGACTAAGTAGTTTTTCTCACCAGATCTTTTTTTATTTCACTTTTAAGTGATAAAGAACAATTGGGCTCTGATACCAACTGAAGATGAGAAAAATACACAAGAGGGAGGTTGAATTGTGTATGCCTAAAAATATTTTTTCACTTCTGATTTTCAAACATCAGATTCTGAAACATGTTCAGAGTCTGATATCAGAGTGAGTAAATGCAGTGAAAATTTTTACTTCCTTTTCTTAATCCTGTTACAAAACCTGAGGTGTCAAGCTCATATTTTGATCCAAGTAAGAGACTGGATCAGGTCAGAGTCTGACTTCAGAGTTTGTTGCACAACAAAATGTAAATGCATAAGTAAATAAAGAGACATACAATATATCTTGGTTCCTCTCGAATGAAAGTAGTCTAGTCCCCTTATAGCATAAAAGCTTTTAACTATAATCAAGCAGACTACAATTGTTTAAGTCAACAACTGAAGACTTCCTTCTTAAACCCTCAGTTCAAGTCTTCCTACTCAATCTATCTAGAATGAGACTTTATGCTTAATCCCTCAAGCTGAGACTTCGTTCCTTAAACAACCTGTTTATGACTTCCTAATCAATCTATCCAGATAGAGACTTCTTTACTTGAATCCTAAGTTCAAGACTTTCTGCTCTTCCCGCAAGCATGAGACTTCAATGCCCAACCACACTAATTGAATCTTCTTGCTCTTCCCTTAAGCATGAGACTTCAATGCTCAATATATCCAGAATGCGACTTACTTTGATCATAAAGGTTAGAGTCTTCAGATTCTCTTAACAAAGAGTTTGGTGTTAACCTTGTGTTAATATGTGTCCTTCTTTGATAAAAAAGATACACAAAGGCTTACACTTTTGAGCAGAATATGACTTTTTTTCTCCTGAGTGTAAAAGAATGAAGTTTTCATTCTTCTTCTCACCTTGCACAGATTTTTTTCTTGTTGTACCTTTCTGTTCTGTTAATCATATTCACATATTCTTCTTTAGAATATATGTGAATATGTATCACTCTACTCTCGCACACTTAAACCTTCTGGTTATATTATCTTTTTACGCGTGTTTCTCTAAACTGTGTTTTCTGTGAAACACATTCTCTCTCAACCTATTTATGTGAACTGATATCATATCCTTGTGAACATATTCTCGCATTCTTCAACTCATATTCATTCTCTCTTGAAGAGATCACTTTGAATGTTTCTTTAAATAGATGTTTAAAATAGATATGTTAAATATTGAAATTACCCATGGTACAAGTAGCTCTTGAAGGTCTTTACCTAGTGTACAATAGAGTGAGCTAAAAACTTAGCTAGCATAAAGACGTTGAGAGGAGCAGAGCAGAGATCAGAACAGTTGGAGAGATAAGTTCCTGACAACATTACTTTATAATAATTAGGCATAAATTAGTGTACTGTTGTCACACGATCTTCTTTGGATAACTTCTTATCGAAGACTTCTTGTAGACGTTTGTTGAAGCTTGCTTATAGCTATTGTTATTTTTATACTTAGCTTCCTAAATCAATGACTTTATATAGAATTAGTTAAAGCATGATCGGAAGCTAAAGTATGTCTTCGGGACCTGGTTGGGAATGAGACATCAGAATCTTGAGTTCACAGATTCTGAGCTTGCCTTCATCAGAGTCTTTATCAGAACTAGTCTGGATGAACACTTTCAGAGTTGATGACTTTATGTAGACAAATTTATTTGAACTAGTATCTTTATAATTACTGATGAAGTTTGTTCAGAAGATGCGGAGTCATTCCTTTATAACAAAGTCAGCTTGCTTCCAGTCTTTAATGCTTTGTTAGTCTTTGTATTTCAAGTAAGTTTAGGTTCAACATCTGAAAGACTTGAGTTGACTCTTAAGAGCTAGAAAGTTTAGTTCTGATCCTTCAAATTCAAAACAATTTTGCTTCCCGTTAAAGGTTCTTCTAAGTCATTAACTTGATTTATATCAAGGTTAATTTCGTTTGATCCTGCACACTTGAATAATCATTAGTAAACCCTATTATTCTTTAAATATATGAAAAAATATTTTGTGGGCAATATTGAGTAGTGTATTTGAACAATGAAAATGTTTTGCCTGTAGTAAAATTCTTTACTACGAAAGTAAAAATACCAATAATCTAAAAAAATTATTACTAAATAATATATATAATAATCCAAAAACAGCAATAATAATCGATACAATTTATAACATAAAAAAGGCAACAATTATACTCTAACAAAGCTAAAAAGTTTCTAATATCTCAAACAAGCAACAATTGATAGTGTAATAATTTTAAGAAAATGATTTAAAATAATGCAAATATTTATAATTCTTCAAGAACTATAACATACGCATTTTTATAATTCATGATAAAGAAGAAGAAGAAAAATTATTCATTTTGAAATTCTTTAAGGATGCTTTATAAGTTCTTCATAAATTATATAATATTATTTTACTATCTTTCAGGGATGTTTTATAAGTTCTTCATAATTTATATAACAAAGTATTATTTTTCTATCCATTTGAAATGTTTGACAAGTTCTTCATGAACTATATAACATACATTATTTTATAATCCTTGAAAGATTTTAATTATTTAATAATATGCAATATAATATCATAATTTAAAACCAGTAATGCAAAAAAAAAAAAAAACAAGAACAAATATTACTTTTGATAGTTAAAGTTTCTTGCCAATAACATATTATAAAACTAAACAAAATAATAGAGGAGAGAAAAGAGAATAAGAGAGTTTGTTATGTCATTCTCATTCTGACGGTTTGTTTCAAATACAAAATGAGTTCTATTATATTCTGCTTTACTTGAAAACTATCAAGCTAATCCAGTTCACCCGCCAAGGTGATTTCGCTTTATACACAGGTACTTAATCCACTATAATCAATAGATTATAATGCACTAGTAACCGCTGGTGACTAACAACACAGACAACCGTCTCTTCTTAAGGATTCTGGCCCAACTGGTCCTTTAAGGAATTACAATCTGCACAAGCAACCGCTGGTGACTAACAATACAGACAACCGTCTCTTCTTAAGGATTCAGACCTAACCAAACCCTTAAAGAGTTACAAACAACAGTTTGGACAAATATGTTTATAATGAAATTGATTCTAAACAAGCAGATATAAACATTATTAATAGCTTAAATGTCTTAAAGACACTAATACAGTATGAACAATATTTTTATTTGTATTGTGGTGCTTCAATGTTGTAGTTCCAATTCTTCATGGATTACTTTCAATCAAAGTGTAACCTTTGTATTAATCGTTGTAAAGCCTCTTTATTTCTTCAAGTAATCAAGTATTTATATAGCCAAACAAATATTTGTTGGAGGGAAGATCAGGAACATCCTTTAGGTAGCTGACTGTTGCACCCTAATTTTTGACCTTAAGATCCCACCTCCATGCGCTTTATCTTACATGTTACCTCTCGCCTCATATATGTATGTTTATTATAACTAACCAGTTGATGCAGGCGTGATAATGACAAGTGTAGACCCTTCCAGACAAGTATTTCAGGGCGCATGCGTTTAGGACCTATTATGTTTCCTATGGGGATGTCATCTTGTAGTTTGAGCCATTAATTCCTGAAAGAAATCTAGGAGCATCCTCAAAGGTGGTTTACGACCATGTTTGTTTTGAAAAGATAAGATTATGCGAGATTTAGTTCATATCAAGAACTTCATTGTGGTAAAGGAGTTTCGTTGTTGATGATTAAGTTATTAAAGAATTGTTGGGAGTATCAGTGTTACCACAATGAGGAATCCAACAATTAAGCAACGCCGCAAGCAGACAGCAAGTTTCCTAATCCACCGCTTTCTTTTTATCCTTGTTTTGCCAAGAGAAGTAATTAAGGACATTAACTTACAAGACGGCCTGTTTTGAAAGACAAGTAATTTAACCAAGTGACTCATGAGGCTCTACATTTAGAATGTTGCTACTGCTGTAAGGCCAACACAGGAATTTCATCGTAGTTTTTAAAACTAATGCCCAAGGTACTGCAAACCGAAGCTTGAAAATACAAGGCGTAGACGTAAAATGTTAGAAATATCGGAAGTTGGAGCAGTTACAACTTAATTACAGCTTCATTATATTTAAATCCCCAACACGGAAAGTCCATATTTCTCAAGCACATAAGCTTCATACAAGAAAGAATAGCCAAGCAGCACGGGGAGGTACAAACAACACACGAGGACGATAACTAACTAACAATTCCTTCAACAGAGTGATGATCTTGTGCACCATTGAGTTTTGCCTCACTTTTTGACGAGCCAATTCCCTGGGAATGCCACTGTTTGAACCGAAGAGTCTACATGTAACTCCTAAAATCCCAATGCTTAGAATCAATGAGCACCACTCCTTTTACGAAACAACAAAAGTCGTAGCAGCTGGGTGTCAACCGGATTTATCTCATAGTCCACAGTTTTGGAAGGCAGATTACCTGTGTGTGTGAAAAGCAAAAAAACACATTTTCAACGATTAAAAATACATAGTAGAAAAAGCAGCTTACGGTATCAGAAAGAAGACAGTTGCGATTTGTAAAGGGTGGTACTATGTTATACAAAGGTGGTGATGTTCATGCTATGGACATTGATGAACTTTACAGATTTTAAGGCCGAGATAACAGAGATGTTCGGTTTAATAATGTTGGTAGCTTACCTATCAAGTAATATCTTCCGGCTATGGAAATACCTCTTTTTGAGTCCTTCCTCAAGCGAGGAGAAGCTGACAAGGAGCACAAACAACGTACATAAGTTTTGAAGGTCGCTGCATAGGATACACCTTTGCTCATCAATCTGCATTTAAACATAAAAAGCATGATAGTCATCAAGTGGAAATCCTACATCAAAAAAGCCACATGCTATTGGTCGCATTCTATATTACTACCAAGACGCGTCGTCAACGCCAAGCTGCAGCTTGTCGCTTTGATCCATCTACAACCTGCTAAGAGAAGTGAATGGATTTAATCAGTCTTTGAGTCAATTCAAACAATAGGCAAAACATAACCAATTCAATAGGAAAATCAGGGGTCATGCAATTATAAGGAATAACAAAACAAAGCAGAGAATTAAAATATCAGCCATTAGTAGAAAGTACCAAGCAGTGTGCACACGCATCGGACGGCAAGAATCATACACCAAACGCAAAACTGAGTATCCACCGGGAAACTGAAAACAGAGTTTGCATACTTCGTGGTAACATCAGCACAACAACAATTATACAAACAACAGCAAGCAACATTTGCAACTCCAGTTTTTTTTATATACAAGCCTTTACAAGTAAAGGGCGTTGCAAATTGCAGGGCATATAAATCATAATTTATACAGATGCTACCGAATTTGAGTACAGACGGTAATAACGGTGCTATCAAGAGAGAGACTTACAAAACCGATGGATGCCGGTCATAATTCGATAATACTATTCTAACCCCAAAAAGACTTTTTGAACCGCCGAAGTGTTATCCCCATCTACAACAATAAGTACATGTCAGTCAAAGAGGGATGATGATCGAAATGGAGTCTCATACATCTTATCCACGTCTATAAACAGAAGTTACGATAGAAGAGATATATTTCTAGCTATTAATGCTACAATAGTTCACACTGCTGTGACTGTTATGTGTTGCAAGTACAGGACTGGATTACAGTCATTATTCTTGGGTTGGAGAGGAATGCAAGAGTTGAACGTTTTGCCAAAGAGAGTTTGAATTTTACTGAAGAAATCTTAAGCGTAACATCGTTTTCTCGGCAGTTGGCACAACAGATGATTCTGGCCAAGGCTTATGTGGTTATTTCAAAAGAACACAATAATCTTCATCTTGCTTGGCAGCTTAGCTCAAAGATCAGAAGTTGTCAACTTTTGCTTACAAAAGCTGCCATGACTGGGGAGCCTGTCACACAAAAGAAGCGATACAACCTTAACAACAACAATAACGCAGGAGAAGAGTTTAAGAACAACAACCAAACCACTACCTTCTTCATGATAGTTACCGTTTGAAACGTTGGACTGAAACTCCAGAAAACCAAAGCGAATTCAGTTAAACAACGCAAGCAATACCAAGAATTACACTCACGCAGACAGCATAACATCCCCACCCCAGCTGCAAGCATCAGCATCAGAACTTCCTCACATTAGTCGCAGGCATCAACAACATCGCAACTACATAATAGCCAAAACAGAAGTCGTCAACAGAAGTAGTTAGCAGAGGTTACTTTCATTATTTGAGTACCAATTAAACAAGGCTTACAACATGGAAGCAAGGCCAACGACATCAAGTGTTTGTCTCCAAGTTGCCACCAAAATCACCAACACTTAACAAAAGGGAATGAGAGAAAAACATAAGAACAAAGATGAGGTTCCCGCCTGGGCTTCTAACTCTCCCTTAGCCCAAACTTAACTATTATCCACACCTGCCAAACCCAAAATCAAGTTAGCAAAAGCAAATCAGAGAATATTCCAAAGATCCTATCCAAAACCTCAGAATCATTGAACCTGGACAAACGAATTCTCACAGAATTGATAAGATTTGATTCCCATTTAGCAAAGATTGGAACAGAAAAGGAAAGTTTTGAACTCGTTTGTACCAAAACAGAAAGATATGATCAGACATTCAAAACCTTAAACCAAATGAAAATCAACATTCAAATCCCCATTCAAGAGACGTTATATTTCGAAAGCCTATATATAGAGGCCAATGAACAAGAAAGAGAAGATCGAAAAATCACTATCGTAACCAAAAAAGTGAGAAAACTTATCCGCTACAAGCCTCGGGGAAAGTCGTTGACGTCGGCGCTGTTTCAACCTCCACCGTCTCGAATCACCCTCACCGCCGCCGCCACAACTTTCGGTAAAATCTTTATTCACATCAAGATTATTGAACTATTGATACTCTGGTTTGTGTTTCAGGTTTTAAAACGGAGGGGAAGGAGATGGAAATCGAAAGAGAGATGAGAGAGCGGTACCCAGATCGATCGACGGCGAGAGAGGGAGGGACGATCTAGGGTTTAGGGTCCCCTTTCCCTTTCACTTTGGTTTCGTTTTTTTATGTTAACCTTGTAATAATCGTATGCTAATCGCAACACACAGACACCACCCTCGCACACTAATCACTTACACCACACACGCAAAAATCATTAACCACCCTAATCAACATTTTTATTTAATCTTTTTTTCTTAATAAATTAACAACTTTGTTTCTTTAATTATTTAATTAATCCTTTTTCTTTATAATAATATTTAATCTGTTAAGTTAACTACCCTTTTTTTAATAATTTACTAATATTAATCTTTTATCTAGAAATTTAATCCTTTTAAACTCAATTTAATAATAACTCCCCTTTTATTAAAATCTATTTCATAACAACCTAAAAAAAAAAAATATAACAAACTTTTATCTAATTTAATTCAAATCTTTTATTAATAAGCTAATTATTTTTATTAAAAATCAAGTCGCCAACCAAACCTTTTATTATTATTAAAATGGAACTTTTATTTAAATCAAATTAGTACAATTTTCTCAAATCAAATAATACAACTTGTCCCTAAATCTATTCATTTAAAACAAATAATACAGCTTTTCTCAAAACAATCAAACAACATCGCAAATAAATTAATCAATCATACACTCACGACACATGCACCTACACTCAGCGCTTTCATGCGTACATGTATGGCTTACCTTTCTGCAATTTATTCTTCAGCAATTTACATTATCTCATTTATACTTGTGCATCGCATTCGTCCAAAGGAAAAACCTACACATAATTCAACGTTGTGTGTAGTTGCACATCATTTGCATCATACTCCCCCACGATCCTTGATCCCATCCAAGTTGATCGCTTAAGATAGAACCTACCCCATAGGAAGGACCTTGTCTTTATTTTTACAACATAGAAATAAACAATCAACATTACACAACTATTTCAAACACAAATAGAGAATAGATGTTAATCATCTTAAGTGAGATGTAATCTCCACCTCCACAACAATACAATCAAACATGTAGGAACTTTTCCTTAAGAGCGATAGAGGCATACTTGGCGACCATCCGAGTATTTAAGACCTTTTCTTAAGACGATGCAAAGACCATTTCCTACGACTCCCTTTTACACTTGTGGTGGTCATATCTCCCTTAACATAAAGACTCGTCTCTTCTCCTAAACCCAATCAAAACAACTACCCTAAACCCGTAGGAACTTTGACCACAGTCAAAGGACTCCTCTAACCCTTTAGGGTGAACTACAAAATACTCTGATTCCACTCCCGTAAGGATATGTAGGCATAAGATGCGACATCTTATCGAGTATACTTAGATATAAACCACTAGGGTCTTTTAACCATTAAGCAGATAAACACTTAGCAATAAACAATAATAAAACAAGAGGTTCCTGTAGAGTACTACAGAAACTTAGGATGCTAGCACCTTCCCTAAGTTTAACCAACCCCCGAACCTAAACAATCTAACCTTGCATTTGCATTGCATAGTGGGAATTTCGATCTTTATCCCTTCCTTTGGACAAATCAAAGTTCGGTTGCAAAATGAATTAAAGATTCAAACTAATCTATAGAATGGTATCCAAATTTCACCGCGACACTAACGACTTAAAATAATATCGTTACGCAGGGATGAAAATCATACACAAAAGTTGTCATTTGTACCACCAAATTAGGGTAGTGGAATGGTAGTGGAGTGAGACTTTAAACTGTACTATGTACTATTTTCTCTCGTAGACGTTTGAGCTTCTCTTCTTTACATCAGAGACTTTTGAATAGAGATGATTGAAGCATGAGTAGAAGAGTTAACCAGTAGGTCTTCAGAGTCTTTAGTCTTCAGAGTCTTCAAAACTTGTTCACCAGAACCTTGTCTTCAGAACTATAAGCACTCAGTCTTCAGAACCTTTGCTTACTTGTAACTTAAGACTTCAGAGTCTTCACAACGACGTTCAACAGAACTTTATCTTCAGACTCTTCAGCACTTATTCTTCAAAAACTCAAGTCTTCAGAATCTTCAAATCTTCGTTCAACAGAACCTTGTCTTAAGAGTCTTCAGCACTTAGTCTTCAGAAGATAATGACTTCAGAAGCTTGAAAGCCTTCAGAAGTAAAGTATTAGAGTCATGATCAGAAGCAGAAACCAAGAGAACATTGCAGCAACAACATATTGTCTTCTTAGAATCTTTCTGAATGAGATTAGATTAGAAGTAGACTTGCTTCTTATAGCGTATAAATGAATTTGGTCATATTATAGTAATCGTTGAATATGATCTCTATCAGATTCAGAGTTTTTTCTATCAGAGTCAAAACCTATTTGTTAATTCTTTAGAAAAACAAACGTTAGATTACCAAAATTATTCTCACACAAATACCACTTTATTATTATCAAAGCTTAGAGATATCTTGCAAAACCAAATCTTGTTCTAACAATCCCCCCCCCCCTTTTTATAATGACAAAACCATGTATTTTGATGACACAATTTTGTACGATGATAATCAATAGGAAATGATAGAGATAAGTTTAGAAATAACTTCCCTTAATCAAAGTTCCCCCTGAATCTAAGATCTCAAAAATCTTATCAGATTTGGGATACCGAAGCTTGATTGTAAAGTTCTTATCAGATGAACAATAACAGCGCTTGATAATATATCAGAGCCTGATTGGACTTATAAAATCGGAGATGGTTCAAGTATAATTCTTATTAAATGCATCCGATAGAGATAGTGATTGGTTAAATCGTAGCCTGATTATCAATATATCAATTTGTTTCTGAAAAAACATTCTAAGAAAGAGAATTGAATGCAATTAAAGAGTTAGAATGTCTGAGCTATGATTCAGAGACAATATATTCTTTATCAAGATAATTTCCCATTTAAGTACTCCCTTTTTTTGTCATAATCAAAAAGGTAAATAATAGTTCAATCAATTTGAATAATGAAGTTGATTCAAGAGAAAAATTAAAATCAATGTTTCTTTCCTTTTTTGTTAGAAAGCACAAAGAATGCAATAAGATATAACAGAAGCAAACATTTCTCATTGATTAATAAAAACGCCTGAGGCATAAGTACTGGAACACAAAACAAAACAACATGAAACACTGACAGACAAATATTGAATCAAAGGACAAAAAAAATAAAACAAGAATAGAGTGATCAACAGGACCACATAACCACCACCCATAAAAAATATTCAACCTCATCAACCCTTTCACATCTTTCTTCAACCATAGCATTTTATGGTCCAAGTATTCTGGCTAAACCAATGGTTTCATCCCTGAAGAACAACTCAGATAAAATTCTACCATATGGAACAAAGGACTTATGCTGATATCTGGAGATTTCAACATAATACTTCAGATGATTGAAGATAGTTTGAGGTAGTTTAACCCTGACATTATACATCATGAAGTAGATAAAAAGCCTATCATCATGAGACAAGAATTATTGGCCACTCCTCGAGGTCGAAAACTGGTTAGCAGAAGTTGAAACCAAATTTTCTCGGTTGGAAGAAGCCCTTTACGATTGTAGGGTTCGATTCTATTGAGAGAGCCATCAGGAATACTGATGAGATCTTCAACGAAGAAGTAATTCAGATGAAAATATTCAACTGTAACTCCAGAGTGAACACAGTTGATGGCCTTAACGATGGAGGTTGGAGTTATGAAGAACGGAACGCCGAAGACAAAAGACCAGATGGAGTTGTTGTCATCACCTATTCTAGTATAAGTTCAGAATTCCTTTATAAATACGGGATAGATAGGTCCATGCAGGAGTGCATAGTACAAAGACTATCCTTGGGTCTGCATACTAGTAGATAGAAGCACCCATGACTCTCTTAATCTAGGAAGATTTGGTCTTTTCTCAAAAATTACTTTTGTGACTTCCTCATTTCCAAAGAAGGTTTTGATAGACATGATGAAAGAGAAGGAGAAGAAAACAAGAGGGAAAGAATATGAAGTTGAAGGACAGATGAAATGAAATGAGGAGTATGATATATATATATATATATATATATATATATATATATATATATATATATATATATATATATATATATATATATATATATATATATATATATATATATATATATATATATATATATATATATAGAGAGAGAGAGAGAGAGAGAGAGAGAGAGAGAGAGAGAAAATGTATCAGTAATAAAAGCAGTTAGGTTTAGATGAATTTGAAACAAAAATTCATCATTTCCAAAACAAATGGCGTGGAGAAAAAACAAAGAGATAAATTTATCAAGGAATGGGAAATGAGTGTAGCGGTTTCCAAGAGATCACTGATTAGGTATATGTTATTCAACTCTTGACATCAGTCAATAAAGACGAATTAAGTGTATACTTAAAAGTGAAAAAGAAATCTGACAAAGAATACTGGAAGCACTTAGATAGGAACACTTTGTCTTAAAACATCTCAAAGAATGCACAAAAATAAGGGAATGCGTAAAGATTTAGTCTATTCTCAAGAATTTTACCATACCCAATGCATTGAACTATTTTTATGACAGTAATACGGAGATAGGAAATAATTACTTGAATCTAGTCTCACGAAATCACAACACTTGAGGTGTTTCTTCAACAATAAGATATGATTTGATTTTGGACAAGTGTCACAAGAAAATCATAGCCGTCTGTTCAAAAATGACATGTTTTATGTTCCCAGGGTCAAGAATACCAAGAGGTATATGACTAGACAAGTTTCTGACTAAGACATCTTCTAACTTGTAGAAGTATCGTCAATCAGAAGATTATTAAATAAAAGAGAAGTAATATGCATAATCTTCAGAATCTTATCTCAGATGTTCCGGTGACCTGACACATTAAAAAAATATCATCTACTCATTCTGGACAAGGTTTTATAAATATATTTTCCAGAATGAATGCGAATATATCCTCAGCAATGGGTTCTGTGAAAATATCAGCCCACTGGTGATCTCTATCCACAAATTTTAATTGAAAAACACCCTTCTAAACATAGTCACGTAAAAAGTGATGTTTTATTTCAATATGTTTAGCCCTAGAATGAAAGATAGGATTTTTGGATAAGCATATAGCAGAAGTATTATCACAGAAGATAGGAATGTTACTCTCATATATCTGAAAATCTTCTAGTTGATTCTTCATTTAGAGTATCTGAGTGTTGCACAGTAATGCTTAGATATATTCAGTCTCTTCAGTAGATAGTGCAATAGTTAATTGTCTTTTACTAGCTCAGAAGACAAGGTTGTTACCCAGAAACTGACAGTTTCCAAAAGTAGTTTTTCTTTCTATTTTGTCTCCAGCATAATCTGTATCGCAATAACCAGAAAGCTTGTACTCTGATGTTTTCTTATACATTAAGCCAAGGTTAGTTATTCCTTTTATATACCTTAGGATCCTCTTAAGAGCTGTTAAGTGAGTTTCTCTTGGATCTGATTGGAAACGAGCACAGAGACAAACACTAAACAGAATATATGGATGAGAAGCAATTAGATACATAAGAGATCCTATAATACCATGATAAAGCTTCTGACAAACCTTTTTACTTACTTCTTCTTTCTCCAGAGTGCATGTAGGATGCATATGTTCCTTTGCTGGTTTACTATCTGACATATTGAACTTCTTCAGAAGTTCTCTTGCATACTTGCTCTGACGAATGTACATTCCTTTTGAACGTTGATCAATCTGAATTCCCAGAAAGAATCTGAGTTCTCCCATCAGACTCATTTCAAATTCAGTTTGCATTAACTTGGAAAATTCCTTGCACAAGGAAGTATTAGCATAACCAAATATAATATCATCAACATAAATTTGCACAACCAGAATGTCATTTTTAAAGGTTTTGCAAAAGAATGTTGTATCCACTTTTCCTCTAGTAAAGTCATTTTACAAAAGAAAGTTACTTAGCCTTTCATACCAAGCTTTGGGAGCCTGTTTCAGACCATATAAGGATTTTTTAAGTTTGAAAACAAAATATGGGTTTTCAGAACTTTCAAAACCAGGAGGTTGGTTTACATAAGAAATATATTCATTTAAAAATACATTATTTACATCCATCTAATAAAGGATGATGTTATGATTAACAACAAAAGAAACTAATAAGTGAATAGATTCTAACCTGGAAACTGGTGCAAAGGGTTCAGTATAGTCTATCCCTTCTTGCTGAATATAACCTTGTGCTACCAGTCGTGCTTTATTTCTTATGATCTCACCTTTCTCATCAAGATTGTTTTTGAATACCCATTTTGTTACAATGACATGGACACCTTTAGGTTTCTGCACAAGATCTCAAACATCATTTCTAGTGAATTGATTTAGTTCTTCTTGCATGACCAGAATCCACTCATTCTCTTGGATAGCTTCATCAATTGTTTTTGGCTCTATTAAAGACACTAAACCTAGAAGAGTTTCCTCAGAAGAGTTGAATGATGTACGAGTTCTGATTGGATCAGCTTTGTCACCCATAATCAATTCTTTAGAATGAGAAGTCCTTAGATTATTTTTATTCAGATTAGTTAGACTATTTGCTGTTTCTGGTGAGATTGTATCTGATTCTTTAGTTTTTGCATCTTTGTCTTCTTCATTAGAGCCTTCTTCTTTGGATTCTGATAAGGTAATCTTCAAATCTGCAAACTTTTCAACTAGCTTTGACTTTTCAGGGTCAAGCTTGTCATCGAATCTGACATGAATTGATTCCTCAACAATTTGTG
The DNA here is from genome assembly GCA_963859935.3 of Lathyrus sativus. Taxonomy (NCBI): domain Eukaryota; kingdom Viridiplantae; phylum Streptophyta; class Magnoliopsida; order Fabales; family Fabaceae; genus Lathyrus; species Lathyrus sativus. The sequence continues at coordinate 618,485,800 of OZ012740.1, read as the reverse complement.
TTTCTATGTTATAGATTTTGTAGCCTTTAGAGCGTTTAAAGTATCCTAACAATAAACACTTTTAATCTTTATAGTCAAACTTGCCAAGATTATCTTTAGTGTTTAACATAAAACATATACAACCAAAAGGGTGAAAATATGAAATGTTGGGTTTTCTATTCTTCCACGGTTCATATGGAGTCTTACCCAGAATATGTCTGATAGAAATCTTGTTCTAAATATAACATGTTGTATTGACTGCCTCTGCCCAGAAATGCTTAGCCATGTCAGTTTTTTGGATCATGGTTCGAGCCATTTCTTGCAAAGTCCTATTCTTCCTTTCCACTACTCCATTCTGTTGTGGAGTTCTGGGACAAGAGAAATCATGGGAATCAAAAATATTCTCAAAGTATTTGTTCTCAAATTCTCCACCATGATCACTTCTGACTTTGACAATTTTGCAATCCTTTTCAGTTTGCACTTGTGAGCAAAAGGTAGAAAACACATAATGTGACTCATCCTTGTGTTTCAAGAATTTTACCCATGTCTAACGACTATAGTCATCAACAATAACTAATCCATACTTCTTTTCACTGATTGAGGCAGTTTTCACTAGTCCAAACAAATGAATATGTAGAAGTTCTAATGGTCTAGAAGTAGAAACAAAATCTTTTGCTTTGAAGGAAGTTTTGGAGAACTTTCCTTTCTGACATGCTTCACAAAGAGCATCTAAAGAAAACTTCAGATTTGGTAAGCTCTTGACTAATTCAAGCTTATTTAGCTGAGAAATATTTCTCATGCTAACATGGCCTAAACGTCTATCTCATCACCATTGCTTCTTATTAACATACATTAAGCATTTGACATTCTATTCCTTAAGATCAGAAAATATAATCTTGTAAATGTTGTCTTTCCTCTTTCCATTAAAAAGGATTGAGTCATCCTTCTGACTAACAACCTTACATGAATTTTGATTAAAAATGATATCATAACCATTGTCACTAAGTTGGATAATAGAAAATAAGTTATGCATCAAACCATCAACTAAAAGAAGATTAGTAATAGAAGGAAGTTTACCATTACCAACAGTTTCAGAGCCAATGATTTTACCCTTCTGGTTTCCTCCAAAACCGACGAAGCCTCCAGGCTTAAGTTCCAGACTTTAGAACATATGCCTTCTTTCTGTCATGTGTCGCGAGCAACCATTGTCCAGGTACCATGATTGATGTTTCAACTAAGTTGCTAAGGATATCTGCAAGATAGATAATCTTATCCATAGGTACCCACTTTTTGGGTCCTCTCTTGTTAGTTTTCCTAGAGTATTTAATAACCTTGGGATTTTGTGCAACAGGATAATCAAGTGGAATTTGTGCATGATATTTAGATTTAGAAATAGATTTTTGTCTCTATGAAGGTGCTTTCACAAGCTCAGAACAATCAAGCTTAGTGCCAGAGGGCACAAAATGATCATAGAGAGGCTTTGGTTTTACAGGTTGACTTTCATCATTCAAATGATTTTGTACACCCCAAACTTTTCTTACCATTTCTGCTAACTCCATAGGTCATGGAAGCAATCTTACTTCTATCTATGCTTTTATCTATAAAGTGATGGAATGCTCTATCATGCTTATTGACATAACAAGTATCAGAGACATTTGAGACTAATTCTTTTTCTAGTTTAGAAACTTTGCTTTTTAAGGCACAGTTTCTATTTTTTAAAGAAAAAACATTTTCATTCAAAGAAGAATTATTATGTTCAAGCTTATCTCTGGCTTCAGAGGTAATTACATGAGATTTTTTAAGATCCTTGTATTTAGTTTGAAGAGCTCGATATTTTTCGAGCATTTCTGAAAGACGAGACTCTAATTCACAATGAGAGAGTTTAGATAATGCCTCTGAGTCTGAGTCTGAGTCTGATTCTGATAGTGTTTTGTCTTCTGGTTCTCCAGAGACCTCAGCGTTAACTGTTGTTGCCACTAGTGCAACATTTTCCTATTCTTCATCAGACTCTTCTTCTTCATAATCAGAGTCATCCCAAGTTGTCATGAGTCCCTTCTTGACTTTGGTGAAGTTCTTCTTTGGTTTCTTATCTTTAAGCTTTGGACAATCATTATTGTAATGACATGACTCATTACACTCATAACAGATGACTTCTTTTTCAAAGCTCTGCTTCTTTTGTCTAGATGATGAGTCAGCATGACTTTTGTTTCTTCTTAATCCTCTGAACTTTCTTTGCCTATGTTACCAGAGTTTGTTGACCCTTTTGGAGATAAATGATAGCTCGTCTTCTGAGTCTTCATCAGAATCTTCTGATTCTTCCTCGGCTTGATAAGCCTTTTCCTTTTTAGATTTAGACTTAAGAGAAATAAATTTATTCTTCTTCTGAGGTTCATCTTGCTCCAGCTTTATCTCATGACTTCTTAAAGAACTAATAAGTTCTTCAAGACTTATGCTATTCATATCCTTGGATAGTTTGAGAACAGTTACCATAGGTCTCCATTTCTTGGGAAGGCTTCTGATGATCTTTTTGACATGATCAGCACTTGAGTATCCTTTGCCCATAACTTTAAGTCCTGCGACTAACATTTGAAATCTTGAAAACATATTCCCAATTGTTTCATCATCCTCCATTTTGAATGCCTCATATTTCTGAATTAAGGAAAGTGCCTTTGTCTCCTTAACTTGAGCATTTCCTTCATGAGTCATTCTTAGAGAATCAAAAATAGACTTGGTAGTATTTATGTTTGTTATCTTACCATACTCAGTATAAGAGATAACATTCAGCAGTATAGTTCTTGCCTTGTGATGATTCTTGTAATCTTTCTTTTGTTGGTTGGTCATTTCACTTCTTGATACTTTTACTCCTTCGGCATCAACTGGGTGAGTATAGCCATCAACTATGAGATCCCAAAGATCTACGTCATAACCAAGATAGAAACTTTCAATTCTATCTTTCCAGTAGTCAAACTTTTCACCATCAAAAATTGGTGATTTGGCACTGTAATGATCTTTCTCGTCTTGAATAGGATTAACATTTGTCGTAGCCATGATATCTGACACAAATACTAGATCGGTACTAAACACAATGAAGTGTTGATAAAAAATTTTATCGCAATCAGAATCGGAGCTCTAATGCCAATTGAAGGTGTGAGAAAAATACAAGAAATTAGGGGTTTGAATTAGGTTTTCAAAAATGAAAGCTTTTTGTGAAACTCAAACAAAGATCACAAATAGACTAATCAAGAAAGAAAGACACATGATATATCCTAGTTCACTTGAAAACTATCAAGCTAATCCAGTCCATCCGCCAAGGTGATTTTTCCTTATACATAAGGACTTAATCCACTATAATCAACAGATTACAATGCACTAGCAACCGCTGGTGACTAACAACACAGACAACCGTCTCTTCTTAAGGATTCTGATCCAACTGGTCCCTTAAGGAATTACAATTTGCACAAGCATCCATTGGTGAATAAAAATATAGACAACTGTCTCTTCTTAAGGATTCAAACCTAACTGGTCCTTTAAGGAGTTACAAACAATGGTTTGAACGAAGATGTTTACAATGAAATTGCTTCTAAACAAGCATATATAAACACTATTAATAGCTCAAATGTCTTAAAGACATTAATACAGTATGAACAATATTTTTCTTTGTATTGTGGTGCTTCAATACTGTAGCTTCAGTTTTTCATGGAATGCTTTCAATCAAAGTGGAACCTTTGTATTAATCATTGTTAAGCCTCTTTATTTCTTCAAGTAATCAAGTTTTTATATAGCCAAAAAAAAGATCCGTTGGAGGGAAGATCAGAAATATCCTTTAGGTAGCTGGCGACTTGAAATAATGTCGTTACGCAGGGATGAAAATCATACACAAAAGTTGTTCTTTGTACCACTAAATCAGGGTAATGGAATGGTAGTGGAATGAGATGTTAAACTGTACTATGTATTATCTTCCCTCGTAGACGTTTGAGCTTCTCTTCTTTACGTCAGAGGCTTCTGAATAGAGATGATTGAAGCATGAGTAGAAGAGTTAACCATTAGGTCTTCAGAGTCTTGAGTCTTCAGAACTTGTTCGCTAGAACCTTGTTTTCAGAACTATAAGCACTCATTCTTCAAAATCTTTGGTTACTTGTAACTTAAGTCTTCAGAGTCTTCAGAACAACGTTCAGCAGAACTTTGTCTTCAGAGTCTTTAGCACTTATTCTTCAGAAACTCAAGTCTTCATAATCTTCAGATCTTCGTTCAACAGAACCTTGTCTTCAGAGTCTTCAGCACTTAGTCTTCAGAAGATAATGACTTCAGAAGCTTGAAAGTCTTCAGAAGTAAAGTATCAGAGTCATGACCAGAAGCAGAAACCAATAGAACATTGCAGTAGCAACATATTGTCTTCTTAGAATCTTTCTGAATGAGAGTAGATCAGAAGCAGACTTGCTTCTTATAGCGTAGAAACGACTTTGATCAGAACAGAGTAATCATTGAATATGATCTCTATCAGAGTCAGAGCTTTCTCTATCAGAGTCCGAACCTGTTTATTAGTTCTTCAAAAAAACAAACGTTAGAGTACCAAAATTGTTCTCACACAAATACCACTTTGTTATTATCAAAACTTAGAGATATCTTGCAGAATCAAATCTTGTTCTAACAGAGGATTGCATACAAGTTCTCTGAAATTTCCATGTCCCAGTTGACCGTCCCTAAATTAAAATTGTGGTATTGTTTAGGAGGTTGTTGGATCGTATTTGTGTTTTTAAAAAATCTTTTAGTTTTTCTTTTATAATGGGCTCAAATGCTTCCAAACTGCACCACGATGCTAAAGCATCACACCACTATTAAGTCTAAACTACGCCACGATTAAAGCAAATCGTTGTGTGATTTATCTAGTAACTTTGGTTCTTTTCTACTTCAAAAATTATTATTTCTTTCTTCTTTTGCCTGATATTTTCTTTATCTCAAATATTACCTAATTCATCTTTATATCATGTAATTACCTACTAAATACTACTAAAAACTACCGATAAAACTCAATGATGATGGATTGTCATCATATTCAAGTTAGAAAAGTAATTTACTCAAATCACATGCTAGTCATTAGCAAGTCATTACTCAAATCAAACTCATAAAATCTGAGTTTTTTTATCTTGATTCAAGTCATTCCGTTACTTGAGTCAACTCATTTTTCCCTGCTCTTGAATTGAATCAAATAACTATTTTTACTCATTATTAGTACATTTATCTATCACATATATAACCAATTTTTTCTCTCTCTAACATAACTTACAAAATTTTGTGCATAACTTGCAAAACTCATTCACAATTTTAAGAAACACAACTTTCTCTCTAAATTCAAACTTGAAGAAAAAAGAAAAAAAAAGTTATTGTATTGAGTTCACGAATTTTTGAACAAGTGTGTGCGAGATTCTTTTTGAAAATTATAGGGCATGTTTGTTTTAACTTTAAAAAAATAGATTTTTTTCTATATATTTTTAAAAATGATTTTTATAAAAATGTTCTTTAAAATATTAAAAAAATTATAAATTGAAAGACTAGTTTTGACATTATAAATATAAAGATACATTATTGAAGATCAAAACATAGTTAAAATTACAATTTTTTCAAACAAATTATATTTCAAAAATAATTTTTATGAAAATTTATTTAAAATGGTTTCAAAATTAAGTGATTTTTTAAAATTTTGATATAAAAAAATTATAAAATTATAAAATATCTAAAATAATACTTTAAAAATAACATTCAAATCAAATTTTTAAAGCTTTTATTAAAAAATAATAAAAGTCATTGTAAATTTGTTTTAAACAAAAATATGTAACATTGTAATAGAATTTAAATAATTTTAAAAAAACTGAAACAAACGGGTCAATAATCTTTTACTTGACTCAAACAAAAAAATTTCAATAGGATCAAATAAAAATCATTAGGACAAATTTTAGAGTGTTCTTGTTTTAATAGAGTAAACTAATTAAAAGTTGAACGAAAATCTTGAAGAATTGTAGTCAAAAGAATTGCAATTTAGGTATATGTTACTTAGGGTCCGTTTGGTTCAACGGAGGGGAGGGTAGGGGAGGTGAGGTGAGGGGAAGAGATGTATTTTAATTAAACGTATGTTTGGTTCATAAGAGGGAGAGGGGAGGGGAGGGAAGGGAGAAGTTTTATTCAAATATATGTTTGGTTCTCAGGGGGAGGGGAGGGGTTTTTATTAGAATATTAATAGTAATTCATATTTATTTAGTTGTACTATTTTCCTTAGCCCCTAAGTTTGTTAGAGGGTATTTTAGTATTTTATCTTATTCTAGTAACCCTAGTTTTAGCTTATAAATAGGGTGACAATCATTGTAACTTTTAATCATGTTTTGTAGCCGTCATTCTTAATAGAATATTTCTACCTTTCATCATTTATTCTACCTTTGCACCAACAATTGGTATCTAGAGCTCCGGTTCAGATTCATTGGGAAACACGGGAAACACGAGTGAACGTGAGGTCTTGTGTGTTTGATTTTGATTCTTAGATTCGTGTTGAATCTTGAACAAAATCTGATCAGAATTTTATTTTGTGGGTTGGGAAACACTGTGTGAGAAACATTGAGTGTATTGTGCAAGGTAGAAGATGAACGGAAACGGAAACATGAACACCAAACTTCCAGTATTTGATGGTAAAAACTGGAATCGTTGGATGATCCAAATGCGTGTACTATTTGGTGCTCAAGATGTTCTAGATCTTGTCACTGATGGTTATGTTCCAGTAGCAGCAGATGCAACGGATGAACAGAAAAACGCGCAGAAGGAAGTAAGGAAGAAGGATCAGAAAGTATTATTCTTTATTCATCAATGTGTGGATGTAAATGTGTTTGAGAAGATTGCATATTCAACAACAGCAAAGGCTGCGTAGGACACACTGGTGAGATGTTATGGTGGTGACGCATCAGTGAAGAAGGTGAAGCTTCAGTCCTTGAGAAAGCAATATGAGAATCTCAACATGAAGAATAATGAGAAAGTTTCTGAATACATCTCCAGAGTGATTCTGATCACTAATGAGATGAAGGCGTGTGAAGAAACTCTTTCTGAAGAAACAATCATGGAGAAGGTATTGAGATCCCTTACCTCTCAATTTGATTACATTGTGGTAGCAATAGAACATTCCAAAGATCTGAGTACCATGAGAATTGAAGAGCTGCAAAGCAGTTTAGAAGCGCAAGAGTTGCGTTTGACTGAAAGAACTTCTGAAAGGGAAGTAGAGCAGCAGGCTCTGAAAGCAACTTCTGATAGGAGGTATCAGAAGCAGTCAGAAGGCAGGAGAAGATCTGATGGTGGTCAGAAGTCAGAAAGCTCAACCTATGATAGACAAAAGAATGCTCAGAAAGGAAAAGAGAAGTATGACAAGAAGAAGATCCAATGTTACTGTTGTAAGAAGTTTGGTCACTTTGCTAGAGATTGTTGGTCAAACAAGGAGAAGAAATCAGAAGAAGCAAATATAGCCAGAAGTTCTGATGACGAATCTGTGCTATTGATGGCCTCTGAATCTGATGATCTGACAGACTGGTGGTATATGGACACTGGCTGTTCAAATCATCTTACTGGAAACAAGAAATGGTTGGTTGACTTTGACTCTGAAAAGATGACAAAGATCAGATGTGCTGATGACAAATATCTTAATGCAAAAGGTATAGGAAATATCAGAGTGACTCTGAACAATGGGAAAACAGCATTGATTCAGAACGTGTGGTATGTACCTGGCATCAGAAGCAATCTGATGAGTGTGGGACAATTAATTGAGAAAGGTTTTTCAGTTACCATGAAGGACAATCTTCTGAAGCTGTATGACTGCAATCAGAAGTTGATTATGGAGTCAGAACAGGGAAGGAATAGAACATCCAAGAAGCAACCTGTTGTGGTGTTGTCAACCTGTGAAGCTGAATACATTGCAGGTGCTGTTACTGCATGCCAAGCTGTGTGGATTCTGAATCTGTTGCAGGATCTGAAGATTAAAGTAGACAAACCTCTGAAGTTGATGATTGACAACAAGTCTGCAATCAATCTTGCCAGAAACCCAGTGTTGCATGGGAGAAGCAAGCATATTGAGACCAAGTATCATTTTCTGAGACATCAAGTTCAGAGTGGAGTGTTAGAAGTTGTACACTGCAGCACTCAGAAGTAGTTGGCAGATGTTCTGACGAAAGCTATCAAGACTGATCAATTTCTCAGACTAAGGGATGGAATTGGTGTTACAAGTTTTGATGGAATATGAATTAAGGGATGGTATTAGAATATTAATAGTAATTCATATTTATTTAGTTGTACTATTTTCCTTAGCCCCTAAGTTTGTTAGAGGGTATTTTAGTATTTTATCTTATTCTAGTAACCCTAGTTTTAGTTTATAAATAGGGTGACAATCATTGTAACTTTTAATCATGTTTTGTAGCCGTCATTCTTAATAGAATATTTTTACCTTTCATCATTTATTCTACCTTTGCACCAACAGTTTTAAAACTAATTTACCTTTTTACCCTTAAAATATTATAACAATCATGCTAAATAAAAAAATTTTAAAAAGGTATTCATAAAAAACTTAGATAATTAAACACAAAATATTTAACATTTAAAATACTCTAAAATATCTTGATGATCAAATAACATATTTATAAGATTAAATTCTACATAATATATAACTCATACTACAATTATATATTGATATGTAATATAATACTAACAAATTATAAAATAATTAAGTTATTACAAGCAAAATATTAAATAAAAATGAATAGAATAAAACACATGGAAAAAAAAAGTTGAGTCATAATAATAATAATAATAATAATGGAGTTGTCATTAAACAAACGAAGGAATTATAATAAGGTGACAAAAATTAAGGTATAATATTAATAAAGACAATTAAAAATTTTATTAAATAAAAGTGAGGATAATTTTGTCAATATAATAAAAATACATGTTATCATAACTCCTCTCTCCCCTCCCCTCCGAAAACCCCCCATTTGGGGAATGAAAAATTGCTCCAGGAGGGATTCTGATTACCTCCAATCCTCTTCCCTCCCCTTATAAAAAATTGAATCAAACACGTCTATTTTAAAATATTCACATCTATCTTAAAATATTCCCTCTCCTCCTCTCCTCCTCTCCAAAACACCTCAACCAAACAGACCCTTGGTTGGGGTAAATGGAGGAGAGGGGAGAAAATATTTAATAACTTATGTGTTTAGGTCAAATTTTAAGAAGGGGAGATAGATGGAGGGGACCAAAATCTTTTATGAACTACTTTTTGATTCCTCCTGATTTGGGGGGAGAGACTTGATTTTAATTATAATTATATTTACATATTTACCCTTATTATTTATTTAAATATAAATTTAACTTATAACAGTGTTAAAAGTTTTATTTTGAACAAATTTAATCTTTCTTTTTATATTTTTTGTGTTTTTATATCTTCATCTTACTATCATTATATTTGTTAAAAAAAATTATTTTATTTTTCATATTTTAATGTTAATTTTAGTTATCGTAATGTTTTTGTTTATAATAATAGGGGGACTAAAACTGTAATTTAGCCAATTATATATTATAATCGTTGCATTGTTATAAAATATTTCATGATGATCTCTGATTGAATATTTATATTTCGTCAATAAATTTGTATTTGAATTATAAACGGTAAATTTCACAAGTATTATGGTAAAATTAGAAGGATAAAAAAATAAATTAGTTTTAAAATACTTCCCCTCCCCTTATGAACCGAACATATTTGTAAATAAAATGTCTCCCCTCTCATCTTTTGAACCAAACATATATGTAATTAAAATCCCTCCCCCCTTCCCTCTCCTCCCCTTTGATAAAAATTTCTTCCTTCCCCTCCCCTCGATTGAACCAAACAAATCCTTAATGCATCAAACCAACACAAATACTGGTGTACAACTTTCTTTATCATTAATACATACTTTTCTTTATTTTTTTTAACTTTCTTTATCATTAATAGATACTTTTCTTTATTTTTTTAAATGGTTTTTAATGGTTACATACTTTTCGCGTTCTTATATTTATAACTTTCTAATCTCAAAATATTATCGCACCGTTTTTCTTATGTTCATAACTTTCTAATCTTATATGATTTCAAAACATTATCGCACTATTCGATATATGCGTCTCATATTGGTACTGGTACGAAGATAGCATTCCATAGTATGAAATTAAATTAAGTATATCATGATTACTTTTAAATGTGGTTAAGCGCCAATAAGATGAATTGTTATCAGACATCATTGGTGTAAAATATTTTTACATCAATTGCACACCTCTATTGAACTAGCATTATTTTGTTCGTCCTCAAAAGGAAATACAAAGCAAATTCTAAATATTAAAAACAAATGATCGATTGATAGTGTAATTTCCCTCACTCTTGTTTCTTACCAAACATAAATAAGATCACCATAATGGCAAAACTTTAACCCCAGTTGCCTCAAATCAAATTATAATCAGAAGCATAACCTCAGTTACAAATATATAATTAAGGCGGGGAAAATGTAAAGAAGCAAAAATTGAAAAGCTTAACTAAATTATATAACAAACACCAAGAGGAGAGCTTTTGAACCGTTGTGATGAAATTATTTGAAGCAACTGCTATCAGCATCAACAAACAAACCAGCTTGTCAATCCCTTTAAACATAATTAAAAAATAAAAATAAAAAAAACTACTTTGTTACATCCTCATCTTCTTTGTAACCATATTATAAGTACGAAATATTCACCATTGTTTAGTACTGACTATAAACTTGTTGAAGAAAAACGGGAATAGAAGAACTTCACTGGCTAATTAATGTCTTTGCAATGCTTCTAGCATTCTCTAAAAGTTGAAAGCTTTTTGCACGGTCATCTTCTAGTATTGAAGATTTTAAGTTTGAATAGAATTCCTTAAAAGCACTGTCAAAGTCTTGAATTGGACAATCATGTGGTTCTGGCTCTTGATCAATAGCCGGTGCTTCCAACAACAACAACTTTCCTGATCTACCATGTAATCTACTGTTTACTAGTGATTCTAATTTGGAAGCCATGACAATACCTCGGCTAATGCAATGTGGTGGTAACTGAAAAACATAATGTTTACAATAAATATTAAATAAGACTCAATAGACTTAACTATATATTTATGACAATAGTTAATACCCAATTGGTAAGAAAGATAACTCCGTAAACTTGTTATACTAATCTATTCATATATCGATTTTCTCATGCTATAGAAAAAACTTCGAACAGCTCTTGATACATAAATCAAAGGAAGTGATATATGAGGCCGTGAATTTACCTGTGCAAGCTGGGCAACCTTAAAACCAAAACTCCTCTCCGAAACACCAGGTACGAGCTTATATAAATAAGTGACATCTTCATGATCATTGGAGTTTTTACTTGAATCATCACGTGACGTCATATGTGACATCATATGTGACATGTGATATGCTGCTACAGAGCCTGGAAATTCAGTTTCCAGACTGGCAATCTTTGGATAATGAGTGACAAAGAGGACCAAGCTTTTCTTCTGCTTGAGAAGATAATGTAGTGTCGCATAAGCAATGGCCATGCCATCATGTGTGCTTGTACCTCTCCCAAGCTCATCAAGTATAACCAATGAACGTTCTGTACATCTATGAAGTATGTGTGAAGTCTCGCTTAATTCTTCTAGGAAAGTGCTTCTTCCTAACTGAATACTGTCAGAAGCACCCATCCGAGTGTAGATCCCATCAAGGACATGTAATTTTGCTGATGATGCTGGAACATAAGAGCCAACCTAGAGAAATAAGGGAATGTTTCAATAAAGCAACAGCCATAAGGGACAGGATTGTCAAGTAGAAGCAGTATGTTAAATATTTTGGAGGTGGAAATAATTCAACAATTTTGATAGTATGGGACGACAATTTGAAAGAAAAAACTAGCGTAATTTCAAGACATTCAACATATAAAAAAACTTCCCAAAAGAATAATTTCCCTTCAGTCAAAGCAGAAATGTAGCAGACAGTGCATTGACCTACCTGAGCCATGAGAGTGATCAGAGCCACTTGGCGAACATAACAGCTTTTCCCTCCCATATTGGGTCCAGTGACAATCTGACAATACTCTCTATCAGCATGCAATTTTGTATCGTTTGGGACAAAATTATTTTGCAAGGTGGTCTCCAAAACCTAGTGACAAATGACTTAAAATAATGAGCTTTTCAATACCATTCAGTGAGAAAATTGAATCAACTTTGTCAAAGTCATAAGTACAGCAGACCCAAACTTTTTTAGAATAGAGTATTATGGTTCTAGTAACCTGTTATATAAAATATATAATCATTGAATAATAAAGGGCTATGCGAACACCAGATTAAGCAGAATTATTTTGTTTCTCAAGCCAATAATGCCCTTAGCCCTCCGAGAAATCTTAGAAGAGATGACAACTCTTTGCAGGAAATTAATACAAATGACATGTGCTAAATACACACTATGACAGGCATTTTCATTACGCAGCTCAAATACATTCAAGTAAACATCGATGTGAATTACACACAATTTCAAACCATGAAATTCATACCGGATGTCTACCAGAACAAAATTGTATCTGAACAGGCTCATCATCGTCTACAAAACCAGGGCAGACATAACCCTGTCACAGTAAATAGAGAACTGTGTCACAAAATGCGACAAATGATTGTAGGCGCTAAAAAAATCATTTAAGAACAACAAACCTTATTTCTTGAAAGAGTGGCGAGTGAATGCAGACAATCTAAAGCAGCTAGTGCTTGAACAGAAGCTTGGAACTCAGCATAATGTTTACTAAAGTCCCTCAGAAAGCTGTCCCATGCAGCTCGGCAGGCAACAGTAAGCTTCTCTTTTGCTAATGATAACTCATCCAATGCTGTCACTACTTCAGGAGGGTGATACCGGATTGTTTTCTTTGTGCTATTTACCCTAATCCAATTTGAAGGAACTTTTACATCAGATGATAACTGCAGCCAAAATGAATAACAATATAACTTTTTACAACTAACCATTAATTCTATTTAAACAACTCAACTTTTTATAACTTGTCCTGACTAGTGAACAAGATGAAATAATAATTGGAATTAATTTTAAAGTTCACTGTAGAAAAGAAAACAAAATTGAAATATTTGGTAATAACGTAATATTTAGAATCAATTAAACAATCAAGAACCAAACCGATATTGCCAACAGACAATAAACATTTCCCATCCATCCTTATTTCCCATGGAGCGTGGTAAAAAGAAGCATGACTGCAATTTTCTGTAAAACCAATACTTAAAGTTTCAGTGTCTCAGTCAAACTACCTCTATCAAGTGAGTTACACCAGAAACAGACATATATTCCAAATTTCGCATTCCAAGCCGTTTGCGGTACAAGCCAATCAATGGATCTAATTGTTCCGTTGCCATCTGAAAAGCCTTTCGAGCTGTAAATACCTATTCATAGTCATATTTTTTTAGATAGATCAGAATCAAAGCAGAGTATAAAATGATCATATTTTCTTTGTAAGCAAATTATGAAGTGTAATTTTTTCACGCAGACAAACCTCTGGAAATTGTCCCTCGGTTGCAACGATCATATTTGCCATATCTCCTTTATAAGCAGAATCTTTATTTAAAGATGACAACATTTTTGCTGCTTTACCAATAACATTTGCAGAGGAAGCGGTTGAAATTAACTTCTTTAACAAACCAGAGTACAATTTATTACTATTATTATTGTTATCCCCCTCTCCTATGTTAAGTTGCTGAAGCTGTTTTCCAGCAGACAAAATAGCTTGAATAATGGCAATAAACTGTAAAAAGACAGCATGTTTGAAGCAATCAATAGCTAGAAGCTTTATGGTCAATTAAAAAAAATTCAAGTGAACTAATACCAATTTAATATAATATATGAACTTAAATGACTAAGTACAACAGTTCAGAAATAGCAATACTCTTAACCATTGTACTTCACGCTGCATTAAAACTCTAGTTCTCATTCTCAAACAGCAAAAACATTTTCACCAAAATAAATCATTTTATTACAGTTATTCACTTTCTTAACCACAGAAAAGTTCAAACACTCGCATCAAACCGTGGAAATTCAAACATGCACAAACAGGGAATCTTGTCATTAAGTTAATAGAATATGTATAGCTCTATTTGTATCTCCCTCTCTAATGTAGAGATTCAATGCGATCAGAAATCACAGGAAACATAGGACAGTTGATTAAATTACATAATATAGTGAAATACATGAACATCCAACAAAGAGCTATTTATAACCTCAGATGGGGTAGCAGTGCAATGGAAAATTCTTGTAATCCCACGCTGTATATCAGGTGCCCGGCCCAGGGCTTTCAAAACCAATGAAAGCATGTGTGCTAACTGAGGCTGCACAATCGCTACATCAGAATCTTCCTCGAAACATCCAAGATTTTTCATGCCATTACAAGTTCCCATAGAGTCCGCGATTTCAGATACAGCATTAAGACGGGCAGAGATCAAGGTTTGATCACACAGTGGGTGTGTTACCTGCATCATGCACATGAACAACAATTAAACAAAAAACTTTTTCTCCTGATAAAGGGAAGAAAATCGAGAATATAGCACAATGATGGTATATAAGGAATGGAAGCATCCCATACCCAATGCCTAAGAAGCCTAGAGCCAAATATAGTAAGAGTGTGATTCATAGTTTGTAGCAAGGAACCACTATCAGATCCATCGCTGTTATTTTGTAAGACCTGATAACATATGAAACATTCATTAGCAGCAAGAATCTGCAAGATAATTTTAAGCTCACACGAGGAAGGAAAAACCAAACAGTACTAGCTTATGTGACCCATGGAAAAGAATAGAAGTATACATGCCGTTGTTAAGAGCCAGCAAAAAGCCAAGATACTTTACCATTATACTCTAACTACTTTCATATAAATCTATAAGAACTAATGCCTAAACCAAAAAAGAAAATGTAGGTTTATACATGCTGCAGTCACCAGCCAACAAGAAGTCCTCGAAATATAGTTACAATAATTTAATTATTTTATATTATATGAATCTACAAAAACTAATACCTGAACCAGCCAAAGAAAGGGAAAAAGGTGTATATGATTAGATTAATTAATAGACATATATCCATGTTCCACGACCATGCCAGAAAATGTTGGTCCAAGTCAAGTTAATAGGATTAGTAATTAGTGGAGACTCTTGTGACGCTATGTTAATGGGGCCATTTTATTGGATATTCAAGTTTACCTTCGTTATGACTACCTTTTTGATGATCTCTGTACAAAACTTTATGTAGTTTATTTCCATCACAAAATGATAATGTGAGCCATTTCCATCCACTAGACAATACATTTGATAGCTTATAATTGTCACACTTCCAAACAAAAACAAAAACTGAACATATACTGCAGAGGTATAAAGTATGCTTGTCTTTTTCTTTTATTTTTGAGTTAAGTATGTTTTGTCACTATCACTCTCAAGGAAAAAAAGGAAGCTTATAATTACCTCCAGTTGTAGTAGTGCATTGGCTGAGAGAGTCATTTCAGTATTGTTTACAAAGGGCCTTAAAGCACCTGAGCACAGAATTCTTTCAAAACCAAATCCCTTCAAATGGCGTATAGTTAAAGCTAGAGCTTCGACAACCAAATCTGGAAGGTTCATGGCCTCCTATATAATTAAAAGAGTAGAAAACAATGTTATCGAGAGAAATTGCAACAAAAAGAAATGTATAGCTATAATCTGTAAAGTAAAATAAAATTTGTAGGCATGTGACTTTTTGAGGGAAGAAAAATTTAACCCCAATAAGACTTAAATTTTAAAATAAATATTTTGAAATTTAGTAGTAGATTGAATTATTATCATAAACTACAATTCGCTACAACAACAATAACAACGTCAAATCCTTTTTGGAGTTTGATTACATGGATCAAGCGGCTTATCGATTAAATTTGAAGACAGATCATTTGTCTCTAAATCTCTCGTAGTGGTTCGACATAGTTTTCTTTGGTCCACCTCTACCTCTGACTAATGGAGTATCATCCATCTAGTCAAGATCCTTACGGATGCTTCTAGATACCAATGATTTTACATGTCTTCTTCACACATTCTGATAGAACCCGTAAAATCAAGGTAACAACAGTATATATTATTGAATGGAAATGGATTAGTTTAAGAGAACACAATGGTGGCAAAACTGAAAAGGAAATGATAAACCAGAGTCCGTGAATTTTATTCCAGAGCAAAGCTCCTAACCAGAGATAACTTTCCTAACCAACTCTAACAATATTTCTGAATAACTCTCAACTTCCTCTCCCTCTCTTACAACAGAAATTCCCTAAAATCAGGGAATATCCTAACTAACTCTCATTTCCCTTCTTCTACAACCTTCTAGGATATGGCTGGGTCTAGGTGTCCTATCAATGCCACCCTCTTATAAACAGCATTGTCCTTAAGGTTGAGAGTATTTTTTATTGACCTTTGTTTGGAGAAACATTAACTTGTTAGAGAGAACCACATATAACCGAGCCTTCTAAGAAAGATGAAGATGGACAGCAGCTGCTGCACCCATACACTTGAGGACCCAATTCCACCTCTCATTTGCCAATTGTAACTCCTTTCTTGATAGGTGTGGCTCCATAATTCAGAGAGTAACATCAACTTGCAGACTAACAATGGTCCCGTAATAGTATTCAACTTGCGGTATTCCACATTACTTTTTATTCCTCAAATTTTCCCTCTATCATATACTTCCTCTGGCCTGATCTATAAGCAATTCTTTCAACTTTCATACATATTAAGAAGTACTAATTTTATGTGAAAATTGAGTGGTATGGACAAAAATAACCTCATCCAAGTGAAAGGCCATAGTATGTGCACCTTTTTTACATGAGCAGCAATCAGAAATCAGTATATTAACTGTGCACACATTCTTTGTATTTTTCCAAAACCAATACTTAAGATTTTACTATTTGCACAATCATCTGCAACATCCACATCTGAAGTATTCCTCCATTTTATCCGCCGATCCTACCTTTGTATCCTTTTCACTTTGTATGATAGACCCAAGTTATTCAAACACGAGATTTAAGGTATTGTAGGTCCAATTTCCACCGCTAAGTGACAATTTGTGCATATCTTACTCCTTGTATTCCATATTATGTTATACTCCTACTTAAGCAAAAGTAAAACAGAACTTGACTCGTATACTACAATGCACTAAAATTACAAATTCCAAAGAGATGCTTTAAAATCATAAGACAGAATCTGACTAGTAGAATAATGCATACTCGAAATAACAAAACGATAAATGAATTTAAGACTTCTTCAAGTTTGCAGTAAGGATACCGAGTTTAATAAACAATTAAATATCAGTAGTTGGTACCTTGACTTCCATCTGCTGACTTTTATGCTCAGTCAATTCATTGCCTTGCATCAAATCTGATGGACTATCAACACGCATGTTTTCATACAAGGTCATAACTTCAGCTAAAGCGCCTCCATCAGTGAAGCAATCTCGTGAGGCACGCTCCACACGAGCATTTGAGGAGGGTCCAGCAAAAGCCAATAATAACTAACAATACATCAAATCACAGTTGGATCATAGGGTTAGAGAACTTATTTATAATAAACCAACTGAGCTTTTGAATCCCTGTAAGTAAACTATCTAGTGTTTATGAAAACAGGTCTCCTTTTAAAGATTACACGATTTAACAAGAGGATAAAATTTCCATCTTTATAAATAATAGCAACAGAAATTTTCTGAAATATTAAGAAATAAGCTTTCCAAGCATTGAAATTAAAAACATTTCAACCGTCTTTAAATGGTGATGTGTTGAATTACAAGAAAAGAGATTGAAAAATCATGTCGTGAGGACAAACATGCACAATGCATAATGGTAAGAAAAAATTCTGAAATCAGACATCTAAAAATACATGGGACATCATGTTGGTCCTTCAATGATTTCAGACATCCATTTGTTCCGATTAAAACATCCATTTAAATTTTATGGCAACTTTGTCCCCTGTCAAAATTTCATCTATTGTATTCAAAATGCAAATGTGAATTAGAAATTAACACCAACTATTTGACCAAGATAAGGGACCTGTATTGTATCAGCATCTTCCAAGCTAAATCAGAAATTCACACCAACTATATGCACTTGGTAAGGAATTTGTGTCGTATCACCATCTTCTAAGCTTAACTTAAATTTTCATATTTGATAATCAGAATGTATTATACGTTACTGTTAGGCTTTTATAATAAATATTAGAATTTGGACTTTAAGTTTTACTGAACCACAGTCGGCTAAAAAGGTGGGGAAAGATTGGTCAAGCCTTATAAGAGCTAATTTGGCCACCCTCGAGTCAACATGGGATCTAAACACACCACAGGACTGAAACACCTGGAGTGTTGACAACTGCAGGTGGCCCAATAACAAAGTTCTTAACAATAAACATCCTTGCCTGTGAATATTTTTCCTTTTCCAATAACTGGAAGAAAAAAAATATTTCGTTAAAAAAATAAACAAATTCAGTTATCTAAATGCTTACACTTTTAAAGATCCTCAGCCAATAAGTAATGACTAATGATGACATTCAGAATATTTAAACGCCGTCCTCTAAATTGTTCTATGATAGATACATCATCCATTGCTGTATCAAGCATCAGCATTCCAACAATCAAAGTCGTTTCAAATAGATTCTAGCAAGTCGCAACTACAACTGTTCTATTTATAACTTAAAAAACCAATATCACAATTCTTTATGTGTGAACGAAAATAGAAAAACCTTGGCAAGAAAAACAACCTTCTCAGTTTGTTTGGAAAGAGGATCCCCAAGAAGCAACTCAGCAGGAGACAAGCTAACAACGACAGCCTCAAGTTCACTCCTCAAAAAATTGTCATTAAACTCTCTATAAACAACATCTCCCGTTGATATCTCCACACCAACAATCCCAATCCTCACATCAAAACCAACTTCCACACCAAAATTAGATTTTCTCTCCCCCAAAATGCTCTTCTCCACAACACACAGCAAGTAGTTACTCACTGACCCACACTCATCTTCCCCTCCCCCTAAATCCTGAGCCGCCTCCAGCGTGGCCTTCGTATACAATGCCGACAAACCTCGGCAAAATGGCCCCGCCCGGTTCTCACCATGGGCCTTAATAGAAGCAGTCTCAGTCTGCTTAACAACACCAACTTTATACCCTGCACTCACAAGCCTCCTCACATGGACATGCAATCGAACAGTTGGTATGCTAGCAGTTAAAAAGTTATGATTCATATGTGCATATATACCCAAAACTCTAGCAGCAGTCTCGGCATCTTGGCCGAAAAACCGATACTTGTAACCAACTTCAATCATTAAAAGAACATCAGGGTATTTAGCTTTGAGTTCCACTACCTGTTCCTCTAAAGGAGTAAACTTTACCGGTTGGGAAGACGAAGGGAGTTGTGGGTCTGAAGGAGGAGAAGGTTCTAGAAGCTTCTGGAGGAAGCGTTGGTGGAGGGAGGGATTGGATGGAGAGGGTACAGGGTTTGGGGAGAGTTTGGGTTGTTTGTTAGGGGATGATGTTAGTTGGGAGATAAGGCGGCGTTTGGATGGAGAGAAAGAGACGGTGGTGGAGATTTTGGGAGTGGGAGGAGTGGGACGAGAGGGAGAGTATGAGGGTGGAGGCGAATCGGTGGTTGATGAAGGGGGTTTGGGTTTGGGGGCGAAGAAGCGGGAAATTACTTGTTGCTTTTGCTTTCCCATGTTTGTGGTGGCGGTCGGAGTTTCTCCGGTGGTGGTGGTTATGTTAAGTTATGAATATTTGGCGCGCTTTTGTAAGGAGTGTGAGAATTGCGCGGCCAAAAGAATTACTGTCAATTTATCAACTCGTTGGAAGTTAACATGATGAAAATGAAACCTTTTTTAACATGGATTCTACTCCACTTGATGAAAATAAACAAAAATGAAAAACCTCCTTATTAGGGTTTAATGGCATTCTAATTTATTTTTGAAATTAAAGATGTGCGATAGTGGAAAATAGTTTTCAACTATCATTCAATAAAATTTTATCATTAGTTATGTCATATCAGTGGTTTAAAACTATAAATATGATTTGATATAATAGACGACCTTAGTTAAATGATAATAAGTTCATGTTTTTTTTCTCTTTATTTTTCATTAATTTGTTGGATTTGAGATTTCTCTATATTTAAATATGTAATTTAAGTTTTTTTATTAGTTTAAGAATTTCAATCCTCTTATTTTCAAAATTTACAATTTTCTATTTTATTTTATTAATTTTAAAAATTAATATATATAATTTAAAGAGTTTAATTGGTATGCAATAATAATATAAATTAATTTTATATTGTCATTCTATAGGAATATATTAATCTGTCATGTCATACAGTTAATTTAAAATTTACTGATGTGGCGGGATGTATGAGAGTGATTGGTTGACAATGTAAAATAATTTTATACTGTCAGTACATATCAATTAAATTCTAATTTAAATAATGTTAATATCAAGTTGCTAATGAAGTCCCAAATTTAAGTACTCATTTTTTGTAACTCTAAAAACATCCCACTTTGGGTGTCATAAGCTTTAACGTATGAGTGTGAGTAGATATTCATTTGAATCGGGGCATCGAAGCATGTTTAGAATATTTGAGTTCATCATCTAATCTGGGTTAACCTCCTCTTTTGTGAACTTTATCGATTTTTGCAACATTATTGTTGTCGTGTGTGGGAAATGTTTCACGATGTTTCTAGTGTCTTTCACACCTTGATGGCGAAATGAGACCTTACTGAAGTGCCTTAAGTAAAAAAAACATCACATACACAACCAATATAACCACGGCGAGAAGGTAAAGTCTAATAGAAGGATAATGATGCATATCCATCTCCGACATCAACTATCCGATGGAACTTTTCAACCATTGAATGATATACACATTGTGGTCTACAACGTGGGACGGTTATGCACCTCTTGGAAAGACATATTCATACTTGCCCTGACTACGTTGGAGCGATAAATCAAGCTCATCGCAAATGCAATGAGTCTAATTTCAACTATTGGGATGAGGTGTTCCTGAAGTACCTTAAGTTGAACACATTGCAACCACAACCAGTACAACCACTACGAGAAGATAGAGTCGAAGAGAATGGGGATGGGCAAACTTATCCCTGACATCCACTTTCTGACGGGGTTTTCAACCATTAGGGTGATATACACAATATGGTATGCATCTTAGGACGGTTGTGCACCTTTTAGAAATACCTACTCATCAACATTCCAACTACATGCAGAGCGACAAATCATACCCAAATTGTGCGAAGGGGCTTCCCCTATTTAAGTATAAAGATATGTTGTTATCTTATTGGAGAACTAAGGAAAAACTATGTCGTTAGTGCGACGTGTAAAAACTCATCGACAAGGGGGAAACCCATTATTTTTTCTTTAAAGTGTGACCTGAAAAGATAGAAAGTGATGTGTCGCTACTTACTATGCACTCGAGTGCACTTGAGTTTGATTGTGTTTTCAATTTGAAATATGACAGTTGGTTTGCATTTGCTTCTTGCTTTCAATCTGATACGTTTGATTGCCTTCGTCTAGATAGGTAGAGGAAATTTAAGGGAATTTTCACATCCTTTTTTATTGAATTTCTCTTATTTCCTTTGAGTCTTTCCCTCTTCTCTGAGAGTGTTTTTCCTAGAGTAATCGTCATCACGTATTCAAAGCTTCAACCTTCTCCTTCGTTTCAATGCCTTTGACCTTACACTTCAAGGTACCTTCTTCCAACTCAAGCTTTTTTCTTCAAGCATTTTTTGTCTCTTTGTAAAATGAATGATAACTTTATTAACATGGAGAGTGACTCGAAAGGTAACATTTCCTCCTCTTTGAAAAGGGGAATGAAATTTGAATCGCATTCCCTTTCTTTTGTCAATGGGGGTTTTGAGTCAGTGATCATATCCTTGATTGATAACTCTGACGTGGAAGAAGTGTCGGCGGACTTCTTTTTTGAAAGAGCTTCTTCCAGCGATCCTTTAGAGGATCTATCCTCATGGAAGGCTATAGGGGTGAGGATCCTATCGAGAAATTGATGTCTCCCATATTTTAACTAAGGTGGAAATAGTAGTTACCCGACAAATAAGAGAACTTGTCAGTGAATTTGTCTGGCTCTATCTAAGGGTGAAAGGTCGCGAGCCTAGCGACACTAAAATCGCAAATCATTTGAAGTACCTGGGAATATCCAAGGTTATATATTGGATCAGACTATGTGATCACTTTAAATCTGACGAACTGGCCTGAAATGAGAATTCGGTTAGTGAGGCGGATAATGCCAACAAATACTATTGGGTGGATGCAGAAGTGTTAGGGATTCATTCCACTATGAAAATTATTGTGGCTATAACATATTATGGTTGGCAACCCATATGATTGGTCATTTCTTCTAATTGATCCATCTGAGAGTATGTGCAACTTTTTTTAGGGTTGCTCGGTCGCCCTGAATGAAAGCCTCTTTACTAGGTTTGGGGTGTGTGTGCCCTTTTCTGATTTTGAACTAGTTGTGATGAACCTTTTAAGATATTTTCCCTCTCCCCGACAACTTCATCCTTGAGCTTTGGCTTACATGAGCGTGTTCCAACTTTGTGTCGGGTATAAACTTTAGAAACCTTCCCTTGAACTCTTTTTTATCTCTTTTATGCAACTCGCACCTCTCGAGATGACGCTCGACGTAACACACTGGTTTTGATTTTAATATTTTATTTAAGTTTTAGAGTGCTTTAATTTAATTAGTATTATTGAGGTTGTTGGGTTTTAGTATAAATTATCTATATTTTTTATTTGTTTTTATTTAGTGTAGAAAGTGATAATATTTGGATTTAGTGAGAAAAATAAATTTCCTAATTAAATTAGAGTGGTGGATGAAATTGGTGAGAGTTGAGAGAAGTTGGTAGAATTCATTAAAATAAAAATAAAAAATATGTTTTTATTTAAATAGAGAATGGAAATAGAATGAGAGGATTGTTTGGTGAAAATAAGTTGTAAACAGAGTTGAGAGCAAAACCCTAGCAAAGCAAGAGTGAAAGAAGAAACTCCAGAGTCGTATATTCAAAGTTTTTCTACGAATTCGAGGTAAGGGGGGACTATTCATGATATGGGTGTTTAAGCACGAAGGTTATAGAAAGGATTCCTTATTCTTTTTCCTTTTTCCCACATTGATGAAATTGTTGAATCTTGAGATTGGTGTGTAAAACTCTCTAAATTTTCGTGATATGTTGTAGTTTCCTGCTTTGTTGATTGTTGATTTTCGTATGAATCGGTGTGCGTAATTATGAGTTTGGATGTTCATGTGTATATGTTTTGAATTTATGAATATAATGATGAATTTGAGGCTAATTGATGACGTAGATGATTAATCTGTGTGTTATTAATGTGTTAAATATTATATAATTGATGTACGATGACTTGTTATGCATATGGGGTTCTCTAGAATTGAAATTGTAGATCTAGAGGTGTAGTCATGAAAAAAAATGCTATTTTTGCATTCTGCACGGTGGTAACGGACGTCACATTTGTGACGGGCCAATCATCGCTGCATTGGGGAAGACGTTCCTTGAGGACGCGTTGAAGAGCGTCAATAAGGTGACAAGGATATCGTTAGAGCCTCTGAGACGGGCTCTATTTCCTAGAGATCAGTGTGATGACGGGAAATTGAGGGGGCGATGAAGAGTGGGCGTGACGGGCGTCATGCCTGGTGGGCTGACCCTCAGCAGTCGCCTCACTATAATGCGAATAGAACTTAGCAAGTTTCACAAATCTGGCGACATACTCATTAACAGTCATATTACTCTGATTCAGCTCCAGAAACTCAATCTTCTTCTTCCCACGAACATCCTCAGGAAAGTACTTCCTCAAGAACTCCCTACGAAACACAGCCTATGTAACAACTTCACCTGACGTCCCTGATACCTGACGAGTGTTGACCCATCAGTCATCAGCCTCCTCGGCTAGCATATGAGTATCAAACCGTACTTTCTACTCTTCAGAATAGTTTATCACTCGAAAGATCCTTTCAATCTCCTTGAGTCATGTCTGTGCTCCATCCCGATCATACCTACTTTTGAAAATAGGCAAATTATTCTCTTGGAACTTTCCCAAGTGACTGAACTCATCATTCCCACTAGCATTAGGCTGATTCTGAACAGCCTGAGCAGCAACCTGTAAAGCAGCAACAATAGCAACATCGTTCCTTCCAAACATTCTTGTTTTTCCACCATAAACAATAATAATGGTTAGCAGACAACAAAGACAATATTCAATTGTCACAACACTACGACTCAACAACTTGGTCAGACAGACCAACCTACTTTGATACCACTAACGTAACATCACAAATATATCATGTGCAATTTAAATATAAATTAGAGTATTTTCATCAAAATATATTCAGGATATCACACAATTTATACTACAGTTGCTCATATAACAAGATATGTAACACATGCAATTTATTTAAAAATTATTTATAATAACTATAACAACTCAACATGTCTGAAATCTCAAAACTCTATTGAAACAACGGAAGCAACGTCATAAAAAATTATTCATGGCATAATTATTTCTTTAAAATAACATAAAAAACGAATATTCTAGAGATATCCAAAAATCTCTATCAAACACATCAAAACACAATGTTCCCTGACCCTGGTGTTACGAGCAGACAACGACACTAAAAGAAAAACAGAAGACTTCATCTTCTACTCACTTCAACTCATATACTACGAGTTATGTACACGATGCCCATGTAAGTGCAACATTCAAATAGAAGGGGTGAGATATCATAATTAGATAAAGGAAAACATGACAATTAAGCAAGCACTGATTATTCATGCACAAACACTCATTCCACAACATACAACCATACAAAAACAGTTACAACCAATATATCAACAAATCCAACAACAACAAACACAACTAAAATGCAATGCATTAAGACTCACAACTCGCCTCAATTCATGTGGTACCATCGATTCCTATTTCAGAACTCGATCCTTATTTCAGGATCACAATTCCTGTTGGAATTTCCACAATGTCTCTCACACCCCACATGGGGACACGACTTCCATAATCGCTCACAACCCACATGGGCACATGATCACCTCAACAACAATACGATTCCACAATTAGAATCTAGATAAGATGCTCACACCCCACATGACCACATGACTTATCTCACAACTCACGCAACCATGAAATGCACGACGACAACAACAACAACCATCTAAATAATGCAACATGCCACTACTGGCCAACAACAACAAAATGCCATACAGTCTAGCAACAACGACATGCGACATAGCAAGCATCCATAAGGCCTTTAGAATCATATCACACCACAACATAATAATAATAATAATGCATTTAATAGAACCAACCACATAAGTATTTAACTTTTGCCGCCGAAACTATTTTTATACAAAAGTTTGACACGTCAGCTTCCCAACACTTTGAATGACACTCAAATCGAACTCCCGGAACAAAAGTTATGAATTTTAAAAGATTTTTATAAAAAAACAGCAGGTACGCCTGCGCAACCAGCCACCAACGCCGTTGTCATTGGCGTAATCGATTACCACAAACACCGTAATCGGCTACGCCTTCGAAAAGCCAAAAATGCAATTTTTTAGGCAGTGTAATCGATTACGCCCATAATGGTAATCGATTACACTGCGTCCAAAATCAATTTTTCAACAGCTTATCATACGAAAATCGCTTTTGAACCCTCATAAAACTCAAATTTTATTATAAATCGTTTGTAACACATTTTAACACAAAAAAAAACTTTTATAAAATCCCAAACCCCAAATCCTTTTCATCAAAAATTGCTCATTACTTTGTTCCGACTCTGACTCGCAATCACAAACAACCAACAACAACATTCAACAATCACTTATACGATTCCAACAACAGAAATTACAATGTCACATCATTCTATTATTAACCATAATATTAACAACCATTCACAATTCATCAAGAAGTTCATCAAACATACAATACCAATTCATTAAAATCGTGAATAGAGAAAGAAACACAAAACCAACATGGCATAATCTACCCACCAATTATCATGATAACCCTTAAATAATTAGAACCTCATCCTTACCTTAGAGTTCTTGAAATTCTTCTACCTTAACAACAAAGTTTCTTCTCACTTCTCCTGAGCCCTAACATTTCTTTTCCTCTTTCTCACTTTTCTCATATTTCACAATCTGACAACAAAAACCCCTTTAACTTCCCCTTTTCCATTATTATTATTATTATTATTATTATTATTATTATTAATTCTACAAATTAAAAATAATAATAACCACTAATTATTTAAATAATAATATTTAACTAATATTACTAATATTATTTAATTAGTCATTCTCACTGCACCATCAAGTTATACATAATTAGTCACACGCCACTTACCCTTAGAGTCTGTAATTCTAAGGTCACTACCCCCTACCATCAAAAACATCGATAAACACATACATACTCACAACGTCGTATGATTAAATTATGAAAAAATAAATAAAATAAGTCGGGGTTACAACTCTCTCCCACTTATAATATTTTCATCCTCGAAAATTTACCTTATGCGAACAACTCAAGATACGCCTTACGCATCCTCCTCTCCAACTTCCAAGTCATACTTCCACCAACAACGCCTCCCCACACCACCTTCACGAGAGCAATCTCTTTGCCTCTCAGTTGTTTCACCTCACAATCTTCAATCCTCACAACCAAAGCCTCAACTGTAAAGTTATCCCTTACCTAAACATCATCCATCAGAATCACATGTGACGGATTCGAAACATACTTCTGAAGCTGTGAAACATGGAACACATCATGCAAGTTCAAAAAAATTGGTGGCAACGCCACTCTATAAGCAACAACTCCAACTCAAGATACGCATCCTCCTCTCTAACTTCCAAGTCATACTTCCACCAGCAACGCCTCCCCACACCACCTTCACGAGAGCAATCTCTCTGCCTCTCAGTTATTTCACCTCACAATATTCAATCCTCACAAGCAAAGCCTCAACTGTAAAGTTATCCCTTACCTAAACATCATCCATCGGAATCACATGTGACGGATCCAGAACATACTTCTGAAGCTGTGAAACATGGAACATATCATGCAAGTTCAAAAAAATTGGTGGCAACGCCATTATATAAGCAACAACTCCAACTCTTGCTGATATTTGATACAGACAATAAACCAAGGAGTAAGCTTCCTCAACTTTAAAGCACGCCAAACACCGGTCACCAAAGTGACTCTCAAGAATACATGGTCTCCCTCTTATAACTCAAGATCCTTACCTTTCTTATCATGATAATTCTTCTACCTACTTTACGAAGCTTTCATCTTTTCCTGAACCAACTTCACCTTCTCAGTAGTTTGTTGAATAATCTCAAGTCTAAACACTACACTCTCACCATATTCATGCCAACACAGAGGTGTCCTACATATCTGACTATACAAGACTTCAAAAGGTGCCATTCTAATACTAAAATTATAACTGCTATTATAAGTGAACTCAATCAACGACAAATGACTATCCCAAGAACCTCATTGTTCAAGAACATAAGCCTTTAACAAATCTTCCAAAGACTGAATAGTCCTCTCTGTTTGACCATTTGTCTATGGATGATAAGTTGAACTAAACCTCAGCTTTGAATCCAAAGCCTCCTGCAAACTCTATCAAAATTTGGAAGTGAACCTTAAATCTCTATCCGACACAATACTCAACGGAACTCCGTGTAGCTTTACAATCACATGGATATAAATATTTGTCAACTTCTACAAAGAAAAACTAATGTTAATTGGAATAAAATGCGCTGACTTCATCAGTTTATCAACATCACCCAAATAACATCATGCCCTCTCGGAGTATTTGGAAACCCAATCACGGAATCTATAGAAATATTGTCCCACTTCCACTTTGAAATATTCAACCGTTCCATCAATCCTGCAGGTTTTTGATGTTCAACTTTTGACTTCTGACAAGTCAAACAAGCATACACAAATGTGCCACATCTTTTTCAATCCAGGCCACCAAAATATCTTCCTCAAATCTTGATACATTTTTGTAGCTCCTGAATGGATACTTAAGTTACTCTTATGACTTTCCTCTATAATCATTCTTTTCAACTCAGAATCATCTGTAATACAATCTTATCACGAAACCTCAGCACACCTTGCTCATCCACTTTAAAGTCATCATCCTCAGTCTGATTACTTCCAACATCAAGTCCACCAACTTCAGACCCTCTTTAATATTATTAAGAAAATTATTATTGATCTTCAACATACCCAACATAACACTATGTGGTGTTAGCTCACAGACCAAACTCAAGTCTCTGAACTTCTCAATCAATTCCAACTCTCTCACAATCATAACAGACATACGCAAATACTTTCGACTCAAAGCATCAATCATGACATTAGCTTTACTGGGATGATAATTCAAGTCAAATTTATAATCCTTCAAGAATTCCAACCATCTTCTCTGCCTCATATTCAACTTTTTCTGATCAAACAGATACTTCAAGCTCTTATGATCATTATATACCTCAAATCTAGAACCATAGAGATAATGCCTCCAAATCTTCAACACAAAAACCATTGCAGCCAACTCTAAACCATTAGTAAGATATTTTCTCTCATGAACACTCAGATGTCACAATGCATAAGCCACAACCTTATCCTTTTGCATCAGCACACCACCTAAACCCATCAAAGACGCATCGCAATACACCACAAACGGTTCATCCGGTTCAGGCAGAATCAAAATTAGAGTTGTAGCAAACCTTTTCTTAAGCTCTATAAAACTATTCTCATAGTGAATATCCCACACAAATGATTTAGCCTTGTAAATCAACTGAGTGAATGAAAATTCCAAATTAGAAAAGCCTTCAATAAACCTGAGATAATAACCAGCCAAGCCCAAAAAGCTTCTAATTTTTGTAACCGATTTCGGAGCCTCCCATTGTAGAGCTACATCTTTTTTGGATGGACCAACAACAATACTATCACCTGAAATAACATGACCAAGAAAGCTTACCTCTTTCAACCAAAATTCACACTTCGACAATTTAGCATAAAGCTTCTTTTCTTTCAATACTTACAATACAATTTGTAAATGCTCAACATGTTCTTCTTTCAACTTAGAATAAATTAGAATGTCATAAATGAAAACCACCACAAACCGATCCAAATAAGTGTGAAAGATTCGGTTCATATATTTGACAAATACACCAGGTGCATTAGGAACGCTGAATGACATCACCAAATACTCATATTGTTCATATCGAGTTCTGAAAGTCGTCTTCTAAATATCTTAATCCTTTACTCGAATCTGGTGATAACCCGACTTCAAGTTAATTTTACTAAACACACGTGCACCCATCAACTGATCCATCAGGTCATCTATTCTTAGAAGTAGGTACTTGTTTTTAATCGTTACTTTATTCAATTTCCTGTAATCCACACATAACCTCATACTGCCATCTTTATTCTTTACCAACAACACCAGAGCTCCCCAAGGCGACACACTTGGTCTAACAAATTTATTTTCCAACAACTCTTCTAATTTCTTCTTCAACTCTGCTAACTCTGATGCTGACATCTTGTATGGTGCCATAGAAACAGGTATGGTACTAGGGACAAGGTTAATAGCAAACTTTACCTCTCTCTAATGGCACATCCGAAATATCATCTGGAAATACATCTAGAAATTCACGCACCACTTGTAACTCATCAATCACCACTTGACTCTCCACAAATAAGGATACAAACAATGCAAGCACTTGAGATTCCTCTTCCAAAAGCTCTTTCAACTCTCTAGCAGACAGAAAACCAGTTTCATTCTCGTCATCAGGAGCAAGAAACTGCACTGACTTGTTATAACAGTTGATATTAACGTGATTGAACTCCAACCAGTTCATTCCCAAGATAACATCAAGATTTCCCAATGGCAAGCAAATAAGATCACCACCAAAATCTCTATCGAAGATCGACAAAGGACAATTCAAACACACTAAATAAGTAGTCACCGATCCCTTAGCATGAGTTTCGATAACCATTTTTCCCTTCATAAAAGAAACAACAAGGCTAAGCCTTTTCACGAAATCAATAATAATAAAAGAATGAGTAACATTAGTATCAATAATAGCAATCAAAGGCGTACTATTAATATAACATATACCTCTAATCAACCTGTCATCACTAGAACTTTGGGTTCCTGACAGAGCAAACACCTTCCCTCCAGTCGAAGCTTGCTTCGGCTTCTGACAACGGGTACTAGTATGTCCAAGTTTTCCACTGTTGTAGCAAGTCACCACATTAACATTGCAGTCAACAATCAGATGTTCGGACTACCCACACTTGTAACACTTCTTCACATCACTTTTGCACTCACTAACACGATGACCCAACTCACCACATCTATAACACTTAAGAGGAGTAGGAGCACTTCCTCCACTTGGCCTTTTTCCATCAAGAAGTTTCTATTCACCTTTATCATTTGGAGCACTATAGGTTTCCCAAGGTTCATATTCTGCTTTCCCTTTTTCTCACCCAGACTCTTATAATGAGCTGACCGAGCTTTGTTATCCTCCTCATTAATTCTATAGCTATCCACCAACACTGGAAATCTTCTGATTTGACGATATCCAACCTCCTGCTTAATCTCATGACACAACCCATTCTCAAACTTGACACATTTTGAGAACTCAGCAGTCGCCTCACTGTAATGAGGATAGAACTTAGCAAGTTCCACAAATCTGGTAGCATGCTCAGTAATAATCAGATTACCCTGCTTCAGCTTTAGAAACTCAATCTCATTCTTCCCATGAAACACAGCCTAAGTAACAACTTCACCTGACGTCCCTAACACCTAACGAGTGTTGACCCACCAGTCATCAACCTCCTTGGCTAGTATATGAGTATCAAACTGTACTTTCTGCTCTTTAGAATAGTTCATCACTCGAAAGATCCTTTCAATTTCCTTGAGTCGCGCCTGCGCTCTATCTGAATCTTACCTACCCTTGAAAATAGGCGGATTGTTCTTCTAAAACTTTCCCAAGTGACAAAACTCATCATTTTCACTAGCATTAGGATGATTCTGAACAGCCTTAGCAACATCCTGCAAAACAGCTGTAAAACAACATCGTTCCTTTCGGCCATTTATGTTTCCCACCATAAATAACAATAATGGTTTGACGACAACAAAGACAATATTCAACTGTCACAATACTACAACTCAACAACTTGGCCAGACAGACCGACCTGCTCTGATACCACTAATATAACACACTAAATATACCCCACACTATTTAAATATAAATCAGAGAATCTTTATCAAAATATATTCAGGATGTCACACAATTTATACTACAGCTGCTCATATAATAAGATATGTAACACATGTAATTTATTTAAAAATTATTTATAATAACTATGACAACTCAACATGTCTAAGATCTCAAAATTTTATTAAAATAGCATAATTATTTCTTCAAAACAACATAAACATTGGTTTTTCTATAGATATCCAAAAATCTATACCAAACACATCAAAACACAACGTTCTCTAACCCCGGTGTTACACATCAGAGCAGACGCCGACACTAAAAGGAAAATATAAGATTTCATCTTCTAATCACTTCAACTCCTCTACTGTGAGTTATCTGCATGATGTCCGTGTAAAGGCAACATTCAAATAGAAGGGGTGAGATATCATAATTAGATAAAGAAAAGCATGATAATTAAGCAAGCATTGATTATTCATGCACAAACACCCATTCCATAACATGCAACCATACAACAGTAGTTACAACCAACGTGTCAACAAATTCAACAACAACAACAAACACAACTAAAATGCAGTGCATTAAGACTCACAACTCAAATCAATGAATGTGGTACCAATAATTCCTATTTCAGAACCCGATCCTTATTTCAGGATCACAATTCCCATAAAAATTTTCCATAATGTCGCTCACACCCCACATGAGCACACGACTTCCGTGATAGCTCACACCTCACATGAGCACACAAATCATTGTGGTTGCTTACACCCCATACGGGCACACGATCACCTCGACAACAATAAAAACAATGATACAATTCCACAATTAGAATCCAGATAAAACACTCACATCCCACATAGTCACACGACTTATCTCACAAATCATGCAACCATGAAATGCACGAGAACAAAAATAACCATATAAACAATGCAACATGCCACTACCAGCCAGAACCAATGAAATGCCATACAATCCAACAACAACGACACACAACATAACAAGCATCCACAAAGCATTTTGAGTCATATTACACCAGAACATAATGATAATGATGTGTTTAACACAACCAACCATATAAGCATTTAACTTTGGCCACTAAAATTATTTTTTATACAATTGTTCAACACGTCAACTTCCTGACGCTTCGAACAACACTCGAATCGGACTCCCGGGACAAAAGTTATAAATTTTAGAAGATTTTCTTATAAAAAATAGCAGTGTAACCGTTTACGCAAAATGAGGTAACTGATTACGCCTGCATAACTGGCTACCAATGCTACTGCCATTGGCATAATCGATTACCACAAATACCATAATCTATTACGCCTTCAAAAAAGCCAAAAATGCAATTTTTTAGGTAGTGTAATTAATTACGCCCACAATGGTAATCAACTACACTGCGTCCAAAATCAATTTTTCAGTAGCTTATCATACGAAAATCACTTTTGAACTCTCCCAAAACTCAATTTTTCTTATATATCATATTTTGGACTAGACTGGTACATGGCCCACAGTTGGGCAAGGCTCAATCCAGTCCAGCTTTAGGCAAGGCCCAATAAGGAGATTAAGACACATATGACCGTTGGGCACAATATGACTGTGGGGTACAATATAAACATTGGAGAATATAATCGTTAGGGACATCCCCCTCACACGTTTGACAGATCACGCGACCAACTGCCCCTCCGGAATCCACGGGGACAATTGGACCAAGTCAAAGATCACGTGCTAGATATTCCACCTAGAAGTCTCTCATTGGTCGACCATACATTTTGGCCACATGGAAGATCTTGGCCTCGCGCTAGGGGAATCTCATAAATACCCTCTCCCTTGGGAGGGTTAGGTATTCAAATCATTCTAACTCATACATAAACACTTGCACTTTCTCTCTCTAGTCCAAACTTACTTTGGCATCAGAGTACCTTGCAGGTACACCCCCTCCTCTCTTACAACCATAATTGTTGTCCTACATTGAAGGCCATGACAATCCATTCTGATCACCCCAGATTAGTGGCGTCGTCTATGGGAACCCAGCTCCCCCGTCTTTTTTGAACCAAGATCCCCAATCTTTCAAACCAAAGACCAAAGCTTTTCTCTCTCTAAACCTTCATCATCATGGCCTCTCACCATAACAATGACATCCATCAAGACTCTATCGTCATTGTCACCTTGGGTAACGGCAAAACCCATAATCCTGGAGATGCGATCTGCAAGATTGATCATCGGGATGGAAAGACTGCCTCTTTATCCTCTGATAACATGAAGCCCCACATCCATAGCTCCTATCACGTCTTCGAGCCCATTCTCATCCCCCAATATGTTGATCCCTACACTACGGCTCTCATCGCCACGCTCAACAAATCAAACTACATGATTTTCCAGCAAGGCGAGAAGATCCACATGCTTGAAAACACCATCGGAGAACGCACTCCATCACGGAGACCCCTCAGTTCTTCTCCATGGTCTCTTTCCCCTCAGAAACATCAGCGAGACGAGTCTCGAAGCATATCCCCAATCAAAGAATGATCAAAGTTGAAGAAACATAGGCATGAGATCACGAGAAGATGAAATCGTACCCTCCCCAGGATGTCCAGGTATTCTCCAGCACCCAAGAGGACCAGACCTTCAAAAAAGCCTTGCGAAGAGCATCATAGTCGGCAAAGGAACTCTCCTTGACGTAGTTGGAGTCGCGGACATAGTTATTTTCTTAGCAAGTCGTCAAGCACGAGCAACAAGGACGACGTCTATAGACCTCTATCCCAAGAGATCATGGACACCCACATTCCTCGCGGACTGGAGAAGCCTCCCCCTCTAGCTCTTTATGATGGTACCATAGATCCTAGCGACCATATAGAAAACATTAAGGTCATGATGCATTACCATAACGTAAATGGAACGATCAAATTCAGGTTGTTCCCCATCACCCTTAGAAAGGGGGCGATGGCCTGGTATAAGAATTTTCCCCGAGGCTCGATCACCTTGTGGAGGAGCTTGAAAGTTCAGTTTGCCCGACATTTCACTGCCTCCAGGCGTCACCCGAAGTCTGAAGCCACACTCAAAGGTATAATACAAGGAAAATATGAACTCCTTTATTACTGCATCGAGAGGTTTAATAAGGAAGCAATTGAGATTCGCACGACTGATCACATAAAGATGTACCTTCTAGAAAATGGACTAAAACCGAATAGTGATTTCTTCTAAGCAGTGGGGATCAAACCACCTCATTCTATGACCGAACTCCTTCGTAAGGCACAATCTTACATCCAATACGAGGAAAAAAAGTTGCATACAAAGCCATAGATTCTAAGGACCAAGAGAATTCCAAAGCGTCGAAAAAGGACGAGGCAGAAGCTCCCCGACGCGACAGAGAAAGGCGACAAGATGACCGTCCCCAAGATCATAAAGGATCTGTTGGTCGCTTTACTAAATATACCCTACTGACATCTCCCTGCGAGTGTATCCTTTCCGAGTGTATCAACACCAAGTTCAAGCAAAGAGGGGTATGATTCCCTAAACCGACAACATCAAAGGGCAACACCGATCGAAGTAAGTATTACCGCTTTCATCACAGTCATGGCCATATGATCGAAGATTATATCCATTTGAAGGACTCCATCGAGATCCTCATCAAGGAAGGTCATTTGAAGCAGTACACGAAGAAGGGAGAAACCCCTCGATGAGAGACGTAAGAGTCTAAGAAGACAGAAATAATAGTATCGCCTTTTAGTCCTCCCCCGCAAGTTTCCATGTTTGTTTCACGGCCAGAGGACTTCTTTGTCCTCGACTATCTCGAGGACCCTCCGTATTTCTCCATGCACGGCTCCTGGGTGACTTTCCCCAGCGTGATGGTCATTTCATGTGGTGGGTATAGTGAGCTCACAGTAGGATCAGTCAAGAGGAAATTTGATAAGTTAATCGACTACAGCCCAGAACGATTATCAACGCTTGAGAAGTTCTGAGGATGATCTCAGCCCATCACCTTATATCATGAAGTGCTCCCTGGAGGCTCCCCTAACACGCACATTCCTCTACTCATAATAGCCAGATTGACCAACACTGGTGCCCGCCGAATCCTTGTCGACCAGGCGAGTTCGGTAGACATCATGTACACTACCTTGCTCTGTGTCATTAAGCTCAATCAAAATAACTTGTCCCCTTATGTGGGCTCATACTCACAAGGATTCAATGGGGTCACTGCTAGGCCCTGGGGGTACATGGAAATCTTAGTTACCTTCGGGGAGGAAGAGGCTTCCAAAATGATTAAGACACAATTCTTAGTCATTGACTGTCCCTCTTTGTACTAGTGTATCCTGGTGAGGCAAACCCTTGTTGAGTTGATCATCGTTCCATCTACAGTTCATCTCAAGATGAAATACTACACAGAGAAGGGTCACGCTGCCACTTTGCATGGAGATATTGAAGCCGCAAGACGATGCTTCGAGGAAGCTACCAGGGGGCAGAGTTTGATTGGCACAGCACTACCACCCATCAAATGAGTTTGAGACGAAGAACTTTCCAGCAAAGAAAGCCATCCCGAGAAGAAGACAGCACTCAAGGTCCAGACCAATGACCTCGATAGTTGAATCTCATAAGAGGGCGAGGAGGACAGCAGCAAAGACACTCTAGCTCCAACGGGTAGCTCCCATTTTGCAACTGTCATGCACCCGATATTAGACAAGGACTTCGAAGTAATCACTTTCAGGGACAATCCCAATAGAGGAGTCAAGATCGGTGCAGGACTTCCCGAATAGGTGAAAGAGCAGATGAAGAAATGCCTAAGAGACAACACATATTTGTTTCCCAGGAGCACCACAGACATGCCCGACCTCGATCATGAGATTTCTTGCCATCAGCTCACCATCGACCCATCAGCTTGAGCAGTAGCACAATGCATGCGCAAACAATCCAACGAGAAGACTAAAGCGGCGGAAAAGCTTGTAAAAGACCTCTTAAAAGAGAAATTCATTTTAAAATCCAGGTATACAATTTGGCTGTCCAATATTGTATTAGTAAAAAACATAATGGAAAGTGGAGGATATGCATTGACTACACCGATCTCAATCGGACTTGTTCGAAAGACGCTTATCCTTTGCCTAGAATTGATAAGTTAGTAGATAATTCAACCGGTTTCAAACTCTTTTCCTTTATGGATGCATACTCGGGATATAACCAAATTCCCATAGTAGAAAAGGACAAGAGGCACACCGCTTTCATGACCTCGTCGGACAACTATTACTACAACATAATTCCCTTCAGTCTGAAAAACGTTGGGGCCACGTACCAGCGAATGATGAACAAAGTCTTCTGATCACAAATCGGGGATATGCTTGAAGTATATATGGACGACAAGATTGTGAAATCCCAAGAGGAATTTGATCATACGCTCCACTTGCAAAAAGTTTTTGACCAAGCAAGGAAGTGAAAAATGTGATTTAACCCAGAAAAATGCACCTTCGGTGTGTGAGCAGGGAAATTCCTCGGCTTCTACCTCATCGAGAGGGGGATCGAGGCCAACCCTGACAAATGTCGAGCGTTTCCGGAGTCCCCCACGCCAAAGTTGAAGAAGTCCATACAATCCCTCAACAGGATGCTTACCTCGTTATCTCGCTTTGTGGCTAAGTCTGCCTAACACGCTCTTCCCTTATTCAAGCTCCTATGAAAAGAGGCAACGTTTGAATGGACAGAGGAATGTGAGCAAGCTCTATGCCATCTTAAGCAAGCCTTGTCTGAACCACCAGTTCTGTCACGACCAGACAACGGGGAAACACTCTACTTATATCTCCCAGTCACCAACAAAGCCATCAGTGTTGCCCTCGTTCGAGAAACCCTTGATGGGAAGAAGCCAATATATTTCACAAGCAAGGCCTTGCAAGGGCCAGAAATCACATACTAGTAGATCGAAAAGGTCTCTCTGGCCCTCATCAATGTTATGAGAAGATTAAGGCATTACTTCATGGCCCACACGATAGTGGTACAGACATGCCAACCCATAAAGCAACTGCTCGGCCGATCAGATATGGCCGGTAGGATGCTTAAATGGTGTCTATAACTGTCAGAGTTCGACATCCACTACGAAAGTAGGAAGGCCCTTAAGGCACAAGTCTTGGTCGACTTCATGGCGAAAATGACACCCCCGGCGTCCCCAACCACCGGAGCGCACGAGTGGACCATTTTTATCGATGGAGCTTCCAGCTTCACAGGCAGCAGAGCATGCATCATCCTCGAAAATAAAAGGGGATCCTAATTAAAGTGTCATTGGTCTTGTCTTTTCCAACCTCAAACAATCAAGCCAAATACGAGGAATTTTTCGCAGGCTTATGACTGGCCGAGAACCTGGATGCTAAGGAAATAAAAATCTTCACGGACTCCCAGATCGTGGCCTCCCAGGCACAGGGGGAATACCAGGCCAAAAATGACCATCTTGTCGAATACTTGACGTTGGTACAAGAGAAAATAACCAAGTTCAACATATGGGAAGTCCAGCACATCCCCTACGAACGAATTGTTCGGGCAGACGTCCTGTCAAAATTGGCCAACACAAGGAGGAAAGATGGAAACAAGTATATTATACAAGAGACACTTCCCATTTCAAGCATCGAGAAACCAAGAGGACTGATCGACATCGACGCCATTGGCAACATCAATTGTTGGATGACTCCGGTGTACAACTATCTCACCACAGACAAGCTGCACGAAGATAGCAAAGAGGCCAACATGATTAAGCGAAGGGCCTGCTCATACGTCCTAGTCGAAGATAATCTCTACCGACGAGGATTCTCCATCCCCCTCCTAAAGTGTATTGAAGAGAAAAAGGTCCCTGACATTCTCTAAGAAATTCACGACGGGATCAACGCACAACACATAGGAGGAAGATCATTGGCGTGAAAAGCCCTTCGAGCAGTATATTACTAGCCAACTATGCAGCATAACGCGAAGAAGCATGTCAAAAAATGCGACAAATGCCAACGCCACGGGGACATGCACTTAGCACCCCAAACGAACTGAAGACTTTGTCCTCCCCATGGGCCTTCGCTTGGTGAGGGATGGACATCCTCGGCCCCTTCACCATGGGATCCTATCAGAATAAATTTTTGATCGTGACCGTCGAATACTTCACCAAATGGATTGAGGCTGAGCCCCTCGCCAAAATCTCGACATTCAACATACTTCGTTTTTACAAAAGAAACATCCTCGCACGATTTGGCGTACCTCAGACCTCTGTGACCAACAACGAGACCCAGTTCACAGACAGGAAGTTTCAAGACTTCATCGCCAAACTAGGAACCAAGCAACATTTATGTTCATTGAATATCCACGGACCAATGGGCAGGAAAAGACCATGAACAAGGTGATCCTCCAAGGTCTAAAACAAAGGTTAGCCGAAGCCAAAAAGAGATGGATCGAGGAGCTACATAGTGTACTCTGGACCTACAGAACAACTCCACATTCCACCACGGGGGGGGGGGGGGGGGGGGGACTCCCTTCCGACTAACATACAAAACTGAAGCAGTAATCCTGATGGAAATCAAAGAACCCTCTAGACGGACAGAGGCTCCTCTCAACGAGGAACTGAACGATAAAGCATTAAGGAACTCGATCTGGTCGAAGAAATCTGATCAGGGGAAACCCTCCACGAAGCTTCGATGAAAAAATAACACTACACCACGACGCCAGGGTCATAAAGCACGATTTCCAAGTGAGAAGCCTGGTCCTACGCCTAAATCAAAAAGATTCACGCAAGGGCAAGTTGGTCACAAATTGGGAAGGCCTTTACTGGGTAAGGTCAAAGACAGGCACTGAAGCCTACTACCTCAAACACTTAAATGGAGAACCATTTGCTCGATCGTGGAATGCTAAAAAGCTCAAGCAATATTATAGTTAGTGCTAATAATCAATTAAGACTAATTGTCGACGATGTAATCTCACATCAAAGAGAGGTCGCTCGGCCAAGGGAATGTGCCATGGTGTAAGCACAATCCTCAAACTTATAACGAAGTCAAGTTTCTGCTCATGGAACAAGCAGATTCTGTGCCCAACGAGGATACCTCAATCAAGCTCCGTCGTTGCCGTACCAACGTGGTAGGACACTGAACTCGCGATGGGAAAGTCCAAGCCCTGTGTGATTAGAACCTCGACCAAGATTATAGTCCCACGGTCGGCGAAAGTACTGCTCTCTCTCGACAAGTTCCCCAAACTTTCGAGCATAATCACAAGACGAGAAAACTCTCATTTAGCGGACACAACTCGCAAAAAACTAACAAGGCAGATGCCTATACAAAAACAATACATAATAAGGCATACCATGTCAAATAATACGGGTATAACCCAACAGTCAGAATTTACATAAAATGGCATGCAAGCCAAAGTATACTAAGTTACAAGGAAAAATCAAGCATCATCAACTGGAACCTCTGAAGGGACCACCTGCCCGTCAACAACTTAGTGCAAAACACCCATCCCTTCATTAACCAGCTGGATGTTGGGGTTTAGAGCCTTCATCTGCTCCATGACAACATTGAACCCAAACTCAGCCACTCCCAAGGTATCATATTCGAGGATGTGGATTTTGTCGATCAAGTCTCATCGGGTCTTCAAGGATTTCTCCTCCTCGATTTCATCCTACCCCACCATCGGCGAGCCTTCTAGTTCAGCTACCTTCGCCTTCAAATTGGCATTCTCCTCCTTCATTTTCTTCATCTCTTCTGTCATATCATTTATATCTTTCAGAAGTGCGACCTTGACCTCGTTATTACCCTGGAGAGTTGTCAACTAGTTGAATAGATCTGTTGTCTTCAACTCAAGCTCACTCTCCCTGACCTTTATCTTCTTAAACTCCTTGAGCGAAACTGTCTCCGTGTCACCCAGGGCTAGCGCCATCTCTAGTACCCTCATTATCGCCGTTGCATCCCAACAAAAGAGCATCCTCCTTGCCTTAGGGTCAACGAACAATATTGTTGAAGCTTCAAGGTCAGGGACAACAACAAACCCTTCCCCGTCAAAGATCTTGTCCTACAGATAGCAAGCGGCAAAATGAATTTACCCTTGACAAAGCCACTTGAGCCATCAGCCAAGGAATAACTGAGATCGTCTTTTTTCCTTTTCTTCTAAGGATCCAAGGTAGGAGGATTAAAGGTGCTGCCTGGAGAATATGAAGAACCATCCACAAAATTCTCCAGCATCGCATGCTGCCTAATCGCGTCAACTCTCGAGGTCGATACCTTCTTGACGTTCTTGGCGGCAACAGACTTGACAAGACGTTCGTGCAAATTTGACATTTTCCTTGCAAAAAAGAAAAACAAAAATGAGGTCACCACGTTCATCGAAACATCAGAAGTACAAGAAAAACTAATATATACCTAGAAGTTCGAAAACCTCGTCCTCGGTTCTACAGTTGAGGAGGGCCTTGGTATTTATGTAACGGGCTTCCTGAGCAGGCTCCCAATCCTCTGCATAGAGCAAATTATTGTCCTTGTCTACCATCGTAGCGGGGATAAAACTCTCCACGAACACCGTCAATGTTCAAAAAGATTTCTTGTCCTCGGTACACAATTGGTCGTGCTTTACGTGGAACTGGTCGGTCTTGTATCTGAAATGGGCATACATCCACTCTAGTGGAAACTTTGACACGAGCCTAATCACCTCCCAACCATCCTCCTCCATAGTTTCCATGGTAACCAGAGAATTATTGGCCGCCTTTGAGAGAGGCTTTACGACCGCCACACCCTCATTTTCACCTTTAGCCTTTCATACCCTACGTTCGTCATATCATACATTGTTCTATTGCATATCGAGCATGTGGGTTCACAAGGTAAGGATTGGGTCGGTTCATTGTTTTCCATTTCAAATAATGGTATAAGGGAAATCCACCATTCCAAATTCAAAATTCATGAATTCAAGATTAGATTCAAGAATGTTACGAAAAGAAATTTCATGACATTTGCAAGAATGTCACATTTGTTGCAAAATTTTCCAACTCTAAGCAATGCTTAGAAAATTAAGTTATTTCTAATCTTAATTCAAGTTTCTAACTAATTTCATGTTATGGTACCCTTCATGCCCCATCAAATCTCCATGTGCTACATATAATTCATAACCAATTAAACCCACAAATATCCAAGAAAAATAATTAAGGTTTAATTCAACATTAGAGCATTTCAAAAGCAAAACCATTTATGCTTATTCATGGCCAATTTCAAGGAATTTTTAAATTGATCCAAAACAGCCCCATGACCAACTAATTCCCAAACAAATAAACCATGTCACAAAACTTGAGGAACTAGATCATGTTGTTTCACTTACATGCCAAAATTCAGAACTTCAAAATTCTGTCAAAGGGAGAGGTATATACCACAAGTACAACCCAAGAACAAGTGAATAAAGGAAGGCAATGTAGAAAAACAACACTAGGAAAGTGCAGCAGCATAAGCAAAAAAGTAGCATGCTAGAAATGGAAAGAAAAAGGGTTGCACCAATAAAGTGGTAATAAGTATTTCTAAACATAGAAATTCAGAAACTTGAAGCATGTGCAAGCTATATTGCTTTGGTACAGCAGCAAAAGTGCAGCAGAAAAAAGTAAGATTTCTAGAGGAAAAGGGTGCACTGAGAAAGGGGCTTTGGACATTTCTAAGTGTAGAAATTCTGAAGTTTAAAAAACATGTGCAAACCCTAATGCTTTGATATAAAAGAAAAGCAACAGCAATAGAAAAAAGACATTAACACATAGAGAGAGATTAAGAGCAGGAGGCATTGAGAAAAACAAAAAAAGAGAGATTGAGAAAGAAAAAACCATTGAGAGAACAAGAGAGTGATAGAAAATCAGAAGAAGGAGGTGAACCATAGAGCATAGCCAACATAAGCCATTGGTGATTAGAAGGAGAAGAGTAGCTCTTGGGTATCTTTCCTTTCAAAGCTTTATCTCTTTATATATCTTGCATGTTTTATTTTTCTCTTAAGTTATTGATGTTGTATATATTGTAATGAGTTCTCAAGAGTGACCTATGTTGTATGGAAAAAGTATAAGAAAATGAGAGAACGTAGGTTAGTTTTCATAGTGAAATGAGTTGGAAAAAAACTCAAAAATACTGTCATGTTCGCTGGCAAGTTCGCACAACGAACTTTGCCCCCTTTCCCCTCAGTTTCTATGAAAAAAGGTGTATTCTGGGCGAAAAGCATGAAGTTTGCACAACGAACTTCTTGATGTTTTTTCTGGGCAGGTTCGCTGGCAAGTTTGCCCAGCGAACTTTGGTCCCTTTCGCCTCTGTTTGTGAATAGTGTGTGTTTGCTGGCAAGTTCGCAAAATGAACTTTGCCCCCTTTCGCTTCTGTTTGTGAATAGTGCACGTTCACTGGGAAGTTCGCACAGCGAACTCCATGTTGTTTCTAGGAAGCTTCACTGCAAGGTTCGCACAATGAACTTTCCTTGTTTTCCTAATTTTTTTTTTCATGTTTTGTGTTTTTTTAAGCCAACTAACTCAATGTGGTTGTATGGCCTTTGTATGAGGGTATTGTTATGGTCATTTTTTACTTTTGGTTCTAAAAACTATTTCAAAAATAAACTCTCGATTTTATCGAGTCATTTTCACTCCTGTAAGTCGATTGCCTTGTGCATCGCCATCGACCTTGTTCGCATTACTTCAAATATTTTTACAAACAATAAAACCCTCGATCCAACACCAAGTGGTACTTTTCTCATAAAAATCCAAAAAAACAATAAAGATATGATTAGGTTTATATGCCATGAGCTTTAAAGTGGTGGAGAAGGAATGAAAATGGAACCCTCCTACACTCGTTCCGAATGTTTTGAATACAAGGTGCTCGACTTGGTTATTCGAAACATTCATCTCTATCCAAAGTCTTTAGTGTGATCCTAATCAAAAACAATTTCTTCTCAGAAACCTTAAAGCAGCATCAACTCATCAAGCTTATTTTCGCCTTAGGGAATCAATCCGAAAACCCTTTTTCAAGGTATAAAATCAACCAACAAACAATCATTTCATAAGCCTCCGAACTACGGAGGTCTAATTCTTCACTTCTTTTAAGTGAGGATACGTAGGCACAAGGGACCCAATCCTTGGCGAGCACTCTAATAAAAAATTAACCCCTTTTCCCTTAAGTAAGCAAACTCTTAGATTAAAACACTTATTCAAGCTAAACAACTTAGAAGGTTCCCATCGAGTACGACGGATGTGAGGGGGTGCTAATACCTTCCCCTCGCATAACCGACTCCCAAACTCTAAAACTTGGTTGCGATGACCATGTTCTTTCCCTAAAGGTTTTATCGTTATTTCCCTTTCCATCCTTGGGATAAATAAAATTCGGTGGCGACTCTGTGTCATTTT
Organism: Lathyrus sativus; assembly: GCA_963859935.3. Taxonomy (NCBI): domain Eukaryota; kingdom Viridiplantae; phylum Streptophyta; class Magnoliopsida; order Fabales; family Fabaceae; genus Lathyrus; species Lathyrus sativus. The sequence goes on along the minus strand of OZ012740.1, from coordinate 618,442,091 downwards.
TTCGCGTAGCTACAAAGGCCAGGAACCTAAATCTAAAATTTTGGACAGATTCTAAATATGGCCAGAACAACCTGCTTTATTGTTTAAAGGACACCCAGCTTTGCTTAGTCTCAGTCGTGCTCCTCTGAAGCTGAAAAATGAAGAAAAAGAGCTCCACGGTGTAACCCGGTGAACTGACTTTAAACAATGTTGCGGATAGCAAGAGTCGCCACCGACTTTTATTTTATCCATAAGGAAAGGTTATAAAAGAACAGGAAAGACCTTAGAGAATATTTTGGGTCCGGGGGGTAGGTTATGAAAAGGGAAGGTATTAGCATCCTTTTCATCCATGGTTATCCATGGGCTCTTAGGTACTTAAGCTCACTTTTGAATTGTTTTGAAATTTGTAGTGTGTGAATAGAAAATTTTCAGAATAGTTAATAAATAATCCATGTAAGGATGTGTTAAGAACTTGTTTGAAAACTTGTTGAAAATTTGTTTAAGTGCGAAACAGTTTTGAAGTGAGCAAGCACCTAGGAGTAACCTACCCTAATGTTTAAAGGTCTTTCTTATTCTTCATTCTTTCCTTTAGTAAGACTATCCCTACTATAATGGAGTAGGTAGTCCTTACTTTGGATGTTAAGGGATATGTGAGGGACAATTTGACTTTGAAGGCCATTGTGGGATGTAATAAGCACATATAAGGGACCATCATCATTTTTCGAAAGGGACTCGATTCGTAAAGGCAACCATAAGGGACTTTGATGATTTTTCTATTTGAGGGACTTGCTTTATACACCCCACTTAACCATTATTCGTAGGCAACTTGAGGGATATCCTTAGGAAGTGAGACGGCGATTAAAATCGACTTACGTGTGTGACGTGTTTATTTTAATTATCTTTATTTAAAAGTGATCTAAATTTATTTTAATATTACATACATGTTGTTACACTCCCTAATTACTAACCATAATAATGATTAAATAATTAAATAACTTTACATCCAAGAAACAATTACAAAATAATAAGCAAAATAATTAAATAGCAAAGATAAATAAAATATAAATAAGCAATAATAAATAATAAAGGGGGTTAATTCTAAGTTTACTCGGCAAGACATCGCATCTTGTGCCTACGTATCCTTACGGGAGTGGAATCAGAGTAATCGTAGTTCCCCTCAAAAGAGAGGTTAGAGACTTCTTGACTGTGGTCAAGGTCTCAAGGGGAATAAACGCATCTTAAGGACACGCTTACGCGGAGTGTAGAAACTCCAAATCTCTACGTTGAATTGTTAAGTTGTAATTAGGGTTAAATTAGGGATTCCACGGCGGGAAACCCTAAAATGAGCGCGGCGGCTCTTTGACCTAATGCTAGGGGTAAAATTGTAATTTTTCTTGCGGCGAGACATTTGTGAAAATTAGGGTTTGTAGTTTGTAGTTTTGAGGATTTGAAATTGAATGTGTGAAGTTTTACGGACTATTGGCGCGGCGGCCAAACAGTTAGACCTAACCTTCGGATGTGTGCAATGTGACAGAAATAATAGTAAACGCGTGAGATAATTGAATCATGCAAACAGAGAGATAATGTCATAATTTAAACCATGCAAGCAGAAATTTAAAGGCAGAATTTAAAGAGCGATTGTTAAGTTCGCGAGGTTACATGAGAGGAGCAGATACAATATGATAATGAAATTTGAATTGAACAATAATAAAATAAAATAAATAACGGCTCTAGTTATTATTTTAAAAAAAAGATTTTAGTTATTATTTTAAATTTATCTAAAAAAAAAGTTTTTCTTAAAAATAATAGGTTTTCATATTAATTTGGAAAAGATGTTAATGTTATTTATTTTAAAAAAAACAGATCTTTATATTATAACAAATTTTAATAAATTAATGATAACAATAATAATAATAATGGTAATAATAATGATAATAATGATAATAATAATAAATAATGATAATAATAATAATAATAATAATGATAATAATAATAATAATAATAATAATAATAATAATAATAAAGCAATAATGAATTTTAAATGTGCCAAATAACCCAACAATGTTGCTAACGCAGAAATGCGCTTATCGCAACCAGATCTAAATCGGACGAAACAAAATTTATCGCAAAGAAAAAGAAATTAAGCAAAAAATAGTATTATTGCTCACACAAAAATGCGATCATCGCAACCAGATCGAACTAACACAAATGTCACGCGTCATGCACACAAATGTGCAAACACCGTATCGACATAATTCGATCAAAAATCTTATATATATAAACTCTAACAATTTAAAAATTATATATATATAAACGTAACAGTAATAGATAAAGAAAAAGAAATAACGGTAATAGATGAAGAAAAAGAAATAACGGTAAAAGATGAAGAAAAAGAAACAGCAGTAATAGATGAAGGAAAAGAAATAACGGTAAACGATGAAGAAAAAGAAACAATAGTAATGGATGAAGAAGAAAACTAAATAACGGCAAACGACACTCACTCCTCTTCGGTTTTTTTCATTCTCTCCTCTTTTCCAACAAGGCAACACATGTATATATAGGGAACAAATTAGGGTTAACACCAAATTGTCAATAATGTCCCTAAAGCCCATTTTAAAGCCCAAACTAAATAATTAGTTAAGAAAAAATAAAATTTAAATAATTTAAAATAATTAAAATAAACTTAAAATAAAAACTAATAACCCTATTGATTCCTAAAATAAAAAATATTATAAAAAGAACAAAATTTTTTTCAATATTTTTTATTTTATGATTTTTTGGATATTTTTATGAATAATTTAGAAAAAAGTGAAAAAAATAATATTTTAAAAAATGATTTAATTAAAATACGAAAATAATAATTAAATAATAATAAAAAACTATTTTTGTTATTTTTTTAATGAAAGATAGAAAAATTTAGAGTAAAAATAATAAAAAACAAAAAAAAGTGACAAAGGTGAGATTCGAACTCTCAACCTCTCACACTCATAACTCCTTACACATGTCCTCCTGCCAATTGTGCCATTTTTACTTTTTAGAAAAAAATGCATGCCATATGATATTTACCTGCAAAAAGTCAAACGACCAACCTCTCTTTGATGTTGGCAAAAAAAAAATCATGAAGTTTGACTTTGGTTTGACCTCAGTTTGACCTTTTAACTGCATTGACTGCTTTTGACTTATCTGATCATCTGACTGAGCAAACTTTTGAGAAAAGTCTTGAAACTTGACATGGGGGTTCTTATACACATATAAGATGTTATGAAGCTCACTTGGAGTCTTGGAAGTCCATTTAGCCTGATTAAAGTCAAAACCCTAGTTTTGGATGCACTGCTTAGGAGGTGCATTGTCTGAGGGAATTGTCAACTCTTCTGACCAATTGTGAATTTTGTGAACCTTGTGAACCTTCTTGGAACACAAAGTCTTGTATTGTGAGGGCAAATTTTGGGGTGCAACAGCTGCCCCTGTTCAAATTTCTGAAACCTGAGGGGTTAGATTGGTATATTTGCCAGTCGTAACCTGGAAGGTTGAAGGGGATTGAACACAAAAGCCCAAAAATTTGCACTCACCAATGCACTAGAGTGGTACAGATGGCTAGTTGAATATGATTGAGTGGGCTTAAAGATGCCACTAGGGGGGGAGCAGTTCAAAATATGGGTGTATGATGAAAGCTGTCAGGAGTCTGGAATAATAATGATGTAGCAGCATGTCTTCATGAGGATAGAGCAATCAATAGTGATAACCCTAAAGCAGTCTTGAAGCAATGATATGATTTCAGGAGGATAGAACAATGAATGGCTCTAAAGCAGTCTTGAAATAATAATGTGATATGTCTTCAGGAGGATAGAGCAATCAATAGCCCTAAAGCAGTCTTGAAGCAATGATTTCAGGAGGATAGAGCAATGGATAGCTCTAAAGCAGTCTTGAAATAATAATGTAATTTCAGGAGGATAGAGCAATGGATAACTCTAAAGCAGTCTTGAAATAATTGGATGGCTTCAGGAGGATAGAGCAATCAACAGCTCTAAAGCAGTCTTGAAATAATAATGTGATATGTCTTCAGGAGGATAGAGCAATCAATAGCTCTAAAGCAGTCTTGAAGTAATGATTTCAGGAGGATAGAGCAATGGATAGCTCTAAAGCAGTCTTGAAATAATAATGTAATTTCAGGAGGATAGAGCAATGGATAACTCTAAAGCATTCTTGAAATAATTAGATGGCTTCAGGAGGATAGAGCAATGAATAGCTCTAAAGCAGTCTTGAAGTAGTAATATGACCTCATGAGGATAGAGCAATGAATAGCTCTAAAGCAGTCTTGAAGTAATAGGACGATTTCAGGAGGATAGAGCAATCAGTAGCTCTAAAGCAGTCTTGAAGTCATGAGAGGCTATCAGGAGGATAAAATAACCCTGAGGTTACAATAAAGCAGTCCCAAAGTAATAAGAAGCTCATCAGGAGGATAAAGTAACCCTGAGGTTACAATAAAGCAGTCCCAAAGATCATAAGATTGTTTGTTGGATAATTAACCTGAAAACAAGGTAGCATTCTGTATAACAACATTAGTTTATGCTTTATGTATGCATGTATGACATGATGCACTTAGGTAATGTACTATAGACATATATGTTATGGTATGATGTAAATGATGTATGTATGCTATGACACTGCTGGAAGTGTCTGGATATCCTTGTATAACAACTGCTGGCCAAGAAAAATAAATCCCGATTCGTTGTTGAAGAATATATAACCCTCCGTCTGCTGGGGATAACAAGGTATAGATAACCTCCTGTTGTTGGGGATAACAAGGTATAGATAACCTCCCGTTGTTGGGGATAGTAGGGTATAGATAACCTTCGTTTTCGTTTGATAGTAGGATAAGTATAACATCCCGTCTTCGTTCATCGTGCCCTTATTGGAAAGTAATTTCCCGTATATCCGTATGAGGATAAAAGAGATGGATATAAATTCCAGGGGAGATTAGACTTTGTGAAAATGGATTAGTCCTACTGATGGTTTGTAACTGTCTTGTAAAGATGAACCGGCGAAGCTTCGTTGAAATCCTTCCCTCGTTCGTCCTTAGTAAATACTATTACTGCATTTTCATGCATTTCTGGTAAACATCAATCATATTAAAAGCATACATGCGTTTCTGGTAAACATCAATCATATTCAAAGGCATACATACATTCAAACACAACCAATGGACGTTTCGCTTATGTAAATAGGGTAAAAGTGAATCTGGATTCAAAAGATGGAATTTATTTATATCAAAAGTGACCCATACACGGGTAAGTTTGTACAAGGAGACATAAACCCTAGTAAGAGAATTTTGTCATGAAGTTTTACAAAAAGAATCAGCTATGTGGGAAATAATCCTATTGAGTTTCAATTCTACTATTGCCACTCAAGTATCTCATCTTCTTGCTGTTGAGACGGAAACGATTGGATTGAGCTTTATCTGTTTGAGCTTGAGTAAGTAGTACAACTGGTTGCAGTTTCATGAGTGATCCAAACGAGACATAGTCATACGCTTTAATCCCTAACTTTTGCCTGGATTGCCCTTTCAGGTTTTCAATCCACCGGGATACCCTTTTTTGCCCAAGCCGCCTTTTCAGGTTTTCGACTTGCCGGGTGTACATCTTTTTATATATATATCCCTAATTTTTGCCCAAACCCTTTTGGTTTGCCGGGATGCCCTTATTTTTGCCTAGGCCTGTCAACCTAGCGGGTCTCTTTTTATGCGTAGTATTTTTTAACTATGTCTGCGTTTACAGTTTGTGGGAAGTCTTCACCATCCATTGTAGTCAGTATCATGGCACCTCCTGAGAACACTGTCTTGACTACAAATGGTCCCTCATATGTTGGAGTCCACTTACCCCTAGGATCACCCTGTGGTAATATGATACGCTTGATTACCAAGTCACCAACCTGATATACCTTTGGCTTAACCTTCTTGTTAAAAACTTTGATCATCCGTTTCTGGTACATCTGGCCATGACAAACTGCTGCTAACCTTTTCTCATCAATCAAATTTATCTGGTCAAGTCGAGTCTGAATCCACTCATCTTCATCCAAGCCTGCATCCTTCATAATTCTCAAGGAGGGGATCTGAACTTCAATAGGCAGAACTGCTTCCATACCATAGACTAAGGAGAATGGGGTTGCCCCTGTTGAAGTACGTATTGTAGTACGATAACCATGCAGAGCAAATGGTAACATCTCGTGCCAATCCTTGTAAGTAACAGTCATCTTCTCTACAATCTTCTTAATGTTCTTATTAGCAGCTTCAACTGCCCCATTCATCTTTGGACGATACGGAGAAGAGTTGTGATGCTTAATCTTGAACTGCGTACAGAGATCAGTAATCATAGTGTTGTTCAGATTAGAGCCATTGTCAGTGATAATCCTTTCAGGGATACCATACCTACATATGAGATTATTCTTAATGAACCGAGCCACAACATTCTTAGTCACAGATGCAAATGAAGCTGCCTCTACCCACTTCGTGAAGTAATCAATAGCAACCAGGATGAAACGATGCCCATTAGAAGCAGTAGGCTTGATCTCACCAATCATATCAATGCCCCACATGGCAAAGGGCCAAGGAGCAGTCAACACATTCAATGGAAATGGAGGTACATGTACTTTATCAGCATAGATTTGACATTTGTGACATGTTCTGGAGTGTTGATAGCAATCAGCTTCCATGGTAGACCAATAGTAACCTGCTCTCAAAATCTTCTTTGCCATGGTATGACCACTAGAATGAGTGCCAAAGGTCCCATCATGCATCTCTTCCATAATTTCTGTAGCTTCCTTCTTATCCACACAACGAAGCATAGTTGAATCATGATTACGCTTATACAGAATGCCATTACTCAGAAAGAACTTAGCAGAAAACCTTCTCAGGAACTTCCTATCTTTGACAGATGCCCCTTCAGGGAACTCCTGAGCTTCAAGATAGTTTTTCACTTCATAGAACCAAGGCTTCTCCTCTGCCCCTTCAGTGTCAATCTCATTGCAGTATGCAGGCTTCTCAAATCTATCAATGGTAATCTTGGGAGCTTCATCATCCCAGCTGATCTCAAACATAGATGCCATGGTGGCCAATGCGTCTGCCAACTGATTCTCTCTTCGTGGAATATGTCCAAAAGTAATCTCTTTGAAATGTGGGATCAAAGACAACACATGTTCTCTGTAAGGAATGAGATTATCATGCTTTGTATCCCAATCTCCTTTAATCTGACTTACTACCAGAGCTGAATCTCCATACACCTCAAGGAACTGAATCTTCATATCAATAGCAACTTGCATACCCATGATACATGCCTCATACTCAGCCATGTTATTGGTACAATAGAAACAAAGTCTGGCAGTAATCGGGGTATGACAACCTTCAGGGGAACTAATCACAACACCAACACCATTACCATGTGCATTGGAGGCACCATCAAAAACCATAGTCCATCGGGATCCTTGTTCAGGTCCGTCATATTGTCCAGGTTCTTTGGTAACAGACATAATGTCTTCATCAGGGAACTCAAAATTCATTGACTGGTAATCATCTACTGCTTGATGAGCCAAATGATCAGCAACAACACTCCCCTTAATGGCCTTCTGAGTGGTATACTGTATATCATATTCCGTCAAGATCATTTGCCATCTTGCAATTCTTCCGGAGAGAGCAGGTTTCTCAAATATGTACTTGATTGGATCCATCTTCGAAATCAACAAGGTAGTATGGGTCAACATATACTGTCTTAGTCGGCGAGCAGCCCATGCCGAAGCGCAGCAAGTTTTCTCGAGCAGTGAGTATCTTGTTTCACAGTCGGTAAACTTTTTGCTAAGGTAGTATATTGCCTGCTCTTTTCGACCAGACTCGTCATGTTGCCCCAATACACACCCCATTGAGTTGTCTAATACTGTTAAATACATAATCAAGGGTCTTCCATCAACTGGTGGCATTAAAATTGGAGGTTCTAGCAAATATCTCTTGATTTCATCAAAGGCAGTCTGGCACTCATCATTCCATTCCATCACCTGATCTTTCCTCAACAACTTGAAGATTGGCTCACAGATGGTAGTTAATTGGGAAATAAATCTTGCAATGTAGTTCAATCGTCCCAAGAAACCTCTAACCTCCTTCTCAGTACGGGGAGCTGGCATCTCTCGTATAGCTTTCACTTTTGCAGGATCCACTTCAATACCTTTTCCACTGACAATGAAACCCAGGAGCTTTCCAGATCTAACTCCAAAAGTACACTTGTTTGGATTTAATCTCAACCTGTATTTCTTCAACCTCTCAAACAACTTGTGCAGATGATCAAGATGTTGTTCTTCACTCTGAGACCTGGCTATCATATCATCCACATATACCTCTATCTCATGATGAATCATATCATGAAACAAAGCCACCATAGCACGCTGATATGTTGCCCCTGCATTCTTCAAACCAAATGGCATTACCTTATAGCAAAAGGTGTCCCACGGTGTCACAAATGTAGTCTTCTCCATATCTTCAGGTGCCATCTTGATTTGATTGTACCCAGAGAAACCATCCATAAAAGAGAATACCTTATGCTGAGCAGTGTTGTCTACCAGAATATCAATATGAGGAAGTGGAAAGTCATCTTTAGGGCTAGCCTTGTTCAGATCTCTGTAGTCTACACACATACGTACCTTACCATCTTTCTTAGGAACTGGTACCACATTTGCAACCCACTGAGGATAAGAAGTTACGGCCAAGAACCCTGCATTGAACTGTTTCATTACCTCTGCTTTGATCTTTTCTGACATTTCAGGACGCATACGACGAACCTTCTGCTTCTTTGGACGACAATCTTCTTTCACTGGCAAACGGTGAACCACAATGTCTGTATCCAACCCTGGCATATCTTCATAAGACCAAGCAAAGATCTCCACATAGTCACGTAGCATCTGAATCAACCTGCTCTTGACACTGTCCACTAAATCAGCCCCTATCTTGACCTCTTTTCTGTTTTCTTCAGTTCCCAGATTCACAACTTCGACTGGCTCTTCATGTGGCTGTATAGCTTTCTCTTCTTGTTGTAACAACCTAGCAAGCTCTACAGGTATTTCACAATCGTCCTCGTTTCTGTCTTCAGTTTGATAGATCGGATTCTCGAAATTGTAATTGGCAATAGTAGAACTGTTATCAACTGGATCCAGAGTGGATGAGGATTCCTGACTAAAGGAGATAGGGATAACATCTTCAGCTTTCCAATTATTGAGTCCAGCACCCACAGTAGGAAAAATCCATGCCTCCAAGTTGTGGTCTTCATCTTGATCTCCCACAGCATTGATAACCCCTTGATTGGTGATACGAACAGCACGGGCACGACGGACAGCCTTCTGGGACTCTACAGTGAAACCCAAACCAAACTTGTCAGACTTGTATGGAATATCAGGAAGCTGACCCCAAATAGTACAACCACCTTCTTCCACCACAGCTTTTGCATCATTGAGGGAGGCCATTGCCATTGTTGGAGGGTTTCTGATGACCACAGGAACCTTCTTCACAGCAGGAGGAGTCACACAATCCTTAACAGCCCAGGGAACCACTTCAAATGACTGACATGGAGTTTCAATGTATTCACCTTCTACTTCCAGATACTTGAAAGTGTTTACATGGCTGACAAAGTATTCTTCCTCTCCAAAGACAGTAACAACTTTTCCATTCACCGGATATCTCAACTTTTGATGTAATGTGGAGGTCACAGCACCTGCCCCATGGATCCAGGGACGACCAAGCAGACATGAGTACGAAGGACGAATATCCATCACATAGAATGTAGCGGTAAACACCTGAGAGCCAACCTTGATTGGAAGATCAATTTCCCCATGCACTACTCTTCTAGAACCATCAAAAGCCTTTACCACAATATTACTGGGCTTCAATACCGTATCTTTAGGACTCAGCTTGTTCAGGACTTCCTTAGGCAACACATTCAGAGAGGAACCATTGTCTATCAGCACATGAGACAGGGTAGTGCCCCTGCATTCAATTGAAATATGCAAGGCCCTGTTATGATCCCTCTTGGCAGGGGTCAAGTCAGCATCAGAAAATCCTAACCCGTTGTCATAGGTCAGGTGAGCAACACAATTCTCAAACTGGTCCACAGAAATTGCACTGGGTACATGAGCCATCTTTAGAAACTTGATCAATGACTTGGCATGAGCCTCAGAACATAATAACAGGGAGAGCATAGAAATCTTTGAGGGAGTATGCCCCAGCTGATCAACAATATCATAATCACTCTTGCGAATGATTTTCAATACTTCTTCCATCTGCTTAGAGAGGTCATCAGCAGCTGGCACATCAGTAGATACAGGCTCAATAACAGGACCCTTGCCCCGAGCATCAGTGGTGGAAGTAACAGCAGGAGTAACTGCACTCTTAGAAGCAACTGGAGGAGAGAAGACTCTTCCACTACGAGTGATCTTGCTAGATCCAGCAATATTATCAATGTCAACAGGCATATCAGGTAAAGGCTCCTGCTTGACACCATGGATGTAAACATCAGACCCATAGTGCCAAGGCACAGCTTTGTCAGATGTATAAGGAATAGGACCAGGAGTGGTAATGATCAGAGGAGCTACTCTGGCTTCAGCAACAACTTTCACAGGACCTTCAGCAATAATCTTGATTGGGCCCTGATGAGTGATTTTAATGGGACCCTTTGAAGTGATTCTTAGTGGTACTTTGTCAACCATGTCAACCTCTTCAATCTTCTTACCCTGAGTCAGATGATCCACCATACTTTCTACAGATGCTGGTCTTCTTTCAAACACTATAGTATATTTATCCATGAGATGTTGAATCCCATCTCTCAAAATGAAGCAACTATCCGGCTTATAGGTACAATATAGACAATCTTCATGACAACCTGGAAAGATCCCAGCTTGTACTAACCTCTTTTTGATAACAGACAATGGTGCGCTCAACTCCATAACTGAATAGACATGCAGATCTTCATCAATATCTTCATCAATGGCGTTGACAGTCTTCTCGTGATTTGGCATTGGAGCTGTAATCACATTTGGAGTACCTGGTGGATCAAACTCAATTTCTCCAGCATCAATCATATCCTGAATTTTGTTCTTCAAGACCCAGCAGTTATTAGTATCATGTCCTGGACAGTTTGAATGATATGCACATCGTGCATTGGGATTGTACTTGGGAGAGGTAACATTGGGATTCTGAGGGGCCTCCCTCAGGGTAATAAGTTCAGCTTTCAACAAGTGTTGCAATGCCTGAGCCATTGACATGTTGATCTTCGTGAACTGTCTTCTAGCCCTCTGTTGGTTGCCTTGAGGCTGCTCTGTTGTTGCAGGAGTTGGATTTGAAATATGAACTGCACTAACAGACTGATGCCTTCTGTTACGATCAGGCTGACCATACACAGCATTAGATTCTCTCTTCCCAGTGGGAGGCTTCTTTGCAACACCTGATGAAGAAGTGCCCACTTGGATCTTACCACTCTTGATACCATTCTCTACTCGCTCTCCTGTCATGATCAACTCAGTGAAGCCAGATGATGAGCTTCCAATGAGATGACTGTAAAACGGACCATTCAGCGTACACATGAACATATCAACCAACTCCCTATCAGTCAAAGGGGGTTGAACTCTTCCAGCTAAGTCTCTCCACTTCTGAGCATACTCCTTAAAGCTTTCTTTGGCACCCATAGACATGCTTTGAAGTTGCATGCGAGTGGGGGCTAAGTCAGCATTGTATTGATACTGCTTGTAGAAAGCTTCAGCAAGGTCATTCCAATCTCTGATGTTGACACTCTCCAACTGATAATACCACTCTAGCTGAGCTCCAGATAAACTCTCTTGAAAGAAATGGATCCACAACTTTTTATCATCAGTGTGGGGTTGCATTCTTCTGACATAAGACCTCAGATGCAATTTGGGACAAGAGACCCCATCATAGACAACAAATGTAGGAACTTTGAACCCAATGGGTATGACCACCCCAGATATCAAGCTCAAATCCTCAAAATCCAGCCCAGATGATTTCTGTAATTCCATAGCATCCATTCTATCCACCAGCATCTTGAATTTGTCTTCGTTAGGCTCATGGCAGTAGTTAGCCTCAGAATCAGAGTCCCCCATAGTGTTGTGGAGACTACCTCTCTCCTGCTCAGATTCTTCAGATTCATAGTCTTCAACATGTTCCTTGGTCTTGACAGGACCTTTGAACCTTCTTCCCATGTTGAGCAACCCAGCAGACCTTCTAGCCTTCTTAGTCTTCTTGGCCAGCAGTGCCTTCAATTCATCCTGCCCCTTGGATAGGTTCAGGATCAGCTCTTGGAACTGTGCATTCTGTGCCTGGAGATCCTTAACTGATTGTTCAAGAGCCATTGCTGAAATAAACAGCGAGAATATGAGAAACCTGTGCACAATTATAAACCTGTGATGCAATGATATGGGAATGCATATGCAATGTTTTCAAGGACCGCAGGATTTAAATTTGCTTAAACAATCAAGAAAGTAACTTTTTATTAGTAATAACTTGTTTTGCCTTTTAGGCTTACAAAAAATGAAAACGAAATAAGTACAAAAGATGGGGTTTTAAGTCTCCCATGGACGTTTCCTCTTTGTGTTGAGGTATGAGTTGAGGTTTCGTTCCTCATGAAGTAGCTTTGTTAGCTCTAGGATCCTTGCTTGGCTTGCTTTGTAATGAGCCTCGAAAGTATCCCTTTGCTCTTTCAGTTGGATCCATGATCTCTGCAAGTCTTCCATATCAGTAGGCATGTCTGGGTGAAGGATGGTATAAGCTGTGTCTCCTTCAGCAACAGGTTCCATGGTAACTGGTAGGACGGCAGGATATGGCATCATGAGTGTCTGAGCACGAGATCGTACCCATCTGAGATAAGCCTCCATAGGAATAGTGTACTTAGGCTCCAGTGTCTTGCTGTCAATCCTGTTTACCTTTCCCCAAGCTCGGATGAATCTCTGACGGTAACCCTGAAGATCGTTGTCGTAATCAAACACAATGCCCTGAATCAACATGTCATGTGGACCATCGCTCCGGGCGTAACCAAACTGTCGTAAAGCTAGAGATGGGTTGTAGGTGATGCCTCCTCTTATGCCTAGAAGTGGCACATTAGGAAACTCCCCACAACGGTCAATGATGGTGACATTCTCCATAGATCTGGAGCACCAATGGATGTCTGAGTGAGAAAGTGACATGATCCTCTTGGACCATCTGAACCCTTGCTCATTCTTCATTACTGAGCGAGGAAGGTGAGAAATAAACCACCTAGAAAGTAAAGGTATGCAGCACATCAAAGTTCCTCTTGCCCTTGTAGTACGGGTGTGAAGAGAATGTAGGATGTCTCCAAGTAAGGTAGGCACTGGATTGTGACTCAGGAATATGTTGATGGCATGAACGTCTATGAACTGATCAGGATTGGGGAACAACACTAAGCCATAAATCAATAAGGCTAAGATCTCCTCAAAAGCATCGTAGCTCATAGCCTTCAAGAACATTTGAGCTTTATCCACTAATACCTTGGCAAGAATACCTTTAACTCCACTTCTCGTCTCTAGAACAATGTCAGACTTCTTCAGATGTAGAGCTGCAGCAATAACTTCTGGTTTAAGCTCCTTCTCTAAGCCTGTGAATGGCTTCTGATCAAGAACAGGTATACCCAGAAGTTTAGAGAACTCCTCCATGGTTGGAACCAGCTGATAATCAGGAAATGTAAAGCAATGGTGCTTAGGGTCAAAGAACTGAAACAGCACACTCATCATGTCTTCACTGAACCCTGAAGTAACTAGATCCAATAAGTGACCATGTCTCTTGTTGAACTGGGAATGATCAGGCACTAGGGAAACCAACTCCTTGAGCTTAGCAGGTATCCCTACAAAGTTGATCCTGATGGTGTTTCTACGAGCAGAAGCCATGACCTGCAACAAAGAACAAAGATAAATCCTTTGGTCCTTGAAATGGTTAGGGAAAATGATATGCTTATGATGCATGATGATGTCATGATGTCATGCTCAATCACAAACATGTGGCACACACAAACAAGTCACACCATAGCCCTAGGTTTAAAGGCTTGCATGAGGTTCAAAGGCAAGTACCCTCCCCTGAAGTTAGATGGTTCATCCTGTCCTACAAAAGTAACCAGGTTCTAAGGGATCTCAATATCATTGATCCTTCACAAGGGTGGTTGTTCAGAAGGCAACTTACTTGCCAACCAAAACCCTCTAAGTTTAAGATCTCAATGAGCGTAGTATCGAGTGTCAACCAACTTCAGTCTGCACCAAAGCCGGTTACCTCACTACTTTCTAAAGGCCAAGATGAGTTAACTAGGGTTCTAAAAGTCAGTTAGTGCATTGACAACATATGGCAGCCTCAATATTATCCTCAACTTGACTTAAGGAATATAAGCACCAACCAAGAAGTCGCACTAACTATGGCCACCAGATCAACCGTATCGATATACGTCGTACAGTTTCCTTGGTCTATTGCCATTTACCTAAGGTACACTAGATCCGGGTTAGGACCTTTCACACATAAGAGCACCCCAACAATATAATAATAAAGCAAACAAGGCAAACAATTTAAAGTGATCTTAATTCCTAAGGGTACCCCTCTTAAATAGGTCCCCAGCAGAGTCGCCAGTTCTGTAACCCGGTGAACTGACTTTAAACAATGTTGCGGATAGCAAGAGTCGCCACCGACTTTTATTTTATCCATAAGGAAAGGTTATAAAAGAACAGGAAAGACCTTAGAGAATATTTTAGGTCCGGGGGGTAGGTTATGAAAAGGGAAGGTATTAGCATCCTTTTCATCCATGGTTATCCATGGGCTCTTAGGTACTTAAGCTCACTTTTGAATTGTTTTGAAATTTGTAGTGTGTGAATAGAAAATTTTCAGAATAGTTAATAAATAATCCATGTAAGGATGTGTTAAGAACTTGTTTGAAAACTTGTTGAAAATTTGTTTAAGTGCGAAACAGTTTTGAAGTGAGCAAGCACCTAGGAGTAACCTACCCTAATGTTTAAAGGTCTTTCTTATTCTTCATTCTTTCCTTTAGTAAGACTATCCCTACTATAATGGAGTAGGTAGTCCTTACTTTGGATGTTAAGGGATATGTGAGGGACAATTTGACTTTGAAGGCCATTGTGGGATGTAATAAGCACATATAAGGGACCATCATCATTTTTCGAAAGGGACTCGATTCGTAAAGGCAACCATAAGGGACTTTGATGATTTTTCTATTTGAGGGACTTGCTTTATACACCCCACTTAACCATTATTCGTAGGCAACTTGAGGGATATCCTTAGGAAGTGAGACGGCGATTAAAATCGACTTACGTGTGTGACGTGTTTATTTTAATTATCTTTATTTAAAAGTGATCTAAATTTATTTTAATATTACATACATGTTGTTACACTCCCTAATTACTAACCATAATAATGATTAAATAATTAAACAACTTTACATCCAAGAAACAATTACAAAATAATAAGCAAAATAATTAAATAGCAAAGATAAATAAAATATAAATAAGCAATAATAAATAATAAAGGGGGTTAATTCTAAGTTTACTCGGCAAGACATCGCATCTTGTGCCTACGTATCCTTACGGGAGTGGAATCAGAGTAATCGTAGTTCCCCTCAAAAGGGAGGTTAGAGACTTCTTGACTGTGGTCAAGGTCTCAAGGGGAATAAACGCATCTTAAGGACACGCTTACGCGGAGTGTAGAAACTCCAAATCTCTACGTTGAATTGTTAAGTTGTAATTAGGGTTAAATTAGGGATTCCACGGCGGGAAACCCTAAAATGAGCGCGGCGGCTCTTTGACCTAATGCTAGGGGTAAAATTGTAATTTTTCCTGCGGCGAGACATTTGTGAAAATTAGGGTTTGTAGTTTGTAGTTTTGAGGATTTGAAATTGAATGTGTGAAGTTTTACGGACTATTGGCGCGGCGGCCAAACAGTTAGACCTAACCTTCGGATGTGTGCAATGTGACAGAAATAATAGTAAACGCGTGAGATAATTGAATCATGCAAACAGAGAGATAATGTCATAATTTAAACCATGCAAGCAGAAATTTAAAGGCAGAATTTAAAGAGCGATTGTTAAGTTCGCGAGGTTACATGAGAGGAGCAGATACAATATGATAATGAAATTTGAATTGAACAATAATAAAATAAAATAAATAACGGCTCTAGTTATTATTTTAAAAAAAAGATTTTAGTTATTATTTTAAATTTATCTAAAAAAAAAGTTTTTCTTAAAAATAATAGGTTTTCATATTAATTTGGAAAAGATGTTAATGTTATTTATTTTAAAAAAAAACAGATCTTTATATTATAACAAATTTTAATAAATTAATGATAACAATAATAATAATAATGGTAATAATAATGATAATAATGATAATAATAATAAATAATGATAATAATAATAATAATAATGATAATAATAATAATAATAATAATAATAATAATAATAATAATAATAATAATAATAATAATAAAGCAATAATGAATTTTAAATGTGCCAAATAACCCAACAATGTTGCTAACGCAGAAATGCGCTCATCGCAACCAGATCTAAATCGGACGAAACAAAATTTATCGCAAAGAAAAAGAAATTAAGCAAAAAATAGTATTATTGCTCACACAAAAATGCGATCATCGCAACCAGATCGAACTAACACAAATGTCACGCGTCATGCACACAAATGTGCAAACATCGTATCGACATAATTCGATCAAAAATCTTATATATATAAACTCTAACAATTTAAAAATTATATATATATAAACGTAACAGTAATAGATAAAGAAAAAGAAATAACGGTAATAGATGAAGAAAAAGAAATAACGGTAAAAGATGAAGAAAAAGAAACAACAGTAATAGATGAAGGAAAAGAAATAACGGTAAACGATGAAGAAAAAGAAACAATAGTAATGGATGAAGAAGAAAACTAAATAACGGCAAACGACACTCACTCCTCTTAGGTTTTTTTCATTCTCTCCTCTTTTCCAACAAGGCAACACATGTATATATAGAGAACAAATTAGGGTTAACACCAAATTGTCAATAATGTCCCTAAAGCCCATTTTAAAGCCCAAACTAAATAATTAGTTAAGAAAAAATAAAATTTAAATAATTTAAAATAATTAAAATAAACTTAAAATAAAAACTAATAACCCTATTGATTCCTAAAATAAAAAATATTATAAAAAGAACAAAATTTTTTTCAATATTTTTTATTTTATGATTTTTTGGATATTTTTATGAATAATTTAGAAAAAAGTGAAAAAAATAATATTTTAAAAAATGATTTAATTAAAATACGAAAATAATAATTAAATAATAATAAAAAACTATTTTTGTTATTTTTTTAATGAAAGATAGAAAAATTTAGAGTAAAAATAATAAAAAACAAAAAAAAGTGACAAAGGTGAGATTCGAACTCTCAACCTCTCACACTCATAACTCCTTACACATGTCCTCCTGCCAATTGTGCCATTTTTACTTTTTAGAAAAAAAATGCATGCCATATGATATTTACCTGCAAAAAGTCAAACGACCAATCTCTCTTTGATGTTGGCAAAAAAAAAATCATGAAGTTTGACTTTGGTTTGACCACAGTTGACCTCAGTTTGACCTTTTAACTGCATTGACTGCTTTTGACTTATCTGATCATCTGACTGAGCAAACTTTTGAGAAAAGTCTTGAAACTTGACATGGGGGTTCTTATACACATATAAGATGTTATGAAGCTCACTTGGAGTCTTGGAAGTCCATTTAGCCTGATTAAAGTCAAAACCCTAGTTTTGGATGCACTGCTTAGGAGGTGCATTGTCTGAGGGAATTGTCAACTCTTCTGACCAATTGTGAATTTTGTGAACCTTGTGAACCTTCTTGGAACACAAAGTCTTGTATTGTGAGGGCAAATTTTGGGGTGCAACACACGGTAGCCCCGGTTCTCAGATACCGATACACTAACTCGAAGGCTCGAATGAACGTCAGAGCATTCGGGTGAAGTTGGGTAGGGGACAACTCGAGGTGACAGAAAATTTCCCTTTGAAAATCGGTGAAGGGAAATTGATACCCTGCCTCCTTGAACAAAAATTCGTACATCGGGAACCTTCTCCCTAGATACACCGAGCATATCTAATAGTTCTTCGTGGTGCTGGTCACCTTCCAGCTCGCGGGCGCATCCTCTTCCCGATCCTCGAGGAGAGTAAAAGAATTGGCTTCCTCCTCGGTGAAAGTCGACTTAGTCACCAGAGGCTCTTGGGCAATCCAGCTGAGATCCCCTTGAGGAACTCTAACGTTGACGTACTCGGCAGGAGGCACGACCTCGTTGTTAACCACCTCAATGTCGGGGATGGTTTCTTCGTTTCGACCAACCATTTCACCTGAAAAGTAGAGGAAGCAAAAGTGAATTCGACGAAGATCAAATCCACCATTCCACCATAAATCAAGTGAAAGGGCAAGAAATAAGTACGAGGGATGTTTCCTCGACTCAAGCCCTTGTCGATAACACAGGTCCTTGGCGTAACCCCCTCCCTGAAGAACGGGGACAAGTCCCCGCGACATTAAAAGGCCCAGAAGGGGATAAGCCCCTCGACAACTATGACTTATCGGGAACACGAGAGTAAAATCCTCAGTGTCGAGGAGACCTCTTGCCCAACCATAAACACAAGATGTTTCACACAATAACCTAGGAAGATCTACAGTCATACATAACATCCTAAATTCATGTTCTTTAGGGCCTTCATGAATATCCCAGAAAATTCATGTGTTCATCGAAGAACGCATGAACTTCAACCGAAAAACTCATGCTTCGCCGGGAAATTCAAGCTGATTTCCAGAAATCCATGTGTTCTAACAAGCAAATATGAAGAACTTACTTGAGTTAGAAGGTTGAAGATAAAGATCTGGAGAAAGAAGAGGGGGACTGACGGCGGCTAAGAGTACTCCGGCGAAGAACACAAGACCATAAGTGTTGTAGAGCAAAAGGGGTAGAGGAGAGAAATTTGTGTGAATTGTGAAAATGAATCCTCGTTCCCCTTTTTTTATAAGTATTTACTCGCATAGGGAAGCACAAACGGCAAGAGCCGTCATTTCCTAGCCAGCCTAGACCTTAACAAAATTGATTACACCATCATACGTGGCAAAAAGGAAACTTTTGGTTGGCATTTTCAAGACTGACCCTCACACTCCTCAGAACAAGTCCTTCTAGCTCCCCGCGGGCACATCCTCCTCGACAAGTCACAAGATATCATCCGAGCAGAAGTCTCATTGATATGACATTTTCTGCATCTTAAGCATAAGTTTGGTCGACGTAAAACGTCCCTTCCGCGACCACGTCCTTGTAAGGCAAGGAAGACCACAAGCGATTATCGGTCGACCACACTAACCATAGACTACTGAAGGACACGTCCTCGAAGATTTTCGTTCGAATAATGACGACCTCAAAAAGCCTCCCTGTGACGCGTTTCCTGCCTAACGATCGACCAGGCTAACTCAAGTCATTACTCCTCGCCTCAGAGAAACAACTTTGGGGGCTCCTGTTCTCGACTGGACTAACACATGTCCCACAGTTGGGCAAGGCCCAATTTAGTCTAGCTTTAGGCAAGACCCAATAAGGAGATTAAGACAATATGACTGTTGGGCACAACATAGCCGTTGGGCATAATATGGCCGTTAGGAGCAATATGACCGTGGGGCACAATATAACCATTGAAGAATATACTCATTGGGGACATCCCCCTCACGCGCTTGATAGTTCACATGATCAATTGCCCCTCCAGAATCCATGGGGACAGTTGGACTAGGTCAAAGAACACACACTAGATCTTCCACCTGGAAGTCTCCCATTGGTCGACCAAATATTTCAGCCACATGGGAGACCTTGGCACCGCGCTGGGGGAATCTCATAAACACCCTCTCCCCTGAGAGGTTCAAGTATTCAAATCATTCTAACTCATACATGAACACTTGTATTTGCTCTCTCTCTAGCCCAAACTTACTTTGGCATCAGAGTACCTTGCAGTACACTCTCTCCTCTCCAACAACCAATGTTACTGCCCTACATTGAAGAACACAATGATCCATTCTGATCACCCCATACCATATCATTTGGAACACATTTTAACACAAAAAACACTTTTCTAAAGTCCCAAACCCCAAATCCTTTTCATCAAAAATTGTTCATGACTTTGTTCCGACTTTGACTCGTGATCTTAAACAACCAACAACAACATTCAACAATCACTTATACGGTTCCTACAACATAAATTACAATGTCACGTCATTCTATTATCAATTACAACATCAACAACCATTCATAATTCATTAAGAAGTTCATCAAACACGCAATACTAATTCATCAAAATCATGAATAGAGAAAGAAATACAAAACCTACATGGCATAATCTATTCACTGACCATCATGATAACCCTTAGATAATTAGAACTTCACCCTTACCTTAGAGTTCTTGAAATTCTTCTACCTCAACAATGGAGTTTCTTCTCTCTTCTCCCGAGCCTTAGCCTTTCTTCTCCTCTTTCTCACTTTTCTCAATTTTCACGATCTGACAAAAAAAAACCTTCAACTTCCCCTTTTCCATTATTATTGTTATTATTATTATTATTATTATTATTATTATTATTATTATTATTATTATTATTATTATTATTATTATTATTATTATTATTAATTTCATAAATAAAATAATAATAATAATAATATTCGCTAATTATTTAAATTAATAATATTCAACTAATATTACTAATATTATTTAATTAGTCATTCTCACAACAACACCAAGTTCTACATAATTAGTCAGACACCCATCACCTTTAGATTATGTAATTCTAAAGTCACTACCCCCTATCACAAGGTATGCCAACACATTAAAAACACCGATAAAAACATATATACTCATAACCTCATATAATTAAATTACGTAAAAATAAATAAAATAAGTCGGGGTGTTATAATTTGACTCGATTTTTTGAGTGGTTTCTGTTTTTGATGGTTGTTTAATATTGTTTGATGTTATTTGATTAACATTGTTGAAAAAATTATATATTTTTAATTATTATTTTGAGTTTATCATGAATGCCTCGTGAAGAGCGAAATTATTGATGTTGGGGTCTTTCGGTTTGATGGAACTGGTGACGTGACCTTACAATGGCGATGAATATTAATGTTGTGTTTTAGGTTCGAGAGGAACTAGTGATGAGTATTGAAGTTTGAGGTTAAGATGAGCATTGCATATAGTTGTGTAGTATTCATGCATTATGTATATTGGAGACAGGTATGAATCATATCCAATGACGGGTGAGGACTTCAGTCCAGTGATAAGTAGGAATTCGGTCTAGTGATGAGTTAGTACTTCGGCCTAGTGACGAGTTGGGTGATTCAGTAACACGCCTTTGAATATCCAAAATTTTATTCGACATGCATTCGCATAGGAGATGAATACATTGCATACATGATTCCATTTGTGAATGACTATTGTTGTGGATGGATTGTATGATTGATTATTTTTCTAATTGCATTATCCTTGTTATTTTATGCACCATTATCACATGTCAATGTATTTTCACCATTTGTTGTTTCTGTGTTGTTCTTTACGTATGTGGTGCATATACTTAGGTAAAGACCTAGAAGCTTTAGATGTTTCCTATATTGGTTAATGGCATAGTTAGCATTTTTGCTGTTTATCTTTTTGCGTTATTTTGTTTTCTGCGCGTTGCTTTGATATTGTAATACTAGGTTGGGAATACCTTATTCTATTTTTTCTTCTAGTTGTTGAAATAACTATTTTATAATTAAATGAAGTTGATTTCTATTTATGAGACAATTGGAGTTGTGTTGAAGTTTATTTTCCATTGCTGTTGTGATTTGAGAATGTTATGTTGAGAAATGTGGCACCTTTTTTAGTACTTTACCACACATATTTTATAAATTAAACGTTTTAGGTTTACGGTGTTACGTAGCTGGTATCAGAGCAGGTCGTTCTATTCGGCCTAGGTTTTATGAACTTGTTTATACCCTGGAGTGCAACATGTGTGCAAACATTGTCGATTGCAGATGCCCTAAAAGCAATGGCCTAAGTGATGGCGCAAGAAAATCAAGCCTTGCACACTATTCAGAATCATAATGGTGGAGTTGATGAGTTTCATGGGCTAGGGAAATTCCAAAAGAATAACTTGCCTACATTCAAGGGAAGGTATAATCTGAAAGGTGCCTGGGCTTGGATCCAAGACATTGAGAAGATTTTCAAAGTTATAGCATGGACTGATGCATAAAAGGTGTTGTTCTAAACACATATGTTATCTGAGGAAACTGAGTAGTTGTGGGAGAATACGCGCCAAAGGATGTAAGTTGCTAATGCTAAAACTACTTGGGATAATTTCAAGAATGAGTGTCTAGATAAGTATTTTCTAGCTGATGTTCATAACCGTAAGGAGATTGAGTTCTTTAGTTGAAGTACTGTAATATGATTATGGTTAACTATGCGGCCAAGTTTGAAGCGATGTGCAGGTTTTGTCTTCATTATAATGGCGTGGATGATGAAGGTTCCAAGTGTGTGAAGTTTGAAAATGGTATACGTCTTGAGATCAAGAAGTTCATCGGATATCAGGAAATTCGTTATTTCTCAATGCTGGTCAACAGATGTATAATTTATGATGAGGATAGTAGAGCCAGATTTGCTCACTATAAGAGTGTGAGTAAGAAGAAGAAGAATGAGAATCAGAATCGTGGTAAGTCATATATGACTCTAGTTGTTGAGTGTCGTACCCCAATTTTGTTCAACTTTTAAATTTTTCATTGCATTTTTAATTAAAAAAGGGGGAATTTTGTGTTAATTTGATTTTTATTTCATTTATTTATTCTTTTAAAAAATAATTTGAATTATATTTCATTTTATACATTTATTTTGTTTGAAAAACTCTATTTAACTCACTCTTTGGATTTTTTTCATTGTTGTTCCTGTTATTTGATTGATCACTCTCTGTTGTTTGCCGTCAAAACTGTTGGAACTTTGAACCACTAGGTCAGTGAACAATGGTGGCAAAAATTAGAATATGGATAGAGAAAGAGGAAAAGGGGGTAGATAACTGATGGTGAGAATGATACGTTGCGTTAACCTTGGACAAGAATGCATCAACCACATCATACAAGTGTTACAATATGATTGATATCTAAAACAAAAAATTACATAACAGAAAAAATGTAAAACTCGAGCTTGTAACTGGTTACACCATTTAATTAACCAGTTACAAATGACATTGAATTAAATCACATTCAGTGGTGGTCGGTTAACGACTATGGTTAACCGGTTACAACTTCAAAATCTTCACTTTTCTACTACATCAGAAGTGAAATTGGCTTTACTGTAACCGGTTACACACATATGTTAACCGATTACCACACTTGAATTACCATTATAACTTTCAATGCACCACCATAATTCAAGCACTCCAAGTCTTCCATGCTCATGTTCGTCTTCAACCTCTTTAACACATCATTTGTGACTCCCTTAGTCAACAAATCAGCCACTTGGTCTTTACTTCTGCAATATCCCAATCATAACCTTCCTTCACCAATAAGATCACTCAAGTAGTGAAAGCTCATCTCAATGTGTTTTCTCCTCCCATGTGAAATTGGGTTCTTAACAAAGATTAGTTAAGGAAACATTGTCAACAAGGAGGGCAACAACCTCACCCTCATTGTTTCTCAGCTCCTCTAATAGATTCATAAGCCACACGACATGGCACATGTGTCGCACCCCAAATTTTACCCTTAGATTTAGTGGTCATCCGCATATCATCTTAGTTCATCTTTCGTTTTAACTAACCGTTTAACCAGTTTGCCTGTCTTATTTTATGAAGATAGGTTTGCTGCAAAAGACTTAAGGCCTGATGACAAAGTTCTCTAAAAAAATATATCAGAGACTTTCCAAAGAAGTTTAAGTTCGGATTCGAGGCAAGTTTATTTAAAAGACATGGTGTATTGGTTGGTGGTGACAAGTTCGCGCACTTTGTATTCAAGGAAATATATAAAAGAATGTGTCTTCATCGCATGGGTCAAAACTTCATCAGTTTAAATGTGTGATTTATTGGAGCGACAATTAATCTAAGGGTCAGGTACAATACAACCTATTGAGGGGTTCGGGTTACTATGAGATGTTGATTTTAAAAGACAGAATTGGAAATATCTTGATGAATTTATGGATTAGTGTCAAAGTTGTGAGTTCATGTGATTAGAGCCCTGTTGCACCCCAAAATTTGACCAACCGGGTCTCGTATCTGGCTCGAGGTTTCGACGCATAATCGCATTCGCATCTGCATATTGCAT
Source organism: Lathyrus sativus (assembly GCA_963859935.3). Taxonomy (NCBI): domain Eukaryota; kingdom Viridiplantae; phylum Streptophyta; class Magnoliopsida; order Fabales; family Fabaceae; genus Lathyrus; species Lathyrus sativus. The sequence goes on along the minus strand of OZ012740.1, from coordinate 618,417,728 downwards.
ACAGTGCATTTTTTCATTTGTTTTGATTTTATTGGGATCACAGCTCTCGCCTCGTGTTTCAGGTGTTTTTTATCAGTTTAAATAGGTAGAATCGTATTTTTGGGATATTTCGGTGCGCGTTTATTTTTACCGGCTATTTTGGTGCGCTCTCGCGGTGTTATGTGTCGTTCGGTGCTTATTTTGTTCCCCTGGGAATTAGTGTGATTTTTCTGGATTTTTTTGGCCATTTTTAGGGTTTAAATAGCTTTTAAATCATTTTTAGGATTTAATAGGACTTTTGATAGTTTTAATTCTTTTTAAATAGATTTTTAATCATTTTAGGATTTAATAGATTTTTTAGGAATTTTTAGAATATTAATAATTTTTAAATAGTTTTAATAGCTTTTTAATCTTTTTTCATATAGATTTTTCCTTATTAAATAAATAGTTTTTTTAGGATATAATGTTTTAGAATAATAAATAATATAGGTTTGATAGAATTTTAATAGAGTTTAATTAGTGGAATTATTAGATTAGGGGATTTTTTAGAGTATTATTAGTTTAGGAGTTAATTAGATTAATTGAGTTTTAGAATTAATTAGGGTAGTGTTCAGATTTAATTAGGATAAATGGGCCTTAGTTAATTAGTATTAGTTTTTAATCTTTTTTATCTCATTTCAGATTTTTGTGTTTTTTTTAATGGTTTTCGTGTGGGCCCAGTTCAAATTCGCAGCCCAATCCAGCATCAGTCCAGCATCAGTCCAGAATTGTTCAGAGTCTTCCAGAAAGTTCCAGAAAAATCAAGTCCTATAAAGCTTTTCAGCAGCACACGTGTTCAAAGGAAGGACCCACGTTATTCCACCCTCACACGCCACCTCACCCCTCAGAGTTTCTCTCTCCCTGCCACACATCACCACACGTGGCGCGCGTGCCTTCACCACCTCCATTACCAACGCCACGTGCCTCCACACCAGCCCTCCACCGGTCCTCACCGTCAATACCCACCGGCCGGCATGCATGGCCGGCGGCCACCGCGAACTTCGCCGAAGAACGCCCAAAAACGCAGACTCCGATCATTCTTCATCCTCCTCCTCTAACCTTCATCATCTAAAACCCAGAACTCCGATCAAACCTCCATAACTTCCTCTAACCTTCATCATCCTCAACCCAGAAATTCCCAGAAACCCTTAATCATCAACCATCAATATTCATCTTCTTTCCAATCAACAAAATCCGGAAACGATCATCATCAGCATAGATCTTCATCCATTTTTCGTGACCTCCATCAATCTTTTCCAGATTTCGCCTCAAGAACTTCATCGTTCTTCATTGACATTCATCACCGATCCCCTTCATCGTTTCCACTCCGGTCAACAACAAATCTCCAGAACTTCATTGTTCTTCATGAACATGCATCATCCATCAAGAACAATTTCCAGAATCGAGCTTCAGCGAACAATCTCCAAGATCTTCAAGCAGATTTCCCCAGGATATTCATCGATCCATTCGATGTCAGCCTTCATATGTCCAGATTCGTCACCTTCATGTTCATCGCGATCTCCAGAAAACTCCAGAACATCTCCAGAAATTCACTCTTCAAGAACCTTCATCCTTTCAATCATTTCCAGAACTCTCAAGGACACTTATCCAACTTCAAAGCTTTTGCAGATCTTCGTCCACCTTCAAGATCGTAGGTGACAGGGAGACTTGAGCGAAATGAACCAGAAACGGATGGGAGATTGAAAGAAGTTTGGGGCGAGGCTAAGAACAATGGAGAAAGTGAGGGAGGAGTGAACGAAGCCAAGTACGGCGGCGCTGTGAAGAGGGAAAGAGAATTAGGGTTTGGAGAGATGGTGGAGTGAGAGTGGGAACGAGGGTTAGTGTGGGTTTGGGCCTCAAGGCCCAAAGTCTGGTGCTTTTTTGTTTCCCTACACCTTTCCCCGTTTTTTTTTGGGTGATGGATTCTGGGCCTAAGCCCAGCGTTTCACTAGCCACACTCCCATTTCACCACATGCACCCCCCCTCCGTTTCCTGTGTTACTGATTGGGCTGGGCCCAATTTCATTTGCTGTTTTTTATTACTGTACCCCCCATGTACCAGTATACCCCCCTTCCCCTTTAGCATTTTCTTTTTTTGTGTTTTTCTTTATTATAGTGCATGGAGAATATTTTGCAAATACATGAAAAAAAGAATATTAAAGAAAAAAGAAATCTTGAAAAGAAAGAGAAATATTTTGAGAAAAGAGAATATAAAAAAGAGAAGAAAAATATATAAAGAAAATAAGATAAAAGCATATTGAAAAAAAAATAGAAAAATAAAGAAAAGATATTTTGAAAGAAAAAAGAAGAAAATGGTTGAAAAGAAGAGAAGGGAAAAGAGAGAAAAATATTAGTGTCGATTTAATATGTTTTTTCATAGATTTTCTTTTACCTTTTTAGGATGGTTTTAGACGTCCACTTGTTAGGGGACTTTTTGTCATTCGATTTTTCATGGTAGATAGGATAGTATTTCCCAGGAGATTTATTTTCAGTATTCAATCATTGTAACCATTTTTCAGAGATTAATAAAACGAGATTTGAGCTGTGGCCCCGAAGTAGCCGAACTACAGCTGCTCTAATTTCTCGTACCAGACGAGAATATGTAGGCATAGGATGCGATATCCTAGCGAGCACACTAACAACTAACTTTCTGTTCTCTCGCTGTTGTGCGATCGAGACTTTCCCGCTGACGATTAATTGTAACCCTTTTTCTCTCTTGCCCGAGTGCATTTGAGACCAAGCCATAGTTTTGCCCATAGGTTCCCGACCCTGTGAAACCAGTTGATTTTCTCACTGCTGTGTGAGAATGTCTTGTTTAGCCGTAGTTAGTCTGAACTACGTAAAGCTCTGATCTTCCATGCAGTGTGGAAGTACGTAGGCACAAGACGCGAGGTCTTGGCGAGCCAATTTTCTCTGTAGTCCCGAACTACGTTGACTCTGACTTTCTCTCTTGAGAATACGTAGGCATAGAGTGCGACGCTCTATCAAGTCAATTCCCCTTCCGTTTAGATTTAGCAGCCGTAGATAGATTGTTTTGCATCCAGTAGACAACCCAAGCAAGCGTGGATCCCGTCGAGTACGACGGACGTGAGGGGTGCTAATACCTTCCCCTTGCGTAACCGACTCCCGAACCCAGGTTTTGGTTGCGATGACCATACCTTTCCCCGTTTTTTGCGAGGTTTACTTTGAGCGTTTCCTTTCCCTCCGTTGGGATAAATAACGCACGGTGGCGACTCTTCTGTCAGCCGGCGCCGATTTTCGCAGTAGCGACAGCTGGCGACTCTGCTGGGGACTGCGATAGTTCCCCATGCATGTGGGATCCAACGTCCCCTAAGAGAGTCAATCCTAGCGCTTGTTTGCTTGTCTATTTGGTGCTTATTTATCGATATTATCTGTTGCTGTGGGGGTGTTACGGGTGTTCTATGATTGAGAGATAAGCCGGACCTGGGCTTGAGTATGCACCTAGATATAGTTGCGGAGAAGTAGTAGACGAACCTGTCTGCTGAGCAGGCACAGTTCCCTACGAAAATCTGCGCTCAGACGAGGTTCTCGCAGAGGTGCTCCTTTCCGGTCCTGAGGATATGAGGGGAGTCCAGACGTGAGGATTGTCGACTCTGGGGACCGATCATTTGTGATTCAGCTAAGTGAGGCCTCTTCAAAACTTGATGATGCCACTCCTTCTGGGAATCGTATCATCAGTTTTGAAAGTCTATGACGCTGATGAACGCATAGGATGCCGTACCTTGTCAGATATAGGTCCATACCTGTGAGTGGGAGGGTTTTTTTTGCAGGAAACTTGACTTCCAACCTACCCGTTATTCTGGTCTTCTCTTCAGAGCAACCGTACTCCGTCAGCAGTACAGCAGTATTTAGATTGTGTGGGGGCTGTGATCCCGTGTTTGTTGCATTGCATTGCATTTGCATAAGCATTTTCGCATCATATTGCATACCATTCGCCAGCCAGTCAGAGCTCTTATCCAGCCATTATTTTGGTTTTGAAGGTGAATATTGAAGACGACCAAGGGGTTGAAGCAGATTTAAAGCGGATTGGATCAGAGTCAAGCAGTGAAGTCAGCTGACAGTTGTTGGTAGCTATGTCAGAGAGCAGCTTCCAGTTTGTTGATACCTTGTCAGGTTTCACCGTGACGTCCAGTCCTCTGTATGGATCTCCGCACGACGAAGACTTTCCGCAAGTGAACAACCTTACTGCAGCTCAGCTTGTGCAGCCATCTGTTGAAGACCAAGGTCTGCGTGAGCAGTTTGTTGCCCGAGGTGAACGTTCTCCTTCTGTTGATATCTCAGACTACCAGGGTTTTACCTTCCCTGTGCCAAAGCCCCGAAGAGAGGTCCCAACAGCAAAGAATGAAGACCCATTAGCTCCCGTGTATGCTGAAAGGTTTCGTGCATTAGATGAGAGATTCAAAGCCTTGAAAGGTAAAGACGCTGTTACTCCTAGTGCTGCAGATATGTGTCTGTTTCCTGGCCTAATGTTACCTCCGAAGTTCAGAATGCCGAGGTTTGAAAGGTACAAAAGAGATAGTTGCCCGAAGCAACATTTGGTGATGTTCTGCCGAAGAATGACTTCATTTGTGCACAACGACAAGTTGATGATTCATTGCTTTCAAGATAGTCTGACTAGGGCACCTCTGAGTTGGTATATGCAGTTAGAGCGTGATCAGATCCGATCATGGATGGACTTAGCCAATGCCTTTCTGAAGCAGTACGACTATAATCTTGACGAAGCTCCTACTCGCGTGCAACTGCAAGAATTGTCTCAAGGGAACAATGAATCTTTCAGAAAGTATGTTCAGAGATGGAGAGAATTTGCTGGTAGAGTGCAACCACCGCTCCTAGACCAAGAGCTGAAAGGCATGTTCGTAAACTCCTTGCAGAGCCCGTACTTCGAAAGAATGTTTGAAACCGCACCAAATTTCTCTGAGTTGGTAAGGACGGGAGAGTGCATCGAGTATGGTGTAAAGACTGGAAGAATCCCGAATGTCTCGAGAGGTCAGGCCAGTGAAACTGAATCTCTCTATAGCTCTCAATCTGGAGATGAAACCATGATCAATGCGGTCCTGACAGATGTTGGATATCCTCAAGTCGAATCGGTGAAATCAGTTGGTTCTCCGTCTTCTCAGCGGTCAGTATCTTCTGTGTCTCGTTATTCTGGACAGACAACTGTGCCTGGGGCACCCCATCGGGAACCTTATGTCGCTCCTCTTGCAAGTCCACGAGCCCGTGGCCGAGGTGATCAGAATCAGCGTCAGAACCAGAACCGACCTCGTAACAACTTGGAACGAAGGAACGCTCCTTTCCATCCAGTACCTGTGCCGTATAGCCAGATTCTTCCGCGTTTGATTCATAATTCTTTGGTGGAACCAAAAGCTCTCAAGCTCGTGCCAGAGCCTTACCCTCCAGGGTACAATCCCCATGCTCAGTGTGGTTATCATGGTGGATCTCCAGGGCATTCAACTAAAGATTGCAAAGCTTTCCAGGCGAAAGTGCAACAATTGATCGACAAAGGGTGCATTTCCTTTCCAGATGGAGTTTTGGTTGTGCATGACAACCCCTCAGCTGTCTGAGCTCGCAGATTCAGAAGGGTTATTTCCAGAAGCCGGTGGTTCAGACAGGCAGGCGCCTCAGCATTTGGAAGTCCTCAGACTTCTATATCATTTGTAGTTTCTTTTCTGTTAGTTACTACCTGCTTTTAAGCATTGTATGTTTCGAATGGTGATAATAATAAAGTGAATATGCATTTTTCTAAATTAATCATGTCGCTGTCGCTCATTTACTGCATTGCACTGACACTTGCATTTTTATTCACTCCACTTTATCACCGTGACTAGCAAAGATTGGAGGGAGGATGATGAAATTGAATACTCATAGCCAATGATCGTATTGCTTTCAGATAAAACTTTGCCAATGACGTATAAGGCATTGTTTCAAATCCCCAAACACCGGAGAGATAAGGAAGAGAATCCCTTGTTAAGCACTTCGAGCCGAGGAGTAGGAGTTTCTTTCGGACTTTTTAACCCTCACATCTTAACCCGGGGCAGGGTAGTTGTCGGTTAGCTTGATCGAGCGTTCAAGTCTTATAGAGGAGTGTTGTCCTTCGAGGACCAACCACATCATATTCCTCTCCAGAGGTCATACCTCACCAGCCACAATGGTTAAACCTCACCAATCAGGAGTGAGACAGTTACAATCCTTTCGGAGCAATCAAGACAACCAGTGTCACACGACTTTGTTCCAAAAGAAAAAAAAAGCCCGCTAAGTAAAAAGAAAGAAAAGCTGAGAAAGCTAATACTTAGGCAAAAGTTAGGGCATCCCGCTGGACTTCAAAAGAAATCGAAAAAATCGAAAAGAACTCAAAATGAGTCAGTCCAGGCAAAAATTAGGGAATCAAAAGAATGAAAAAGAGGGATTAAAAAGAAAATTTTTCCCAGCAAGTCACAAAGTCGTGTACACAGACACCGAAAGCAAAGAAGGAGTAACTATCACTCTAGAAAAAAAGCTTTATGAGTTCCTTAACTGTGGGTCTTACCATTCAACATACTTCTCGAAGAGGCGAGTGCTTGTGCCAGGTTAACTGAACCTTAGGATCGGAGATCATCACGTAGAAGGGGTGGGTACAAATCAAAATTTGAGCCAAATATCCTTTATTTCACGAACCGTGAACCCGACCACGATACAACCCTTAAAAGACCTAATTGAGGTAAGGTTAGTCTGAAGCGCATTACGATAAGGTTGAGTAACCTGACTCCTTCTTGACTTGCTAGTCACATCTTTGTTGTATTTTTCACTGACCACGTAAGCACTACGTTTGAACTTTGTTTCACTCGTCACTCACAATCATGGCATGTAAACGAGTGACAGCTCCAATTTTTTTCAAAATCTGCATAAACGCTGCATTAAGATTACCATTCGTGAACAGACGATTCTAATTGCAGGTTAGTAGTTGACATGAAAGAAATTCCACCAGGGAGTAATCGAACAGGACTGAGTAATTCAGCAGTCTGAACCAGAATGGTGTATGTTGTGAAGCCCAATGAATCAGGGGCATTATCTTCCAGTAAGTTCGGAATCAGTTAGTCTGAGGACAAGTCCCGAAGCTCCAGTTGATCAGGGGCAGTTTATTTGAGAAGCAGTTGATCAGAAGTGAGTCTTCTCGAGAGCCAATCAGGGGCAATTAGGCAGAGCGTTGAGATTTGAAAGCAGAGACTTCAGGTGGATAATCAGATCGGGTTAAGTCGCTAGAACGCTCATTCAGGGGCAAGTCATCGCAGAGAATGTTGAAACCAACTAGGTTGACAGGGGTCTAATGGAGATTGAATTCTGTTGTCATACAGATACCGGGGCAAATATTCTCGAAGTCTTCTCGTAGCAAGCTGTTCAGAGCAAGTACTCCCAAGAGCTAGATTGGGGCAAGTTGGATTGTATTGAAGCAAGTTGTTCAAACCAGTCTGTTTATCCCCAGCTAGAGTTGAGTATCGGGGAATCGTGTCAATACCCTTATCAAAAAACTGAACCTTTCAAATAAGGAGAAAGCCGTGTTGTCGTTGGATCATTATCCTGCGGTCTAAACTTGTTGCGTGTCAGTAACCAGTCGTTTCCAAAGTCCAGTTCTCGCCTGGCAAACCCGTAAGCATCAGTTCCCGTCTGGTGCAGTTTATCGTAAGCAGCAGTTCCCGTCTGGTGCAGTTTATTGTAACCAGTTCTCGTCTGGTCACCGTTTCTTCAAGTGTTGTATCAGTTCTCGTCTGGTACATGTCATCGCGTAATCAGTTCTCGTCTGATCATCGTGTGTCTTAACCTATGTGTTATACCAGTTCTCGTCTGGTATATGTCAGCTTTCAATCAGGTCTCGCCTGGTTGTCTATGCCTCAGTCTGTTATCCAGTCAGCCCCGTCTGATGTTCAAAATACAAGAATCAATTTTCATTCAATTTTCCTAATCGATTTTGCTATCAGTTCTCGTCTGGTAGTCTACCTTTGAATGCTAGTTCTCGTCTAGTATTTTCTATATCTCCCACTGTGTACATAATCCGTGTTTACCCTAAACCAGAAAAACAAAAAACCTAAAGGTATCTGACACAGTATTTCCCAATGACCCGCATGTTGTCATGTTCCCCGATACGAAGCTCGACGGATGCCAGCGCTCCGAGTAATGTTTGAATTCCTTGTGGATGTTGTTAAATCAGAATTGCCACTCTTCAGCAGATGAAAGTTGCTTATTGTCCCCGGAAGAGTCGAGATCGTATTTTACCCCGTATCAGAGTAGGATCAGAAGGATCCTCAGCAGATTAAGATCGACATCCTTGATAGTAGGGGCATTTCCAGCAGTGTGCCGCGCGCAATCAACCTCAGTTTAGGTCAATCCCCGCAGAGTACAATCAGTTGTCAATGGTTTGAAGGAAGCATCCCTAAGCAGAGTTGTTTTATTTCCCCAGAGTCGCACTCTCTCCAGCGAAGCAGAATGATTTCTCCTTCCTCAGCTGAGCTTTCCCCGTAGAGTCATGAATGGCTCAGGATACCATTTCTCTGACTGAAGTCACAGATTTCCTAAGCTGAAGCGAAGGTGCCTAAGGGCAAGGTTATCCCCAAGGTCATGAATGACCTAAGATTCATTTTTTCGGACTGAAGGCCGAAGTATATCCCTGACTGAAGTCACGGATACTCTATAGCAGAGGCGGAGTTGCCTGAAGGCAGATCCATGTATCCTTGAAGGCCAAGGACCATTTCTTCAGACTGAAGTCGAAGATACCTCCTGCAGAGTTGCCGACGGGCAAGGTTTATATCCTTGAGGGCCAAGGATGTCTATCTTCAGAAGAACTTGAAGATTCTCCAGCGGATCTGGAGCGGCCAGGGGCCAGGGTTTCATCTATCTTTAGAAGAACTTGAAGATTCTCCAGCGGATCTGGAGTGGCCGGGGGCCAGGGTTTCATCTATCCTTGAAGGCCAAGAATTCCATCTTCAGAAGTATTTGAGGACCTTTTCTAGCTGAAGCTGGAAGTGGCCGGGGGCCAGGGTTTCATATATCTTTAATGTTGAAGTTCTACGGTGGGCAGTGTGCAGTAGTATCCCGATGTTCGTTATGGTTCTGAGGGTGAACCCCAGATCAGAGTGTGCTCGGTTAAGTCTCTCATTCCCAGCGGAGTAGTTTCAAATACGCAAGTGTACTTTACCAGGGGTGAACCCCAGGTCAGACTTGTTCAGTGTTGTATTTCCTCTAGCGGCGAGGTTGGATATTTGGATTTGACGGCGAGGTCAGATTATGTTTGTTCGACGGCGAGGTTGAAGGTTTGTGTTCGACGGCGAGGTTGAACGTTTGACGGCGAGGTCAGACTCTTTAAATCCCCAGCAGAGATGATGATGGTACGACGGCGATGTCGAGTGTCTCTCAGAGCGATGTTTGTTTCCGACGGCGATGTCAGATTCAGTTTTCCAGCGGCGATGTTGGACATGTTAAGTTGATCCAGTCTGCTGACGGCGATGTTAGGTGATGCAGATCCTTTAGTCTTCCAGCGGCGATGTTGGGTGTTGTGGTTGTCCGAAGGCAATATCAGAAGAATTTAACGTGGATAACTGACGGCGATGTCAGATCAGTATTTCTCTAGATAGTTGTCGTGCAGCTAGTATTGCAGTATTCAAAGATTTATTCTCCGCAGAGTATCGTGTGCTCGTGCAGTTGGCAAATTTTCAGGTTTACCGATATTCAACCGTCTCGCACCTTGATTGGCTGAGAGCCGTTCGCTTCTCACCCAGTCAGGTTCAAGCCGCTTGAATAGGGGCAGCTGTTGCACCCCAAAATTTGACCAACCGGGTCTCGTATCTGGCTCGAGGTTTCGACGCATAATCGCATTCACATCTGCATATTGCATACAGTGCATTTTTTCATTTGTTTTGATTTTATTGGGATCACAGCTCTCGCCTCGTGTTTCAGGTGTTTTTTATCAGTTTAAATAGGTAGAATCGTATTTTTGGGATATTTCGGTGCCAGTTTATTTTTACCGGCTATTTTGGTGCGCTCTCGCGATGTTATGTGTCGTTCGGTGCTTATTTTGTTCCCCTGGGAATTAGTGTGATTTTTCTGGATTTTTTTGGCCATTTTTAGGGTTTAAATAGCTTTTAAATCATTTTTAGGATTTAATAGGACTTTTGATAGTTTTAATTCTTTTTAAATAGATTTTTAATCATTTTAGGATTTAATAGATTTTTTAGGAATTTTTAGAATATTAATAGTTTTTAAATAGTTTTAATAGCTTTTTAATCTTTTTTCATATAGATTTTTCCTTATTAAATAAATAGTTTTTTTAGGATATAATGTTTTAGAATAATAAATAATATAGGTTTGATAGAATTTTAATAGAGTTTAATTAGTGGAATTATTAGATTAGGGGATTTTTTAGAGTATTATTAGTTTAGGAGTTAATTAGATTAATTGAGTTTTAGAATTAATTAGGGTAGTGTTCAGATTTAATTAGGATAAATGGGCCTTAGTTAATTAGTATTAGTTTTTAATCTTTTTTATCTCATTTCAGATTTTTGTGTTTTTTTTAATGGTTTTCGTGTGGGCCCAGTTCAAATTCGCAGCCCAATCCAGCATCAGTCCAGCATCAGTCCAGAATTGTTCAGAGTCTTCCAGAAAGTTCCAGAAAAATCAAGTCCTATAAAGCTTTTCAGCAGCACACGTGTTCAAAGGAAGGACCCACGTTATTCCACCCTCACACGCCACCTCACCCCTCAGAGTTTCTCTCTCCCTGCCACACATCACCACACGTGGCGCGCGTGCCTTCACCACCTCCATTACCAACGCCACGTGCCTCCACACCAGCCCTCCACCGGTCCTCACCGTCAATACCCACCGGCCGGCATGCATGGCCGGCGGCCACCGCGAACTTCGCCGGAGAACGCCCAAAAACGCAGACTCCGATCATTCTTCATCCTCCTCCTCTAACCTTCATCATCTAAAACCCAGAACTCCGATCAAACCTCCATAACTTCCTCTAACCTTCATCATCCTCAACCCAGAAATTCCCAGAAACCCTCAATCATCAACCATCAATATTCATCTTCTTTCCAATCAACAAAATCCGGAAACGATCATCATCAGCATAGATCTTCATCCATTTTTCGTGACCTCCATCAATCTTTTCCAGATTTCGCCTCAAGAACTTCATCGTTCTTCATTGACATTCATCACCGATCCCCTTCATCGTTTCCACTCCGGTCAACAACAAATCTCCAGAACTTCATTGTTCTTCATGAACATGCATCATCCATCAAGAACAATTTCCAGAATCGAGCTTCAGCGAACAATCTCCAAGATCTTCAAGCAGATTTCCCCAGGATATTCATCGATCCATTCGATGTCAGCCTTCATATGTCCAGATTCGTCACCTTCATGTTCATCGCGATCTCCAGAAAACTCCAGAACATCTCCAGAAATTCACTCTTCAAGAACCTTCATCCTTTCAATCATTTCCAGAACTCTCAAGGACACTCATCCAACTTCAAAGCTTTAGCAGATCTTCGTCCACCTTCAAGATCGTAGGTGACAGGGAGACTTGAGCGAAATGAACCAGAAATGGATGGGAGATTGAAAGAAGTTTGGGGCGAGGCTAAGAACAATGGAGAAAGTGAGGGAGGAGTGAACGAAGCCAAGTACGGCGACCCTGTGAAGAGGGAAAGAGAATTAGGGTTTGGAGAGATGGTGGAGTGAGAGTGGGAACGAGGGTTAGTGTGGGTTTGGGCCTCAAGGCCCAAAGTCTGGTGCTTTTTTGTTTCCCTACACCTTTCCCCGTTTTTTTTTGGGTGATGGATTCTGGGCCTAAGCCCAGCGTTTCACTAGCCACACTCCCATTTCACCACATGCACCCCCCCTCCGTTTCCTGTGTTACTGATTGGGCTGGGCCCAATTTCATTTGCTGTTTTTTATTACTGTACCCCCCATGTACCAGTATACCCCCCTTCCCCTTTAGCATTTTCTTTTTTGTGTTTTTCTTTATTATAGTGCATGGAGAATATTTTGCAAATACATGAAAAAAAGAATATTAAAGAAAAAAGAAATCTTGAAAAGAAAGAGAAATATTTTGAGAAAAGAGAATATAAAAAAGAGAAGAAAAATATATAAAGAAAATAAGATAAAAGCATATTGAAAAAAAAAATAGAAAAATAAAGAAAAGATATTTTGAAAGAAAAAAGAAGAAAATGGTTGAAAAGAAGAGAAGGGAAAAGAGAGAAAAATATTAGTGTCGATTTAATATGTTTTTTCATAGATTTTCTTTTACCTTTTTAGGATGGTTTTAGACGTCCACTTGTTAGGGGACTTTTTGTCATTCGATTTTTCATGGTAGATAGGATAGTATTTCCCAGGAGATTTATTTTCAGTATTCAATCATTGTAACCATTTTTCAGAGATTAATAAAACGAGATTTGAGCTGTGGTCCCGAAGTAGCCGAACTACAGCTGCTCTGATTTCTCGTACCAGACGAGAATATGTAGGCATAGGATGCGATATCCTAGCGAGCACACTAACAACTAACTTTCTGTTCTCTCGCTGCTGTGCGATCGAGACTTTCCCGCTGACGATTAATTGTAACCCTTTTTCTCTCTTGCCCGAGTGCATTTGAGACCAAGCCATAGTTTTGCCCATAGGTTCCCGACCCTGTGAAACCAGTTGATTTTCTCACTGCTGTGTGAGAATGTCTTGTTTAGCCGTAGTTAGTCTGAACTACGTAAAGCTCTGATCTTCCATGCAGTGTGGAAGTACGTAGGCACAAGACGCGAGGTCTTGGCGAGCCAATTTTCTCTGTAGTCCCGAACTACGTTGACTCTGACTTTCTCTCTTGAGAATACGTAGGCATAGAGTGCGACGCTCTATCAAGTCAATTCCCCTTCCGTTTAGATTTAGCAGCCGTAGATAGATTGTTTTGCATCCAGTAGACAACCCAAGCAAGCGTGGATCCCGTCGAGTACGACGGACGTGAGGGGTGCTAATACCTTCCCCTTGCGTAACCGACTCCCGAACCCAGGTTTTGGTTGCGATGACCATACCTTTCCCCGTTTTTTGCGAGGTTTACTTCGAGCGTTTCCTTTCCCTCTGTTGGGATAAATAACGCACGGTGGCGACTCTTCTGTCAGCCGGCGCCGATTTTCGCAGTAGCGACAAGCCCAAGACAAGATTGTTGGTTTTTCTTACGATTCAAGTTCATCTTAAGATTAAATTGTAAGACCGTGAAGATTCGAAATGCTATGATATTCATTTTCTTATTGAGGTTCAAGATGAAAGAAATAAAGCTCAAAATAGAAGTTAAAACGAAATAAAGAATATTCAAGAACTCAATTTTATTTTGAGAGAGAATTACAAAGCAATGTGGTTGTTACATGTTTCTTTGTTTGGGGATTACATTGACTTTTGTTTATAAAGACAATTTAAAGTGTACAAAGTGGAAAGTTTCTAATCCTAAACTATCCTAAAAGTCTTTGTAAGCTCCATACTTCAATCTTCAAGCAAGACCTGCAAAATAACAATTAAACAATGTCAAAAAAAAGGTCAGTTAAGGACTTGGAATTTAATTTGAAACCCCCAGATTATAGAATCATCACCGGGCTTTATTACGGTCCGCATGGGCAACGGAAAAACCACCACCAGCTCGTGTTCCAAGACCAGGCAGCGTCTGTTCTCATACGAAAAGAGAAAGAAGTTCTAAAAAAAATAGAAAAATGATTTTTCTTCCAAACATGGTCCAAGGCAACAGAGTTCCAAAAGTCCAAATCCAAAAGTGACAGAATTCCAACAACTCTAAAACATTTCCAAAAATGATCCAAAAATCTGAAATGGACAGCAAATATCCAACAGCCTACAAGAAATCCGAAAAAAATACCAACATCATGAACTAACAATTCTGAAAATGGAAGAAACATCATAAATTGGCCAAATCCTAAAATGGAGCCAACATCATCAATTTCCCAAAAACGAAAGTAGAAGAAAATCACAAACATGTTAAAACATGTTTATTTCGAAAAAGGAAGATTCATAAAAACTCCTCCAAATCATTAACAAAAAAATGGGTTATAAAGAGGACGAAAAATCAGACGAAAAAGGATCCGAAAAAAAGCCATTTGTTAAAACACCAAAACCGAAAGGCTCATAATCAATATTCATCATAGCCATAAATCGTCACAAAACCTTTCAAAATCCAACGAAACCAAACCATCACAAAACATCAAAGATCCGAAAAACCATACAAAAATCATCACCAAAAGCCTCATAAAAATCACGAAAAAAAATCATCAAGCCGAAAACCCAACGATCAAAGCCATAAACCAGTAAACACGAACCGACTCAGAGACGAATGGATCCCTTCGCCTTCATCATCATCGTTAAAAGAAGAAACCAGACCATGAAACCCATCAAATCACCATCCATCAAAACCGGCTCAGAGTTAAACTCGTCATCGCCGAAAAACATCGAACCACCAAAATCGTAAGCCTCTGTTTCCTTAACATTATTTCTGTTTGTTTTTGCAGCAAATCAAGAAGAAGAAGAAGAAGGTAAATGTCCATAGAAAGAAGAGGAGATTCGTATGCAAGCATGGCAGAAGAAGAATCACGACCATCAAGAGAGAGAGAGAGAGAGAGAGAGAGAGAGAGAGAGAGAGAGAGAGAGAGAGAGAGAGAGAGAGGAAATCGTGAAATCCGAGAGAGCTCTGTGGGGGGGGGGGGGGGGGGGGGAGGGGGCGTCGTTTGCCTCAAATGAGGTAGGGTTTCCAAAACCCAACTCTCCCCCCTTTTTATGTGGCACGGGTCGGGTTTGGGACTTGATAACCTAGCCCAACCCACTTTTTTATTTGCCTGTTTTTTGGGTGTTTTTATATTTTAGTTTTATTTTTATAATTGTTTTAATTAATAAATATTAACACTAACTCTACTAACCAATTAACATTGAGAGAAATCTGAAAAATATTTTTACTAATAAATTAAAACACGAATTTTACTAAAAAATAATAAAAATATTCAATTTTGAATTTAATATTGATCTAATTTTATAATAAAAATGAAAATTAAATTTGTATTTAGTTATTTAGTTTTAACTTTAATGCAATAACTTTTTTTTAGATTAGTTTAAATTATTTTCTTTTTTATAATAAATAAAAATCCAAAAACAAAAAAAAAACTTTTTCTAAATTCTAATTAATTTAATATAACTTTTTCAGAACTTTTAGGTTAATTAATCTTTTGCTAATTAATCCAAATTTTTCTTAAAAATAGATAACCTTTTTCTTATTAATTCAAGAGTAACTATTTAACTTAATTCAATTCTAATTTCTTTTAATTTAGACTTAATTCTTAATATTCTCAAAAAACCATAAAAACAATTAACTTTTAAATTGCTAAATCAATCCCCAATTTCACTCAATCACATTCCACAATTCACATCTAATCATTTTCTAATTTACCATTCAAACTTAACCTCCTGATTATGCTTATCATACATCTTAACATTTCACTATGCTTGTTCATATATTCACATTACTATTCATATTATCATCTGTTATTTGCTTATTATTCACTGCTTTACTGTTTATCCTTCCGAAGGAAAGGTTTCCCGTTTGACCGTCGTGTCAATGCCTTTATCCTCACCCCATCCTAGCCTTAGGATCCGAGTTGCCGTACTCGTGCTTAGGCGTCCTGCCGTGGACATCCACCCCTTTATCTTAGCCTTAGGATCCGAGTCGCCGTACTCGTGCTTAGGCGTCCCGCCGTGGACACACCCTCAACCTTCTCCTAGCCTTAGGATCCGAGTTGTCGTACTCATGCTTAGGCGTCCCGCGTGGACATCCATCCCCTTTATCCTAGCCTTAGGACCAGGAGTCACCACACTCCATGTAAGTTCCCATCGCAGAATACTTACTTACCTTACCCTTTTCAATTCAACATTTCAATGTAGAATAAGAGTCGCCGCACTCCACGCAAGCGCTTCCATATGAACGCTTACTTCCCCTTGGAACCTTGATCACAGTTCAAGAACTTCCTCTTCCTCCCTCTGTGAGGGGAACTACGATTATTCTGATTTCATCCCCTACCTCGGATACATAGGCACAAGATGCGAGTCTTGGCGAGTATACTTAGGACTAACCCCTTAGGTCCTTCTCTTTACCTTTAACCCTTAGCATTACCTTTAAGCAGATAACCATTAGTAATAGCACACTTAAAACAAGAGGTTCCTGTAGAGTGCTACTGAAGTTTAGGATGCTAATACCTTCCCTAAGCTTAACCAACCCCCGAACCCAATATCTCTCCCCGCAATGTGTTTACGATGCAAAATAGGTTTTTCCTTTCTTTAACCTTTCCTTCAGATAAATCAAAGATCGGTTGTGAATCAAGATGTGGTTCAAAATATTCAATAATTTGATATCCTATTCTCACCACAACAACATGCAAATGAAGTGACTATGTACTCGGTCCCACAAGATGAGACTGCAATTACCAACTCCTTCTTCAAACACCATGAGATTGGTGTTGCACCAAACATAAAGATGTATCCAGATGTATACTTTTGATCATCTTTATCTTTGCACCAATTGGGATCGATAAAATCGAGCAAATTGCATTTTCATGTGGGAAAGAAAATTCCACAACCAACAAAATCTTTGGCATATCTTAGGATCCTCTTGATTTCTGCCAAATGAGACACCTTCACTTTCCCCATGAATCTACTCACAATACTGACACTGAACGCCAAGTTCGATCGCATATTACAAAAGTAACGAAAGGATCCAATCAACCGCTTATACTGATTTGGACCAACATCTTGCTCATCCTCATTCTTAGACCACTGCAACCTCGGTTCAGCTGGAGTAATGGCGACATTACAATGCTTAATTTCAAACTTCTTTAATATCTCAAAATCATACCTTCTTTGGTGCGTGAGCAATTCCCTTGTGGACTTCTGTAACTCAATGTCAAGGAAGTATGTCACGAGGCCAAGGTTAGTAATCTCAAACTCTTTCATAAGTTCACTATTGAAATTTCAAATTCACTTTTCGTTGTTGCCCGTTATCAACAAGTCGTATACATATAGACAAAGGATAATCACTCCACCACTCGTATTCATCTTCACATACACTCCATGCTCGGATATACATTTCTTGAAGGAAACCTCCTTTAGGAAACAATATATTTCTTTTGTTCTAATATCTAGGATCTTGATTTAAACCATATAACGCCTTCTTGAACTTGTAGAACTTCAACTATTTGTTTCTCACAACAAAACCAGGGGGTTGTCCTACATATACCTCCTCTTCAAGCGGTTCATTCAAAAATGTTGATTTGACGTCCATTTGGTAGATGGGCCAATTGTGGTTATTGGAAATACAAAAAACTAGCATAATGGTTTCAATCTTAGCTACCGGTGCAAATACCTTTTCAAAGTCTATGCCTTCTATTTGCAAAAATCCCTTAGAAACCAATCCAACTTTATGCTTGATTATTTCACCCTTTGGATTTGCCTTCACTTTGAACACCTATTTCACACCAATTGGATTATTTACATCCACTAAATCAACCAACTCCCAAGTATTGTTCTTCTTGATGGATTCCATCCCCTCTTTTATAGCACAAATCCACTTTGGATCACTTAAAACCTCTCTCATTTTAACAGGTTTGGATTCAACCATAAGTGCAAAATGGATGAAATCACCATCATCATTAAATTTGTTGTCTCGAAATAGATCACAATCTTTGAATATTTGAAGAAAACCTCTTTGCCTTGTTGAAGAAAGCCTAATTCGTTTATGCAGAATATGGAATTTCAAAGCTAAAATTGGTTACTACTTTCTTGTAACTGGTTAATGACTCCATGTAACCAATTGATGATTGCATGTAACTAGTTAACGACTGCTCCACTTGCTCCAATTTATCAACCATAACGTCTTGGGTGGTCACGATCCTTCTATTTGTAGCATCAAACAGTTTGTAACCACCAGTAGAGTGATACCCTAAGAGTATAATCACTTCTCCCTCATCATCCAACTTCTTTCTAAGTTATCTTATAACATGTCGGTATGTTGCGAAACCAAAAACTCTCAAATGGTTCAAATTTGGTTTGAATCTCGACCATGCTTCCTCTGGTGTTACATTTTCAAGCTTCTTTATAGGACATTTATTCAACAAATAAGCACTTGTGAATACCACTTCTCCCCATAACTCTTTTGACAAGTTTTTATCTTTTAACATGTTTCTCACCATGTTTATGATTGATTGATTCTCCCTTTAAGAAACACCATTTTGCTATGGTGTATAAGGTGGTACTACCTTATATACAATCCCTTCTTGATCACAAAACCCTCAATGTCATTTGAGACATATTCGCCCCCACCATCTGTTTTGAGCACTTTGAGTTAGTGACCATTTTTCCTATCAACCATGGACTTAAACTTCTTGAACACTTCAAATACCTCATCCTTTCTCTTTATTAGGTATTTTCATAGCTTTCTACTATAATTGTTGATAAATGTGATAAAACACCTATTGCCACCAACATAATCTACTTGCATCGATCCACACACATCTAAATACGCCACCTAAAGGTGATTCTTGATTCTACAACCCGCATCATTGCTGAGTTTACCCTTATGTTGATTTTCTTGAACATATTGTTCATAAATTTCAGTCAGTATGTTGATTGATGGCAGCCCCGTTACCATTCCATTCTTTTGTAGGTATTTGAGATCTCTAAAATTGAGATGCCCAAGACGATAGTGTAATATCCACTCTTCTCGACTTGCCCATGTAACAACACATCTATGATCCATAACATTTAGCTCAACCTTAAAGGTTTTATTAGCAGCCGCAGGTGCTTTAAGGGCCAAAACTCTCTTTGAATTCATAAAGCGCAACCCTTTATTTTCCGTACGAATCTTGTAACCCTTCTCAAGTAATTAGCCAATACTCATAAGGTTAATTTTTTATTCCTAGAATGTACAAGCCATATTTAATTAAGGAATGCCCATCATCCATTCTCATGGTCAAAATATCACTGATTTCATCGCCTGCTAGAGTTGTGTCATCCACAAACTTTACTTTGTTCTTTATGGCACGATTGATTTTGACAAATCAATTCTTCTTCCCCGTCATATGAGTTGAACAACTCGAGTCCAAGTACCATTCCTTACTGCACTGAACTCCTTTCATACTCATTATGGCATTTCCTCTGCATGTAACCGGTTAATCGTATCGTGTAACCAGTTACAACTTAACTTTGTAGCGTTCCTTGAATTGTTGTTTTTGTTGTCTGATCAGTGCATATTTATGCACATTTTCCTACATTTTTACTTAATTTTTTCTTTATCTTATTTTGTTTATTATTATATTTTATTATGTTTTCTTATTTTATTTTATTTTTGGTTTAATTTAATTATCGCAACTATTTTTCAGCTTTAGCAATCTGCATGGAAACAATTATAACTGGAGTTCCGGGAATCCGTTTGAGGCGTTCTAAAAATTTCCGGAAAGCTAAGAGAGAGAGCTACAACTTTCGTGTTGGAGTCGAAGTCAGATTTGGAGCTCAAAATTCCAGAATTTCGTTTCAAGTTACAGTATTAGAATTCTGTTTTAGTTTTGATCTTGTTTTGGGCCTGAGTTATGTTTTTGACCCAGTTGGGTTATGAACTGAGTCCATTGTTTTATTTTGAGGGGAAACCTCGTTTACAGTATCCTATTCACTATTCACGAAAATATTTCTTGGAGCTTTGTATGAATTACGGAGAACTAATTCATTCGGATTAATCTGCTGTAATCGGTTCCCGCCAACACTTTGAGGTTCTTTTAATTTCCAATAAAATCTATTTCCTTTCAATTCTTCTCTATGATATTTTGTTTGCTTAATTCGATTTATCTTAGGGATGATTGATTTATTTCGATGATTGCATGTTCTTATACTTTAATCGCGGTTGCTTAATCCGCGTATGTGTCTCGTGTTTGCTTAATTCACGGTTACTATTTTATCTGTTTGCTTAATTCAGAAATTAGGAACGTGTATCGTATAATATCAATTGCGCTTGTTGATTGTTATCATAATTGGAAAGGGGATAGAATCTGCTTAGGAATTGGGAATTATTAGGATCGATGATAAGTTGGGAAAGAAAACGGTAAATTAGCCGTTTCAACTCATTACTACAATCACTTTTTCTAATCACTTATTTTTCGTTTATTTTATCTTAATCAAAACCCCCCATATTTCGTTACTGTATTTGATTATTCCTACAAGAATCCTTGTGAGACGATATTCCGAGTCACTGTCGATGTATTGCATTTTCCTAAAATTACTCGTTTTTGATCCGCGAGCGACCGCGGACCAAATTGGCGCCATTGCCGGGGATTCTTGTCGTTATTAATCAATTTTAGAGTCATAGGGTTAGTTAGTATCCTCGAGTCTAGACCTTAGTTTCCTCGCGGTTTCGTCCAATTCGCGTTTTACAGTGCAAATCGTAAAAAATCTGTTTTTGGAAAAATTGTGTCCTATCGTAGGACTGTTTTGCCTACAAGAAGCAGAAAAATCGTCCGGTCATTAATCCATGTATTCAAAAGGAATACCTGGAATCCACCCTCAGAATCGCCAAAAAATCCTTTTTTCTATTTTTAATGAATTTTTTACTGTTTTCATAGAGTCGAAAAAAATCAAAAAAATTCTCATAATTGTTATTTTGCTTAATTAGTTTAATTCTGGTGTTATTTTATTTTTTTGAAATTTAATTAATTGTTATCCATCATTGTGTTTGAGTCTAAGTTGAGTCTGACTATCTGCATAACTTGTTTGCTTCGGATACTGAACTTGATTTTGAAATGGCTGATAATAGAACCTTAAGACAATTAGCTGCCCCTGATGTAAATTATAATAGCTTGTGTATTGAATATGATGA
Source organism: Lathyrus sativus (assembly GCA_963859935.3). NCBI lineage: Eukaryota > Viridiplantae > Streptophyta > Magnoliopsida > Fabales > Fabaceae > Lathyrus > Lathyrus sativus. Next base: position 618,396,788 of record OZ012740.1, on the reverse strand, counting down.
TGTTGTTGTTCCTTTCAAATCAGAATCTGGTTTAATACACTTGTTGTCAAGGTTTAATGGACTTGCAGGTGAGGATCTGAATAAGCATATGAATGAATTCCAAATTGTGTGCTATACACCTTCTGAACCTTCACTAGAGGACCTTGTCAAGTAAATGGCTATAAATGATCTTCAGTTTCAACAACAAACAGATTCAAGTCTTCAAGCTTTGCAGACACAGATTGAACAACTTGCCACTATAGTGAATGTCATGCAGCAAGCTCAAGATTCAAACCAACCATCTGCCGAAACAGTAGTGAATCCAAAAGAGTTTCCTTCTAATTTAGTTGATGATACTTATTCTGAATTGTGTTTTGATTTTCCATCATTAGCAGATTTTGATGATACTTACTCTTGTGATTCATGTACCGACACTAACATTTGCTCTGTTTGTGCTGAGATTAATGCTGCCGTACAGGGTGATGTTTTTCATGCAGATGAAGTTATTTATGTAGCTAAAACTCTTAACATCACGGCTACCCCAACCTCACCATCCATTGAACAACCTCCCCCCTTGGAGCTTAAACCACTTCATACCAATCTGAATTATGCTTATTCAGATATGGATAAAAAAGCTTTCAGTTATAATTTCTTCTAACATTGATTTTGATGAAGATAATAAACCTTTACAGGTTTTGAAGAAACATAAGAAGGGAATTGGATGGACCTCGATGGAAGTGGGAAGAAAAGCAGTGAAGCAACCCCTTAACCCATTGATCTCTGATGTTGTGGAAAAGGATATCAAATTCACGTGCCCATTCGACACTTTTATTTATCGAAAATTCTTATTTGATCCTGGAATAAAAGGTGAAGGCACTAATACAAATTTCAAGGGCGATGGATGCTATCCAAAGTTACTCCCCACTTTGGAAGAGGAGACTGCAGGAAATCTCTCTTTAGGAAAGGATGCATATGTGATCACTTATCCACCTTGACTCGTCGGATGTGTTCTTTCTTTTCCCTCACTCTTATTTTATATTTATGTCCTTTCATTGAGGACAATGCTTGTTTTAAGTCTGGGGGAAGGAAACCTTTGCTTTACATTTTATTTTGTTTGTTTTTTCAGTTACTATAATAAAAATATAAAAAAATTTGCATCTTTTTGAAAGTTCTGGGCTATAGTCTAATTTGGGATTAGTTTGCAGAGACTTGGGAACAGTTCATAAGATCGATATCGTTTTAACACCTTGAGTCTCCCAAATATGGAAGTCGAGTTAGATACTTGTTATGGCATAGTCTTAAGTTCCCGTCCTCTAATAGCTTTTAAGTAGTTTATCTATCAGTCAACACCATCTAGAAATCACATGCTAAGTAGTTAAGCTGATGCAAATAAGTGAATGATCATGTGCTTAATAAGAAGAAAAAAAAAGAAGAAAAAGAGAAGGACAAAAAGTGAAAAAGAAAAAAAGAAAAGATAAAAAAATGTTTAATTCTAAATTGTTGGGGGGGAAATGGATCATAGTCACTAACAAGCTCAGTTACCATGTGTGTGAATAGATAAAGGGCTTAATGTGATTGCGCCTGAATGAAAAAGAGCAAAAAGGAGGAAGAGTAAGTTAGGCTTCAACATAATAACATGATTCAAGTTGATTTGTATATTCAGGAGGTTTATGTCTGCATAATTGTGGATTAGTGTTCCTACGATATCCTTAGTGTGTAAGATTAGTACCTATCGATGCAAACTTAACCGAAGAAGACTTACAGCCTGGAATGAGTATCTGTTGATGTGTGTGTGCTTCCCTTGTTTTGTTTTAATTTTGCTCAGAGTGCAAAAGTTCAAGTCCGGGGGAATTTGATCAGTGCATATTTATGCACATTCTCCTACATTTTTACTTAGGCATTTCTTTATTTTATTTTGTTTATTATTATATTTTATTATGTTTTCTTATTTTATTTTATTTTTGGTTTAATTTAATTATCACAACTATTTTTCAGCTTTAGCAGTCTGCACGGAAACGATCATAACTGGAGTTCCGGGAATCCGTTTGAGGCGTTCTAAAAATCGCCGGAAACCTAAGAGAGAGAGCTACAACTTTCGTGTTGGAGTCAAAGTCAGATTCGGAGCTCAAAATTCCAGAATTTCGTTTCAAGTTACAACATTAGAATTCTGTTTTAGTTTTGATCTTGTTTTGGGCCTGGGTTATGTTTTTGATCCAGTTGGGTTATGAACTGAATCCATTATTTTATTTTGAGGGGAAACCTCGTTTACAGTATCCTATTCACTATTCACAAAAATATTTGTTGGAGCTTTGTATGAATTATGAAGAACTAATTCCTTCGGATTAATCTGCTGTAATCGGTTCCCGCCAACACTTTGAGGTTCTTTTAATTTCCAATAAAATCTATTTCCTTTCAATTCTTCTCTATGATATTTTGTTTGCTTAATTCGATTTATCTTAGGGATGATTGATTTATTTCGATGATTGCATGTTCTTATACTTTAATCGTGGTTGCTTAATCCGCGTATGTTTCTCGTGTTTGCTTAATTCACGGTTACTATTTTATCTGTTTGCTTAATTCAGAAATTAGGAACGTGTATCGTATAATATCAATTGTGCTTGTTGATTGTTATTATAATCGGAAAGGGGATAGAATCCGCTTAGGAATTGAGAATTATTAGGATCGATGATAAGTTGGGAAACGAAAACAGTAGATTAGCCGTTTCAACTCATTACTACAATCACTTTTTCTAATCACTTATTTTTCGTTTATTTTATCTTAATCAAAACCCACCATATTTTGTTACTATATTTGATTATTCCTACAAGAATCCTTGTGAGACGATATTCCAAGTCACTGTCGTTGTACTGCATTTTCCTAAAATTACTCGTTTTTGATCCACAAGCGACCGCGAACCATTGTCCCATAGCCTACGGCTGATGCATTCTACTTCTACGATCATGACCAAAAGTGTATTCTCTATATCAAACTCTTGTCTTGAAACCTTGGTTTTATCTCCTTGAGGTTCCTTCTTGTTCGTATTGCACTCTTTTGCAAAATGATCAAACCGTTGACACCTAAAGCATTGCTCATTGTTTTTGTCAAACCTCTTCTTTTCACCTCAAAAGGTGCCTTGACCACCATTTTTGTTGTAGCTAATCTCACCCCTTTGAAAAGTCAAATTATTGGAATTTTGGGACTCTGTTCCACAAAAAATATGAAAATCTCCATTACTTTTCACGGGCCATTTTCCTTTCAATTTTTTGTCCTTCTCATTGAAACAATCCCGTAAAGCAATTTCCACATTTGCCTTATCATTATTTCTCTCATTCATCCTTTACTCATGAGCCTCAAGAGAGCTTTGCAACTCCTTTTTGCTCATCGTCATAAGATCATTCAATTCCTTAATTGCCACGACTATATTGTCAAATCTTGGTGTTAAAGAATGCAACACTTTCGTGACAACATACTGCTATGTGACAGTTTTTCCGCATGCCTTCACTTTATTCACGAACCGAGTGATTCTCGTTGTGAAAACGTTGATTGTCTCTTTTTATTCCATTTGAATCAATTCTAGTTGACGTTTGTGAGTTTGTAACCTCACCACCTTTTCCTTGTCAGCCTCTGCATATGCCTTCTCTAAGATCTCTCATGCTTGCTTTGACGATTCACAATCACCAACTTTTTCAAAGTTGTCACCATCCACACATTGATGGATCAAAAATAACGTTTCAAATCCTTTCTTCTTTTTTTCCTTATGCATTATTTGTTGTGCAGTCATTGCACATTAGACAAGAGGATTCACCCAGTTCTTGATCACTTCAATAACATCTTGTTAACCAAATAACACCTTCATTTTCTTGCACCATTTGTCGCAATTATTCACATAAAAGATAGATAGGTTTGTAGGGATGCTTTTATTGAAAATAAAAATTCATGTTGCATACTAGGTGTTTGTGGATCATAATGAAGCTCTTAATGCCAAATGTTGGAACTTTGAACCACAAGATTAGTGAACAATGGTGGATAAACTTGGAATATGGGTAGTGAAATAGGAAAATTATGTGTGTGTGTGTGTGTGTGTGTGTGTGTGTGTGTGTGTGTGTGTGTGTGTGTGTGTGTGAGTGTGTGTGTGTGTGTGTGAGAGAGAGAGAGAGAGAGAGAGAGAGAGAGAGAGAGAGAGAAAAAGAGAGAGAGATAGAGAGAGAGAGAGAGAGAGAATTGAGGGTGACAATGATACTTTGCATTAATCTTGGATGATAATGCATCCAACATATTTATACAAGTGTTACAATATGATTGTGATCTAAAGCAAACAACTACATAACAAAAAAAATACAAAACTCAAGCATGTAACTAGTTATACCATTTGGTCAATCAGTTACAACTGAAATTGAATTTAATCACGTTCAGTGGTTACCGGTTATCCGGTTACAACTTCGAAATCTTCACTTTTTTGCTACATCATAAGTGGAACTGGTTTTGTTGTAACCGATTACACACTCGTGCTAACCAGTTACAACACTTAATTACCAATATAACTTTTAACAATAATCGTTGTCTTTTCAAAACATCAAGAACGAGTTAATTTTTTATTTTTTTGGTCTGATTTCATTAAGAAAATATAGAAACAAATATTAAAATAATTAAATTTAAAATGTATTGATATATACAAATAATTCTAAAAATGAATGAATTTGATTATTTTATGCCAAATTAGATTTCTATCAAATTAGGTTTATGTGTTAATTATATTTTTAATTGTTTGTTTTCTAGTTTTTTTATTTAAATAATTAAGTATATTATGTAGTAGGTGAATCGTGATGAATAGGAAAAAAAGTAAAATTGACATGTCGATGCTATTGTTATACATACTATCGTAGACTTATATATATTAAAGAGAAATGAAAGTAGTAGGTGGATATATATATATATATATATATATATATATATATATATATATATATATATATATATATATATATATATATATATATATATATATATATATATATATATATATATATATATATATATATATATATATATATATATATATATATATATATAATGGGTCATCATGAGGGAGAAACATACACATTAGGTCAAACACTCATTTAAAGGTCAAAAACTCACCCAAACAAGTGAGAAAGACATCATATATTCCCCCAAATCCTTAAGGTGATAGTGTCGTACCTCGAAAAATACGATCCTCGCGATGGACGCGGAAAATACGTTCGAACAGAGTCGCTACCGAACTTTATTCATTCCAAGGCAGGAATAGGAAAATATCGATAAAACCTTTAAGGAGATAAGAACATGATCATCGCAACCAATATTCTAGGTTCGGGAGTCGATTACATGAGGGGAAGGTATTAACACCCCTCATGTCCGTTGTACTCAACGGGAACCTCTTGATCGATTCGAGAGTAAAGTTATATACGCTTGTTTGTTTTCTTCTAAGGTTTCTCCTAAAGGGGGGGAATGGGTGGTTTTAAGATAGGGTGCTCGCCAAGGATTGGGGCCCTTGTGCCTACGTATCTTCACTTGTAAGAAGTGAAAAATTAGAGCATTCGTAGTTCGTGGGACTACAGGAAAAATAGGGGATTGTGCTCGCCAAGATCATCGCAATCTTGTGCCTACGTATTCTCATTGATAAATGAGAAATCAGAGCAGCCGTAGTTCGGCTAACTACAGTAAAAGGTTTGTGTTTGACGAACGAGTGTTTAGGTCACATTCTAACTGCTAAACATTGGCTTGTCTGCTCGCTAGGGGAGGCTGAAGCACGAGTTCATATGCGCGGAAGAAAGGACTAAACAATGTTCTTGGCAAAGGGGTTGAGTTGAACGAGGGTTTGGGTCGCATTCTAACTGCTAAACATTGACTTGTTTGCTCGTTAGGGGAGGCTGAAGCACGAGTTTGTTATGCGCGGAAGAATAAACTAAACAATGTCCTTTGGGAAAGTATTTAGGTTGGAGATCGCACGAGGGCGAGGAATTAGGTTTATCGTATTGGATGTTTTGGTTTGGGAAAGAGAATGGATTTGAATAGGTTTAAGGTTTCGATCGCACGGGGGCGAGAAAAGAGTTGGAATGGTTGGATATTTTAAGGGAGAACGACGACTACTCGATAAACGAGACGTCAACCTCGCAATCAATTAATCGGGATATCATTGGAATGCTAGATCCTAACGATACCTTTTTCATTCGACTAACTTCGAAATTTGTGTTTGAGAAAGTTTCAATCGCACGGGGCGAGAAAAGAGAGTTGGATATAATATTTTAAGGGAGAATGACGAATACTCGATAAACGAGACGTCGGCCTCGCAATCAATTAATCGGGATATTATTGGAATGCTAGATCCCAACAACACCTTTTTCATTCGAATAATTATGAAATTGTATTTGAATGGACAATGACGATATTTGTCCAAATAGTTAGGGCACGTGTTTTATAGGCGAAAGGTCGGGTAATCCACAACCTAAAGCGTACGCCTCAAGAGTGGTTACTCAAGAACTCAAGGAATGCGAGACTCCAAGAACTCAATTCTTTCGCAATTTAGATAAGAAAATAATCCGAATTGAACAATTTAGACGTGTATTAGGGTTTGAATTGAAGAAGAGGAACGAGGTTAGACGGGTTGAAAATTTGGAAGGAATGATGACTATTCGATAAGCGAGGCGTCGGTCTCGTAACCAAATAGTAGGGATATCATTGGAATGCTAGATCTCAACGATACCTTTTTCATTCCATTAATTATGAAATATGTTTGTTGGACAGTGAAGGTACTTGTCCAAATAATTACGGGAAGTATTTTAGGAACGAAAGTTCGAATGACACACTGCTCGAGGCGTACGCCTCAATAGTTGTCACTCATGAATTCAAGGAGTGCAAGACCCCCAAAAACTCAATTCTTTCGTGATTTACTTTAGAAAATAATTTGAATAGTTTAGCGTACTCGGACGAGGCGCGCTAGGTATTCTAGAAATATAAGATTGAAAGTAAGGAAAGTTACCAAACGGAGTGGTTCCGTTGACCCTTGAAATTGCGCGCAAGCTTTAGTTCCAAGCTCCTACTCTTTGATCCTTGGTGATGATATTTTGAAATACGACTAAAAAGGGTCAAAATGAATGGAATCGGACCTAATGTGACACTAAACCGCCGTAGCTCGACTTATGAGGGAAGTCAAACTATAGAAGGTCGCATATTGATATTCTAAAAATGTAAGATCGAAAGGATCACAACTCAAGGCGTGCACCTTAAGAGCAATCTTTTGAGAACCCAAGAAGTGATAGACCTCAAGAGCTTGATATCTACATTGTTTAATCGAAAAGAATAGTTTTGAGGAAAAATACTTGAGATAATTCGAGGATTGAATTTAATTTTAAACGTGTGCACTAGCAAAGTGGACTAGTCTTCTAAATGACCAACTAGAAGTAATTGATCAAATAGGTCTCACTGTAAGGAAGCCTAGGAGTAAGCTCTAAAATGTTGTGTCTGTGACCCAAAAGGTTGATGGCGAGGCTTTAAAAGCACTCGACTTACAAGGGTAGAAAATGGCTCGACTAATCGAAAGTTATTTTGAAAAATGGTTTAAAGTATTAAAGTATAAATAAGATAAAAGTGATAAAAATTATTACATTTTGGGAGAGTGGGATACATTTTTGTCAAATGGGGATGAAATAAAACAAAATCAAGTGTGTATCAACCAGAGCAATTTGAGCTTTGAAATGGCAATGCAAACAACTAGGTGAAGAGTCAAACAAACACTTAATAATCCAATAATTATATTTAAAATGGGAGGTGTAAAAATAATAACTAATGGGCCAAGCTTACATGAGAAAGTGACAATAATTTTCCTATATTCAACTTTCTAATAAAGATCATATGAAAATTAAGCAATAATCAAGTCAAAATTATTTACGAAGTTTCCCATAACAGAGTTAATTACAAAGATATATAAAATTATTTAAAGAATTATCCACAAAGTTTGCAAAAAAAATTTTTATGAAATATAAAGTCAAATAGAAAGAGTTAAATGGGCCTTAGATATGTGTTAAGAAATAATATCAAAACAAAAGTGAAAAATATTTAATTCTATTTACAATAATCTAGAAAATCAATAAAAGAAATGGTATATTTAATGTGAAATTATTTCATTCAAGTGAATATTATTAGCCATTAAAATAACCTTTTATTTTGGTCAAATTCCACAACAGTAGCATCATGTTATTAGAAATTGATGTTGTAATGATGCATTATTGTTGTCAAAACCGCGAGTTTAGCATAGTAAGGTTAACAAACAGTATTCAAACCAAAACACAACTAAATCCTATAATGTACCATACTATGAAAACTTCCCAATAATACCAACTATCAGCTCATGCGCCAAGTTCCGACACGAATATGCAGTAATCTCGTTCATGAAAATGCAATTGGAATTAACACACATCCTAAGAACAGAATCTACAAAGCATGCTGATACAAACTAATAATAATAAATGGAAACTGTCGTTGTCAAAACCAGAACAAAAAAAACGGCAGCAACATAGTAAGCACAACAATGATGACATATTAAAAATGTAATGAGTCATAAATCAAAGAAAAACTACAAGCAGTACAATGAATTATGCCCACAACATCATCGAATCACGAAATGAAAAGCATTAGAACAACTCAAAGCAGTACTATTTTCAGAATGATATCGGTCCAACACAACATTCAAAATCAAAATGCAGCAGGACTAAATCAGAACACAAATATGCTAACTATATAACACAGTATAAGAAATTTGCTTCGAACTCGTAAATGACATTAAGGTTCAAAGCTCCAAAATAATACAGACCTTGCAGAAACGAATCCTATAACACACCCAAATGCAAAACACTATAATGGCACAAACAATAATCACAGAAATGACTTATCAGTAATAGAACGTTCAAAACAGGGTAAGCCAATAAGGGATATGCCACTACTCAAATTCATGCTCGACAAAAATAGAGGATAAACCTTGCTGATATTCTTCTACTGCAAGTCCAAAAGGAAAGAAATCTGAAATGTGAAAACTAGCTGCTACGAGTTGCTGCTACTGCTGCACAAATGCTTGAGGATGCGGTGTTGCGTCGACCGCAATGTTGTCATTGCAGTCTTATGTGCTAAACTGAACACCAATCCGCTCCGACTCGCAAGAATGATCTCGGCAAGACTACTCAATCCACACACAGAAGAAGCTCTAAATGTTGGAGATCGGTTGTTAGCGGAGGGGGTAAGAAGTCGCCGATAAACAAATGCACATTTGTCGTTTTCGTTGAATCTCAGTGCTATGGAAGAAATGCATTGTGTCATCCATGGTTGTTGTTATTGTGAGGTTGTTACGGCTCTAGCGCAGCTTCGATTCTCATTTGAGGTCACGATTGATGTTTGATCTCAATCATTGTAGCAGGTACGGAACAGAGGGTTTTTTAGGTGGTGGTCTTTTGATGTGAAGAAGGAGATGATTTTAATGGTAGGGCTTGGCGGCTAGTTTGAGCTGAGGAATTATTAGGGTTTCAGAGTTGGGATTGGAGGCTAGGGTTTTCCATTGGGGAGATAAATAGTGTTCTCCCCCTTTTATACTAAATCCAAACCCTAATTTCTCATTGTTTCAGTCGTACATACTCTCATTCTCTTTCAATTGTTTTCTTTTCTTAATTTTAAATTTTTTTCTGAATAATAAATCTAATTAAATTAATAAAGCTATTTTCTATTCTAACTAATCAATTAATTAAAAAACTAACTCTATTTTCTTAATTAAATTCTAATCTAAAATCTATTAATTAACTCAATTCCTAATTATAATTCTAATTTCTAATTATAATTAAATAATTCCAATTCTATCATATTCTAAACTAATCAATTAATTAATATTAAAACTATATTATACTTACATATTATAAAAAAAATTAAATTATAAAACAAAAACGATAATAAATAAAATAAAATAAACAATGCCACATGTCACGAATTTATTTTAAAAAATGTGAGAAAACTTATTTTTGCTAAAAAAATACGCTACGTTGTACAAGCGATGCGAATTGAAAAAATAAAGTCGGGCTAATGAAGATTTTGAAACAGGTAGGACAAATTTGGGGTATGACAGATGCCCCTATCTAATTGCCTTGAACCTGGGAGAATGAACAACTGCATGGCGTTCATTTTAGGGTGGAAGTCAATTAGATACAAGAAGACCCCAAAATTTGTCCGACGAGCAAGTAAAATGCATAGAGATAGGATATACCAGAATGGGATGGCATGATGCAAAAGATGAACGAGATAACCTGATATTCTCTGGGTAGTCGAAGCATCATCTTATCCAATAAGATTCTTCGCGATACCAGAGTAGTATAACCGAGCCTTTTTGGGTGGTCGAAGCAGTCCCTCATTCATTAAGGTCTTTCACGATACCAAAGTGGTATAAACGATCCTCTTTGGGTGGTCGAAGCAGTCCCTCATTCGTTAAGGTCCTTCGCGATACCAAAGTGGTATAAATGATCCACTTTGGATGGTCGAAGCAGTCCCTCATTCGTTAAGGTCCTTCGCGATACCAAAGTGGTATAAACGATCCTCTTTGGGTGGTCGAAGCAGCCTCTTATCCAATAAGATTCTTCGATGATATCAAAGCAGTGTCTCGGAATATAAATTTATTGGGGATAGTTGAGCCAAAATTCCTATTGGAGGAACAACGTTGTGCAAACTCTGCAGGGGAAAGCCTTAAAGAAACTTTTTAAGATAATCTCTGCTTGGGGAGCCACAAGAGCAATAGCTGCTGAGGATTATCATCATCAACTACATAGTTGAAGAATGACTTGCCGGGGAGTAGAATTCCTTAAACTTGCGGGATATCAACCCTCTTGAGAGAAATATTGCCGACTTCATTGGAGGACTGACCAAGATGTTTGTGAACCGATCCTGGATCCTGCTATGTTGTTATGCCACGTAATGCTAATGGGGATAACAATATTATGCGTTATAATGCACAAACATGCAACTAAAAATGCAACTGCTAGGGAATGCAAGATGCGTATGCAAGTGATGTGCAAATGCTTGATATAATTATGATATGATGTTATATGCTTATGACAATGCACATGATCAGGTATGCTGGGGATCAAATCCTGTCGAGGATATCACCAGGGACTGGATTTGGTAGTTTCCAAATGGATTGGACTTTGGTAGTTGCCAAACGAAGTTGGACCTTGGTTTCATGAGGGTGCCAACGGGGTGGACTTTAAAATGGTTTGCCAGACGGGAACTGGACTTTAAACAAGGTTTGTCAGACGGGAACTGGACTTTAAAATAGTTTGCCAGACGGGAACTGGACTTTAAAATGGTTTTCCAGACGAGAACTGGACTTTAAAGAATTTTCCAGACGAGAGCTGGACTTTAAAATAGTTTGCCATACGAGAACTGGACTTTAAAAGATTTTCCAAACAAGGGCTGGACTTTAAAGGATTTTCCAGACGAGGGTTGGACTTTAAAGGATTTGCCAGACGAGGGTTGTACTTTAAAAATAGTTGGCCAGACGGGAACTGGACTTTAAAGGATTTGCCAGACGAGAACTGGACTTTAAAGGATTTGCCAGACGAGAACTGGACTTTAAAGGATTTGCCAGATGAGAGCTGGACTTTAAAGGATTTTCCAGACGAGAGCTGGACTTTAAAGTATTTGCCAGACGAGAGCTGGACTTTGGAAGTTTAATTTCGGTCACAAAGCTCTGACAGGTATCCGGTCCAGGTCGTGGGGATGAAACCTAATGACAGGGAGGCCCTTTCAAGAGGCTAAGGTTATGATGGGGTGATGACATGATTCCCCGACATTCAACTCCTGCTGACGAGAATAAGCTTGCTTGAGTAACTACCCCAGTGTAGCTCAACTTGCCCCAGTCTGGGTCTATGAAGAAATTTTCCTCGAATGGAAATTGGAAGCAATCGTACCATGAGATGAACTCGAGATGGCTTGTTCCAAATTTTAGTCAGGAAGGGTTTTGACCTTGATTAACTGACCCTTGGGGTAATTGGCTTCAAATTATTCTTGAGGTAGTCTGCCCCAGAATGAGCGTTAAAGCGACATGACTAGTGCTAATTGAGCGTTGGAGGGACTCTCCCTTAATCAAAAGAAACTCTGGGTAGCCTGCCTCTAGTCGGATCTTTTGCAGAAGTGGTATACTCGTTCTGGTAAGAACCTAACTTCTAGCTGATATGTCATGACGGCTTACAAATGTTGAGTGTAGCGACTCATCCAAAGCATGTTGACTGCGTGAGCGTAGCGACTTAACCAACGCGTGTTAGTCGTGCGAGCGTAGCGACTTAACCAATGCATAAGGATTGCGTGAGCGTAGCAACTTAACCAATGCATGTTAGTCGTACTTTTGCTCAGCCCTAAGGCTTTTGACGCTTGTTGACCTCAACCGTTGTCGATCTCTGGCATGGACAGCTTGACCATTTTGAAAGCATAAAGGGAAATGACCCATGTTCAACTAATCTGCGCCAGTTCAAATGGTCTGCCCCTGTCTGCCGGGTATTTGGAGGATTTCTTATGGGATGAGAACTTTGGCGGTGATTATACCAGGATATAGCTTGAACTCATTTGCCCCAGTTTCTGAACCTTGTGGTGGTCTGCCCCTGTTTAAACCTCAGAAGGACTTGCCCTAGATTCTCAGGGTTATGAGAAAGTCTTGATTCAGGTCAACACCAATGAGTGATCAAGTTCCTCTTTGATTGCACCTTGTTGGAATTTCTATAATGTCAAGTGCTGATTTAAAAATTGTTCATTCAAAAATGGTAATCTTAATGCGACATTCATGTAAGTTTTGAAAATATCATTTATTGGGAATTATGTGAAAATGTGTGACGAGTGGACTGTTAATCCAAACGCAATGCTGATTTAATTGGTGTGAAAGATATAGCAAGAATATGACACCAATACATAAGATTAGCAAATATGTAGGAGTCAGTTTACGTAACCTTGCTGTAGTATGCTTTCAGAATAAAGTGCTTAACATCCACTTTTCTAAGCAATGTGGGATTTAGAACTCACACTTGTTTCACCATACAACTCGCACTTATTTCCCAATAATCTCCCCCTCAAGTATGAGTTTATCCACTATGTTTAAGCTCTTTTATCCACATACTTGTACCGTTGAAAGAAACTTTTGACACAAGGAGTCGACCCCTTACTCGAACTAGGCTATAATACCACTGATGGGTCATCATGAGGGGGAAGCATACACATTGGGTCAAACACCTACTTAAAGGTCAAAGACTCACCAAAATAAGTGAGAGAGACATCACATATTCACCCAAAACCTTAAGGTGATAGGTGTATAAGTCCTCTTACTTATAAAGTGCTTAACCTCTACTTTTCTAAGCAATGTGGGCTTGAAACTCACACTTGTTTCTCCATACAACTTATATTTTTAATTGTTTGTTTTATAGTTTTTTTTACTTTAAATAATTAAGTATATTATGTAGTAGGTGAGTCGTGATGAACATGAAAAAAAATAAAATTGACATGTTGATGATATTGTTATACCATATTACCGTAGGCTTATATATATATATATATATTAAAGAGAAATGAAAGCAGTAGGTATATATATATATATATATATATATATATATATATATATATATATATATATATATATATATATATATATATATATATATATATATATATATATATATATATATATATATATATATATATATATATATATATATATATATATATATATATATATATATATATATATATATATATATATATATATATATATATATATATATATATATATATATATATATATATATATATATATATATATATATATATAAACACAATAATTTGTGTATTTAATGTGATAAAGTTATTAGATAATGGGATTAATAGGTTCAAACATCAATTGGCTGGAATAAAAGGTGAAGTTGAAATATGCAAAAAGGTGCCTTCAGATGTCCAATATCAAATAAAACAAAATCTTGATGAAGGCGCAAACAAGAGAATAAAGACTCATGCACATGATTTATATGTTGATCTTACTACTAAAAAATGGTGTAGTAGAAATAGATGTAGAAGAATCAAGATCAAATTTGATGATTGTGTCTCAAAAGAGATAGAGTACTAGTCATATATGTAATTATATTATGCCTATAATAACTCATGGAGCTCATTCTACTTTGGAAAGTGTGTTACAAAATAGGGAAGTGGTAAGTGTGATCTTGCTATTACAAGACAATTAATTGATTATGTTGTTCAATTCAATGAAGCTAATTATGTATATTTTCAATCTATGGCTAATGCACTTTGCAGAATGAGTTAGGGGTATAAAGTTCCAATTATGCATAATTTTAGTGGCTTTTTGTTAAATAAATGGGTTGAAGATGTGCACAAATTGATAGAGAAGATTGTTTATTTCCCTATACTATTTTTCTAAAATTTGTTGAAGTTTCTCATGTTTAAAAAACTGCGGATATGTTGTATAAGCTTGTTAGAGAGGTGGTTTTATGTTGTAAGACATGCTAAATTACAGAAAGTAAGTGAGGTTTTGCCACATGTTTCTAATGTTACCAAATATATTTATAACCATTGTTATGCACTGTATTTGGTGAGAAAGCAAACAGGTGGAAGAGAAATCCTTCGTCCTGCTCCAATTCGGTTTACCACTAACTCCATTGCTTTGCAAAATATCTTATCTCACAAAAATTCACTAAGAGCCATGGTAACATCTAAAGAATGAACAAGATCAACATATGCTAAAGAAGCAAAGTAAAAACAGTCTGTGGATCAAGTCTTAGATTCTAGATTTTGGAGTAAATGTGCTGATATAGTTAAACTCATTAAACCATTTATGCATGTGTTGTGTATTGTTGATAGTGAAAATAAACCTGCTATGGGAATTATATACAAATCTATAGTTAAAGCTATAGAGGATAGAGTGAAGAGATTTCAAAGAAATAAGAAGAGAGTGGATTCTTACTTGAAAATCTTAGATAATCATTGGGATTTATAGCTCTGCAAAAATCTACATGTTGCCAGTTATTGATTCAATCCAACTTCTCGATATAATGATGTAGAGTTTGAAAAACATACATCCTCAATAATAATACTTTTAGATGTCATTGAAAGATATGCTAATGGAAATTCTGAACTTCGAATGAAGTTAACAGATGAAATGAAATATTCAAAGACAATGAATTAGATTTTGGAAGGAAATCAACTGTGGGTAGGGATGTCAATTTGGCACATCCCCAATGGGTACGCACAAAATTGTTAAGTATAACAAGTGTGAGTAGCATTGATAATAATACTACATTGGATAGGAATGTGGTGACTTGAACATTTATAAGTGAAGAACCCACACACCTATCACCTTAAGGTTTTGGGTGAGTATGTGAAGTGTCTCTCACAAAGGTGTTGCTCTAAAAAAGAAATCTCACAATGTTCAATGCTCCACAGTTAAAAATGTCCCCCATCACAAGGTGTCAGAGCATTGAACATTATGAGAGGCACCTTTGTGAGATTTTTCACTAGGAAGCATTCAACATTGTGGGACTTATTTTCTAGAGCAACACCTTTGTGAGAGACACTCCAGATACTCAGGTTATACCCCAAAATTTGGCCAACCGTTTCTTCAAGTTGGCTTATGTTTCATTTCATTTGCATTTGCATCTGTATATCGCATACTGTGCATTTTTTTCAGCCGAATTGATTTTATCGGGATTACAACTCCTGTCCTCGTGTTTCACATGATTCAAACCAGTTCGAATAAGCAGGTTTATTTTGGAAGCGGTGCTTTTCCCGGTGATTCAGTCTTTGCTGCTATTTTTGGGGATATTTCGGCATCCGCCTTTTACTGGTTATTTCGTTGCATTCTCGCATTTTTTGTTAATTGATTTAATTGTTTTTCATCGTTTTCCTTATGGAATTATTAGCATTTTCTATTTTTAGAATTAATAGATTTTTAGGTTATTTTCTCTATTTTAGATATTATTAGAGTTTTAATAGATTTTAAATAGTTTTTTTTTTCTATTTTTAGAGTTTTCTAGAAATTAATTGTTTTTAGAATATTAGGTTTTATTTCATTAATCTAGATTAGTTTGGTTAGAATTTTAGATAGAGATTTAATATCAGAATATTAGTTTTAGTTGTTATTAATTGAGTTGGGTTTAAGTCACGTTAATTCTAGTTAGTTTAATCAAGTCAGTTTGCATTGGCTTAGCTTTTAATCATTGTTCAGCTTTATTAATTTTTTAATCTTTAGTTTAATTAATTAATTATTTTTTAGTCAACTAATCAGTCCAACTAATCAAGTTTAGTGCAGTTTTGCAGGTCCATCAATGCCATTTCCGCTGACATGTGTCAGGCTATAAATAGCCTCTTCTCTCTCTCATAATGAAGGCTGACACGTTGCCAAGTGGCTGGCACGCGTCCCAGAGAGGTGGCGCCATGTTGCCCCACAAACCCTAAAACGCTTCGCCGACAAAATCAAACACCACCGTCTTCACCGAAAAACCCCACTGGAAACTTCATCCATCCGCCGGAAAATTCATCGTGTTCATCACGTTCATACACTTTTCTAGATTTACTTTATAAATTCATCATGTTCATCCACCTTTTTTCCAAATCTACGAGCGTTCATGCAAATTTTCATCGAATCTTCATCCGATTTCCCAGAATTCATCAATATTCATCACCTTCATCAAGATTTTTCCAGCAACATTCAAACCTTCGTTCTTTTTTCCAGATCTTTAGAACCTTCATAATTTTTATATGAACATTCATACCAATTTTCCAGATTTCTTAATGAATGTTCATCATGTTCATCAATCTTTCCCAGAAATTCAACTATCCTTTTCCAGATTTTACTCAATACTCATCCAACTTCATACGAACTTCATCATTTCCTCAAACACGTTCATGAATCTCCATAATCTTCAACATCACGAACCTCCATCTTCAGATCTGGATCCAACCTCTAAACGCATGAACAAACCTCTCTGAATCTCTTCGTCTCAGCTCACAATTCACCGTGAACCACCGATTCAAACTCTTTAAGATCTAAACTCAAATCTTCATCGCAATCACACGAATCCTCATAGATCTTCATCACGATCCAGATTTCACGCGAGCTCTCTTTCTTCATCAATTCCAACCTCAAAAACGCTCCAGATATTCATCTTTATTATGAACCGCAGGTCTAACAACTTCTGATTCAACAAGCCATCAACTTCAGATCGGAAGAACATGAATTCATTCGAACCACCTCCTCCATGAACTTCATCTGTGATTCACATTGGTGGGAGAGTAACATCTATACGACAATGGACGAACGAGATTTAGAGTAACAGCACTTGAGGATTTTGGGACAGAAGAACGTTTTGGTGCGTAGTGTGGATAGAGTTTGAGACAGATCAAGAAAGGAAGTTGAAGAGGAGATTGAGAGAGGTTGAGAGCGGCGGCGGACGTTGAAAAAAAGCTAGGGTTTTGTTTTGCCAAAGTGAAGAAGATGAAGTGCTCATGGACCTCTTCAGACGGGTTAGTGGGCCTTCTAGCCCAATTGTTTCATTTTTCTGAGCTATCACCTCTGTTTTCCTTTTTACGTCCCATGCTGTCTGATTATTTTGTTGAAGATTGGTGGACCAAAAAGCCCACCGTGTGGTTTCCTATTTACACCCCTATTACTGTTATTGTACCCCCATTTCCTTTATTTTCTTTTGGATAGTATTGTATAGTTTTTGTATATTGTTTAAAAATCAATTTGAATATATGGAAATATGAATTACTATTTTCTTTTAGAGTATTATGGAAACATTTTGCATAGAATTTATATTCTATTTTTGTTAGATGTTATTTTCTCTTAGAATATTAGGCATATATTTTTTGTATAGAATTTTATATTCTATATTCTATATTCAATTTCTTTTAATTTTCTTTAGAACATATTTTCTATTAGAAATTTATTTTCCTTTAGAGGTTTATTTTCTTTTTAAAAATTGAATTCAATTTCCATTTGTTATTGGACTTTTTCACCTCATTTTCATTTTGTAGGTCGATGACGACACTTCCATAAACCGTTATTAATCGAATTGTTGATGGATAATGTAGGATCTGAGACCACTTATTTCTCTCCTCATTTTTCTTCTTCTTCTGATTTTATTTTGACTTTTTTTTGTAGAAGCATGCTTCATCTCAAGGCTTCAAGGTTTTGATGACAACAACAACAAGATTCAAGATCATTTCATATGTGCAAAAAGTCAGAAGCTTTCACAAGACCAAGATCAAAGTATTATGAAAGTGACCAATATTCAAGCTTCATGTACATTTGCTCGATCATCTTTCAAGACTTGGACACAAGCTATGGTATATCAAATTCTCTACTTTAATTGATATACAAGTGTTCAAAACTAAAATATTTTTGCATAATGCATTAACTTGTTTTAAAACCATTTGGAATTGGTATAACACTTTTTAATTAAGAATTTTTCAAAGTTTTTACAGTGTTAACCGATTAACCATATAGGTTAATCGGTTAACGCCCTAAAATTTTAAATTCTTTGAGCCAACGTTACAGTGTTAACCGATTAACCTATATGGTTAACCGATTAACACTAAACGTTTTTTGAAAAATAGTTTGATTTCAAGTTCAAAATTTATTTAAATGTTATACCTTTCCATATGCTAACTGATACTAAAATATACCCTTTTGAAAAGGTGTTTTGGATGATATAAATTCTGAAAATTTCAGATTAACAACAACCTCCAACAATTTTCAAAAATAATCATTGAATCATATTCACTACTTTTCAAATAATTTCAAATACATTCAAAAGTGTTCATACTTGCATAACCTTTCACATTCATTTGTTTGAACACTTGTATTGAGATTAAGTTGTGAATTCAGATTAAAGGAGAAGATCAATCTTAGTATTGATATTACTATTGTACTCTCAATTACAAAAGAATTACAGAATAGTCTGTTGTGACTTGTGATCCAGGATTGTTGGACACAAGGGTTAGTGTTTTGCAAGAGGATTGTTCTTGCACACTAGTTTGTTTTGTTGTTAGATTGTAGGTCTCACCGGTTGATGGTGTGATAGGTTGTACTTTCTAAAACAATAGTGAAAACTCTCTTTCATGTGGAAAGGGGAGTGGAGTACCTTCGGATTATGAAGGGAACCACTATAAATCTTGGTGTCCACTCTCTTTATGTTTTCTACTGCATTCATCACCAAGAACATAACCAAAGAAAAAATTAAAGAACACCAAAAATCCGAAAAAGTTTCCATAAGCCTAATTCACCCCCCTCTTAGGCATACTCTGATCTTACAATTTTTGGTTTGGTCTGTGTGACACGATTCAATTGGAGAATGATTCTCAATATCATTTCTCCATCTTGTCTTTGACACAGATATCAACACGCGACCTCTTATAACCTTGACTTCCATTTATAAGTCGAACTATGATGGTTCAGCGTCACATTTGTTCTGATTCAAAACATCATCATCAAGGATCAAAGGAGAAAAGCTCGGGAATGGAGCTTGCACGCAAAAGTCAAGGGTCAACGAAACCATTCCGTTCGGTAACATTATTTTTATTTCATCTCCTTTATTCAACTGTCGAGTGTTGTGAGCTGTAGCGTTAGATACGTGGGAAATGATGAGTGGGTGGCTTCCTCTCACTCGTCTAGAATGTTTAGTGTACGTCTTTTGGACAATATGCGACGCATTCGCTCCTACGTTTTAGGACTTTGCGTGTGCGTCCCGATCCGAACCTTTTCTCTCGCATCCTGGTGGTTAAGACTCCCTTTTCTCTCACATCTTGGCGATTGAGATCCCTTCTCTTGCCCCCGTGCAACCGAGACCGTTTTCCATAGTTGGCCGAACTACGACTGCTCTGATCTCTCATATTTGTTGAGAGTACGTATGCATAGGATTGCGATAATTCTAGCGAGCACTTTTCCTCTCTTTCTTATAGTTGGATGAACTACTGCTGCTCTGATTTCTCATACTAGATGAGAATATGTAGGCACAAGATGCGATGTCTTGGCGAGCAATTCCCCCCATAGTTTCCCGAACTACGTTGACTCTGACTTTCCTTTTGTACGAGGGAATACGTAGGCATAGGGTGGTGATGCTCTATCGAGTCAGTTCTTTCCGTTTAGCTTTAGCAACCGTAGATAGATTGTTTTTCACCCATAGACTAGACAACAATACGTGGATCTCGTCGAGTACGACGGACGTGAGGGGTGCTCATACCTTTCCCTTGTGTAACCGACTCCTGAACCCGATATATGGTTGTGATGACCTTTCTTCTCCCGTTTTCGTCAGGTTTTCTCTGCTTGTTTCCTTTCCCTCTTTGGGATAAATAATGAATCGTGGCGACTCTTTTGTCATTGCCGGCACTTTTTTTCGCAGTAGCAACAACTGGCGACTCTGCTGAGGACTTCTTTTGCAGACTCGCCTTGTTTTTTTTCCTGGTTGTCTGGGCTCCCCAGCAGCTGGCGACTCTGTTGGGGACAATCACATCCCCTATACGAGTCAATCCTAGCGCTTGTTTGCTTGTCTTTGGGTGTGTATATTTGTGTATTGTATTTTGTATATTACTATATTTACATTTTCCGCACTATATTATTATATGTTGATGTTGTGCTGTTGGGTGGTGGTTCCTTTGAGAGATAAGCCAAAACTCAGGCTTGAGTACAAACATAATATTAGTAGTGGAAAGTAGTGGTGAACTTGTATGTTAGGCATGCACTAGTTCCCATGAAATTCACGCTCAGACGAGATTCTCTTTGATGACTTTCTTTCCAGCCCAGTGGGTCGTTGAAAGGATTTCAGATCTGAGGGTTGTCGACTCTAGGGACCGATCACTTGTGATTCAGCTAAGTGAGGCCACTTCGGGAGATTATGATGCCAAACCAGAAATGGTGAACGTATCATCGTTTCTCGAAAGTCTGTGACGCTAGTGAACGCATAGGATGCCGAACCTTTGTCAGATTAGGTTCATACCTGTGAGTAGGGGGTTTTTGCAGGAAACTTGACTTCCATCCAACCTAGTATTTTGGTTTTCTCTTCAGAGCGAGCTTATCCAATCAGCATCGCAGCAGTTATTTCAGAGCTTTGTGGGATCTTTGATCCTTTGTTTGCTGCATCAGCATTTCGCATCACATGGCATTTGCATCTCATGTTTGCATATCCATCCTCGACCGGAACAGAAAGCTTACCCATCTTTTGTCCAACCCGCGGTTGATTTCCCGAAATTCGCATTGGACTTGAGTTAGCTTCTGGAAGGATCTTGAACTCAGCAGGGCAGAATCAGGTTGTTACGAGGGCCGAGTTTGAATTGATGAAGAATCATCTAGGTCAGCTCATGGAAGCCATGGCAGCTATGACCAGAGGAGAGGCTAATATTCAGAGGACTCTGGTGAATAATGTTGCTCAAGTTGAGCCTGTGCAGATTCCTGTTGAAGGGCGTACTATTGCCAGAGATAGAGATTTATCTTCTCTTCATGACATAAACTATCAAAATTTCACTTTCCCTGTGCCAGATTCTCAGAGGGTTGTTCTGAAGATTAATGCTAAGGACCCACAGACTGTTGAATTCATGAGAAGGTATCGTCTGTTAGATGAAAAGCTTGACGCCATGATGAGTCAGAATACTCTTAATCTGAATGCTTCGAGCATGTGTTTGGTGCCAGGTCTTGTGATGCCTCCGAAGTTCAAGACGCCAAGTTTTGAGAAGTACAAAGGGGATAGTTGTCTGAAGCAGCATCTGGTTATGTTTTGCAGGAGAATGACCTCACATGTCCACAATGACAAGCTTATGATTCACTATTTTTAGGAAAGTCTGAGTGGGGCATCGTTGAGTTGGTATATGCAGTTGGAGAGTGGTTGCATCCGATCATGGTCAGATTTAGCCAATGCCTTTGTGAAGCAGTACAACTACAATCTCGACATGGCTCCCATTCACATGCAGTTGCAAGAATTATCCCAAGCGGGCAATGAATCCTTCAGAGGATATGTGTAGAGATAAAGAGAATTTGCAGCTCGCGTTCAACCACCACTTCTGGGCAGAGAATTGGTTGACATATTCATGGGTACTTTGCAAGGGCACTACTTCGATAAGATGGTTGGTAGTGAGACATCAAACTTTTTTGACTTAATGATAATGGGAGAACATATCGAGAGTGAAATTAAGAGTGGGAAGATTCGAGACATCTCAGATACTTCAGTTTATGAAAGTGAATCAGTTTTCAGTTCTCAAGAAGAATGAGAGCAAGGAAGTGATGCTATCTCGGAATCTCCCGTACCTCAGATTCAGTTTTCAGACACTTCGAGTATTCAGAGTTGGCAACCTGTTGGGTCTGTGTATCAGGTATCTGTTCCCCTTCAGATTCAGCAATCTTACCGTCATCAGTCGCGACAACACGCCCGACGAAGACCAAGGAAGCCATAGAGGCATTTTACTCAGTTGCCGATATCGTACAGTCGAGTGTTGTCGGAGTTGATCAGAGGTGGGTTGATAGTTTTGAAAAAGATTAATCCAGAGATTCCTCCGTATCCGCCAGGTTTTAATGTCAACGCCCGCTGTGAGTACCATGCTGGGGCACAGGGGCATTCAACTAAAGACTGTAAGGTGTTAAGGAGCAAAATTCAGACTTTGCTGGACTCCAACATGGTCTCTGTCACTTCTCAGGGTGTCCAGATCAACGATCTTTCATCATCCAGTCATGTGGGTTCAGAAGAGTACCAGACTGACTTCGACGAGCAATTTTGAAGATGTCTGGTTCAGCAGCAAATCAAGGCTTGAAAGCCCAGTTCCCCGAAGCTAGCGATCTTCTTTTATCATATCATTTCTTTATATTTGTAGTTTCTTTTCTGTTAAAGTGCAAATCTCATATGTAAAACTTGTATTGTTTTCAATTGATAATGAAATGAATATGCATGTTTTGATTTAATCCATTCGTGTTCACTTTATACTTTTTATTGATATCAAACGCTTGTTTAAGCGGAATCCGGGAAGGATGACGAAATTGAAAGACACGCAAGCTTCCGATTGTATGCTTTTGAATAAAATCCTACTGATGATGTACATGCATTGTTTCAAATTCCTAAACACCGGAGATATAAGGATGATAATCCCTTGTCAACCCCTTTGAGCCTAGTAGTATGAGTTTCTTTCGGAAAACGAAAAAACCCTCAATCTTAACCTGGGGCAGGGTAGGTGTAATACCCCAAATTTTACCCTTTCTTTTTTATTTTTATTTTAAATTCTTATTAACCTAATAAATTAACCTTTTTTTTTAGATCTTGTTTTTTTAACTAATAATAATTTAATTAAATTTTTTTTATAACTTTACTAATATTTTTTATTAACTTTTTTTTTTTTTTCTATTTAGTTTATTTATTTAAAGCTCTTCTTACTAACTTTTAGGATTTAGATTAAAATTTAACTTTTTTTTTTTTTTCTTCTTTCTTTTCTTCAAGAGTAAATTTTTTATAACCTTTTTTTAAATTAATTTCTAACACATTTTTTAATCAAATTCTAATATTTTTTTTTTTTTTTTTTTTTAAAAATAAAAATCTAACTTCTTTTTAAAATTAAATCTTTTTTCTAACTTTTTTTAAATCTTTTTCTAACTCCTCTTTAAAGTTAAATCTTTTTCTATCTTTTTTAAAATTAAATCTTTTTTTCTAACTATTTTTAAAGCTAAATCTTGTTTTCTAACTTTAAATCTTTTTTTTCTAACTTTTTAAAATTAAATCTTTTTTTCTAACTTTTTTAAAATTAAATATTTTTTTCTAACCTTTTTAAAACTAAATTTTTTTTTTCTAACTATTTTAAAAATTAAATCTCACCTTTGTCACTTTTTTTGTTCTTTATTATTTTTACTCTAAATTTTTCTATCTTTCATTAAAAAAATAACAAAAATAGTCTTTTATTATTATTTAATTATTATTTTCGTATTTTAATTAAATCATTTTTTAAAATATTATTTTTTTCACTTTTTTCTAAATTATTCATAAAAATATCCAAAAAATCATAAAATAAAAAAATATTGAAAAATTTTGTTCCTTTTATAATATTTTTTATTTTAGGAATCAATAGGATTATTAGTTTTTATTTTAAGTTTATTTTAATTATTTTAAATTATTTAAATTTTATTTTTTTCTTAACTAATTATTTAGTTTGGGCTTTAAAATGGGCTTTAGGGACATTATTGACAATTTGGTGTTAACCCTAATTTGTTCCCTATATATACATGTGTTGCCTTGTTGGAAAGGAGGAGAATGAAAAAAAAAACCTAAGAGGGGTCAGAAGGTTTTCTTCAGAAAAGAGGAGAGAGAGGGAGAAACAAAGGAGATTCCCAGAGAAGAAAGGCGGTCGTTCCCACAACTCGTTAGAAGGATTGGAGCTCTCCAGTGTTCCCTTATTCAAACCTTTTTCACATTTACCGAAGCAAACCTCCGCTTCGTAGGTTCAATTACTAAACCTTTTGCCTTTTCATGTTTATGTGCATATTTTGCCATGTTAATGTGTTTAGGTCCGTTAAATTACTAAATCCTTTGCATTTTTCATATTTATTTGCATCCTTGCCATGTTAACCTTCATTGTTGTTTAGATCCGTAGATTTTGATATGTATGAACCATGATTGTGTCGTATAGGATTGTTTGCATGTCCATTAATTGTCTGTTTGCATTTGCAATTCTATTGTTATTTTTTTTTATCAAAACCTTTTTCAAAATCAAAACCTTTTTTATTAAAACTAAAACATTTTTTCCCAAAAAAAAAACCTTTTTTGTTCCCGTAAATATTTTTTCCCAAAAAAAACCTTTTTTTTGTTCCCGTAAATATTTTTTCCCAAAAAAAACCTTTTTTTTTTGTTCCCGTAAACATTTTTTTCCAAAAAAGCCTTTTTTTTGTTCCCGTAAACATTTTTTCCCAAAAAAAACCATTTTTTTTGTTCCCGTAAACATTTTTTTCCAAAAAAGCTTTTTTTTGTTCCCGTAAACATTTTTTTCTAAAAAAAAGTCTTTTTTTGTTCCCGTAAACATTTTTTTCCAAAAAAACCTTTTTGTTCCCAAAAACATTTTTTTTTATATATAATTTAAACTTAACATTTTTTT
This sequence comes from Lathyrus sativus, assembly GCA_963859935.3. NCBI lineage: Eukaryota > Viridiplantae > Streptophyta > Magnoliopsida > Fabales > Fabaceae > Lathyrus > Lathyrus sativus. Next base: position 618,371,642 of record OZ012740.1, on the reverse strand, counting down.
TATAATTTAAACTTAAATTTTTTTTAACTAAGTAATTCCATTTTAAAATTAAAACCTTTTTATATATATAATTAAAATATTAAAAAAATTAAAACATTTTTTTACATAATTAAAATATTAAAAAATTAAAACCTTTTCGTAAGGAACTCCTTATGTTTGCCGTGTCATTTTGTGTACCTTTTATTTTCTTTATTCCTGCATTTCATTTGCATGCTTGAGGTTGAGATGTGCTTGTGGTGGCCACAACCCCACACTATTTTCCTCCCTCACTTCATTCTAAGTGTCATTACATATTTTCATATTCTTCATGTTTTCAGAAATGTTTCTTTGTTTCTTTATACCCTCTGCCTTTATTACTTTTCTTATTTTTGTACCTTAATTATTCCTCCATATAATGATTTGTCATATTTTCACATTTTTTTTACAGTTTTATCCTTCCGAAGGATTAGGTCCAGCCTTTTGGCCGCCGAGTCAATAGCCTTACCCCTTTAATGGATCAAACCCTGTTTAGCCTAGGTGTCCCGCCATGGGCAAAATTGCTTTTATCCTAGTGTTATGCCAAAAGGGTCGCCGCACTCATTTTAGGGTTTCCCGCCGCGGAATCCCTAACCTAATTTAACCCTAACTACAACTTAACAATTTACAACGTAGATATTGGAGTTTCTACACTCCGCGTAAGCGTGTCCTTAAGACATGTTTATTCCCCTTGAGACCTTGACCACAGTCAAGAAGTTTCTAACCTCCCTATTGAGGGGAACTACGATTACTCTGATTCCACTCCCGTAAGGATACGTAGGCACAAGATGCGATGTCTTGCCGAGTAAACTTAGAATTAACCCCTTAGGTCTCTTTTCTCACTTTTAATCCCTTTGTACATATATCTTAAGCAAATAAATAAAGCAAATAGTAAACATCTGAACAAAAGGTTCCTGTAGAGTACTACAGAAGTTTAGGGTGCTAATACCTTCCCTAATCTTAACCAACCCCCGAACCCTAGATCTTTCCCCGCATTGTGTTTACGATGCAAAATAGGTTTTCCCTCTTTTGACCTTTTCCTTCGGATAAATCAAAGAGCGGTTGTGAATTGAATTGCGATTCAAACTCATTAATAGTTTGTGATCCTATTTCCACCGCAACAGAAGATGGCGACTTCACTGGGGACACTCCTAACTTTTGAGGGTTATCCCTAACTTGTTCATATTTATTACTATCTGTGTTATTATTCATTTGCATGTATATATTTGTGCTTTGATTGTGGGACTGTTCCTTGTGCTGTGAGATGAGTCCTACACCCGGATCTAGTGTACCTTAGGTAAATGGCAATAGACCAAGGAAACTGTACGACGTATATCGATACGGTTGATCTGGTGGCCATAGTTAGTGCGACTTCTTGGTTGGTGCTTATATTCCTTAAGTCAAGTTGAGGATAATATTGAGGCTGCCATATGTTGTCAATGCACTAACTGACTTTTAGAACCCTAGTTAGCTCATCTTGGCCTTTAGAAAGTAGTGAGGTAACCGGCTTTGGTGCAGACTGAAGTTGGTTGACACTCGATACTACGCTCATTGAGATCTTAAACTTGGAGGGTTTTGGTTGGCAAGTAAGTTGCCTTCTGAACAACCACCCTTGTGAAGGATCAATGATATTGAGATCCCTTAGAACCTGGTTACTTTTGTAGGACAGGATGAACCATCTAACTTCAGGGGAGGGTATTTGCCTTTGAACCTCATGCAAGCCTCTAACCTAGGACTTTGTGTGTTTTCATGCATTGCATCCATAAGGCATCTCATTGCATTGTATTTCATGGAGTTCAAATATCATTTATGGATATCGCGGGATACCATAAATAAAAAAAATATAAAATGAAAAAACAAGAAAAAGATTTCCTTGGTACCCCACGACATTCGTAAATGTTTTGAATTCCATGAAATCTTCATTTACATTCACATTTTAGCATCATACTCTTGCATTGCATGTGTCTCCCGATTTCTCACACTCGGTTCTCTCACCTTCCAGTTTCGTCACCCTGAGTTCTCGGCACCAATACAACACCAGAGCTCAAACTCGGAAAAGAATGGAGGATCAGGCAAAAGAGATTGATCGCCTTAGCAATGAACTTGAAGACCTTCGAGGGGGTATGGGGCGAATGATGGAATTGTTACATGTCATGAATGCTAAGATGGATACCCAGCCCACTGTTGTTTCTGAGATTACCGGCGTTACTGTGGACCCTCCACCAAGTGTGACCATAGCAGGGGACCCACCTTATGGTCTTGCTCCCGGTTTTGTGCCTCCTCAAGCCACTGTTCCGATTAATCAACCTGTTCAGCAAGCCGTGCCCTTGTTTTCTGAAGTTTCTAGGGGGGCTCCTATCTTTGCACCACCTGTTGTACACACTCGTGCGCAACCGTACTTCAATGAGACAGCTTTTGATAATCTTGATGAGAATGTTGAGGGTTATGAGAAACATGATAAGCTTCGTGAGGAAGTAAACACTATCGTCCAGAGATTGAAAAAGGTAGAGGGTGATCAAATTTTTGGGACTGCTGCAAGGGATGTTTGTTTGGTTTCAGGTTTGGTTATTCCCCCAAAGTTCAAAACTCCGAACTTCGATCGCTATGAAGGTGCCACCTGTCCTAAGAGTCATCTGATCATGTATTATCGCAAAATGGCTGCCCATGTTGAGAATGATAAACTGATGATTCATTGCTTCCAAGACAGTTTGAAGGGTGCTTCTTCCAAGTGGTATTTAACTTTGGACCAATCCCGCGTTAAGAGCTTTCAAGATTTATCTGACGCTTTCATCAAACACTACAAGTACAATATGGATCTGGCTCCTGACAGAAGACAGTTGCTGAGTATGTCACAAAAGAATTCTGAGTCATTCAAAGAGTATGCTCAAAGGTGGAGAGAAACTGCTTCGCAGGTAGAACCTCCTTTGACCGAGAAAGAGTTAGCTGATTGGTTTGTCGACACAGTCCGTCCAGAATTTTACGAGAGAATGGTGGGTAGTGTGACTTCAAATTTCTCCGACATCGTTGCTGTGGGTGTCAAGATTGAATTGGGTATGAAGAGTGGTAAAATGACAAATAATCATGGCGCTTCTAAGGATCAGCCGAAGAAACCTCCTTATAGCTCCCAGAAAAAGAAGGAGAGTGAGACTAATGCTATATCCTCTGGTAGACCAAGGGAACGCTTTTATCGACATCCGCAAGGTTATGCTCAACCTCAAGGGTACCCAGTCCAATATGCTCAACAACCCTATGTGGCAGCTATTACACCTTCTTTCAATCAGCAGGTTCCCATGTATCAACCTATGCAACAACCTCCTGTTTAGCCGCCTCCTGTCAACTACCTACAGGCACCCAATACTCCTGCTCCTCAACAGCCAAAGAGTCCGGCTCCTCGCCAGAATATGCCAAACAGAAGAACGTATAAACCTTGTCCGCCGATCCCGATGACTTTTACCGAGTTGTGTCCCTCTTTGGTCAAGCAGGGTCTCATCACTACTCGGGCTTTGGGTCCGCCTCCTAATCCTCCACCTAATCCATTACCTGCAAGTTACAACGCTACCGCTCATTGTTTATTTCATGAGGGTGCGCCCGACCATGATCTAGAGAATTGCTATGCTCTTAAGAAAGTTGTCAGAAATTTGCTAGAAACGAAGAAGTTGTCTTTTGGCGATGCTCAGCTGAAGATCGAGACTCCTTTCGGGGTTCCTCACTCGTCAAGTGCAAATTCTGCAAAGCATGCTACGCCTATCAGCCGAATCCAGTCATTATTCAAAGGCCTAGCCCGCTTCATTTCAGTAACCCTCAAGGTGATATGACCGGGATCAACAAAGGATCTGGGAAATTTATTTTGAAGCAACGACTGAAAACTGTTGAAGATGTGACCAGCATAACTGGGGTAAGCCATGACGGCTCACAGTGATCATGAACCAGACGTCCTTTCCATTGAGGCTCCGCCAAAGGAAACTGTTACTCTTGAATGCAAGATTTCATAAACATTTAGAAGGATTTTTCCGACAGTTCATTTGTTTATTTATATGCATTTCTCTTTGATTAAGCATATTTAGCATGCACGAACTTGTTTATCTTTGATGCAACACATATGTTTGTCTTGAATAAATCCATTCGTTTCACTCATTCAAAATATATTTTTCATAAATTATAATGCCAACTTTACCCGATCTCTTGTTCTGATGGAGAATTGGGGGGGAGGATGACGAACCCAAAACGTCAGATTTCTTGTCGTATGCTTTCGATTGAAACCCGCTGATGATGTAAGGCATTGTTTCAAATCCCAAACACTGGAGATATAAGGATGTTAATCCCTAGTCAACCCTTTGAACCTTGAAGTAGGAGTTTTTCTTTCTTTTTAAGAACCTTCATCCTAACCTGGGGCAGGGTAGGTTTCAGTTAAACCGATCGAGCGCTTAGATCCTCAAAAAGGAAGAGCAAACCTTCGAGAATTTATCCTTAGCATCTTAAGAAGTCCAATACAATGACTATCCCTCGGTTACCTAAGGAGTGGGGCAGTCACGAGCCTTTCAAAAGATTTACACGACTTGTGCATAAAGGAATATTCAAAAAAATAAGAGCCCGTTAAGTCAAAAACCTATGAAGGAGACTTAGGCAAAACTGGGGCATCCCGTTGGACTCCAAAGTCAGATCAAAAGACGTTGTCCAGGCAAAAGTTAGGGAATAAAAGCAAAACAAGAGGGTACAATAAATAGTCCCTAGTAAAGAACAAGATCGTGTAATAGGTGAGCGACTGCCATGTCCAAAGCCTTGATAAGTTCTCGACCATAGCAAATCCGCTTGAGATATGAGCGTTCGTATCCGGTTAACTGAATTAGGATTGGAGAACATCACGAAGAATGGGTGGGTACAAATATAACTTTGAGCCTTTATCCTTTTGTTTCTTAAACCGTGAACTGAGCCACGATACAACCTTTAAAAGACCTAATTGAAGTAGGACTTCGGTTGAAAGCATACTTGACAAGATCACGTTTCCTGACTCCTACGAGCTATGCTCAGAAAAAATTCATGATGGCATTATAATTAAAACTTATATCCTGACTAGTGATTTCGGTCACAAGTTGTTGCGATATCTTTTTTTCAAAACAAAAATTCAAGACAAATATATGTGTACATTGACAAGCTCAGGATAGGCATTTCAGGCATGACAACTTTGCTTGATATCTTAGAGATTTACATATGAACATAACCCGTGGAACTTGATGATCCTGCTAAACAGGGGCAGGCAGTTTCCCAGTTCGCTTACCAACGCGAGTCTGACATTCTTAAAGAGCTATTTCCCAAAGATTTCGTCGTAACACGATTAATTTGTGCCAGTTACGTCGAGACCTGACGAATCTCTCAAAGAGTTTGAGAACAATGGGGCAACCGGACTCGGTGTTCTCTATAAAATCCTCTTGAGATGACCCTACCTCGCAACGCAAGTATCCTGGGGCACCATGTTTTTAAAGGAAACAAATGGCGACTACTATAAGGTCCTTCAAGATTAAAACCATGTGGTTCCACAACTTTCTTCATGCACCCGATGGATTTTACTCACGGCGGCCTTCGTTCCCCAGTAAATCTCAGTGTTGCAACAGGCTCCCAAGCTATTGCCTCATCACAGTCCCCAGCGAGACTATAAGCTGACAACTTTTTCTTGGGTAACTCAAAAGTGTCCCCCAGGTTTTCTTCTCCCCATGTGAAGACGTGATACTGTACACCCAAGCAGATTACCTTCTCCTCAGAGAATTCAGAATTTTGAAACCAGATTTGGTCCTACCATTCCCTCCCATGATTGACGTATTGGTTGCAGAGAACGCAGGGTATCTCCGTCAAGATGTTTATTTCATCTCTCGTCCTGTCTCTAGTCAGTTTCGTCAGCATACGCAAGGGCATAAGCATCACATGCCTATTTCATTACGGATTCATTACATATTCATTACATACTCATTTCATAACATCCTGCATATTTACATACATAGACATCAACATACATCCATATTCACGTAGTCATTAACATATGCGTTAGCATTCACAGGTTCATTGTGTCTCTCCATCATTGGTTGTTACCGCCGAGTAACTGGGTTTGTCCATTCTCTCCAAATAGATTGTCAGCCATAAGCATAAAATACATAGGTGTTTCCAGTTTCCCCACAGAGATCGATCCTTGTGGATGACGGTTACTTCAGCTATCTTTCCTCGCCAGGATAAGATATTTACCCTTCGAGTTCATTCCCTCGATGGAGTCTTGATTACCAGTCTTCTTTCTAGCTCGATCCTAGATTGAATCTCAGTCTTGTCGGTCGTCAAGCCCAACCGGACGTGCATTTATTTTGCACCATCTAAAGATTTTCACCATACCATGACAGATACGCGACTATCTCGCTTGAGAAGTTTATCACCGTACCCGGACGTGCATTTATTTTGCACTATCTTTCAAGAAAATCAACTACAATCCTTTACAGATACACGCCAGTTCACGCCTGGAAAATATATCAGTACAACACTTTACAATCCTACATGTTACAACCTTTTACACTTTACATTTTACAGCATCAACATACGACATTTCTCACCTAAGAAGTCGATCATATCCTCGTTATGACTCGCAGCAAATGGCCATCTCCATGGAGCAGTTGGGCTTCCATTTACCTGCCGTCTTGAGGTACGAACCAATTCGTATTCAGGAGAGCACGATCTTGAGTTACGAGAAGGTTTGAGCGAAATCATATTCAGAAGAGCACGATTCTGAGTTATGAAGAAGTTCATTTATCCTTTAGTAAAAGAAGGAACGGAATCATATTCAGGAGAGCACGATTCTGAGTTATGAGGAAGTTCAGTTGGCCGTTTTTCAGGAGAGCACGATTCTGAAGAATGAAGAAATTTCAGGAGTCGAATCATATTCAGGAGAGCACGATTCTGAGTTATGAGGAAGTTCGATTATCCAGTTTCATATTCAGGAGAGCACGATTCTGAAGTATGGAAAAATTCATTTACAACCAAATCATATTCAGGAGAGCACGATTCTGAAATATGAGTATATTCAGTCATCCAGTTTCATATTCAGGAGAGCACGATTCTGAAATATGAGTATATTCAGTCATCCAGTTTCATATTCAGGAGAGCACGATTCTGAAGTACGAGGAAGTTCAGTTTACCCTTTTCATGTTCAGGAGAACATAATCTTGAAGCATGACGAAGTTTATTTATCCTTCAGTAAGAGAAGAATCAGAATCGTATTCCAGGCGCCGACCTTAAATGCGAGAAGATTTATTTATCAGATAAGCAGCAGCCTCTTTATTTGAGTGCTTATCCATTCTTTGCACATAAGTCCCTTCCAACGATAAGTGACAGTTCTCCCTCGAGAAGCTTATCAGGGCAATTCCCATCAAAGTCCATTTATTTTGGCATACAGTCGGTCTTTACCCTGTATATTTGCTACGGAGTTCCGAAAAGTCCGTTTGATCCTGTCACGAGGGGTAGTTTACAGAAGCTTGGATGTTATTCCTTGCTCAATGCTCCAGCATTCTGTAATCGATCTTACAATCGTACGTGATCCAGTTTTATTTTTTAGATTCCCCAGTGGAGGCCGTCTCATAGGTACCATCTCCATTCGAGGATCTCGTTCCTTTTCTAAAAGTGACAATTGGTCATTCGCACCAGTTGACTATCATTTTTAGAATTCCCCAGTGATGTACTGTGTCTCAGCGCGTCGTTTTCCCCAGTGTGTTCTTCTCGTAGCATCTGTGTCGTCGTATTCGTCAGCATTTTCGCATTCATCATTCCAGCATACGCATCACATCATATTCACGGCATCGTCTGCATTAATCTGTTCTCGCTTTGTCCATAGCATTGCATATCGCCGCATATAAGGGCAAAATTTTCGGTTATCTATATTTAAATCCCTCCACCATGATTCCTTGAGTCTCCGTCACTCAAATCATCTGGTGTAGCTATTTAAATAGGGGCAACTGTAATACCCCAAATTTTACCCTTTCTTTTTTATTTTTATTTTAAATTCTTATTAACCTAATAAATTAACCTTTTTTTTTAGATCTTGTTTTTTTAACTAATAATAATTTAATTAAATTTTTTTTATAACTTTACTAATATTTTTTATTAACTTTTTTTTTTTTTCTATTTAGTTTATTTATTTAAAGCTCTTCTTACTAACTTTTAGGATTTAGATTAAAATTTAACTTTTTTTTTTTTTCTTCTTTCTTTTCTTCAAGAGTAAATTTTTTATAACCTTTTTTTAAATTAATTTCTAACACATTTTTTAATCAAATTCTAATATTTTTTTTTTTTTTTTTTAAAATAAAAATCTAACTTCTTTTTAAAATTAAATCTTTTTTCTAACTTTTTTTAAATCTTTTTCTAACTCCTCTTTAAAGTTAAATCTTTTTCTATCTTTTTTAAAATTAAATCTTTTTTTCTAACTATTTTTAAAGCTAAATCTTGTTTTCTAACTTTAAATCTTTTTTTTCTAACTTTTTAAAATTAAATCTTTTTTTCTAACTTTTTTAAAATTAAATATTTTTTTCTAACCTTTTTAAAACTAAATTTTTTTTTTCTAACTATTTTAAAAATTAAATCTCACCTTTGTCACTTTTTTTGTTCTTTATTATTTTTACTCTAAATTTTTCTATCTTTCATTAAAAAAATAACAAAAATAGTCTTTTATTATTATTTAATTATTATTTTCGTATTTTAATTAAATCATTTTTTAAAATATTATTTTTTTCACTTTTTTCTAAATTATTCATAAAAATATCCAAAAAATCATAAAATAAAAAAATATTGAAAAATTTTGTTCCTTTTATAATATTTTTTATTTTAGGAATCAATAGGATTATTAGTTTTTATTTTAAGTTTATTTTAATTATTTTAAATTATTTTAAAGCAAACCTCCGCTTCGTAGGTTCAATTACTAAACCTTTTGCCTTTTCATGTTTATGTGCATATTTTGCCATGTTAATGTGTTTAGGTCCGTTAAATTACTAAATCCTTTGCATTTTTCATATTTATTTGCATCCTTGCCATGTTAACCTTCATTGTTGTTTAGATCCGTAGATTTTGATATGTATGAACCATGATTGTGTCGTATAGGATTGTTTGCATGTCCATTAATTGTCTGTTTGCATTTGCAATTCTATTGTTATTTTTTTTTTATCAAAACCTTTTTCAAAATCAAAACCTTTTTTATTAAAACTAAAACATTTTTTCCCAAAAAAAAAACCTTTTTTGTTCCCGTAAATATTTTTTCCCAAAAAAAACCTTTTTTTTGTTCCCGTAAATATTTTTTCCCAAAAAAAACCTTTTTTTTTGTTCCCGTAAACATTTTTTTCCAAAAAAGCCTTTTTTTTGTTCCCGTAAACATTTTTTCCCAAAAAAAAACCTTTTTTTTTTGTTCCCGTAAACATTTTTTTCCAAAAAAGCTTTTTTTGTTCCCGTAAACATTTTTTTCTAAAAAAAGCCTTTTTTTGTTCCCGTAAACATTTTTTTCCAAAAAAACCTTTTTGTTCCCAAAAACATTTTTTTTTATATATAATTTAAACTTAACATTTTTTTTATAATTTAAACTTAAATTTTTTTTAACTAAGTAATTCCATTTTAAAATTAAAACCTTTTTATATATATAATTAAAATATTAAAAAAATTAAAACATTTTTTTACATAATTAAAATATTAAAAAATTAAAACCTTTTCGTAAGGAACTCCTTATGTTTGCCGTGTCATTTTGTGTACCTTTTATTTTCTTTATTCCTGCATTTCATTTGCATGCTTGAGGTTGAGATGTGCTTGTGGTGGCCACAACCCCACACTATTTTCCTCCCTCACTTCATTCTAAGTGTCATTACATATTTTCATATTCTTCATGTTTTCAGAAATGTTTCTTTGTTTCTTTATACCCTCTGCCTTTATTACTTTTCTTATTTTTGTACCTTAATTATTCCTCCATATAATGATTTGTCATATTTTCACATTTTTTTTACAGTTTTATCCTTCCGAAGGATTAGGTCCAGCCTTTTGGCCGCCGAGTCAATAGCCTTACCCCTTTAATGGATCAAACCCTGTTTAGCCTAGGTGTCCCGCCATGGGCAAAATTGCTTTTATCCTAGTGTTATGCCAAAAGGGTCGCCGCACTCATTTTAGGGTTTCCCGCCGCGGAATCCCTAACCTAATTTAACCCTAACTACAACTTAACAATTTACAACGTAGATATTGGAGTTTCTACACTCCGCGTAAGCGTGTCCTTAAGACATGTTTATTCCCCTTGAGACCTTGACCACAGTCAAGAAGTTTCTAACCTCCCTATTGAGGGGAACTACGATTACTCTGATTCCACTCCCGTAAGGATACGTAGGCACAAGATGCGATGTCTTGCCGAGTAAACTTAGAATTAACCCCTTAGGTCTCTTTTCTCACTTTTAATCCCTTTGTACATATATCTTAAGCAAATAAATAAAGCAAATAGTAAACATCTGAACAAAAGGTTCCTGTAGAGTACTACAGAAGTTTAGGGTGCTAATACCTTCCCTAATCTTAACCAACCCCCGAACCCTAGATCTTTCCCCGCATTGTGTTTACGATGCAAAATAGGTTTTCCCTCTTTTGACCTTTTCCTTCGGATAAATCAAAGAGCGGTTGTGAATTGAATTGCGATTCAAACTCATTAATAGTTTGTGATCCTATTTCCACCGCAACAGTAGGTGTCAGTTAATTTGACCGAGCATCCAAATTGCAAAAGGAGTGTTCCCGTTCGAGGACTAATCACACCTATATAGGTCGTACCTAAAAAACTACAGTGGTTATCCATTACTGACCAAGGAGTGAAACAGTCACAACCCCTTCGACAAGTTAGACAAGCTGGTGTCACACTATTTGTTCAAAAAAAAAACAGAGGAAAAAAAGAAAAGAATCAAAAGAGGAAGCCCGCTAAGTCGATAATTTGAAAACAAATGGCTTAGGCAAAAATTAGGGCATCCCGCTGGACTTTGAAATCAAAAGGAGCTCAAAAGAGCCACTCCAGGCAAAAGATAGGGAAAAAGCAGAAAAGCGAAGAGGATTACAAAAGAAAAATCCTCGAACAAACAAGTCGTGTGACTCCAGGCACCAAAAGACGAAAAGCGAGTGACTGTTACTCCCAAATTCTTGTGGTTTCCCGAACCATCACTCCTGTCACTCAACCTTTGAAAGGTGAGTGCTTGTGTCGAATTAGCTGAATATAGGAGTGGAGAACATCACGAAGAATGGGTGGATTAAAATAAATCTTGAGCCTTATATCCTTTCTTTCAAACCGTGAACCTGACCGCGTTACAACATTCAAAAGACCTAATTGAAGCAGGTTTGTTTCGAAAGTATACTTCGGTAAAGATCGCGTCGAAACTGACTCCCAAAAGGATTCTGCTCAACTTGTAGGTTTTAACGTTGACATTCTGATAAGTGATTTGTTCACTATATGTCACAATTTGTTTTTTCCAGTGAAAATACTTGGATTTCAAAACGTCATATGCATTGCATTAATATATTTTTTGTGCAGAACAATTTGTTTTACTTGCAAGTAAGCACTTGAATCAGGAAAGTTTCCACAGTGGAAAGTTTTGATCAAGATAAGATGAAGAACGCCTGAGTACTCCGTTGAACCGGGGCAAGCCATATCAAACGATCATATCATGGGAGTCATCCATCCAAAAGTCAGTTAATCTGGGGCAATCAGGTCGAGATTCGATAAATCTCTCTAAGTCAGAGGCATCCTCTCCACATATCAGCCAATCATGGGCAAGGTCGTTACAAGGCTGGGGCAGGCCACCCCAAGAACAAAGCTACCCTTATCCAGAAGCCAGCACTTCCTCGAGGTTCAGAATGCTGAGGCAGTTCATGTCTAACCATCAGGGTACGGAGATTTCAGGTTCCCTTTCGAGGAAGATTCCTACAGAAGTCCCACGAGCTGGGGCAAAATTGGAAATAGAGGGACATGTCCTCTCTATATTTTCAGAGCTGTTCAGAGCTATTCAAGCAGGTTTAGTCAACCTTCAAGTTCAAGACGAATGTCAGGAAGTCATGTTAACCATCCCCTGACCCTTCACAAATAGCCTAAAGCCCAATCCCTATTGGCAACCACCAGGTGGCCCAATCCCTATTGGCACCTTATTCCAAAATCCAATTCCCAATGGTACCCAGGAAATTTCACCTGGTCTTCCCCAACAAAGTCCAATCATACTTGGCACATCCGGTTATCCCCCAGCGGAGTCGGCTTCACCTCTTCGACATTTATTTTGCTGAAGTGGTTCTTTTGCGTCCAACTTTCCCCGGTAGCCCGAGCCTGCATCTGCATTTTTGCATATAGTTATCATATTTGCATCATCTTTGCATTACATCCTTCAAATCCATAGCATTTCCATTTCGTATGGAGCATTACGCCATAGAAACAAAAATCAAGCATATGCATGCGAAGCATAAGCCAATTTCTGTTAGCCTTCCGTGGCAATCTGATTCAACTCTTCCAGTCAAGACAGTGATATATCAGCAACCTGATTCAGTCGGCTTATCGGCTTACTTTTGAGTTTCATATCATACGTCGATTATGCTTTGTCCATCAGCCCTCTGATGATGACATCTTCAAGCAGATTTTCTTTGTCCGTCAGTCCTCTGATGATGACATCCCCAGCAGGTTTTCTTTCTATCGATCCCTATTGACGAAGTAGTTATGAGATTCGCTGAGGTATTTTGGATGATTTTCTTCCTGTCAATTCCTATTGACGATGTGATTATTTTGTGTGGTATTTTTCTCCGTTTATCATTAGACGATGTGAGTGTTGGATATTTCTTTCAGTCTACCATTAGACGATGTGGATTTTGGATATCTCTTCCCGTCTACCCTTAGACGAGGTGGTTCTTCGGACAAGTTTTCTTTCTGTCTACCATTAGACGATGTGGATTTTGGATATTCTGGATATTTCTTTCTGTTAATTCCTATTGACGAGGTGATGTTCTGTATGGTTTTTCAGCTGTCAATTCCTATTGACGATATGATCTCCGGATGGTTTTCTCTCCGTCTATCCTTAGACAATGTGAGCTTCGGATATGATTGTCAACCTGACGCACCTCAAAAAATCACAAGAAGATAATTCGGAGAAACGTGACCCTCGCGCAAAAGGCGCAGAAATGCGGTTCGACAAAGTCGCCACCGAACTTTATTTTTCCCGAATAAACGGGAGAGGAAAATATTGAGAAAACCTCATAAACACGGAAGGAACACGACCGTCGCAACCAAATGTTCCTGGGTTCGGGAGTCGGTTACGCGAGGGGAAGGTATTAGCACCCCTCACGTCCGTTGTACTCAACGGGAACCTCTTAATTCGAGTTGTGATAGAGTTAGATAAACTTAATTCTTCTCTTCTCAATACTAAATACTAAACGATACTATAAAGGGATAAAGACGCTAGGGGAAAGGGGATGGTTAGAGGATAGGGTGCTCGCCAAGGATTGGGGCCCTTGTGCCTACGTATGCTCATTCGGACGAGAATGAGAAATCAGGGCGCTCGTAGTTCGACTACGGGAAAGGATAGGGGGAAGTGGAAGATAGAGGGGATTGTGCTCTCCAAGATCATCGTAATCTTGTGCCTACGTGTCTTACATTCAATAGTGAATGAAGAATCAGAATGTTCGTAGTTTTGTGGTAACGACCACGAAAAGGATACGGGATTGAATGGGTTTGAAGTGGGTACGGATGACGATTACTCGAAGCTTAAGAAAGACTTATCGGACCCAAGTAATCGGGAGAGCGAGCCAAAGACTTGGAACCCTCTCTTTTTCATCGTGAAAATAAGGTTGTGTTTAAAAGGGTGAAGTTGAATTGATGACGATTACTTGAAGCTTAAGAAATACTTCTCGAACCCAAGTAATCGGGAGAGCGAGCCAAAGACTTGGAACTCTCTCTTTTTCATCGCAAAAGAAGGTTGTTTGAATGGGTGAGGTTGATCGAATGACGACCACTTGAAGCTTAAGAAAGGCTTCTCGGACCCAAGTAGTCGGGAGAGCGAACCAAAGACTTGGAACCCTCTCTTTTTCATCGTGAAAAGAACGTTGCTTGAGTTTGAAATGGAGTTTGGAAGGATGAGTAGTTGGATGATGGTTGAACGTTGTCGAGTTGTTAATGTTATTTAAAGGCGTCAATTGCTCACACACGAATAAGATAACTCGCATCTAAACAACCGAAAGCAGGATCAAAGACTTGAACCTACCCTTTACACCTTGAAAAGAATTGAATAGTTGTTAATTGATTGATAGTTTGTTATGAAAATCCACTTGACGTTGGATCAAGGGTTCGACTTATCATCGTGTGCAAAGCGTGTAATGGGCATGATTTGAAAAACAGGACCGACTTGACTTACGCATCAAGGGTCGAATTATGCGTAATAGGTTGATGGCGAATGCGTATGAGCACTCGTCTTACAAAGGTTTGAAAATGGCTCGATGACGAATCGAGAATTAGTTTGAAAATAGTTTGATCCGCTCTAGTCCCTATGGGTTCTCCTAGGAGATAAACTAATGATCAAAGAAATGCGAAACATACATCGGAATGGGAGAGGGATACATGTAAGTTACACGGGATTGCACGAAATAAAGGGGTCTTATTGTCAGGTAGCCCAAGAGAAAGTCGTGTGTATGCATTGTGTCCTAAGCTACGCCTTGAGCAAAGTCGGGCACGACTCAAAATTAGGGTTCCTGCAAATAACCAATGATACAACAGTCCACCAATTCGGCTTTTAGGATTTCAATAGTTTATTAATGTTTTCGAATATGGCTGAATAAGAATGAATAATGAGTATGACAATATGAATATGGCAAGATAATATAACAATAATATCCATAATAATATTTGACGAAAATTAAAGTTATTGGTTAGTTTAGTGAATCGAACCGGGACACGAAAGAATGAGATCTTGTCTTAATCGCAAACATAATGCCGATTAATCGAAGGTAGCCTATCACGATCCCAAAGTAAGAAAAATGACCCCAATGGTCATTCCCCATAGATTTGAAATCGAGAAGGTTATCAACTTCGATACGCGACGCTTACGAATAAAAGACTTCATCGATCCAAAAATCGAAATAAAAATGGAAATGGAATAAAAATGGAATAGAAAATGAAATAGTCTCGAATAAATCATCATCTATCAATAATTTGACTGATAATAATTATTAAAATTCGTCATAGATCAAAAAGTGATAAAAATGAATAAAAATCGATAAAAATCGGAAATGAAAAGTTTGAAAAAAAAGGTTGGTCTCGGATCCAACATTATTATCAATAGTTTGACCAATAACGGTTTACAGAAGTCTCGTCATCGACCCAAATGAGGAAGTATGAAAAAAAATCTTCAAATGAAAATGAAAATGTTAAATTTAACTCTTATTAAAACTAAATAAAATTTATAAAGTTATGTACATAAATATTATAAAAACTAAATCTTTAAAAATATATTAACAATCTGAAAATATTTTCTCTTTTATAAAACGTTGGAAAATCCAATCCTCGATAATCAGAAAAAAAACCAATCCTCTCTCTCTTTTCCAAAACAACACGCCTTGAAAGAAGAATCTATCAATAATCATAAAAAAAGAAAAAAATAACGCATCTCAGTGAATTTTCTCCAACCTTCTTTCGTGTTCGTATCTCTCCTCGTTCAATCTCTTACTCTCTGCCGCGATCAAAACTTTCTGTCTTCATTCAAACTAAAATCAAATCACAGTTCTCTCACTATTTCGTTTTGGTCTCACTATCTCCTTCTCTGTTCTCGTTGGATCTGGTTTTTTGTAAAGCTTTGGAGAGGAAGTCGAGTGGCGAGGGTTGCGAATCGGAAAAATGAAGGAGACGTAATGGGTTGAAGGAGGTTTCGGTTTGGATTTGCGGTTGAAGGTGAAGGTCGGGTTATGTTCTGTTGAGATTTTAAGAGGATAAATAGAGGTGGGTTGAAGATGAAACAAGGGTTTGTGAAGACGGCGGAAACAGTGACGGATTTCTGGGTTTGGTTTCAGAAAGAGCTTCAAGGACGAAGTAGTTGTATGGGTTTGTTATGGTTCGTTGAAAACGGTTTGGAGGAGTGGAAGTTTGTCGTAAATGAGTTACAGTGGAAGTCTGGGTTGAAGATTAGAGAGGTCGAAGAAATTGATGTTGGAAGGTTTAAGCAATGATGTTTCTGTTGGTATGGTGAAGATTGATTCGAATGAGGTTGTAAATGTGTTTGAAGATTGTTTTTTCGGTTGAGTTTCAGAAGAACATTGATGGTGGTTTAAAGGTTGAAGAAGGTGAATGTTGTGAGGGTTTTAGAGTGATTTTGAGATAGGTGTTGGAGAAGACTTGCAGTTGAGTAGAGAAAAAGGTTTCGGTTTTGTTGAAAGTGGGAGAGATGTGTTAATGGTGATGTGGGTTTTTGTTCTTGAAGAACAATGAAGAGGGATTTTGAGAAGAGAAGGTTAAGGGGAAAGGTTATGTGAGCTGCAACTAGGGTTTTCTTTCAGAGAAAGTTCTCATTTTATATAGGGGAATCTCTTGGAGAGAAGGTATCAATGCTGAGCTGGATATCAAGGCCTTTCTGTCCAGACATATATGAAAAGTAAGATGCAACTTTTTACCGCTGTGAAAGTTAGGAATTTACTGCTGCCTTCTTGCTTCTTTACAGGTTGTAAATGACAAGAGTTTCATTTGTGGTATTATGCTCGTTTATGGTTTGTGCAGCCCTATTTTTCTCATTCTCTTTCTCGCTGTCATGATTTGAAGAGATTTTACTGGCCTAACATTGGTCTTGTGTGGTCTTGTGCAGGAGATATGTTGTATTGTGGGTGGTTTGTGACAGATGAGTGGGCATCGTGCACGACGTATCGAACAACGTCAAAAGAATGTTGCAACTGGTATTTCACTTCATCACCTTTCTTATTTTGCCGTATTGCTGCCGGTTGAATTCAAATCATAATTGTTGTTGTTGCCTGTGCAGGTGGATTATGAGCTAACGCAAGAGCCAAGTTGGTGCCGGTTTGAGGTGTACTGAAGGCATGCTTTGCAGTTAAGGGAAATTACATGATGGATTGCATCTGAAGGTGGCTTCCGTGTTTTTCGGGTTACGACTTTGCATGACCGATTTTTTTTCTTTTAAGTTTCACATGTACAGGCTTGGTGAATGACATTATTTCATTTATACAGGACATGTCGTGGCATTGGTGTTGTGTTGGTTTTGGTTCTGGCTGTGTTGAGTGTATGACATTCTTGTCTATCTCAATGTTGACTACTTTCAGGTATGGTAACTTTTGAACTTGAAGAGCGTTTGGCGGGGGGTTGAAACAAAGATTGGCCTCGACCCAATTTTTCTGCATTTCTGCTTGTCCAAAATACTATACGAGCTATAGGACTAGCCTCAGAAGGGACCTCACTCAGCCAGGATAATAACTTTCATCATATTGTAAACAACATAAAGCTACTCCACTTGTGATGCTTGGGTCTTCTTATAGATTTTTCTCTTGCATCATATAAAGTTAATAACAATTTTGACCCTGTTTTGATCATGGATATTGTCTTGGCAGGAAATCTATTTGAAAGACTATGTAGTACCAGCAGAAGAGGCAAAGGTACACCGGCCAATAGATACTTGGCTTGGAAGGCAAGCTACAGATCAATGAGTAATAAGGACCGAAGCAAAATTCTTCACCTGGGATCCGCCCTTATTTTGGCTCAACGGAAACCATCCACCTTTAGTGATTGACAGAGTTTTTTTGAGTTTCAGCTTGGTCACCACTTACCTGTTAGTGACAGCTAGATCAACATGTCTGCAATTCTTATTTCTCTGTGTAACACAACTTCGCACCACTTAGTTTGTAAGGGATCCAGTTTAATCTCTAGTGATCTTCATGATGTACCAGAGCCTTGGTCCAATTGGAACTTGATAGTTTCTTTATTTCTCACAAATTTCTCTTTTTCTTACGTATGAAATATGGCTTGATTGCAGAATACGGTTTTGGCGTGGCTCGTGAAAGTCTTACATAATGGTTATGTCATTGCTTCTGATGAAGTTGGGGTAATGACAGTGATATCGTTGAAGTTCCGGCCTTCTACTGAGGCAAGACATGACGACGCCCAAGTGCTCCTTAATAGACCGGGCAAAGGTGACTTCTTTTGTACTTTGGCAATCATAGTTTTTTAACAATGTGATTAATATCTTTGTGAGCTAACTATCCTTTCTATTTTCCTGTAGATTCCACATACATTTAGTTCTTGTGTTGAAGTCGGGCTTGAAAGGGATGATAAGGTAAAGCTTGAGACATGAAGGGATTATTGTATCAGTGATGACTTTTCTTAGTTCTCTCAATGAAAAAAACATCATGAAAATGGGCATGTGTTTGGAGCGAGTTTGCACATCGAACATTGCTTCGAGGCATATGTCATGATGCAGGTAGTGGCCTTCTTTGACCCTGCTGATTGGGGACACTTCTGCTAACTGGTTTGCGTCTCCGTGGCCATTGCTTCATTTTGTAAGTCATGAACCTTGTACACCTTCATGCTGGCAAATCTGGAATCAATGAATTCGTGAAGTTTTGACTCCTTCGACTATTTTGCTGACACAGGAATCCTCATGTTACTTCATCTTCCTTGCTTTTATTTGAGCTTCTCACTGATCTTTTGCACCTTTTTGCTGTGTTGAGGTGGCTATGCGTACAAGGTAGTGGTATCGCGGCTCTGCAACTATTATGAGTGTGTTGCTGCGTTTTCAGGGAATAATGTCGCAAACTCATTTCCGTCTTTGTCTGTTGTAGGTGTAGCATGTGGATAAAAAAAACAAGTTGAAGGCACATCACGTAGCTGCTGCAGATTTCGCATGTGTATGTTGTCCTTTTTGCAGAAACAATTAACTTATGCAAGGTGCCATTTTGCCGTTATTGTACGAATAATTTTATCGGTGGGCTTCGCGACATATGGTCATTGAGATGGTGGTTCGAGGTACCACAAATAGCTTAAATGAATTGTCCGTAGATGCAAATTGAAGTTGTATTGACTTTGCAACAGCTGCAGCTTGTAGTAACATCCTCTATCATCATTTACTCTTGCTGAACATATTTTTGATTTCAAAATGGTCTTTTGGTGTCATGGACCATGTGCCTTCTAAATTGTAACAAGGGGTGCATAATTTAATTGGGCTTTGAACTTTTGTCAGGAGTTGATAATGAACATGGAAGACATTATATATATATTTTTTAATTGGCTTTTTCCTCATGTAAGACATAAAAATCGATTTATTTTGAGTAGATAAATCTTGTTGGGCTTGTACAATGGCTGCTGAATACAATTATGTGCTATTTGCACATGATTTGTATTGACTTACCAATTGTGAATGTCTTCCATGACTTGATTACCAAATGGTTTTACCTGCTTTAATCTCAAATGATTCATGACTTAATGAAATCATTTACCTCATGGCTTGTGCAAATAAACTCCTGTTATGACCTTGTTTTTAGATTGAATCTCATGGCTTTGAATAGAAATCATTTTTTCATAAAGTATCATGTTTTATTCTCTAAGCATAACGTGAGTCTTGGATTTAAAATACATGTGTTCCGAACCCCTTAGACCCCACGTCCTCTTGCTTTAATGACAAAGCTTGAAAAGTCTCCCTATGATGTGAATTTAACGAAACTTGAAATCATCTTGCAACATGGCTTAAAAATCATTGATCCATGAGACCAATTTTAATAAGTCACTCATGTCACCCTAAAGGCTTTAGTCACGACCTTCCATTGTAATTGAACTAGCTTTAACCTCTTTAACTACGTGGCCTTCATATTATCTCGAAATATGACTTAACAAGCACTTGAAACCAAATACTCCCATCTTAATTTGCCGTGAAAATGAGGACATATCTTTTCTTTGTCTCCACAAGAATTCAACATAGCTGACCAGGGATCAAGACCATAATGGGCATACAAAAGAACTTCCATGAATTCAACCTTGAGGATCATGGTCAAAGGTCGGAGGATTATTTTGAGAAAGATCAAGGAACAATACAAATGCTTGGTATAAAAAAAAGAAAGGTAGGACAAATTTGGGGTATGACAATGATCTTCTTTCTGTCAATTCCTATTGACGATGTGTTTCTTTGATAGGGTTTTCTTTCTGTCAATTCCTATTGACGGGGTGGCTCTTTGAAGATGGTTTTCGTTGCGTCAACTCCTACTGACGATATGGAGCTTGGATTTGGTATTTCTTTCTGCTGATTCCTATTGACGAAAGGATTCTGAAGTTCTTTGACGGGATTTGTGGATTTGGTATTTCTTGTCGTCGATTCCTATTGACGAAAGAGTTATAAAGTTTGTCGATGTGAATGTCAGATATATTTCTTTCCGTCTACCATTAGACGATGTGGCTTTATGGATATTTCTTTCCGTCTACCCTTAGACGAGGTGGTTCTTCGAAAGTTTTCTTCCCGTCTACTCTTAGACGATGTGACTTTGGATGTTGTTTCTTCCTGTCTACCCTTAGACGATGTGACTTTGGATGTTATTTCTTCCTGTATACCCTTAGACGATGTGAATGTTAGATATGTTTCTTGTTGTCTACCATTAGACGATGTGATGTGCTCGATTTTATTTAGCGAATGTATGGAGGCAATGTCAGATGTATTTATCTTATGGGTTTGAAGATCGCTTTTATTTAGCGAGTGGCTGACGGTGATGTCAGATGTTTCTCCCGATGGCGTGTCGTCGTTGCAACTATCAGTGCAATTATATTCGGAGATTGTACCCAGTCAAGGTTTGCAAGTTATTTATGCGGTTGACAAATCTGGGTTCTTTGGTATTCAACTGTCTTTTACCTTTGAATGTTTGAAAGTCGTTCGCTTTTCAACCCTTCAGGTCCAAGTCGTTTGAATAGGGGCAGCTGTTGTACCCCAAAATTTGACCAACCGTTTCTTGCAAGTTGGCTTATGTTTCGTTTCATTTGCATTTGCATCTGCATATCGCATACTGTGCATTTTTTTCATCCGGATTGATTTTGTCGAGATTACAACTCTTGTCCTCGTGTTTCAGATGATTCAAACCAGTTCGAATAAGCAGGTTTATTTTGGAAGCGGTGTTTTTCCCGGTGATTCAGTCTTTGCTACTATTTTTGGGGATATTTCGGCATCCGCCTTTTATCGGTTATTTCGTTGCATTCTCGCATTTTTTGTTAATTGATTTAATTGCTTTTCATTGTTTTCCTTATGAAATTATTAGCATTTTCTATTTTTAGAATTAATATATTTTTAGGTTATTTTCTCTATTTTAGATATTATTAGAGTTTTAATAGATTTTAAATAGTTTTTTTTCTTCTATTTTTAGAGTTTTCTAGAAATTAATTGTTTTTAGAATATTAGGTTTTATTTCATTAATCTAGATTAGTTTGGTTAGAATTTTGGATAGAGGTTTAATATCAGAATATTAGTTTTAGTTGTTATTAATTGAGTTGGGTTTAAGTCACGTTAATTCTAGTTAGTTTAATCAAGTCAGTTTGCATTGGCTTAGCTTTTAATCATTGTTCAGCTTTATTAATTTTTTAATCTTCAGTTTAATTAATTAACTATTTTTTTGTCAACTAATCAAGTTTAGTGCAGTTTTGCAGGTCCATCAATGCCATTTCTGCTGACATGTGTCAGGCTATAAATAGCCTCTTTTCTCTCTCATAATCAAGGCTGACACGTTTCCCCAAGTGGCTGGCACGCGTCCCAGAGAGGTGGCGCCACGTTGCCCCACAAACCCTAAAACACTTCACCGGCAAAATCAAACACCATAGTCTTCACCAGAAAACCCCACCGGAAACTTCATCCATCCGCCGGAAAATTCATCGTGTTCATCATGTTCATACACTTTTCCAGATTTTCTTTATAAATTCATCATGTTCATCCACCTTTTTTCCAGATCTACGACGTTCATGCAAATTTTCATCGAATCTTCATCTGATTTCCTAGAATTCATCAATATTCATCACCTTCATCAAATTTTTTCCAGTAACATTCAAACCTTTGTTCTTTTTCCCAGATATTCAGAACCTTCATAATTTTTCTATGAACATTCATACCAATTTTCCAGATTTCTTCATGAATGTTCATCATGTTCATCAATCTTTCCCAGAAATTCAACTATCCTTTTCCAGATTTTCCTCAATACTCATCCAACTTCATACGAACTTCATCATTTCCTCAAACACGTTCATCAATCTCCATAATCTTCAACATCGCGAACCTCCATCTTCAGATCTGGATCCAACCTCCAAACACATGAACAAACCTCTCCGAATCTCTTCGTCTCAGCTCGCGATTCACCGTGAACCACTGATTCAAACTCTTTAAGATCTAAACTCAGATCTTCATCGCAATCACACAAATCCTCATAGATCTTCATCACGATCCAGATTTTCACGCGAGCTCTCTTTCTTCATCAACTCCAACCTCAAAAGTGCTCCAAATCTTCATCTTCATTATGAACCGCAGATCTAACAACTTTCGATTCAACAAGCCATCAACTTCAGATCGGAAGAACATGAAATCATACAAACCACCTCCTCTATGAACTTCATCTACGATTCACATTGGTGTGAGAGTAACATCTATACGGCAATGGACGGACGAGATTTAGAGTAACGGTGCTTGAGGATTTTGGGATAGAAGAACATTTTGGTGCGTAGTGTGGAAAGAGTTTGAGACGGATCAAGAAAGGAAGTTGGAGAGGAGATTGAGAGAGGTTGAGAGTGGCGGCGGACGTTGAAGAAGAGCTAGGGTTTTGTTTTGCCAAAGTGAAGAAGATGAAGTGCTCATGGACCTCTTCAGACGGGTTAGTGGGCCTTCTGGCCCAATTGTTTCATTTTTCTGAGCTATCACCTCCGTTTTCCTCTTTACGCCCACTGCTGTCTGATTATTTTGTTGAAGATTGGTGGACCAAAAAGCCCACTGTGTGATTTCCTATTTACACCCCTATTACTACTGTTGTACCCTCATTTCCTTTATTTTCTTTTGGATAGTATTGTATAGTTTTTGTATATTGTTTGAAAATCAATTTGAATATATGCAAATATGAATGACTATTTTCTTTTAGAGTATTAGGTAAATATTTTGCATAGAATTTATATTCTATTTTTGTTAGAAGTTATTTTCTCTTAGAATATTAGGCATATATTTTTGTATAGAATTTTATATTCTATATTCTATATTCAATTTGTTTTAATTTTCTTTATAACATGTTTTCTATTAGAAATTTATTTTCATTTAGAGGTTTATTTTCTTTTTAAAAATTGAATTCAATTTCCATGTGTTATTGGACTTTTTCACCTCATTTTCATTTTGTAGGTCGATGACGACACTTCTGTAAACCGTTATTAATCGAATTGTTGATGGATAATGTAGGATCCGAGACCACTTATTTCTCTCCTCATTTTTCTTCTTCTTCTTCTGATTTTTTTTTGACTTTTTTTTGGTTTGGTCTGTGTGACACGATTCAATTGGAGAATGATTCTCAATATCATTTCTTCATCTTGTCTTTGACACAGATATCAACACGCGACCTCTTGTAAGCTTTACTTCCATTTATAAGTCGAACTATGATGGTTCAACATCACATTGGTTCTGATTCGAAACATCATCATCAAGGATCAAAGGAGAAAAGCTCGGGAATGGAGCTTGCACGCAAAAGTCAAGGGTCAACGGAACCACTTCGTTCGGTAACATTGTTTTTATTTCATCTCCTTTATTCAACCGCCGAGTGTTGTGAGCTGTAGCGTTAGATACGTGGCAAATGATGAGTGGGTGGCTTCCTCTCACTCGTCTAGAATGTTTAGTGTACATCTTTTGAACAATATGCGACGCATTCGCTCCTACGTTTTAGGACTTTGCGTGTGCGTCCCGATCCGAACCTTTTCTCTCGCATCCTGGCGGTTGAGACTCCCTTTTCTCTTGCATCTTGGCGATTGAGATCCCTTCTCTTGCCCCCGTGCAACCAAGACCGTTTTCTGTAGTTGGCCGAACTACGACTGCTCTGATCTCTCATATCTGTTGAGAGTACGTATGCATAAGATTGCGATAATCCTTGCGAGCACTTTTCCCCTCTTTCCTGTAGTTGGCTGAACTACAGCTGCTCTCATTTCTCATACTAGATGAGAATATGTAGGCATAAGAAGCGATGTCTTGGCGAGTAATTCCCCCCGTAGTTTCCCGAACTACGTTGACTCTGACTTTCCTATTGCACGAGGGAATACGTAGGCATAGGGCGGCGATGCTCTATCGAGTCAGTTCTTTCCGTTTAGCTTTAGCAGCCGTAGATAGATTGTTTTTCACCCATAGATTAGACAAAAATGCATGGATCTCATTGAGTACAACGGACGCGAGGGGTGCTCATACCTTCCCCTTGCGTAACTGACTTCCGAACCCGAGATATGGTTGCGATGACCTGTCTTCTCCCGTTTTCGTCAGATTTTCTCTGCTTGTTTCCTTTCCCTCTTTAGGATAAATAACAAACAGTGGCGACTCTTCTGTCATTGCCGACACTTTTTTCCGCAGTAGCGACAACTCACCCAAAACCTTAAGGTTTTGGGTGAATATGCGGTGTCTTTCTCACTTGTGTGTTGCTCTTGACCCAATGTGGATGCTTCTCTTGATGACCCAACAATGGTATCATGAGTCTTTGATTCTAATGAAGGACCAACTCACTTGTATTGAAAGTACTCCCTACAGGTGGTGATTAGGAGGTGTCCTGTTGAAGAGTGTCAATGGTGGTGCAAAGGTGGTGAGTAAGAAACACATAATAGAAAGTGAAATTGCACAGTTGAAGCTTCCGCTTAAGGGGGAGCATTGCGGATAGACTCACACTTAAGGGGAATGTTAAGTATAACAAGTGTGAGTAGTGTGGATAATAGTCCCACATTGGATATGAATGTGGTGACTTAAACATTTATAAGTGGGAGAATCCACACACCTATCACCTTAAGGTTTTGGGTGAGTATGTGGAGTGTCTCTCACAAAGGTGTTGCTCTAGAAAAGAAGTCCCACAATGTTTAATACTCCCTAGTGAAAAATCTCTCCAACAAAAATTACCCACAACAGGTAGGGTAAAATATATATTTATATATTTTAATATATATTATTATATAAAAATAAATGTTTATAAAATTAAAAAAAAATCAACTTCAAACTACTACATATTTATTATAAGTGATCATTTATTTCATAATTCAACCATAATTTTTTTTTAAAACTTAAAATATTATGATATTTTAAACTTGATATATTTATTTTTATTAGAAATGCAAGTAACGGGGACAAGTGCCAATGTTGATACCCAAGCGGGTATTGGCTTGGGTACGAGGATATTTTCCAACTGCGGGTATGGGAACGAGTACTATAGTACCCTACCAAACCCTGTCTGTTGCCATCCATAACTGTGGGTGAACGATGTATAGTGAGGCCAGGTGATTCCATAACTTCTAATCTATTATCTATATTTGTTATGAAATTAACCAAAATGATATAAAGATGAAGGAGATAAAGAGAAGAAGAAAAGTAATATTATATTATCTTATGTCAAAAGTACCTTTTACATTGCAATGCGAATCTTATTTGTAGTACACGACCAATAAGCAATCATTAACTTAAGGAATACACAAAGGTTGAGAAATTAACTCATAGGAGTTAAGGAGTATAGAAAGTTGGGTAAATGAACATCCACATTTATTTACTATTGTTCATAACACTCTTCGTTGGATGTTCATTAAGGATATGCCTCATTAAAACCTTACTAGAAAAAACCATGTGGGAAAAAATTTAGTGAAGAAAAAAGAGTACAATATCCTTTTAAAGTAAATTATTTTCCCCCCTTTAGCTGAACCATTATTTCTTCACGATGAAGACCAATCTTTTGTACTAGTTGATTAAATGTTCTGCTTGGGAGTTACTTTGTGAAAAGGTCTCATGTAATGCTAAAAGTTCTACACGATTAGATGATGTTTCTGCTATGGCTTGTTTCACCAATCTCTATGAAATATATGTACCTCTACATGTAAACAAATAACCTGTTTGTGATCTACCATTATGAAGATTTGACAAGCAACCTGCATCGCATAACCTGTTAATTCGAATATGGATACTTTGGTATAAAATAAACCCATGTCTATTGTACCTCTAAGGTAACGAAGTATATGCTTGATTTCTTTCCAATGTCTTCGTGTAGGTGAAAAACTGTATATTGCTAATAAATTAATATAAATTAAAAAGATAGACCAACACTTAAATTACACTGACATATGGTACTTTAAGACCAATTAGTTTTTCATCATCTTCTCAAGGTCTAAAAGAATCTTCTATACATCTAATGATCTAACATCAACGGGGTACACGACATAATATATTTGTTCATATACGAACATTTAACACCTTTTCTTTATAATGTTCTTAATGTAGAAATATTCTACTATCCAAATGCTCAATATGTATACCTGTACATAATTTTGTCTTTTCTATGTCCTTTATCTCAAACTATTTTTTTAAGAGTTTTATAGCTTTTGGAATCTCTTTAGGAGATCCAATAATTTTTATGTCATCCACATAGACAACTATTATAGCAAATTGTTTTCCTGGTCTTTTTATAAAAATACAAGGACAAATTGAGTTATTTGTATATCCCTCTCTAAGCAAATATTCACTGAGACGATTATACCATATTCGTCCAGATTGTTTCAGCCTATAGAGAGACTTGTTCAATCTTTTGGAGTAGCTATCTCGAGATTCGGAGTTGTGCGCATCTGATATATTGAACCCTTCAGGGAGTTTCATGTAAATTTTCTATCAAGTGAATCATACAGATAAGCTGTCACGACATCCATCATGTGCAAATTAAACCCTTCATGTGCTACAAACCTAATTAAATATCAAAAATTGAATTGCATCCACTATAGGTGGATATGTTTCATCAAAATAAATCTTAGGTCTTTGTGAAGATTATTGAGCAACAACTCAATCTTTGTATCTCACAATTTCACCATTCTTATTTTGCTTTTTCATAAAAACTCATTTATATTCAATTGGTTTCACACCTCGAGGTGTTCGAACTACTTGTACAAAATCAAGTCACTTGTAAAGTGGGTTTAATTATTCTTCAATTGAATATGTTCATTTTGGTTAATTCTCACTTTGTCTACCATCTTTGATAGATTTTGACTCGTGATCCTCGTTATCAGTGATCATCTTTAGCGCTATATTATATACAAAGACATTGTCAATATTAACTTTATTTTGATTCCATCATATTTCATTCATGATATAATTTATTGAGATCTCTTAATTTTCATAAATTTCAGGTACTTGGTTAATTCTTCTGGAGCTCAAAATTAAAATATGTCAAAGTGCTCTTAGATTTTTCATATCCTCACCTGTGTCATTTTTAACTTTAGTTTCTTTTCTTGGTAGAGGACTTTTAACATCGGAATTGACTTTTGTACCACACTTCAGGCGCCATTATAACTCATTTGCCATATTAGATTGTCCAATAGATGAATCCACTTTGAGTGGAGTATTAGCCGCTGATAATTTTTTTCTCATAAACTTTGCAAATGAATTGTGTTTTAAACTTCGAGGATCAAAATGATATTATAATATTTTATTTTAAATTGTTAATTTAAACTTCTGATTCACACTTTCACCTGCTTATTCTCTCCCCCTAAGATTGAGAAAATTAATTTATCAATGGATAATCAGCCTACTGGGCTTTAAACAAGTATCCAATTATTGGATCAAGATATATCTTCAAGTACGAGATTCATATAAAATACATTTTCTCAAAATTCTTTCAAAACTCATATCAGTGTACTATATTGGAGAAATTGAATAATTACAACACATCTAAAAGTTTACTTAGATGAGATATAATTGGTTATTAACTTAAAGTAATTTGTAAGTTAAGGGGAGAATCATCTTATATTAACTTGTTGGCTTAATGCGAACAAATATCTTCATATTCATATTTTGTGTGTTTCAAATATCTAATTTATAATTTATGATTTCATAAGTATAAGTCATACAATCAACTTTAGACGTCTAAAGAATGAATCTTCAAGTCCATTTTTTTATGAACATATGCTACAAGTTGTTCAATATCAATCTTGATAATATATGTTATACTTATCAAGAAATTTATGAAAAATCCGTATAACAAGATCTTAGTTTAATTAGTTGAGAAAATAATTTCACAAACTTCTAAATGTGAATAGACATATGCACCATCTTTTAGTCAATGCAACAATTAATGTCATAAAAACTCAATTTCTCAAAATTTCCTTTAGGAACAGACAAATTTTATGTTATTGAAGAAACTTCTAGTTCTTCAAAACTAGTTCTCACATCATAATACATCTGAGATGACCCAACCGATTTTGCCAACAACACACTTAAGTGTGATTTGTAAACATCTGGTTTAACATAATATATATATATATATATATATATATATATATATATATATATATATATATATATATATATATATATATATATATATATATATATATATATATATATATATATATTATATATATTATATATATATATATATATATATATATATATATATATATATATATATATATTATATATATATATATATATATATATATATATATATATATATATATGATTCTAGTCTTCTAATTTGTTTCAATATCTAGTAAATATAAAATAATTTGTATAAAATATATATTTTTCAATCTTAATATATTTATAATTATTAATATTATTCATGCAATCCTTCTGTGATGGTCAATTTTTCTAAGATCCATGAAAATAGTCGTTGATACTTTTCTGATCAATTGAGACAAAATAATAATTTTCTTATTAATCATCGAGGAATAACTATTCTTTGATGAATGAATAAAAGTAATTTATTATTTGAACAATCCTCTAGGAATCTTTTATAATATATATAATATTTTTTCTTTCGAGAGGTAGATCATAGATCTTCAAATAATGATAAAGATAAACAGTTTTCATGCAATCCTTCGGGGTTGCATGATAAGTACTTCAAGAACTATATAAATTATTATTTTTCAATCATTCAGAGTTCTTGATTAGTTCTTCAGGAACTATATAATAAATTATTATTTTGCTATCCTTCAAGATGTTTGATAAGTTCTTCAGGAACTATATAATAAACTATTATGTTTATATCTTTCAAGGATATTTGTTAAGTTCTTCAAGAACTATAAAACAAACACATTATTTTATAGTCTTTCAGGGATATTTTAACATTACTCATCCAATCATTTTGAGATGCATGAAAAATTATCATTGATTTTTTTCTTCTAATCAATATATCAATATATAATAGGCAGAATTAAAAATATATATTACGAAACAAAAAATAATAATTTTACCTTCTAAAACTTGGAGCTTCACATAGTTAGACCTTCATTATCAAATTATTTGTATCACTTCTTAGACAATTAATTAACATTCATATGATAGAGTTTCGTGCTAATAACATGTTATGAATTAACCAAAATAATACAGAGATGAAAGAGAAAAAGAATAAGAAAAGTGATATTATATTATCTTATGCCAAAAGTACAATTTACATTGCAATGTGGGTCTTATTTGGAGTACATGACCAATAAACAATGATTAACTTATGGAATACACAAAGGTTAAGAAATCATCAGAGTTAGAAAGTTGGGTAAATGAACGTCCGCATCTATTTACTATTATTCATAACAATATTAATTTTGAGACACAAACCATTTGATTGTCAATTCATTATCTCACATGCCACATCAATTAAAATATGACGTGACACTCTTCAAAATTTTCATCAAAACCAAATTTTTAGTATTTATTTTAACATAAATACATAATGTGTAATATTCTACTTGTAATTATTAAAATAAAACACTCTTCTTTATATATTGTACAAGTCATTTATCTATTTTATTTTCCATATATTAATCATGATTTTTTTTTGTGTCTATCATATTTTTTCGAACTAAATACATAATATAATATTTTACCCCACAAAAATTATAAATAAAAGATAAAAAAATAAAATGAGTATTACATTGTTTAAAATAAAATGGTTAAATAATACTTTC
The DNA here is from genome assembly GCA_963859935.3 of Lathyrus sativus. Lineage (NCBI taxonomy): Eukaryota > Viridiplantae > Streptophyta > Magnoliopsida > Fabales > Fabaceae > Lathyrus > Lathyrus sativus. Next base: position 618,341,473 of record OZ012740.1, on the reverse strand, counting down.
AAATTTAAATTACAACTTTACAATAGACAAACAAATGTATTTCTAAAATATAATTCTTAATTATAATTATGTTACATGTTTAAAATTAAACTTCGAATATAAAATTAAATAAATATTTTTTAATCTATTACATATAAATGTCCAACAATATATTAGTAAAGTATAAATAATTAATATAAAAAGACACTTCAATTGGATTAAATCAGTTGAATACATTAAAACTATTGACATAATGAAAGAAAAACATACAAAACATTGTTGTATTTGTTTTAATACACAATTCATCATCCAACTCATAGAAACATATTAAATCATTATACTCATTACCTTCACAAACTACTAAGACATTGTAAAATGAAGATTTTCATCTTAGATCTTATATCAACTGTGATGAATAGTTACATAGTGTGTGAATCATTCAAATGTGAAACGTATACAATCTATAAAATGATGAAAAAAATAATTTTGGAGATGTTGAAAAATGAAACAATAAATAACTTCTGAAATTTTAAATATTTATTTTACATTTAAATTTTTTAATTTTGATGTTTTATCTTACATTTCCAAGATTCAAACATTTTTTTTTACTTTAAATTATATATTTTAAATATTATTTTCATATTATTGACTTAATTAAAAAATCGTTTATACTAGACATAACCACGATCTATCTAATCCAATACTATTTAAATAACTCATCTCAATCTCGCGCATCGCAATGGTCTAATTCTACTAATATATTAAATCTAAAGCACATACTATGATGCAGACACTTTAATATAATTTGTGCTATATCACCTTCCAATTTTATTTTTATTTCTCAAAAAACACAATAACATAATATTAGAGGTCACATGCTCAAGTCCCGATAAATGCAAAAAATATAACTTAACGATCACTTATTAACATTAATACATATTATTTTCATAAAACTTTTATAACTTTTTTTTTTGTTTTTCTTGAAATTATTTTTAATTATAAAAATTAAAGAAAATAAATTTTGATATATATTTTTAATTTTATTTTCTCTTATATATTCTTCATATCATGTCTGACAAATAAATTAAAAATATATAACAATATATTAGATTTATCACATACAAATAGGGCTGGAAATGAGTCGAGTCAAGTCGAACTCACCTCAACTCGGCTCGACTCGTTAAGAATTGTTCGAGTTCGAGTTCGACACGAACTTTTTTTTAAGCTCAAACTCGACTCATTATAAGTTCACGAACAATTCGGTTCAACTCGTTAGGTTCATCTCATTAGGTTCAGCTCACATGATTCACGGATTTAAAAACTATTTTTTTAAATATATATATTTTTTAGTATATTTGACATTTTAAATAAATATATTTTTTAAAAATAAAATATTAAAATAAAATAAAAGTTATCATATTGAAATTTAACTTTATCTTCGAAATCTACTAATTCAAAACCTACACAACTTTCAAGAGATACATTTGAGAGTCTAATTCAAAAACTACTAAATTAAAGATTAAATTTGTCTAAGATTTTGAGTAAATATTTAAACCTAATCTTAAAGACAGTATAATTCTTCCCATATGTAATTGAGTTGACTCATGAACCTAACGAGTCGAACTATGTATAGTTTAAGTTCAACTCATTTAGTTAACGAACTTAATTTTTCGCTCATACTCAACTCATTTGGTTCATGAACCTAGTTCAACGATTTAATTGTCGAATCGAATTCCGAACTATTTTCGAATTGGTTCGGTTCATTGTCAGTCCTACATACAAAGATATGAGATTTTTCAAATAAAAAAAGTATTAACTCAACGATTACTTATTAACATCAATAGCTATTATTTTCAAAAAAACTTATATAATATCTTTTTTTTCTTGCAATTACATTTTAATTATAAAAATGAAAGAAAACAAATTTTGATATATATTTTCAATTTTATTTCTATTATATATTATTCATATTATGTTAGACAAATAAATTATAATATATTAAATCTAAAGCACGCATTATCATATTGACACTTAACTTCACTTCAATATAATTTGTGTCATAGTGTGCCACACCATCATTGTTCATTTATGGCATCTTCCAAATTTTATTAACACTTTTCAAAAGACACAATCACATAATATTAGAGGTCACATACAAAAAATATATTAACTTAACGATTACTTGTTAACTTCAATATCTATTATTTTCATAAAACTTTTATAATATATATTTTTTTTGTTTTTCTTGCAATTACTTTTTAATTATAAAAATTAAATAAAATAAATTTTAATATATATTTTTAATTTTATTTTCTATTATATACTCTTCATATTATATTGGACGATTTCTCACATATAAGGATATGAAATTTTTGAAATGCAAAAAAAAAATATTAACTTAACAATTACTTATTAACATTAATACCTATTAAACTTATATAATATCTTTTTTTTTCGTGTAATTATTTTTTGATTATAAAAATTAAATAAAATAAATTTTGAGATATATATTTTAAAATTTATTTTCTATTAAATATTATTTATATCATGTTAGACAAATAACAATATTCTTAATTTCTTAGATACAAGGATATAGAATTTTTCAAAATTAATTTATAATTTGCATAAATTTTTAAATGCTTTCTATTATACACTCTTCATATCATGTTGAACAGTATATAACTTAACAATTACTTATTAACTTGAATACATGCGATTTTCATAAAATTTATATAATATCATTTTTATTTTTCCTGCGATTATTCTTTAATTATAAAAATTAAAGAAATTAAATTTTGATGTATATTTTTAATTTTATTTTCTATTTTATATTATTGACATTATGTTGGACAAATAAATTAAATACAAATAACTATATTCTTTATTTTTCACATTTAAGGATATAAAATTTGTTAAAATTGATTTATATTTTGCACAATATTTTTCTTACATTGATCATAGGGAATATAATAAAAAACTTAGATAATAAATTCTAAAATAAGAACTATAATATTTTAACTAATATCAACAATAAAATTACATAAATATTTTATGGTATCATTATTAAAAAATTAAAATAATTCTATTTAAAAAAAATATATTAACATACCAAATACTTAATTTGATATATAATATTTTTATAAAATTTATAAAACTGTATTTATATTTTCTTAAAGTTATTTTTAAGTTATAAACATGAAAGAAAAAAGATTTTGATGTATAATTTAAATAAAATATCTCTAAAATAATTTCATTCTTTCTATTATCCATTCTTCCTATCATGTCGAACAAATAAACTAAAGACAAAAAAACAAGATTCTTGATTTTTCACATATAAGAAAATAAATATTAGTGATACCAATGAATATAATAAAAGTTAAATATATTATTTTAAAAATAAGTCTCATATTTCAACAACAAAATCACATAAATATTTTACAATATCAATCACAACAAATTAAAATAATTCATTTTGTAAACTAAGTTAATCAAATAACTAGCATTTGAAACTCTTTTATTTATCATATTTATGATGTTTGACAATATAGACATAATTTTTTTTTTTGAAATTATATGATAATAATTGCTAATAAAATTCAAAATTTATTCAGGACTAAAAATAAATACATATAATTAATAACTTAAAATTAAATATCTTAAAAAAAAGATAAGTACTATACATGAGAATCAAAATAAAAAAAAACTATATAAACCACAAGTGGTATCTTAATAAATGATTTAATTTTTCAAAATTAAATAATTCAACAAGTCTCCATATAATTTATAATAAATTATTAGTGATATAAAGTTATCGATCATATATATTTAAAAAATTTCTTAACACAGTTATAATACAATGAAGAATAAATAAAATTTAATTTACAATCGCGCATGTCTTAATATACTCGCATGTGAGGGAGAGTGTTAAGTATTACAAGTGTGAGTAGTGTGGATAATAGTCTGACATTAGATAATAATGTGGTGACTTGAACAATTATAAGTGAGATAACCCATATACTTATCACCTTAAGATTTTGAGTTAATATGTGGTGTGTCTCTCACAAAGGTGTGTTTCATTAAGATTTTGAGTTAATATGTGGTGTGTCTCTCACAAAGGTGTGTTTCATTAAGAAAAGAAAATCTCACAATGTTCAATAGTGAAAATTCTCCCTAATAATTAATCTACTTATTAATAATTTTTAGTTCTAATTTCAATGTTTATTGACTTATTTAATCGCATGCTATATAAAAATTAATGGTGGGGGAAACTTATGACACTAGTACACCAACTTTATAAATCTTATTCGTAATTTAAGTCAAATTTGTAGAACTTCATGTTTTGAACGCAATTGGAGTATATTTATTCCAAAATAAGAATTAGACCAGGGCATCAAAAGCTTAATGATTTAATCTTTAATCTTTGTTTGTTATAACTTGAGACATCAAAATATGTATTATTATGGTTATTTTTCTATGATTATTATCTTTCTATATTTAAATACACATGCTTAGATTTAATTTATACGCGATTAGGAAAACAAAACAAGAGAATTATGATCCTATCAATATAGAAACAATTGGTGACTATTCTAGTTGGGTATCGGAGGGTTCACCACCTTTCATAATGAATGTATAGGTGGAAGCATTGAACAATGACCTTGTAAATATGACCATCCAATCAATTTCAAGTGTCTAATACGAGTATACTATGGTTTGTGGTTGTGAATTAATTTTATTGTCTCATATTTATTATCTCTATATTTTATTTGCTAACTAAAATTTTAAAATATTGTCATAGATCAATTATATTTAGATAAAGATGAAGATGTGTGTAATACATAAAACAATATTGTGGATAATGTGAATTAGAAGAAAAACGATGTCAGAGAAAATAAAGGCCTTAGAGAAGATAAAGAAGCTGAAGATGAATATAAATATCAAAATTATGATAAATTGACTTCATGGAAATAAATAAATTATGGATTGTTATAATTTCATTTAGTCTGTGTTTTTATTATGGATTGTTATAAAAAGAAAAACTAGAGTTAGTTTAGCGGGCTCCCGGCCCACGTCGGGGTATTGGGTTTGGTTTGTTTGCAGCAGTAACAGGCGGTGAAACAAAATATTCAACCTCACAAACAGACTCTGATTCACCTCCACTTCCCTCCTCTTTCTCATTTTCTTCTCTCCATTTCCTCACTCAATCGCAATACAAGAAAAGAGTGAGAAAATGATACCGTCTCAGGTCGTAAACACATATCCATTGTCCAGCTACACCTTCGGCACCAAGGAGCCCAAAATGGAGAAAGACACCTCCGTCGCCGATCGTCTCGCTCGCATGAAAGTCAAGTTCGTATCATTCCCATATCTATCTCTCTTTTTCATTTTTCATTACTATCCTTTAATTCATTTTATAGGATCTTTCGTCACTGACTAGGTCACACAAATTCAACCCATAAACCCTAGAAAAAACCCCAATCATACTACTCTTTGAAATTTAAGTAAGGATTTTCTTCTAGATTGACGTATAAATTGTTGGTTATATATATAAACTGTTAAAAAATTGAATAAATTAGACTTAATCACAAGTGCCAGAGCAAGTGTCCCACATAGACGCAGGCAAACCTTTTTTTCAGAGGTGTCGGTGCTACATAATTCCTTGAAATTAGCTTTGATCTCTCTCAAATTAGCCAGGGAACCATTCCACTGCTAACATAAGTTCAAACATGAAAAATCCTGTGGAATCAGCAAATTTTGAATTGTGTAATCGACTTCTTTTCATACCCCGGGGCACCTTGTTCGGTTTCCACACAGCACTTGGGGTTTCTTGAACTGTTGAGCATAATTCTCAGACAATCTTGTCTATCTATGAAGTTGTGAGATGCTCTCAGTTACAACGAAACCATCACCTTGATTCCACTGATACTTCCCCACAATTCTTAAAATTAAGAACCCAAGTTCTACCCTGCATTTTATACAATGAAAGCTATAAAGGTTTGTACTCTAGCCTGCGTGCTTCGATGTACTTTGTTTAGTCATTTACCTCGTCGCATCCAAAACAAAGGCTGTTTTTCCTTTTATCTTATGACTCAGCTCCTGACAGTTTTCTAACTCCCCCAAATTTTACCCTTGATCTCCTCCCTATGCATATTAGTTGAGCCGCCTCTATCGTAATTGCTAATGTCCTTTTCTTGGCAGTAGGATAATCTCTTGACATTACTCGTATCTTTCATGGTAACCATACCTCTTTTCAATAGAGTTTGATTCCTCTCATAAACCATCAGCGCCATTTTTCGTCATCTATGTTAACCCTTCTATGCCTTTACAGTTTCTGCTTTGCTCTGATTTTTTTCCTTCAAATAACTACGGATAAGTTTCCAGTTGTATTATAAGTCAGTACTCAGTGCAGGTCATTAGCAAAAAAAACTCAAATTGCTACCTGATTTGCTTCATCAGATTGGCTTGGCTCAGGAAAATTTCTTCAGAGTTTTGCATCATGGAAGGATGGAGCCACCTTACAGAAATTTAAAATTTTTGCCATCATTGGTTCAACATGCTAGCTTCTCCATCCCGTTTCTTCTCTCCTGCTATTTTCCTTTCCTTTCTTTTTATTCATTGGTTCCCCCACTACTAACTCTCCCTCTAAAACCTAACTCTTAACTGCTTTTGTTGTGGTTACGACAGCTACCTTTTTTAAAGGGAGACTATCTGAAATCTCTAGGGAATTATCAGTGACGTGGGGCTATTTTTTATTTTCCTTTTTAATTATTTTCTCATGTCTCTCGTAAGTTTACATTTGAAGAGCAAAATCTTTCCTACAAATAAAATTTAAAGCTTCATTTCAAAAGGGGCACTGGGAATGAAGAACTAAAGTTTTAAAGACATAGACATGGTTTTGAATTTCAAGTACTCATCTGATTGAATATAGGACCAAAGTCTAATAGTGAAAAGGAAATGGGAAACATTTTAGAATTGGACATATTCTTATATAATATTTTTCCTTGTCCCTTTTCCTGTGTGGCTCTCAATTATATATACTCAAATGGTTCTGAAATATAACTATGTCCTTTGTTTTCTAATTCAGTTATATGAAAGAAGGAATGAGGACCAGCGTGGAAGGAATTTTACTGGTATGGTAACTGATTGTTCTCTTTCACTTCCTCTCCCCCTCCCCCCTATTTTGTGAAGTTTAAAACTTTAAAAATAACTTTACCACATATGATTATACTCTTACATTTTGCGGGACCGGGTGCTTGCATGAAATGAAGTCATATCATCTTATCATGAGTCATATCTAAACATATATCATTTAACTCTAAATCTTTCTTGATGGTTTGAACTTGTTCTTCAGTCTTCCTATACTTCTAACTTATTGGATATCATCCATATGATCTACACATGTTTTTATGGACTTTCTCCACATATGCTCAGACTTCCTAATCCAAAAGTTTACTGTATTTTCTACAACATGAGTTGCGTCTACTTTTTGTTGATGTGATAATTTTTAATCATTCATCCATTGTAGCATGATTATCTAGGCAATGTTGATCTTATTTTCTTGCTGGCTTTTTACCGGCTTTTTACTGCTCAACATTAAATTTTCATACATGACAAATCTTAATAATCTTGCACTAAGTTTATCTATAGGTTTTAGTGGTAGTATCTTTTTAATCTCAAATTACATCCGAAACGTTCCTCCATTTCATCCATAAGTTTGAATCCTATAGTGTTGACATCTCCTTCTATCTCCCTATCGTTTTGTAGGATGGACCCAAGATTCTTAAACCTTAAGACCTGTGGTATCCAGTTTTCACCTCGAAACTAGTATTTATCTGCCTCCTGCTGAACTTGCCGTCTGTATGCTCTATTTGGTTGGGTTACTTATCTGAATTGGAAGGTTGATAATTTATTCTAGACTTTATTATAACCTATAATGCATTGTTGTGCAGTCCACTCCCCCACGCAACTTTAATGTACAATACCTAGTGAATTGATAAATGTAGTACAGGCTTATATTTCTGTTTGTAGAATGGAGGTGTGAAATTCATGGAACAAAAATTACTTGTAGTAGAATTTTATAAGTTATGATAATTGGCCATTAGTTGTTGCTTTGGTTAGTAATGAATTACTAATTTGCTAGTACAGTATCCAATATGGAGCATATATAATTCTATATTTAGATTGGATAGTGTAAGACTGCACATTTGACCTTCCACAAATCTCGATGGCGGGAGCCTTATGTATTGTGCTGATCATTTTGGGAGGGAGAGTCTTGGTGCAACAATAAGATCTTCCCCTAGGCCACATTGATGGGGGCCTTTTTACTAGACCACACCCCTACCCCCATTTATAAGGATGCAATTACAAAACCCAGGTGCACGGAGACCAGATGAGTTCACCCAGTGAGTGGGTATTAGACCTACCATATTGGAAACTTCCCTTTATGCTCATCCGGACAATACCATGTTAAACTCGTCCTGGACTTTTAATTTTCTTAAAATTTTTATTTACTTGTTTCCACAATGTATTTCCCTGCTATTTCTGTAAAGAAAATACTTCCCCTCTAGTTTTCCTAGAGATTTGTTGATTGTCATGTCTCAGCTTTGTGCTTCAATTCTGTAGGTACAAGAACACAACCATCCTCATATTCTTCTTCTGCAAATTGGAAACACGTTTTGCAAACTCCCAGGTGGTCGTCTCAAGCCAGGGGAGAATGGTAAGATCTTACTTTGCTTCTAATATGATACTCTGAAAATAGCAACTTATGACTATGCTAATTGTACTTTTTTGCTTTACAGAAATTGAGGGCTTGAAGAGAAAACTGACTAGCAAGCTTGGTGCTAATTCACCTGGTCTTGTACCTGACTGGCAGGTATGATCACACACCTTTTAGATGTTTGAACTCGGAAACGTTACTAGCATGCTTATTGGTTATATGCACTTATTCTTCGGCATCCTGCAGATAGGTGAATGTGTTGCAATCTGGTGGAGGCCAAATTTTGAAACCATAATGTATCCATATTGTCCTCCTCATATAACAAAACCCAAGGTAATTTGTGATGGGAATATCATTGATTGAAACTATTGTATTGCTAGTTCTCTTGGTCTATGATTACAACATCCATTAATATCTTTTATGCAGGAGTGCAAGAAGCTTTTCCTTGTTCACTTGTCTGAGAGGGAATACTTTGCTGTACCAAAAAACCTGAAACTGCTTGCTGTTCCATTGTTTGAACTCTATGACAATGTTCAGGTAGGGTATTAATCGTCATGCTTCTTGTCTTATGTTACTCGCATATATAATGTAATTCTTTATAATAGAGATTCGAAATGGCTATCACTAATAAATGGAAACACATGCTCATAAACTGAAACATTTTTCTTTCAAGGGAATCATTTGAAAACTAACATGTCAGATTCTTGGACTCATCTACAATGTTATCCTTTTTTTGGCGCATCTTAGAATTTTTCATCTCATGATTGGTCATAGAATTTAGTTTTGGAACTTATTCACAGTATTATGCTTGCTAGTCAAGATATGATAATAATTCTATGCTGTGTCTTATGAATTTTGGGTATCAATTCATTGCAGAGATATGGACCAGTCATCTCCACCATTCCTCAGCAACTATCCAGATTTCAGTTTAAAATGATTACTAACTGACTGTAATCGGAAGTTTAGACGTTCTGATAGAATACTGCTTTCCATTTGTTACTTTAAGAACCAGGACTGATTTGAGACATTATCCTAAATCCTAAACCCTATTATCATTGCATAATCTGGTTAGAGAACTATTTTGAAGTGTGTTTCTAAATAGATTTGTAATTTGTGACACTGTTTGTATTAATTCATTGGATTCTGGGCTGATTTATTGCAATTATCAATCCAAGATGGGAAACAACCCCGTAGGTTAGACCAGAAAAAACCAAAGCTGAAATCTATATAAACGAATGAATATCGCGATCCACGGTCTGTTTCTCTGCCTGGTCTGTTTCTCTGCCCTGCTCAAGCTCTGAATATCCGAATGGAAAGGTATAAGAGTTGTCAACTTTTGGTTTCGTTGCATGTTTTTGGGAGGATTAATCATGAAAGGCACTGAGAGGCTAAAGTTACACTACAACCCAACATAACCCTCATCTAACAAAATGTACAAAGCCAATATGTAAGATTTTTTTTGTCTAGTATATGTTAATTATCCAATACAATTGAATATGTTGGAAGTTGAAGAACATTGTATTATTCCCTTTAAGGGTATGACACATACATCATTCACTATTAACTTTTTATAACATGTCTTTATTGATTTGTTTAAATGTCCAAGACACCCTTACTCAGCCAACAAATACACCCTTTCAGCCCCTCTCCTCGCGGTCCACCAATCTCATGTATTAAGTGTTTTTGAATAATGATGGGGACTAAGCTCAAAACAAAATTATTCAAATACAAAACATAAGAGTTTTTATTTTTATTTTTATTTTTTTAAAATATTTTTTAATATATTTTTTAATTTCTTATTGTACCCTATATACTTTTAACACATCATGTGAATTTTTACATAGCCTTTTAATTATGAAGATACATCTTTGGATGTATCTTATTTTTGAATAAACATTGACATATTTTGGGGTTATATCTCCGAAACAATTTTAAACATTTAGAATATGTCACTGATAAGCTATTTACATTTGAATTGTTTCGGAGATGTACTTTTGGTAATATTTCGGAAATACATCTTCGAAGTGCACTAGAACATGTTTTTTTTTTTTGCCATAAGTCGTGTATTTGTTTTCAGATAAAATATAACAGGCAATCTCGAATAAAATAAAATAGACATACAAAATAATAAAAAACTAATACTGGATGTGTCAAAAATAATATAACAATATAATAAAAAAATGTCGCACGATCGAGGTCTAAAATGTAGTAATGTCAAAAATAAAGACCAACTATGGAACTACAACAAAATAATAACAGACAACTACTAAGTGTGTATGACAACCTCTCATGTACCTCCTTTGTCTGCTCTGTCTCCTCAACCATCAATCCCCCGTCCTCCGGTGATGCCTTCGGTACAACATTGTCCCTCGTGCTTCCGCCACCAAGGCATCCAGGACTCGTTGACAGTAGACTCTTAGGGAAGATACCCTCGTCAATGCCTTCTCGTGCAATCTCCACAATGCGACGACACCTAAGAAAAACATCATTAATATGATGTAGTTGAGTCTGGTCCTCCTCTAGATACTCTTGATGAGCTGGTCTCGGCAGATCTCATGGAGCAGTCTGCACCATGTACGGATGTGAGACTCTTATGAACCATCTGATGTACCCATCGACGTAGCTCTAGTTGTTCGACGCTATGGTAGCCCGTGCCTCCTCCGGAGCTAGGTCATTCTCATAATCAACAAACATCTCCTCTATCTGTCTATGAGACAAGGCAAAAGGAGCAGAGACAATAGGGTGTCTGAAGATGGTCTGAGTGTATCCAAACAGCTGCATGACGCGCTCGAGCAAGTGAGAAGCAGTGATATGTAGGCCAACCATCAAGAGTATAGTGAATCTCGTCAAATGGACGCATCTGGCAGTGATCCACCTAGTTGTTGAAGTGCATGTCCACGACAACCAAACAGTCAAGGTAGACTCTAAAAGGCTCGACCTCCTGGTTTCCTTTGAGCGGGATAAAAGTATGGGCACATGGCATGTCCTCAATGTACTCATCCACACTCGCCGAGCCAGATGTGCGTGAAAAGTGCTAAAAGATCCTAGCCTGAATGAAAATAAATTAAAAACATTCAGGGATCAAGAATTATCGGCAACGGTTTCGCAGATATGAAATGAAAAAGATAAAAAACAAGGATCAAGAATTATTACCACTAGTAGTGTTATGTTGCCAGTGACCTGCTTCGTCTTCCAAAGACATCCCTCCCCCAACTTCGAAAAAAGATAGTGTAGGAAAACTGCCCCCAGTTGTAATCATGGATCTACTGTAGATCCAAGAAGTACTGGAGGTAGACGACGTCAGTATAGGTGTCACTCGTGTCCACAAAAATACAAGTGCCAACCAAAAAAAGAAAGTACACTCTCAAAGCATGCGTTCAATGTACCGCATGCTGCTCAACATCACCATGTGCCTGATGTGCCTTCCCGATCTCGACCACATACAACTTCCTCAGAAACTCAAATCTAACATGAGCACCCATCGTCTTATCCACCTCCACCACCGTCTTCTCTAGATCTTCCCCCAGACACTCTACCATCATTTCAACTACCTCGTCTATAGTAATCTTCTCATGATCGAAGAATCTCCCTTGACCGAAAGATGTAACAAACACGAGACATCGTATAGTGTGATAGACATCTCACCATGCAATAGATAAAATGAAGAGGTCTCAGAATGCCATCTCTCTACGAATGCATTAAGCATCCTGTGGTTGACCAGGTTGTACCTGGTCATGCATAGGTCTTTTAGGACAAATAATAATATAACCGACTCAAACCAATCATTCTCTTGCCGAGGCAATGAAGCAATCTTCCTCCCATGGTTTAGAAACTTCTAGGGATCACGCTCTTGAAATTTGCCAAAAATAATCAATGTCAATAATAATAAATACCATAAATAATCAATGTCAGCAATTAAAATTAACGCATAAAAAAATAAAGAATCAAACTGATGCTACCTCACCGTCCCAGATATGTATGACAGTGTGGTCTGGATACAGAGGAAGTAACGATATATCATATGAGCCTCTTCCAAACCCCTCTAGCTCGACATTCACAACATCCTCACCCTTAAGAGGTGCACATGACCAACAAGATCATCAGTGGGAGGTGGCACTGGATCCGTAGGAGGTGGCACTGGTGAATCTTGACGCCTGCAGTAGGATGTAGGAAATGACGCGTCAGATGGTGAATCCCGTCTCCTACGGAAATAAGAAGAAGGTGGAGTGGTTTGAGATGAAGGTGAATGACATGAGATGAAGTGGCCTGAGGTGAAGGATGAGCACCAGGAGTAGGCTGCTCCCTAGAAGTCGACGACTCTGAAGGTGTGAGAAAACACAAGAAATAGGGGTTTGAATTGGATTTTCAAAAATGAAAGCTTTTTGTGAAACTCAAACAAAGATCACAAATAGACTAATGAAGAAAGAAAGACACACGATATATCTTGGTTCACTTGAAAACTGTCAAGCTAATCTATTCCACCCGCTAAGGTGATTTCGCGTTATAGACAAGGACTTAATCCACTATAATCAACTGATTACACTACACTAGCAGCCGCTGGTGACTAACAACACAGACAACTGTCTCTTCTTAAGGATTCTGACCCAACTGGTCCCTTAAGAAAATACAATCTTCACAATCAACAACTGGTGACTAACAATAAAGATTAACCATCTCTTCTTAAGGATTCTGAACTAACAGGTCCCTTAAGGAGTTACAAACAACAGTTTGAACAAAGATGTTTACAATGAAATTATTTCTAATCAAGCAAATATAAACACTATTAATAGCTCAAATGCAAAGACACTAATACAATATAAATAATATTCTTTCTTTGTATTATGGTACTTCAATACTGGAGCTTCAATTCTTCATGGATTGCTTTCAATCGAAGTGTGACCTTTGTATTAATCGTTGTAAAGCTTTTTTTCCCAAGTAATCAAGTCCTTATATAGCCAGAAAAAGATCCGTTGGAGGGCAGATCAGGAATATCCTTTAGGTAGCTGGCGAATTGAAATAATGTCGTTACGTAGGGATGAAAATCGCACACAAAAGTTGTCATTTGTACCACCAAATCAGGGTAGTGGAATGGTAGTGGAATGAGACATTGAAACATACTAAGTACTATTTTCCCTTGTAAACGTTTGAGTTTATCTTCTTTACATCAGAGGCTTCTAAGTAGAGATGATTGAAGCATGAGTATAAGAGTTGATCACTAGGTCTTCAGAGTCTCGAGTCTTCAGAACTTGTTCACTAGAACCATGTCTTTAGAACTATAAGTACTCAGTCTTTAGAACCTTTGGTCACTAGTAACTTAAGTCTTCAGAACGTCATTCAATAGAACTTTGTCTTCAGAGTCTTTAGCATTTATTCTTCAGAAACTCAAGCCTTTAGAGTCTTCAGAACTTCGTTCAACAGAACCTTGTCTTCATAGTTTTCAGCACTTAGTCTTCAGAAGATAATGACTTCAGAAGCTAGAAAGCATTCAAAAGTAAAGTATCAGAGTCATGATGAGAAGCAGAAACCAAGAGAACATTGTCGCAACAACATATTGTCTTCTTAGAATCTTTCTGAGCGAGAGTAGATCAGAAGCAAACTTGCTTCTTATAGCGTAAAAGCGACTTTGGTCAGATCAGAGTAATCGTTGAATATAATCTCTATCAGAGTCAGAACTTGTTTGTTAATACTTCAGAAAAACAAACGTTAGAATACCAAAATTGTTCTCACAGAAATACTACTTTGTTATTATCAAAACTTAGAGATATCTTGCAGAACCAAAAGTTGTTCTAACAATCTCACCTTTTTTAATAATGACAAAACCATGTATTTTGATGACACAATTTTGTACGATGATAATCAATAGGAAATGATAGAGATAAGTTTAGAAATAAATTCCATTTACCAAAGCTCCCCCTGAATATAAGATCTAGAAATCTTATCAGATTTGGGATACCGGAGCCTGATTATGAAGTTCTTATAAAATACAGAATAACAATGCTTGATTATATATCAGAGCCTGATTGGACTTATAAGATCTGAGACGGTTCAAGTCTGATTCTTATCAAATGAAATAGATAGAGATAATGATTGGTTAAATCAGAGCCTGATTATCAATATATCAATTTGTTCCTAAAAACATTGTAAGAAAAAGAATTGAATGCAATTAAAGAGTTAGAATGTCTGAGCTATGATTCAGAGATAAGATATTCTTATCAAAATAATTTTTCATTGACGTACTCCCCCTTTTTGTCATAATCAACAAGATAAAAGATAGTTCAAACAATTTGAGTAGTGGGGTAGATTCAAGAGAAAAATTAAAATCAATACTTCTTCCCCTTTTTGTTAGCAAGCAAAAAAAAGCAATAAGATGGAACAAAAGCAATAAAAGATAAAAATTTCTCATTGATAAATAAAATGCCAAAGCCGTAGGTACAAGAGCACAAAACTAAAACAACTTAAAATTGACAGACAAACATTTAATCAAAGGACATAAAGAGATAAAACAAGAAAAAAGAGATAAACAGGAACACACGACCACCATCCTTCAAAAATCTTCAACCTCATTAACCCTTTTGCATCTTTCTTCAACCATAGAATTTTGTGGGACAAGTATTCTTACTAAACCAATGATTTCAGCTCTGAAGAACAACTCATACAGAACTCTACCATAGGGAATGAAAGAATTATGCTGATATTTGGAGATTTCAACACAGTACTTCAGATGATTGAAGATAGTTTGAGGTAGGTTAACCCTGACATTGTACATCATGAAGTAGATAAAGAGTCTATCATCATGAGACAAAACATTTTTGGCCACTTCTCGGGGTCGAAAGTTGGTTAGTAGAAGTTGAAACCAAATTTTGTCGATTGGAAGAAGCCCTTCAGGATTGTAGGGTTCGAATATGTTGAGAGAACCATCATGAATACTGATGATATCTTCAACAAAGGAGTAGTTCAGATGAAAATCTTCAACTGTAACTCCAGATTGAACATAATTGATGGACTTAGCGATGGAGGTTGGTGTTATGAAGAACGAAACACCAAAAACAGAAGACCAGATAAAGTTGTTGTCATCACCTATTTTAGCATATGTCCATAATTCCTTTACAAGGACAAGATAAATAGGTCCATGCAAGATTGCATAGTAGCCAGACCATCCTTGAATCTGCATGCTAGTTGATAGGAGCACCGATGAGTCTCTTAGTCTAAGAAGGTTTGTTCTTTTCTCAGAAATCACTTCCATGACTTCCTCATTGCCAAAGAAAGTTTTGATAGACATTATGAAAGAGAAGGAGAAGAAAACATGAGGGAAATAAAATCAAGTTGAAGGGCAGATGAAAAAAATAAGGAGTAGTATGATATATATATATATATATATATATATATATATATATATATATATATATATATATATATATATATATATATATATATATATATATATATATATATATATATATATATATATATATATATATATATATATATATATATATATATATATATATATATATATATATATATATATATATATATATATATATATATATATATATATATATATATATATATATATATATATATATATATATATATATATATATATATATATATATATGGAGAGGAAATGTATCAGCAATAAAAACAGTTAGGTTTAGATGAGTTTGAAAAGAAAAAATTCATCATTTCCAAAACAAATGACGTGGAGAAAAAACAGAGAGAGAGAGAGAGACAAATTCATCAAGGAATGGGAAAGAAGTGTAGAAGTTTCCAAGAGATCACTGATTAGGTATGCGTTATTCAACTCTTAACATTTGTCAATAAAGACGAGTTAAGTGTATACTTAACGAGTTAAGTATATATATATATATATATATATATATATATATATATATATATATATATATATATATATATATATATATATATATATATATATATATATATATATATATATATATATATATATATATATATATATATATATATATATATATATATATATATATATATATATATATATATATATATATATATATATATATATATATATATATATATATATATATATATATATATATATATATATATATATATATATGGAGAGGAAATGTATCAGCAATAAAAGCAATTAGGTTTAGATGAATTTGAAAAGAAAAAATTCATCATTTCCAAAACAAACGATGTGGAGCAAAAACAGAGAGAGAAAGAGACAAATTCATCAAGGAATGGGAAAGGAGTGTAGAAGTTTCCAAGAGATCACTGATTAGGTATACGTTATTCAACTCTTAACATTTGTCAATAAAGACGAGTTAAGTGTATACTTAAAAATGGAAGGAAAAAATCTGACAGAGAATAATGGTTGAGATGGAAACGCTTAGATAGGAACACTCTGTCTTAAAAACATTTTAAAGAATGCACATCAATAAGAAAAGGCGCAAAGATTTATTCTATTTTCAACTTGATTACTTGAAACCTAGTCTCACGAAATCACAACGCTCGAGGTGTCTCTTCAACAGTAAGATATGATTTGATTTTGAATAAGTGTCACAAGAAAATCATAGCCGTTTGTTCAAAAGAACACATTTGATGTTTCCAAAGTCAAGAATACCAAGAGGTATATGACTAGACAAATTTTTGACTAAGACATCTTCTAACTTGTAGAAGTGTCATCAATCATAAAATCATTAAAAAAAAATAATCTGCTTAATCTTCAGAATCTTATCTCAGAAGTTCTGGTGACTTGACACATAAAAAATTCATCTTCTCATTCTGGACAAGGTTTTATAAATTGATTTTCCAACATGAATACAAATCTATCCTCAATAAGGGGTTTTGTGAAAATATCAGCCCACTGGTGATCTGTAACCATAAATTTTAATTGAAAAACACCCTTCTGAACATAGTCACGTAAAAAGTGATGTTTTATTTCAATAATTTTAGCCCTAAAATGCGAGATAGTATTTTTGGATAAGCATATAACAAAAGTATTATCACAGAAGATAGGAATGTTACTCTCATATATATGAAAATATTCTAGTTGATTCTTCATCTAGAGTATCTTAGTGCTGCACAATGATGCTGAGATATATTCTGCTTCTGCAGTAGATAATACAATGTTTGATTGTCTTTTACTAGCCCAGGAGACGAGATTATTACCTAGAAACTGACAATTTCTAGAAGTACTTTTCCTTTCTATTATGTCTCCAACATAATATGCATCACAATAACTATAAAGCTTGTACACTGATGGTTTCTTATACATGAAGCCAAGGTTAGTTGTTCCTTCTGGATACCTTAGGATTCTCTTAACAGCTGTTAAATGAGTTTCCCTTGGATCTGATTGGAAACGAGTATAGAGACAAACACTAAATAGAATATCTGGACGAGAAACAGTTAGATACAGAAGATAACCTATCATACCACGATAGAGCTTTTGAAAAACCTTTTTACTTACTTCTTCTTTCTCCCGAATGCATGTAGGATGCATGGGTGTCTTTGTAGGTTTACTATCTGACATATTAAACTTCTTCAGAAGTTCTCTTGCATACTTGCTATGATGAATGTACGTTCCTTCAGGATGTTGATCAATCTGAATTCTCAGAAAGAATTCGAGTTCTCCTATCAGACTCATTTCAAATTTAGTATGCATTAACTTAGAAATTCCTTGCACAAGGAAGTATTAGTAAAACTAAATATAGTATCATCAACATAAATTTGCATAACCAGAATGTCATTTTTAAAGGTTTTGTAAAAGAGTGTTGTATCCACTTTTCCTCTGGTAAATTCATTTTCCAAAAGAAAGATACTCACCCTTTCATACCAAGCTCTGGGAGCCTGTTTCAGACCATATAGTGATTTTTTAAGTTTGAAAACAAAGTATGGGTTTTGAGAACTTTCAAAACCAGAAGGTTGGTGCATATACACTTCTTCTGAAGTATAATCATTTAAAAGTGCACTTTTTACATCATTTGATAAAGAATGATGTTATAATTAATAGCAAAAGAAACTAATAAGTGAATAGATTCTAACCTAGAAACTGGTGCAAAAGTTTCAGTATAGTCTATCCCTTCTTGCTGGCTATAACCTTGTGCTACCAGTCGTGGTTTGTTTCTCACGATCTCACCTTTCTCATCAAGCTTGTTTATGAATACCCATTTTATTCCAATGATGTAGACACCTTTAGGTTTCTGAACAAGATCCCAAACATCGTTTCTGGTGAATTGGTCCAGTTCTTCTTGCAAGGCCAAGATCCACTCATTCTCTTTAAGAGCTTCATCAATTGTTGTTGGCTCTATTAGTGACACTAAACCCATAAGAGTTTCTTCAGAAGGTTTGAATGATGAACGAGTTCTGACTGGATCAAATTTGTCTCCCAGAATCAATTCTTCAGAATGAGAAGTCCTTTGTTTGTTTTTTTCAGATGATTTTGACTATTTGCTGTTTCTGGTGAGATTGTATCTAATTCTGTATTTTCTGCATCTTTTTCTTCTTCGTTAGAATCTTCCTCCTTGGATTTTGATAAGGTAATCTTTAAATCTGCAAACTTTTCAACTAGCTTTGACTTTTCAGGGTCAAGCTTATCATCGAATCTGACATGAATTGATTCCTCAATAAATTCGTGTTTCTGTGTTATAGATTCTGCAGCCTTTAAAGCGTTCATAGTATCCTAACAATAAACACTTTTGAGCTTTGGTGTCAAACTTGCCAAGATTCTCTTTAGTGTTCAACATAAAACATATACAACCAAAATGATGAAATATGAAATGTTGGATTTTCTATTCTTCCACAGTTCATATGAAGTCTTACCCAAAATAGGTCCGATCAAAATCATGTTCTGAATATAACATGTTATATTTACTGCCTCTGCCCAAAAATGTTTAGCCATGTCAGTTTCTTGGATCACGGTACGAGTCATTTCTTGCAAAGTCCTACTCTTCCTTTCCACTACTCCATTCTGTTGTGGAGTTCTAGGACAAGAGAAATCATGGGAAATGCCATGGAGAGGTTTTGGTTTTACAAGTTGACTTTCGTCATATGCAAATGATTATGTACACCTTAAACCTTTCTTACCATTTATGATAACTTCATAGATCATGGAAGTAATCTTACTTCTATCTATACTTTTAGCCAGAAAGTGCTGGAATGCTCTATCATACTTATTGACATAACAAGTAACAGAGACGTTTGAGGTTAATTCTTCTTCTAGTTTAGAAAATTTTCTTTTTAAGGCACAATTACTATTTTTTAAATAAAAAATATTTTAATTCAAAGAAGAACTATTCTGTTCATGCTTATCTCTGGCTTCGGAAGTAATTACATAAGTTTTTTTAAGATCCTTGTATTTACTTTGAAGAGCTTGATATCTTTCCAGCATTTCTCAAAGACAAGACTCTAGTTGACAACAGGAGAGTTTAGATAATACCTCTGAGTCAGAGTCAGATTCTGATTCTGATTCTGATAGCATTTTGTCTTTTAGTTCTCCAAAGTTTATCATCATGAGACAAATTATTTTTGGCCACTCCTCGGGGTCGAAAGCTGGTTAGTAGAAGTTGAAACCAAATTTTTCCGGTTGGAAGCAGCCCTTCAGGATTGTAAGGTTCAAATATGTTATGAGAACCATCATGAATACTGAAGAGATCTTCAACAAAGGAGTAGTTCAGATGAAAATCTTCAACTGTAACTCCAGATTAAACACAATTGATGGCCTTAGTGATGGAGGTTGGTGTTATGAAGAACGGAACACCAAAGATAGAATACCAGATAGAGTTGTTATCATCACCTATTCTAGCATATGTCCATAATTCCTTTACAAGGACATGATAAATAGGTCCATGCAAGATTGCATAGTAGCCAGACCATCCTTGAATCTGCATGCTAGTTGATAGGAGCACCCATGAGTCTCTTAGTCTAGGAAGGTTTGTTCTTTTCTCAGAAATCACTTCCATGACTTCCTCATTGCCAAAGAAAGTTTTGATAGACATTATGAAAAAGATGGAGAAGAAAACATGAGGGAAAGAAAATCAAGTTGAAGGACAGATGAAAAGTAATGAGGAGGAGTATGATATATATATATATATATATATATATATATATATATATATATATATATATATATATATATATATATATATATATATATATATATATATATATATATATATATATATATATATATATATATATATATATATATATATATATATATATATATGGAGAGGAAATGTATCAACAATAAAAGCAGTTGGGTTTAGATGAATTTGAAATAAAAATTCATCATTTCCAAAACAAATGACGTGGAGCAAAAACAGAGAGAGAGAGAGAGAGACAAATTTATCAAGGAATGGGAAAAAAGTGTAGTAGATTTCAAGAGATCACTAATTAAGTATACGTTATTCAACTATTGACATCAGTCAATAAAGATGAATGATGTGCATACTTAAAAGTTAAAGGAAAAAATCTGACAGAGAATAATGGTTGAGATGGAAACGCTTAGATAGGAATGCTCTATCTTAAAAACATTTTAAAGAATGCACAACAATAAGGGAAGGTGTCAAGATTTAGTCTATTCTCAAGAATTTTACCATATCCAATGCGTTGAACTATTTTTATGACAGTAATAGGGAGATAGGGAATAATTAATTGAAACCTAGTCTCAAAAAATCATAACGCTCGAGGTGTCTCTTTAACAATATGATATGATTTGATTTTGGACAAGTGTCATAAGAAAATCATAGTCGTCTGTTCAAAAGAACACGTTTAATGTTCCCAAAGTCAAAAATACCAAGAGGTATTTGACTAGACACGTTTCTGACTAAGACATCTTCTAACTTGTAGAAGTCTCATCAATCAGAAAATCATAAAAAAATAATATACTTAATCTTCAGAATCTTATCTCAGAAGTTCTGGTGACTTGACACATCAAAAGTTCATCTTCTCATTCTGGACAAGGTTTTATAAATAGATTTTCCAGAATGAATACAAATCTATCCTTAACAAGGGGTTTTATGAAAATATCAGCCCACTGGTGATCTATATCCATAAATTTTAATTGGAAAACACCCTTCTAAACATAGTCACATGAAAAGTGATGTTTTATTTCAATATGTTAAGCCCTAGAATGCAAGATAGGATTTTTGGATAAGCATATTGCAGAAGTATTATCACAGAAGATAGGAATGTTACTCGCATATATATGAAAATCTTCTAACTGATTCTCTTTAGTTTTCAACATAAAGAGTCAAACTTGCCAAGATTCTTTTTAATTTTCAACATAAAACATATACAACCAAAAGGATGAAAATATGAAATGTTGGATTTTCTATTCTTTCATAGTTCAAATGGAGTCTTACATATAATAGGTCTGATAGGAATCCTGTTTTGAATATAACATGCTGTATTTATTGCCTCTGCCCAGAAATGTTTAGCCATGTCAGTTTCTTGGATCATGGTATGAGCCATTTCTTGCAAAGTCCTATTCTTCCTTTCCACTACTCCATTCTTTTGTGGAGTTCTGGGACAGGAGAAATAATGGGAAATGCCATGGGAATAAAAAAGATTCTCAAAGTATCTGTTCTCAAATTCTCCACCATGATCACTTCTGACTTTGACAATTTTGCAATCCTTTTCAGTTTACACTTGTGAGCAAAAAGTAAAAACACATAATGTGACTCATCCCTATGTTTCAAGAATTTTACCCATATCCCACGACTATAGTCATCAATAATAACTAATCCATACTTCTTTCCACTGATTGAGGAAGTTTTCACTGGTCCAAACAAATCAATGTGTAGAAGTTCTAATGGTCTAGAAGTAGAAACAACATTTTTCGCTTTGAAGGAAGTTTTGGAGAACTTTCCTTTCTGACATGCTTCAAAAAGAGCATATGAAGAAAACTTCATATTTGGTAAGTCCCTGACTAATTCAAGCTTATTTAGCTGGGAAATCTTTCTTATGCTAACATGACCCAAACGTCTATGCCACATCCATTGCTCCTTATTAATAGACATTAAACATTTGGCATTCTGTTCCTTAAGATCAAAAAGTCTAATCTTGTAAATGTTGTCTTTCCTCTTTCCATTAAAAAGGATTGAGTCATCCTTCTGACTAACAGCCTTACAAGACTTTTGATTAAAAATGATATCATAACCATTGTCACTAAGTTGGCTAATAGACAATAAGTTATGCATCAAACTATCGACTAAAAGAACATTAGTAATAGAAGGAAGTTTACCATTACCAACAGTTCCAGAGCCAATAATTTTACCCTTCTGGTTTCCTCCGAAACCGACGAAGCCTTCAGGCTTAAGTTCCAAACTTTGGAACATATGCCTTCTTCCCGTCATGTGTCGCGAGCAACCACTGTCCAGGTACTATGATTGGTGTTTCAACTGAGCTGCTAAGAATATCTGCAACATAGATTATGTTATCTTTAGGTACCCAGTTTCTGGGTCATCTTTTGTTAGTTTTCTCAGAGTATTTAATAACCTTAGGCTTATGTGCAACAAGATAATCAAGTAGAATTTGTGCATGATACTTAGGTTTAGAAATAGATTTCTGTGTCTGTGAAGGTGCTTTCACAAGCTCAAAACAATCAAGCTCAGTGCCAGAAGGCACAAAAGGATCATAGAGAGGTTTTGGTTTTACCAAATTTTTGGAAAATTTGGAATTTTTTTGAAGTTTTATTGGATTTATAGGAAAAATATGGAATTGAATGCTTTCTAACATTGTTGTTATTTTTCAAAATTTTTGGAAAAATTTGTAGTTTACCGATTTTTTTGGAAAAATCCGGTATGTCAAATTTTTTGCATAAACCTAAACATCCAATTGTTCAGTATGCTTCATTTGTGCAGTGTTGATCCTGATAGTTCCCATGTGGATTATACTAAGTTTTTCACCACTGACG
Source organism: Lathyrus sativus (assembly GCA_963859935.3). Classification (NCBI taxonomy): domain Eukaryota; kingdom Viridiplantae; phylum Streptophyta; class Magnoliopsida; order Fabales; family Fabaceae; genus Lathyrus; species Lathyrus sativus. The sequence goes on along the minus strand of OZ012740.1, from coordinate 618,317,873 downwards.
TGATATGTTTTAAATAAATATTTGTTTTCTAAGTAGTTCAAATAGGTTTATTTGTATATGTTGTAAGTGTTTGATATTTTCCTCCCGAGATGACTTTTTGGCATGGGCGTAGTCCGTCAGTGAACAACATAATATTATTGTTATTACTATTCATTCTGATACCGCAAATGGGATGAGAGAGACGAAAAATAAATTGAGTATGGGTTGTGGGAGAGGAGGAAATTACAAGAAAAAAGGATGTGATTATAGTAAGTTATACCATGAAAGTGAAATGTCCATTTATGCTGAGATACATGTCAAGTGGAAGTGGTTGGAAGGTTACAATTAGGTGCGAGGCTCACAATCATACACTAGCTAAAGACTTAGATGGGCATGATGTATTAGGTCGTTTAAAAATCATGAAAGAAAATTTGTGAATGACATGATCAAATACAAAATGTCTAGTATTTCTGCATACTTTTGCGAAATATCCGGTACACTTGCAAAAAATCTAGAAATTCTTTATCCAAACGGTAAGATTTACAAAAAATTCGGTATTCACTTAAACTTAAAAAAAATGAAATTTTTTAGTAAGGGCATAAGCGTAATCACAGCCGCCTTGTGGGGGTGCCAAATCAAAATTAGGGAGTGACAAAATAAAATATCCAAATCTGGATTGGCCTCCACATCGATCCAAAATTTGAGATGACCTCCTTGTTGACCCAAAATCTGAGATGACCTCACTACTTGTCAAAAATTTAGACTATCTTTTATTATGACCTAATATTGGAGTTGATCTCCATCTTAATTCAAATTTTGGGTTGACCACCATGCTATGCCAAAATCTAGACTGACCTCTTGCTCACCCATTATTTAGATTGACCCCTCCATGATAGATCCAAAAATTGGGTTGCCCTCCATGTTAGCTCTAAACTCAGATTGACTTTCACTTTGTTTTAAAAGTCGAATGTAATTACATGGTTACTTAAACTTTGAATTGATCTCCATTCACTGAAGGAAGGGGGAACTTGTATAAACTTTGAGAATCAAGTTAATTATGAGTTCTAAGTATTTTAGGAAGAAAATATAATGTATCTTAGATACTACATTGTTTGTGTTTTTATAAAAGATGAAGGACAAGTTACTTTTCTCTCAAACACATGGTAGTGGGAGACTTGTCCTATGTTTTATATAGTAGCGAGAAAAATTGATTTTGAGTCCGATGAAAAGTGATTTATGTTTGGATAAACTTATGTAAAATTAAGTTAAATAGTAAATTTCAATGTAAAAATTATTTTTAAATTCAAAAACTACAAATTGTAGCTTTTAAGTAGAATAAATTATAAAAACACAATCAATTCTACTTTAGAAGAACAAATCACACCAAAATCATTCATAAATTAATTCTACATATCTAAAATTCCTTTTGTCTCTTCCAAAAGCTAAATCAAACATACATTTAGATGTAATAAACTTGACATTTTAATTTGGTAGAAAAACTCTGTCCATTCAAAAGTTGTTAAAATTATACATGCTTCAGAGGTATAAATTAAATCACTCAATATAGTTACACCATGAACTATTTTCAAAGGTAGCCTTGAATGTTAGCTTACCATAGTTTGTTGAAAGCTAAACATACACATGTTCCCATTAGTATAAATAATATTATAGTCACAACACAGTGTGTGAGAGTTAAACAAGTAAGAGAAAAAGTTTCAATGAGCTTTTGTGCTTGATAAAAAAGTTTTGATGTTATTTTGAGTGTTTATTTTTATAGCATCTTAATTTTTTTAAAGCAATAATATTATTTGCCAATATTTGACATCAAAGCTTGTCATAGAAAAATAGCTGCAAGTTCTAACACAAGTCAAGTTTAGCACGTCTAAACAAGTGTCTTCAAATATGATGGAAAATCAAAAATTTTCATGAGGAACACCTAATGGAGTTGTACGGGTGCAAAGATATTATCATGGATGATTTTGTTGAACAATATGAAGAGGATAAAGAAAAAATAGATACGTAACAAGTTGAGAAAAATTGTTTGCTCAACGAAAAAGCCTTGCTCTTCATCTGTCAATTTGTTGAATTGCATGTTTATGAGAAAATCTTTCATGCAAAAACAACAAATGAAGCTTGAGAATTTTTTTCCAAAATATATGAAGGTATTGACCATATAAAACAAACGAGTTTTACAAGTCTTAAAACACCAATTTTAATTGATAAAGCAAGGGAGATATGAAAACATTCATGATTATTTTTCATGAAAAGATAAGCTAGTCAATTAAATGAAATCCAACAGTGATGACATAAAGAAGATGAAGGTTGTGGATAAAATTATGTGCACTCTTTCACCTTGTTGTGAAAAACGATACCAATTAACAAATTATTGATTGAGAAAATGGAGTTTCTTGGGTGAACAATGAAACTGTTAGAGAGAGAGAGAGAGAGAGAGAGAGAGAGAGAGAGAGAGAGAGAGAGAGAGAGAGAGAAGAGGAACAAAGAAGAAAGAAGGAGAATAGGATTTTGGGCAAACTATTTTATATTCACTTACTCAATTAGGGTACAAATGATTACAAATGAATAACACAATTGGCTTATCTTAACAACGTGAGAGATCTAGCCTATTTATAGGCTACTAAGTTAACTTAAATAACAAGTTAACCTAAACAATTGGATCCATAACACAAGGCCTAATTCGATATTACAATTTGACATTACATACTAGAACTAACTTCGATTACATCATGTAACACTTCGACATCAACATGTAAACCAACTTCGACTTCACGTTTGTTTCCTGTCGAAACTTGAAAGCTATCCTTGTTGACAACACTAGAGTTAGATCTAATATCTCACAAATCTCCACCTTAAAACAAACTCTACAATGACAGGGAATAAACTAGCTTTTATCATGCAGCTTTATCAACTGCATACAGTTGAAAAATTGCAGCTCGACAATATCTTAGTGATCATATCAGTAGCATTGTCATCAGTCGGAACCTTTAGCACTTGGACTTCTCCACGCTCGATTATCTATCTGATGAAGTGTAGTCTTACATCGATGTGATTGATTCGCTCATGATAGGTGTCGCGGTGAAATTTGGATACCAAACTATTGATTAGTTTGAATCTTTAATTCATTTTTGCAACCGAACTTTGATTTGTCCAAAGGAAGGGATAAATATCGAAATTCCCACAATGCAATGCAAATGCAAGCTAGATTGTTTAGGTTCGGGGGTTGGTTAAACTTAGGGAAGGTACTAGCATCCTAAGTTTCTGTAGTACTCTACAGGAACCTCTTGTTTTATGTTTGTTTACTGCTAAGTGTTTATCTGCTTAAGAGTTGAAAGACCTAGGGGTTTATTTCTAAGTATACTCGATAAGATGTCGCATCTTATGCCTACATATCCTTACGGGAGTTGAATCAGAGTATTTTGTAGTTCACCCTAAAGGGTTTGAGGAGTTCTTTGACTGTGGTCAAAGTTCCTACGGGTTTAGGGTAGTTGTTTGATTGGGTTTAGGAGAAGAGATGAGTCTTCATGTTAAGGGAGAGATAACCACCACGGATGTAAAAAGGGGGTTGTAGGAAATGGTCTTTGCATCGTCTTAAGAAAATGTCTTACATACTCGGATGGTCGCCAAGTATGCCTTTATTGCTCTTAAGGCAAAGTTCCTACATGTTTGATTGTATTGTTGTGGGGGTGGAGATTATATCTCACTTAAGATGATTAACATTTATTCTCTAAATGTGTTTGAAAAGTTGTATTGTGTTGTTTGTGTTGTTTCTATGTTATAAGGATAAAGAACAGTCCTTCCTATGGGGTAAGATCTATCCTAAGTGATCAACTTGAATGGGATCAAGGATCGAGGGGAATATGATGCATATGATGTGCAACTACACACAACGTTGAATTATGTGTAGGTTTTTCCTTTGGACGGAATGCGATGCATGAATAGTAAAATGCGATAATATTAAATGACTGTAAAGTAAATTGCGGAAAGATAAATCATACACATACGCATGAAAGCGCTAGGTGAGTGTGTGTATTGTGAATAAGATAAAAGCAGATAAAGATAAATAATATATACGCATGAAAGCGCTGAGTGTAGGTGCATGTGTCGTGAAGTGAGATTGATTTTACGATGTGAGTTGACTTTAGGCGGATTAAATGATTTTTTAAGAAAATGTTGTATTGTTTTGGTGACATTGATTTTATGAGTATATTGGACTTTATTAATGAAATTATGTTGGGTTATAAGTGGACTAACTTATCAAATAATATGAGTTGATTAAATAAAAAAGATTTTCTTATTAAATAAAGAGTTTTAGCTATAATTATAAAAAGGTTGTTATTATTAAAATTGAATTTTTATTTTAAAAAGATTACAGGTTATTAATATATGTTTTTTTTTGTTATTAGATAGGTAGAAGTCATCTTAAGTTAAGAAATAGTTTTTATTAAAAACAAATGATTTTAGTTATTATTATTAGTAAATAAAATATGAGTTATTTAGAAAAAATAGAGTTTTGATTATATTATTAAGAATATGCATAAAATATGTTTCATTATATTTGAAATTGTAATTTAGTGAATAGGATAAATTATTATCAAATAAACGGTAGTTTAAAGAAATAGTTAATTAAAAAAAATGGAAGTTGATTAAATAAATGACAAATTACTTAATTTCTCTAAAAAAGGCTAAATTAGCTAAAAGGTTTTATTAGTTGACTTATTAATTAAAAGCTGATATAAATAAATTGGTTAAATGACAGGTTAATGATTAATTAATAGTTTAGTTGAAGTTAACGGTTAATTAGGGGGTGATTAAAGGTTAATTAAAAAATTAATGGTGATCAGCAGTGTGTGGTGTAGTGTGGTTAGTGAGTGATTTAATATTATTACAATAATAAGAAAAAAAGAAAAGAAATGATCTGAAGAACCCTAATTCTCCAGATTTTCCCCAATTCGCCCCCCCCCCCTTCTACGTCCGTCGTTTTCCGCTTCCGTGCTTGATCTCCTCCGTTCTCCTTCTTCGTCTTGTTTTGTTCTGATTCCTCTTCTGATTCGCTCTCCAATTAGCTCTCCGATTTGAAAACAATTCCATGAAATTCATAGTAAAACAAGCGACAACAATCAAAGGTAAACCCAAATCAAGACCGAATTTGAGTTAGATAGAGAACGAGTTTACCATTTCGATGAGGCAATCAAATGGAGGACGGAGAATCCTGGGGTGGTGAAATGAAGTCGTGACGGCGACGACTTGCGAAGGTGTTTCCGGCGTGGGCGATTTGAGGTTTTGCGGTGAGCGGCTGAGGCTTGCGATTTCGCGGTGGAGGAGGATAAAAGATAAGTTCTCTATGACTTTCCTTTTCGTAGGCTTTTATGGTTTTACGGATTCGTGGATTTCTGGCTGTATGTGTATCATTGTGTCTTGTTTTTGTGTTCTGTTCTTCGTTGGATTCCTCCCCCTTTTGCGATTTCCAATCCCCCCTTTATATAGGAAGGCATCCAGGATAAGTAATCAAATCACTCTTGAATACTGATTTGATTACTGATTGGGATTTTCCAAATTGGGTACCAACCGTGTTTGGAAAACTTCCTCTTTCGTCCAACCTGTTCAATGCTTATTAAATGAAAATTCCAATCTTTGATTTTGTAATAATAAACCTGTTAAATATCTTGTCTGAGGATTTGGGATTTGGATATTCTTCTGACGGTATATTCTCCAAACGGTTTTTTAATTTGGATTTGATTCTTTGATGGGTGTAGAAAGCGAAGGAGTTGGGCCCAAATAATAATTAAAAGCTCAGAACGAAACCTGCGCTTGCTACGTTGGTGAGAGCTTTCACGAAGTTGGTGATGAAGAGTAACAGCTGCAATTGTTCTTTGCGCACAAGCTGAACGCAGGGTATATTTCTTTTCCCAATTCAGACTCTAATCCTTTAGTTTTTCTTCAAACTGATACGAATCTAAACATTTCCTTTTCATGTGCTTGATGATGATGTTTGGAGTGACGCACTTGTGCTCGTCGCTATTTCGTCTTGGTTGTCCTTGCCTGTGCTAGTTGGCGAAGCAGACAGTTATCACGGGCTTGATAAGTTGGTAGTAACGGGAATCCATGTAGTTTTGTTCAATATGCATTGTTCGCTTTCTCTTTCATATACATGAAGCTTGGCATGTTATAACCTGGATGTTTGAACTGGTATGGCAGGTAACAGCAGTATGTCCATGGAATTTAGAAATTCTGCTCAAAAGCTTGATGGTAGCATAGCTGATCTTTTCTTCCGTGACTGATAATTAGCATACTAGAGAATACACCTATCCATTATTTGTTGTGAAGTTCCTGCAATTGTCCTGTGTTGGTGATTGGCCTGACGAAGTGAATCAGTCATGAAGCCCTTCTCTGCGTCCAGCATATGTACTCGGTTACTCCGTTTAGAGGTACTATGTTCCTTGCTTTCTCACGTAGTTTCGACAGCCTTCTTCTATGTTTCTTCTCGAGCTTAATATCACAGATTTCACAACGTATCGGTGGGGCTGAGTACCCTAATATTTCTTCCGATTTGTGGTGGATTTGTGCAGGGTTTATTTGCGACGTACAACATGCGAAATAGAGATCTGATGCACACAGCGACAGAGACTTGAATGCTAAAGCTTCATATTCAACCAAGTACAGGTCAATGAGAAAGGATACCATGTGTTCCAGCTTCACATTTAATCGTGCATCCTAATCGTAAGGAGTGGGAGCATCTAGACGGAACTTCAATTTCTAAGAACAAGCTTCTTCCATTCCAAACACCTGATCTCTAGTATAAGTTTTTAGCCGAAATGCTAATCAAATCTTTTACCCTCGAATGCCAAAAGTCTTCATACCTTGAAGCCACTAAGAGTGCTGTAAGACTAAGTAACTGCGTGTCATTTATTTTTAGAGTCCTCTGAGAAAGATATTGATCCAACAATGTCACTGTTAGATATAGTGTTTCTGGCATCAAATCAATACTTGAAGTGTACCTCAATTAGCTAGTTGACCAATACTATCCGCATATGAGGGGTAATTTCTGATATATAATTTGACAGAATTTTGACTATGTGCCTCGGTGACCACCTTTATGCAAGCTGAAACAATTCAAGTTTCACATTATCTTATAATAACTTGCTTTCAGAAGGCCCAATAAATCAATTCTTCAAGTTGGAGGCTCTTAATCCTGGAACCTTATTATGAAATTGGATAAAACTCTTTCTTCTCCAAAAATAAACCACCTCTAAATGATATGAACTTCGTAACTTGGATGGTAGATTTTAAATCAAATAAAAAAGATAGTGTTGTAAATTGAGCTTGCATATCTTAACCTTATGATGGAGAACTAGATGCTTTGGACTTAGGAATTGACTTGAATTTAGATACCTCACAATGATTGAACTTGAATTTTGAGGAATCTCTACTTAAAACAAGCTGAATCCAAAAAAATCATATGGACCAAATTGATGGAGGACAAAAATCTTGAAATCCACATGAAATGCACCAAATCAAATCTTGAATCCAAAATCATCTCACACAAGCAGGCTAAAAAGCCTTAATTGCTTATGAGCCCGGGGTCCCGTTTCATGAAAAAAAAACTTGAGAAGGGCCAAAGCCTCGATTTAAGGGGATGTAGTCGTACGAATCCACCTGAGATGTCCTTTAAGTAAAATGAACCTACACACACTCGTTAGTCACGATAGAAATTCGCATAAGAGTATAAGATACAAAACAAAAAGGAGGTGGAATCTTACGGTCAAAAATTAGGGTGCAACAGATGCCCCTATTTAAGTTACTCCTATTCGGAGATATGGAGATGAAATCTCTGTCTCGACGAGATAGGAGGGACTTAAATACAAACATTGCACGAATTTTTGGGCCATAAGAAGCCACCGAATACAAATGATATGCAATGATATGAGAATGCAAGACAGACGAGTCCTGTGAGGAAATGGCGCCACAGGAGGGAACTAAACACGACACAACAAGACTCCGCGGGGATGGGAAACCAACATCACTGGGGAATACTCGGAAGTAAATCAGTATCTCATACACTAAGGACATGGTGATGGGAAATAAACTTTTAGTCGAAGGATATGTTTATTATCATAATGTTGCGGTTAGTAATAATCCGGATGAATTGAGTTGATGGTTCATCCTTATTTTTCTTTTTCTCTTTTTTTTTGTTCTTCTGTATATCTTTTCTTTTGGAACTCAACTTGAAATAATAAAATGTATGACTTCCCCGAACATCATGATAAGGATACCATGAGCTGGTCTCGGTCTCTGTCTGAAATGTCAGAACTTTGTAGATGTAGATGTAATCATTGTAGATGTAAATGTCGTTGTAGGTGTTGTTGTGGTAGAGCTTCCCCGAGCATCATGATATGGGAGTCATGAGCTGGTCTCGGTTCCTGATGTCGAACTTCCCCTTGCTCTATGGTATGGGAACCATGAGCTGGTCTCGGTTCATGATGTCGAACTTCCCCTTGCACCATGGTATGGGAACCATGAGCTGGTCTCGGTTTCTGATGTCGAACTTCCCCTTACACCATGGTATGGGAACCATGAGCTGGTCTCGGTTCCTACCCAAAATGATGGAAACTCGTGAGAGCGTCTTCAAAGAGGGGTTGTAAATTTGTAGATTGTAGATGTAACTGTAGTTGTAAATTGTAATGTTGATGTAGATGTTCGGCTGTGAGCCATAGTGTTATTGTAGATTGTAGGTTGTAAATTGTAACAATGTAGAATTGTTGATGTAAATGTTGTGTAGTCTGTAATTGTAGAATTTTGTAGATGTGATCTTGTACTTGTAATTGTAGATGCAATTTGTATTGTATTAGCAATTTGTAGAGCATGCACCGGGGATCCTCAGAGGAGCTGTAAGCCGGTTGATTTATGGAGTGTCCTCTTGTAAGGAGATATGTCATTGGTAGTACTCATAATGAACTCTCTGAGGAAGATCGTTTTTGAGGAGTATCTTTGTTGTAATTGTAAGATGTGTGAAATTGTAGCAGAAGTCCTCAAATGGGGAAGTACCTGTAATGTCCTTTGTTTTGTCTTGATAATCTTGAAATAATCCACTGGGGAAGGACAAATTGTCTCGAGGAAATTGTTGTTTGTCGTTTTGAGAATAGATCTGCCCAAAACGAGTTGCTCAAATAAAGAGATCTTCTGTCATTCAGCTGTAAGTTGTTGAGGAGATCTTGTAGTATTGCCGGAGAAGTACCACATCTTCAATGGTGATCCTTATGATGTCAAAGTGCAAAATAAATGCACTCTTGATTTGTGTTCGAAGCTGGAGATGTTCATAGCGTGATCGCCAAAGACCGAAGTTCAATTCGGGAAATAACCGAAGAGAAACTGTCAAGCAAGACTCAACCATAGAGGCATAAACTCCAATGGGAATGTACTGAAATAACTGTCTTCCACGAGGATCGAACTTCGTGGGGAAATAGAAATATTGAGTTTTTTTCTGCTTAGGGCTGACAACTCTATTTGGAAGGAGTAAGACACGCCCAAATACCCAAGGGTAACCGCAATCGAAGAGATAGAGTAAAACAAACAAAGGATGCACAAAATGTAAATGTTATGCTATCTACTTACATGATATGTGTATGCTTATGCTGACAAGACAGACGAAAGCAGTGACCGAATACGGGATAAACATCCCGAAACAAACATCCGACCGATTTTCAAAGATAGAAGTACCACTGATGGTAGATGGAGAATCAAATGTAGGATCCCAATACTGCTTCAAAACTTCAAAATTCTCTTGAGGAAAAGTGATTAATCCAATTGGGGATGTATCATCTTGATAAGTTTGACATGTTGTATGAAATTGTAGACGGAGGTACCCAAACCGAAGTTTCATAGGGGATAAAATAAATATCTTGGGTCGTCGTAGTTGTTGAACATGTTGGGGTTGAGCTTCCTGAGGATGAAATACACATCTTTTGCTCCAATCTTCAAATGCCCCAAGTCGTATGGTTTAAAGAGAAAAGTCTCGAGAGGATTTTATAGAAAACATGATGTCCAAATGCCCCACTGTTTTCAAACTCTCTAGAGATTCGCCGAATCTCGACGTAACTGCCCCTGATTGGCGGTATAACTGAGTCCTTGAATTTCTTCTAGTTGAACCCAAGACTTGCGCGGATGGAATTTTCTTGGGAAGAATGACTTGCCCCAAGTCAGCAAAGTCTTCAAATATCATCATCAATGTCTGTATGTGGTCTTTCTAAGATGTCAAGTGTATTTAGCACATTTGAAATATCCATTTTGAAATGGTTAATGCAACACACGTTTGTCTTGAAGTTTTGAAAAGGGGTATCGCAATAACTTGTGATCGAAACCACTAGTTAGGATACAAATTGAATCGTTATTTATAAAGCCGATTTAAATTTGAGCATAGCTCAAGGAGTCAGGAAACAATATCTCATCGAGCATGCTTTCGAATTAAACCTTCCTTCAATTAGGACTTTGAGGGTCGTATATGTGTTTAATTTGTGACTGATAAAATGGAGGAAGAAAGGGTTAGTATATTTGTGCCCACCCAATTTTTGAAAGATGTTCATCATTTTTGATATTATCCTGCCCCAGGTTAAGAAAATGATGTTTGAAAGGGTTGGGGAGAAAGAGAACGGATCCTCAATCAAGGTTTAAAAGAAAGGGTTGACTATGTTGGCTTTCAGGAGGTTTGAAATAATGCCTTACATCATCAGTAGGGTTTTTATTCGAAGCATACAACAAGAGATCATGTGTTTTACTTCATCATCCTTCTTCCAATTCTCTGTCAGAGCAAGAGATTGGGTAAAAGTCGGCATTATAAATAATTTTGAAAAACTATTTGAGTGCAAACGAATGGATTTCTTCAAGACAAACAGTTATTGCATTACTTATTCAAAACAGAAAGTTCTTACATGCCAAATATGCTTTCAATCAAAGAAATAAACATGGACAAAATGAAATAAACTTTCTCGGAGAGTCCTTTCCAGGATCTTTATTGTGCTCTCGTGTAGGCTGGAGAGACATGCAGAAACGTCTTGTGCGCAGCTTTCAAACGCGGCGTTGACGACCTTGAATCATGCCTGGGGAGGATGAACCTTGTCGAGATAGGGGGCTATCTCGTACGTAAGGGACAGAACCCTCAAAGAACAAGACTCCATCTTTGACCAAATTTTGGACGTCTGCTTTCATGCCGTAACAGCTCTCAATGTCGTGCCCCGGAGCACCTTGATGATATAGGCAAAATCTGTTGGCTTTGTACCAGTATGGAAACTTCTTAGGTACCTTGGGTGGAGCTCTTGTCTGGATATGACCTCTTTGAATTAGAGCTGGAAACAAATCAGCATACTTCACGGGGATGGGATCAAACTGATGAATTGCTTCTCTTGGAGTATCCAGAGGCATCCTTTGATACCTTTTCCGAAATTGTCGATTCTGTGGTTGATCTGGAGAGGCCAACCTCTGTCTAGGAGATGGTTGTTGTTCACGCTGAGCGGGCATCGCATACTGGTGATGAGGACGGGGTACCGGAGCTATGAATTCTCTGGAAGGTCCACAACCTTCTTTGTTGTTTGGGGCTATACCCAAGTTATGATGGTATTGCTTCACAAAAGCAGAGGTTAAGTCTTCCCAAGACTGGATGTAATTCACTTGTAGCTTCGTATACCATGTTAACGGTGCTCCACCCAAACTTTCTTGGAAGCAGTGAATCAATAGTTGGTCGTTCCCAAGATAGGCGGTCATCTTCTGACAAAACATCATCAAGTGATACCTTGGACAAATTGTACCTTTGTACATTTCGAAGGTGGGCATCTGTAATCCTGGGGGGATAACTAAGTTTGGAACTAGGTGTGGGTCATGAGCATGAAAATCAGGCGCACGGTTCCTCTTCATCATTTTCCATCGTTCCTCGAAGTCACGAAATTCATTCTCGAACGCCGTAAGCTCTGGATCGTCCATTTCCTTTTCTTGCACAGGCTGAAGTTGCATAGGAACAAAGTTGTCGGAGGGACGGCGAAGCGTCGGGTTAGACCTTACTCTGAAGCCAGTCATGCGATCCATGTCTTTGTTCTCCTTACTATCCTTTAATGATACTTCCGGCTTGGTCAGATGGTCGAGACGACGACTGACAACAAAGATGGAAAACCGAAATGAGCCACAACAAAGGAAAGACACATGCACAAATGTAAAATGCCATGCTAAATGCAGAATGTTAATGCATAATGCGGATGCAGGAGGAGACTTCAAGAAACTCAAAGTGTTTTTCAGTGTTATAATGTAGAATAATTGAAAAACTTTTTATTCTTGAGAAACACTGTAAGGCAAAGTACTCTTTTAAGAGTTTATTACAACGAAAGCAAAAGAAAACTTAGAACTCTATCCCACAGTCTTCTCTTTTGTACGGAGCTCCTCGGTCAACTGGTCAATGCGATCCTGCAACGCCGCTTTCTCGATGATGAGTCGTTCCACACACTCCTTCCAAGCCATGGTAGTTGAGGGGAGATCATCACTGGTGACAACACTTGAAGAGGCATGAGGAGGAAATAAATCTCCTTGTGCCTTTCTCTTTCTGGCAACTTCTAATTCTGGAGTCTTCTGAAGTCTTTCCTTCTCTACTTTGAGGGTGAGGAACTTATTCTTCCAGGCAGTCCTCAATTTCCGGGCTTCATCTAAAGCAATCCTTACTTGTTCAATTTCGTCCATATCGAACCAGTCGGGGTCATGAGCAGACAATACCATAGGTTCATGGAAAGGAAAAGGCATTTTGAGATCGAGAGCCCTTTCTCGCACCCAATGCAGATAATCCTCGGAAACAGCACAGTTGGGGTATCCTGAAGCAACTGTTCCTTCCCTATCAATATATTTCCATGCATAAATGATGACAGTCTTTAGGTCTGGATCCTCTTCTCCCTTGAAATAGATCTCTTCCAACGAAACTGGGTCAGGCACTTGGATCATAGGGTGTCCAAACTGTTTACGGGCCAAAGCGGGATTGTAACTTATACATCCTTCTCTTCCAATAAGAAGTACGTTGGGGAATCCTCCGATGCTAGGGATCATAGGCACGCCTCCATAGGCGGGATCATACCAAACAATGTCCGAATGGGTGGGGCCATAAGTATCTCGGACCATCGAGGTGTTGCTGCTTCATCCCAAAGGGACGGATGCCAAGTCAAACGAGCGATGAACCATGAGTACAGCAAGGCGGTACAACATGCAATGTGTCCTCCCCCTTCGGCATTCTTCGAGTGAATCGAAAAGTATGTATCGGCAAGCAAGGTGGGTACTGGATTCTTGAGTATGAACAGCTTGATTGCATCCATATCAACAAAATCGTCAAATTTAGGGAACCAGAAAGTCCCATAAACCAACAAAGCAAAATTGGCTTCCAAGATGAGAGCCTCCTTTCTTTCAGCATGGTAACGGACTTTTTCGATCAAAAAGTCGGCGGGGAACCCAAGGACTCCTTCCTTGGTGATCAGGTGCGCTTGAACATCTTTAAGGCTAAGATGAGTGGCATTTGCAATCTCTTGGTGACTAGGCGTGTCTTCCCTTCCGGTGAATAAGGGTCGAACAGTCACAGGCATCCTCAAGAGTTCTGAGTACTCTTCCAAGGTCGGCATCAATTGGTAGTCCGGAAAAGTGAAGCAGTGATACATCGGGTCATAAAATTGAACCAATGTTTCCAACAATCCTTCTTTCATCCTCAGCTCGAGGAAACGAAAGACTCCTCCATATTCTACTGCGAAGGCAAAGCGATCCTCGACGAGTTCGGCTAGTTCTCTCAAGCTTTCGAGGTTGGGACTCTGAAAAGTGTACTTCAGGGTTTCTCTTCTGAAATCCATGATTACAACACCTACATAACGAATTTGAGTTTCTTGAAGTGAACAATGGAAAAAGAATGCAATGCAAGATGATTAGGACTTCATGGGATTCCTCTATTTATGGGCATTGCGGTAAAAGGAAACGTTTTATTGAATTTGAAACGGACTACATAAATATTCTTTTAAAGAGTCCCAAATAAAAGCTAAATAAAAACTAGTAAAGACACTAAAGAAGCTTTGAATACTGCTGCTTGAGCTGCTCTTCTAGTTGCGCCTTCTCACGGATAAGGTTGTCCACAATTATTTTCCAAATAGTGCATTGTGGGTCGGAGAAAAATAAATCCTCCATGACTTTCCTCTTCTTGCAGGGGAGTAGCTCTTCATCCTTCAATTGTAGCTATTTCTGAAGTTCATCCTTCTCCTTTTGAAGTTCAGCCTTCTGCTTTTGAAGCTCAGCCTTCTGCTTTTGACACTCATCATTTTCTACCACTGCTACATGGTACTTGTTCTTCCAAGATTCCAGCTCATGTTGAGACTTCCTTAAGGACACCCCTAACTCCTGGCTTTAGACATAAAGACATTGATGCGTGTTTTTCGCAAGTGTACGAATCACGTCAAAGTAATATAAAAGATTATCGAATCCACAGAGACCAAGTGTCAATCTATCGTACCTGTTGTTATGGTGTTTATCTAAGGCAACTATTTTTAAGGGTTTTAGTAAGGGTGCAATGGTAAATAAAATTATAATTTTAAATAATAAATAAAAGACAGGCTCGAATGTAATTCACGTAATCAATGATAATCCAGTACTTGTTAATGGAACTACTTATGGGCAATGTTTTCTCTTTTGAAAGGAACTAATTTAACAGGAACTGTCGCTTTCGCGTATTCAGAACCGAGTTGTACTCTCTAATCAACCCCTCCTATTGTCACGGATAAAAAGGTGCGTACTGCGTTAGAGTAGTAAACCTATTTTTAAGAAATATAGTTTCTTAACAAAGTTGAAAAGTATTTTAACCTGGACTTCTTAGCAAAAAGAGGTTCTTATGAACCAGACTCTAAATCTCATAACGCGTCCGAAAATCGTTTTAAAATCTCTTTTCTTTTTAATCTAAAAACTCCTAATGAACTATACAAAGCGCTTTTGGCTGTTTTTGAAATAGTTAAAAACAATTACTTGAATTGAAAGATAAAATAGCCCTTAGGTGTTTCCACGAACAATTATACTGATTACTGGTTTAATTACGATCCTTACATTCTAACCTTTATGGGATTAGTTAGACATGATAAAGTAAATATTCTTTTTATAGTTTTTCATATAAGTAATTTAAAGCGAGTGCGGGAAGTAAACAAAGTAAATGTGCGAGTGCGGGAAATAAACAACGTAAATGTGCGAGTGCGGGAAATAAACAACGTAAATGTGCGAGTGCGGGAAATAAACAAAGTAAAGTGCGAGAAAATAAATAAAAGTAAAGCAATGCGGAAAAATAAAATACTAACTGGAATTAAAATGGCGGCAGGATTAACTTCCTCCAGAGTGCTCCAAAACTCGAACCACAGACAGATTACAGACTCGATCACTCGATTGCAGAGGCACCCCGATGTGGAATGGCAACTGCTTTATAACTGATATATGCCTAGAGAATTCTAATTCTGGATGAATAAAAACGAAAATCTAAGGTCCTATTTATAGGAGAAACTGGAAGCGCGAAATGACCGGGACGCCCCTCCACTAAAAAGTGGAGGTTGAAGATTTTTGCCTTGTGGCGCCCGCCACAGGCCTATGGCGCCCGCCACGGTCCCTACAGGGGATGATGTAGTGGGGATCGTGGGTCTTGGAGGTTGAGGAGTGGTCTTGAGACGTGGCCACGTCATGGCTAACCCCATGGCGCCCGCCACGGTGGGTGCCGTAAGTGCAAAATGCTGAATTTCTAGGTTTTCGTCCGTTTTCACTCCTTTTTCGCTCCTTTTCCCGATTCCAGCTCCGATTATTATAAAAACCTGAAAACATAAGAAAACAAAGCAATAACAAAGCAAAACAACAATAAAAGCTAAGAATGCATGCGAAATCGGAGTCAGAAACACGGTGAATTTTAGTGTGATCAAATTCTCCCACACTTAAACCTTTGCTTGTCCTCAAGCAAACATTAAAGCTTAAGAAAATATGGTGTCAACACTTGTCTTTGGGCTAAAGGGATTCTAAGTTCAAGTCAGGATGCAGTGACAGATACTAACTAAGTGAACCAAGGGTACCATAGTAACACAAACACAAACTTCAATCCTATATTAACCACTCCATGTCATCCCACGATACCTAGGCCTATCCTCTCATCTTTTTGTGTCCTTTTCATTCAGGCGCAATCACATTAAGCCCGTTATCCGTACATGCTTCATAGTAGAGTGACCGGTTAGTGATTCTGATCCAAGACATAAGGTTTCTGGCACATAAGCATGTGTAAACCTGTTTTTATTTCGCCTAAATGTAGCTGCGGGGGATCGGATCGTAATCCGCCCTACCAAGTTCAGTGCCAGATACCTCTGAACCAACTAACAATAGGTGACTTGCAATTTTTTTTTCTTTTTGTGGCAAAAAATTTTTTCTTCTCTTTTTTTCGGTTTAAATGACTTTGTGAGGGTCACCTATACCAGAGTTTGCCTTTTTTTTTTTTTTTTTCTTTTTTATTAGCACTGGATCATTCACTTATATTCATCGGCCCCCTACGTAGAGTATGCTTAGGCCGGAGCTGACTGCTAAAATAAACTACTTAGGACAATTTTTTAAATGATAGTAAAGGCCATGGTGGTGGGGTTTAGGAGTGATTCCTATATTCAAGAGGTCTATGGTGCTAAAATGGTTCTGATGTTTCAAAAAGTTGACCTAAGTCACCACATCCTAATCTAAACCTGTCTCAAAGCCCAAAAAACATGTGAAACAACATTGTTTTCTTTTTAAAAATTTTCTGGTAAGGCTAAGGAAATGGGAAAAAATGAAGATGAACTAAAAAGACACTATACTGGTGACTCGTCAGACTCATGCATTATCTAAGAAAAATAAATTACTGAAAAAGGAAATAACTGAAAGGAAATTAACTAAAAAGGGAAATAACGGAAAGCAATAAAATCCCCTCCCACACTTAAATCGAACATTGTCCCCAATGTTTCGAAATAAGATAAGGGGGGTAACCTGGAAAAAGACTACTGAGGAGGGGCACTGGTGCCTTCGCCGTCCTGATGTGATGGTCTGGAACGACGGGATCTACTACGATGCTGGTCCCTCCGGTCGAGTCGTGCTGATAAAGCAGCCTGAGCACTCCGAACCTCTCGAAGGTTACCCAAGATGGAACCCTGAGTAGCCTCTACAAGCTGGTAGTGTCGGCTGTTGAACTCTCTCTGACGGTTCTGCTCTAATGAAATGGCGTTCAAGGTACGGCAAACGTTGCTATAGGAACGATCCGAAACCAATCGCGATTGTTGCATGAAGCTCATATTGTCCGTCAGCTGTTGTGAAATAGTAGAGAGAAGGCCATCACGCCTTTCTTCTCTAGCTGTCATATCACGCCACATCTCCTCGGTGACAAAGAATCCAGGAGCAGTACCTGCAACAGGGTTAGAGGAAGATGGTGCAGTGTGTGACTGTGAAGGACGATGGGGGGACATGTGAGGGATGGGAGACTGCTCTCTCCGATCATACTCATCATCAGTGTCATGTGCCTCCCCATCGGGAATATTAGGAGGAAGTGGACCCAAAACACGTGGAGCATTAAGATCATAGGTCCAGTTCCTTTCATCACGTACATCAGTACGTCTACTGCATGGTAAAGCAACAGATGGGATAGCCACCCCATGAACCATCAACTCATAACCACCTTCTCTCCTTGTTCGGCACAATTTCATGTCTTTCAGAAATTTTAAATTAATTGTGCGAGGAGGTAGTGGTTCAAGTGTAGCTATCTCATCATTCAGGCCAAGAGCCCGAGCAATAGACGTAACAAGCCCTCCAAAAACAATCGGTCCTTTTTTATTAGTAAATAAAGTCATGTGGGCAAGCATAAATGGGACCGGATTGATGTGGGTTCTAGTGAGGCATCCTTGCAAAAATAGGAGTTCACGAGCATTAACCTTGTTTGGACTTTCCCGGCCAAAAATAGTACATGCCAAAAGAAGTCTAAAAACTCTTATGGCCGGGTTGTGAATGGTCGACGCAAGTATCCCTTCAAAAGAATTAATCGAAGTACTTGAAAGCCTTAGCCAGAAGGTAAATACCTCGGCCGACCATTCAGCATCCAAAGGTGCCTCACAAATCGAACCTTCCCTATGAGGGATTCCTAACAAATCTGCTAGCTCATTGGTACTGAATTCATATTCAATTCCAAACAGTCTAAAAATAACAGTACCGACAGTGCTAGCAGTGTCAGGACTGACAGTGTATATCAAAGAACTCAAAAACTCAGTTGTCAGCCTCTCATAGGTAGGTTCCTGATTAATGAAAATATTATGCAAGCCTAGAAATTCTAATAAATTAAAAACACTATGATAAATACCCAAAGCATACAGACAGTTATCGTCGACGTACCTAGTCGAGAGAATTTCTCGACTTTGAAGCCTCTGAATAATTTTCCGTTGCCTCTCGCCCGGTCTTCCATCACGAAGAAGAAATCCGTTGAACTCCATTGTTGAAAAGCTCCTTAGGTAGTGAAAATAGTAGAAAAGTGGTTTATGAGGGGAATGATAAAGTTTTGATTTTTTTGGTTTTTGATGGATGAAAATGGAAATGGATGTTGGATATGTTTTATGGATGGAGGGTATTTTGGAAATGGGGGAGCTTTAATGGGGTTCAAGGAGGATTTGGAAGGTTGGAAAAATGGGTTTTTGGTGAAGAAAGGGATGAAAATGGTGGAAATGGGGATTGAATCCCGTATTTGGTGGGGACACGGTGTGGCGCCCGCCACGGGGCCTATGGCGCCCGCCACGGGGCCTATGGCGCCCGCCACAAGGCCAATTCCTGGGCCTTGTGGTTTTGGATCCTCCTTTTGGGCCTTCCTTGCACCTTGGTCTTCCGGGGGGTCTGAATAGCATTTTCTTCTTCTTTTCAAGGCATTGGCTTGCATATTTTTGTCTTATATATTTTTTTTCTTTACACGATAAAAATAAAATGATTAAAAATCAAAAAAGGGAAAAATAAAAATAAAAATTAGTGCATAATATGTATATATATAAGGAATTCAAAGTGCATGAAAATATAAAAGCTGCAATAAAGTAAAATATGTCTGGAAATGCGATAAATAGAAGGAAGTTAAATACTAGGGTAGTGCTGTCAGGGTGGAATGAGTCATGTGGTAGGTTTCTTATCCTGGCTTGATCCACGAATCTCAGCTATCTCCCTCCGAAGCTCTTCAATCGCCTGATGTAGAGCATCGGTCTCTGAGGCATGAGTGAGATCAGAAACCTGCATCTGTAACTCTAAGTCTGCCACTTCCTGCTTGAGCAGGGCAGTCTCCTTGCGGAGCTCATAAATCTGTGTTTGTAGGTCAGGTGGCTGCAGAGACATATTGTTAGACATAACAGTGATTCGGGGAGTAAGAAGTGTAGGAGTGTACTCAGCGGCGGGAGGCGATTTCGGCTCTTCGACAGTCTCTCCATAACCCTCTAGAGCATAACTCCAATTGGCAGGATCATGGACACTGGTCATCAGCGGATCTGGTAATGTAAAGTAGTGTATCGCTTCACCGTCGATCAGCAATCTAAACATGTTGGGCTCAAAAGAAGCCCTCCTCATCAGTCCTCTATCAAGACAAAAATCAATATCCAGGGTGGTGTAGCAGCAGAAGGTCCTGAGGTGCAATAGCTTGCGAGACAAACCCAATGCAGTAGCAATCTGAGAAAACTGGGTAGAAGGATCTTGGCTCCCTCCGCCTGATATTTTAGTCCAAAACTTTTCCACTTCTCTGCTCATAAAATACCCCATCGGAGTCTCTGGAATAGCATCAGGAGTAGTCTGGAAACCTAGTAAATCACCAAACCCTTTGTGAGAGAATGAGTAGTCAATCCCGAACAACCTGAAAACAACGAGTCCATCGGGTCCAGCCCAAGGGTCATGATGAAACGAGCTGAGGAACTCAAGAGTCAGGTTCCTATAAGTGTCGTTCCTGTCGTCAAACTGGTCCCACTGGAGTTGATGGCATAAAAATCTGACGCTTGGCTCTATCCCCAAGGCATCCATGCAGTCATGGTCAGGGTACCTGGTAGGAGCCATAGGGCGTCTCATGTGAACATAGTAACGCTCTTTCTGTGCATCATCTCTAAAGGCCACGTGCATGTCATCAGGGTTCTGCATTCTGTACAAGGTTAGCAAACAAGTCCTGAAAGCACATAAAACATTCAATCGTGAGTCCTGACATAATAATAAATTAAAATAAAGTAAAAATAAAGAAATAAAAAGTAAAAAAATAAGAAAAACCATGGGTTGCCTCCCATGCAGCGCTTGTTTAACGTCATTAGCTCGACGACCGATATTTAAACATCATTGGAAGGATATGGTGGATCACTCAGAGTATGGCAGGTGTATGTTGTTGGAATGTCACCTCCTTCGTAGGGCTTCAACCTCTGTCCATTGACTATGAACGGTTTACATGTTTGGTTCTTGATTTCAATAGCACCGGATCTCAGGATCTTAGATACTTCGAAAGGGCCAGTCCATCTCGAACGGAGTTTACCTGGAAATAGTCGTAACCTAGAATCGAACAGGAGAACAGGATCGCCTATTTTGAAGTTTCTTCTTATGATTCTTTTTTCATGCCAAGCTTTTGTTCTTTCTTTGTATATGATGGCATTTTCGTAGGCAGATTGTCTGAGCTCTTCTAATTTGTGGATATCAAGGATACGTTTCTCACCAGCTGTCAAGTAATCCAAATTCAAAGTTTTGATGGCCCAATAGGCCTTATGCTCCAACTCAAATGGTAAGTGACATGATTTTCCATAGACCAGTTGATAAGGGGTTGTTCCTATAGGAGTTTTGAAAGCGGTTCTATAGGCCCATAATGCTTCTTGAAGTTTCTGCGACCAATCTTTTCTAGATATAGAGACAGTCTTCTCGAGGATTTGTTTTATCTCCCTATTAGATACTTCCACTTGTCCATTGGTCTGTGGGTGGTATGGTGTTGCTACTCTATGCTTAACTCCATACTTGCTCAAAAGTTTATCAAATATTCTCGATATGAAGTGTGATCCTCCATCACTTATGACTAAACGGGGTGTTCCAAACCTGGGAAATATATAATTCTTGAATAATTTGATGACCACTCTGGTGTCGTTTGTGGGTGCGGCGATAGCTTCAATCCATTTAGACACGTAGTCAACAGCTACTAATATGTACTGATTTCCAAAAGATGGTGGGAACGGTCCCATAAAGTCTATACCCCATACGTCGAAGAGTTCTACTTCTTGGATATTTCTTAACGGCATTTCATTACGTCTTGAAATATTTCCTGTGCGTTGGCATCTGTCACACTTGACAATGAAAGCATGGACATCACGCCACATAGTGGGCCAGAATAGGCCAGCTTGAAGAATCTTGGCGTAGGTCTTAGATGTGCTTGCATGTCCACCATAGGGTGCAGAGTGACAATGCTCAATTATATTATTTACCTCTTCTTCTGGAACACAACGGCGGAAAATGCCATCTTTACCTCTCTTGAAAAGAAATGGATCGTCCCAATAGAAGTTTCTCACATCACTATAGAACTTCTTCTTCTGGTGGTAGTTTAGATCAGGGGGTATGATGTCAGCGGCTAGGTAATTAACAAAATCTGCATACCAAGGTACATTGCTTATAGCTAAGG
The DNA here is from genome assembly GCA_963859935.3 of Lathyrus sativus. Taxonomy (NCBI): domain Eukaryota; kingdom Viridiplantae; phylum Streptophyta; class Magnoliopsida; order Fabales; family Fabaceae; genus Lathyrus; species Lathyrus sativus. Next base: position 618,296,206 of record OZ012740.1, on the reverse strand, counting down.
ATTTATGAAATTGCTCATGAGGGTCTAGGTTATCATCTTCAATGGTTTCTAGTTGGGCTATCAGTCTATCATAGGCAAAATCGTCATTTATGGGTACTGGATCAGGTTTCAGGTATTCTAGCCTAGATAGGTGATCAGCTACCACATTATCAGTGCCTTTCTTGTCACGGATATCCAAATCAAACTCTTGTAATAATAGAATCCATCGAAGTAACCTAGGCTTGGCATCCTTTTTGCTTAGTAAGTAACGAATGGCAGCATGGTCGGTGTAAACTATAATCTTGGCTCCTACTAGATAAGATCTAAATTTGTCTATTGCAAAAACTACAGCTAGGAGCTCTTTTTCGGTTGTTGCGTAGTTGAGCTGTGCAGCGTCTAGGGTTCTACTGGCATAATAAATCACATGTAACTTCTTATCTTTTCTCTGACCTAGAACGGCTCCAACAGCACAATCACTGGCGTCACACATTATCTCAAACGGTTCCGACCAATCAGGGGGTTTCATTATAGGTGCTGAAATCAGAGCTTGCTTCAGAAGATTAAATGCTTCAGTACATTTTTCATCGAAGATGAACTCAGCATCTTTCATTAAAAGACCAGTTAAGGGCTTTGTTATTTTGGAGAAATCCTTGATAAAACGTCGGTAAAATCCGGCATGTCCAAGAAAACTTCTTATCTCCCTGATAGTCTTCGGCGGTTTTAGATTCTCTATGACTTCTATTTTTGCTTTATCTACCTCTATACCTTTTTCGGAAACTATATGTCCTAAAACAATCCCTTCGGTGACCATGAAATGACATTTTTCCCAATTTAGCACAAGGTTTACCTCCACACATCTCTCCAGGATTTTCTCAAGGTTGACAAGACAATTTTTGAAATCTGACCCACAAACTGAGAAATCATCCATAAATACTTCCATGATTCCATCCAAATAATCAGCAAAGATAGACATCATGCAGCGTTGGAAAGTTGCAGGAGCATTACAAAGTCCAAAAGGCATTCTTCTATAGGCAAAGGTTCCAACTGGGCATGTAAAGGTAGTTTTTTCTTGATCTTCGGGGTGAATAGGTATTTGGAAGAATCCTGAATATCCATCTAAATAACAAAAGTAAGAGTGTCTGGCTAGGCGCTCCAACATTTGGTCTATGAATGGTAATGGGAAATGGTCCTTCCTAGTTGCTTTATTTAATTTTCTATAATCTATGCACATACGCCAACCTCCATCAGTTCTTTTTGCTACAGGTTCGCCCTTCTCGTTTTGCACGACTGTGATGCCTCCCTTTTTAGGTACTACATGCATAGGACTCACCCATTTACTGTCCGAGATCTGATATATTATACCTGCCTCTAGTAACTTAAGAACTTCAGTCTTAACTACAGTACTCATTATAGGATTTATTCTACGTTGGTGTTCTCTAGAAGGTTTTGAATCTTCTTCAAGCAAAATCCGATGCATGCATACGGATGGGCTTATTCCTTTTAGATCAGAGATCTTATATCCTAAGGCTGAGGGGTACCTACGTAAAACTTCTAATAATTGATCGGTTTCTTCTTGGTTTAAGGTAGCACTGACTATAACTGGACGGTTCATATCTTCATCAAGAAATTCATATCTCAGGTTTTTAGGCAGTTCCTTAAGTTTTACGGTCGGTTTTATAGGGCAAGGCATGGGATCTGGGGTAAGAGATAAACATTCGTGAAGGTTATCATCAATGTAGGGTGTTTTATAATTGTCATCTTCCAAAATAAGGGTTGATGGCAATTTTATAGATTCAGTTTCTTCTTCTTGTTCTAATTCCCTAATACATTCTTCGATGATATCTAAGGCATAACAAGAATCTCCTATCACAGGTGCCATAAGAAATTTTGACAATATAAATTCTATCTTCTGGCCACCTACCTCAAAAGTTAGTTTTCCCTTTTTAACATCTATTACGGCTCCAGCAGTCGATAAGAACGGCCTACCTAGGAGGATTGGTATGTCGTCATCTTCTTTAATGTCCATGACAACAAAATCAGTAGGTATAAACAGCTGACCTATCCTAACAGGGACGTCTTCAAGTATGCCTATAGGGTATTTAACGGATCTATCGGCTAATTGAAGTGACATCTTAGTAGGTTGTAATTCTCCTAAGTTTAATCTCTCACAAACTGCTAAAGGCATTAAGCTCACACTAGCTCCTAAGTCTAGAAAAGCTTTTTCGATGACATGATTCCCCAAAACACAAGGAATGGAAAAATTTCCGGGATCTTTATCTTTCTTTGCTAACCTATTTTCGGAAATAGAATTACATTCCACGGGTTTCGGATCTTCGAGTCTACGTTTATTTGTAAGTATGTCTTTGAGAAACTTAGCATAAGAAGGTATTTGGGTGATGGCTTCTGTAAAGGGGATTTCTACGTGAAGTTTTTTTATAACCTTAACGAATTTTTGATATTGATTATCGATTTGGGTTTTCTTTAATCTTTGAGGGTAAGGTATTGGTGGTTTGTATGGCGGTGGCGGTACATAGGTTTTATTTTTAGGTTCTTCTCCTTTTTCTTGACTTTCCGAGGTTTCAGGCTTCTCTGGTTCCTTTTCCTCATTCCTCTCAGAAGTTTCGGGCTCACTTAATCTAGGGTTTAAAGGTTCCTTATAAGCGGTTCCACTTTGTAGAGTAATGTCATTAGCTTGCCCTTTCGGGTTTTGTTGAGGTTGTCCAGGGAACTGTCCTCCAGGTGTAGTCTGTGGGGCTTGGTTTAACGCTACCTGAGAGATCTGGGTTTCAAGCATCTTATTATGAGTAATAATTTGATCAACCTTGGTTCCTAACTTGGTAATTAGTTCGTTAACATGGACGTTATGGTTCATGAACTCTTTGTTTTGTTGTTTTTGAGCAACGATAAAATCTTTTACAACTTCCTCAAAGCTCGGGCTAGGTGGTACAGGTTGCATAGGTTGATTTGTTCTAGGGGCTTGGTAACCTTGTTGTCTCGGAGGTGCGGTATTTTGGATAGGGTTATTATTTTTGTAGGAGAAGTTTGGGTGATTCCTCCATCCAGGGTTATATGTGTTTGAAAATGGGTTCCCTTGGGTATAGTTCACTTGCTCAGTGTTGGTTTCATTCAACAGATTGCATTCGGCGGATTGGTGTCCTTGCGTTCCACATATCTCACAATTCGGCGAAACTGCGGCTACAGTATTCGGAGTTGTGCACATATGTTCGACTCTAAAGGCCAACGCGTCCATTTTAGCCTGCATCATGTCTATAGAGCTTAGCTCATGTATTCCTCCTTGGGCTTCCTTCTTTTCCACTGTCGCTCGTTCTACTCCCCATGATTGATGGTTTTGGGCCATATCCTCGATAAGGGCACTAGCTTCAGGGTAAGGTTTGTTCATCAGTGCGCCACCAGCGGCAGCGTCGATGGTCATTTTAGTGTTATAAAGAAGTCCATTATAGAAGGTTTGGATGATTAGCCAATTCTCTAAGCCATGGTGTGGGCATGCTCTTAATAGTTCTTTATATCTCTCCCAGGCTTCGAACAACGACTCTCCTTGGTGTTGGGTAAATCTAGTTATTAGGTTTCGAAGAAGAGCGGTCTTACTTGGGGGAAAATATCTAGCAAGGAAAACTTTTCTAAGGTCATCCCAAGTTGTTATTGAATTGGGTGGAAGGGAATCTAACCATGATAGAGCTTTATCTCTGAGGGAAAAGGGAAATAATCTTAAGCGTATTGCCTCAGGAGAAGCTCCATTGGTTTTAAAGGTGTCTGCTAATTGAAGAAAGTTTTTTAAATGTTGGTTCGGGTTATCAGTAGCGAGACCTGCGAATTGTCTCTGTTGCACTAATTGCAGCAGGGATGGTTTAAGTTCAAAATTATTGGCTGGGATAGCGGGGTTTACTATACTGGAACTAGGTTCCTCGTTTGATGGTTGGGCGAAGTCCTTAAGAGGTCTTCGGTTTTGATCTTCGGCCATAGCTCTCCTATTCCTATGGAAAAACAAACGTGCGCGAGCGTAACGTTCAGGTTCAGCTAGAGGGTCTACTAAACTTCCGGCACTGCGAGTCTTTCGCATTGACCGGTGGGTAACAACCTTAGTCTAAACGGTATAACTACAGGGTAATGAAATTTGACGATATTGGTCCCCGGCAACGGCGCCAAAAACTTGATGCGTGTTTTTCGCAAGTGTACGAATCACGTCAAAGTAATATAAAAGATTATCGAATCCACAGAGACCAAGTGTCAATCTATCGTACCTGTTGTTATGGTGTTTATCTAAGGCAACTATTTTTAAGGGTTTTAGTAAGGGTGCAATGGTAAATAAAATTATAATTTTAAATAATAAATAAAAGACAGGCTCGAATGTAATTCACGTAATCAATGATAATCCAGTACTTGTTAATGGAACTACTTATGGGCAATGTTTTCTCTTTTGAAAGGAACTAATTTAACAGGAACTGTCGCTTTCGCGTATTCAGAACCGAGTTGTACTCTCTAATCAACCCCTCCTATTGTCACGGATAAAAAGGTGCGTACTGCGTTAGAGTAGTAAACCTATTTTTAAGAAATATAGTTTCTTAACAAAGTTGAAAAGTATTTTAACCTGGACTTCTTAGCAAAAAGAGGTTCTTATGAACCAGACTCTAAATCTCATAACGCGTCCGAAAATCGTTTTAAAATCTCTTTTCTTTTTAATCTAAAAACTCCTAATGAACTATACAAAGCGCTTTTGGCTGTTTTTGAAATAGTTAAAAACAATTACTTGAATTGAAAGATAAAATAGCCCTTAGGTGTTTCCACGAACAATTATACTGATTACTGGTTTAATTACGATCCTTACATTCTAACCTTTATGGGATTAGTTAGACATGATAAAGTAAATATTCTTTTTATAGTTTTTCATATAAGTAATTTAAAGCGAGTGCGGGAAGTAAACAAAGTAAATGTGCGAGTGCGGGAAATAAACAACGTAAATGTGCGAGTGCGGGAAATAAACAACGTAAATGTGCGAGTGCGGGAAATAAACAAAGTAAAGTGCGAGAAAATAAATAAAAGTAAAGCAATGCGGAAAAATAAAATACTAACTGGAATTAAAATGGCGGCAGGATTAACTTCCTCCAGAGTGCTCCAAAACTCGAACCACAGACAGATTACAGACTCGATCACTCGATTGCAGAGGCACCCCGATGTGGAATGGCAACTGCTTTATAACTGATATATGCCTAGAGAATTCTAATTCTGGATGAATAAAAACGAAAATCTAAGGTCCTATTTATAGGAGAAACTGGAAGCGCGAAATGACCGGGACGCCCCTCCACTAAAAAGTGGAGGTTGAAGATTTTTGCCTTGTGGCGCCCGCCACAGGCCTATGGCGCCCGCCACGGTCCCTACAGGGGATGATGTAGTGGGGATCGTGGGTCTTGGAGGTTGAGGAGTGGTCTTGAGACGTGGCCACGTCATGGCTAACCCCATGGCGCCCGCCACGGTGGGTGCCGTAAGTGCAAAATGCTGAATTTCTAGGTTTTCGTCCGTTTTCACTCCTTTTTCGCTCCTTTTCCCGATTCCAGCTCCGATTATTATAAAAACCTGAAAACATAAGAAAACAAAGCAATAACAAAGCAAAACAACAATAAAAGCTAAGAATGCATGCGAAATCGGAGTCAGAAACACGGTGAATTTTAGTGTGATCAGATATAAGTGGGCTCTCTTCTTGGAGCTATGGGATCTTGACGGGAATAGGGCATCTTTAGCTTGGTTGCCCTTTTTCTGACCCACTGGAGGTATGGCTCTAGAGACACACAGTTAAGCTTCCCTAGACTTCTCTTCCCTTTTTTGTGTACACTACGCCATGCGTGTAGAATCTTTCCTCGGAGTTCCATATCATCTTTGAAGAACATACCCTCTACTTGAACACTCTTGGGAGGTTCCTTCAACGGGTATCCCAACTGTCGACGAGCTAAAATAGGATTGTAGCTGATTCCTCCATCAAAGCTGAGCAATGGTACATTAGCAAAGTCACCGCAGCTATCAATGATTAATACTCCATCATACACTCGGTTGTACCAATCAATGTCGGAATGGGTCAAAGCCATAACCCTTGGAGACCAATGCTCTTTGTCAATGTTTGTAAAAGAGCTAGACTTCGGCAAGTGTGAAATAAACCACTTGTAAAGTAGAGGTACACAGCAAGTAATCATCCCTCCACCACGAAGGTTTCGGAGATGTATAGAGTGATATGCATTTCCCAACAGAGTTGGCACTGGGTTGTTCTTCATAAAGATCTTGAATGCTTTGAGATCGATGAAACCTTTGAAACTCGGGAATAGAAACAGCCCATAAACAAGCAAAGCAAAAATTGCCTCGAACGGAGCCTTATTAGAATAATCAACATAGAATGAAGCCTTCTCGATTAGGAAACCTGTCTTTAAACCAAGAATTCCATCCTTAGTAACTAGGTTGGCTTTGACGTCGGATACCTTCAAACGGAGGGTTTTAGCAATATCTTTCTCATCAGGGTCCTTTTCCAAGAAGGGAAAAGGAGATTCTTCTAGGACAGGCAGACCAACCAAAAAAGAATACTCTTCCAATGTAGGTAACAGCTGAAAGTCTGGAAAGGTGAAACAATGGTAGAGAGGATCATAGAACTGTAGCAAAGTGGCAAGAAGTCCTTCATTCACTGAGCAACCCAACAAAGATATCAGCTTCCCATATTTGTTCTTGAATTCTTCTTGATCTTCGATGAAACCCCACAACTTCTTTAGGTCATCCAATTTGGGACTCTTAAAAGTATATTTCACAGTATGTCTTTTATCTGAAGCCATAGTGACCTACAATGTTCATAAACGAAAGTAAATCCCATGAAGTCCAATGCAGAATGATGCTATATGAATGTAGCAAACACAAGTATTCACATAAGGACAATAAAGATAAACAAACAAAAGGGGCGCCCTAGGTTCGCAACGAGCATGGAGTAAAGGTGTACCCTTCCCAAAGGTCTAAGGACTAAAGGTTGTTTGTACCTGCAGAACAAGGTTCTAATGGGACTCAGAATCATCAGCCCATCTATCGGATATTATCAATTTCCCAATTACTCGAGGATTAACAATATTCTCAAGAGAACTTCTTTTGAGTGTAGCTTCGCGTAGCACTATTTCGGAAGTACTTCCTCATAGTCTCGCACTACATCCTAATAAAGGCCAAAGTTGGGTTAAGGTACCTACGGTCCTCAATATCATAGGCTCCAAAGTCGAAAGTAGTGAGTGTTATCACGATTGATCGTTCAACAGTACTTTTTCGAAAGGGCCTCAACTGAGCGGGATTCTCGATTTAACTTAGTAGGGATTCAACTCCCAATAAGCCTCCTCGAATATATCACCATCCTATCTTAATTTCTCTCAAGTTCGGGTGTAGAACTTTATCTCACCACTCAAGAACAGTAATCCCAAAAGAAAAACAAGAGAAAGCATGTAAACAGTTAATAAAGTAGGCAGATATATAAAGCAGTAAACAAATAAAATAATATAGGGAAACCCACTAGAGAGATCCCCAGTGAAGTCGCCATTTCTGTCGCGGTGAAATTTGGATACCAAACTATTGATTAGTTTGAATCTTTAATTCATTTTTGCAACCGAACTTTGATTTGTCCAAAGGAAGGGATAAAGATCGAAATTCCCATAATGCAATGCAAATGCAAGCTAGATTGTTTAGGTTCGGGGGTTGGTTAAACTTAGGGAAGGTACTAGCATCCTAAGTTTCTGTAGTACTCTACAGGAACCTCTTGTTTTATGTTTGTTTACTGCTAAGTGTTTATCTGCTTAAGAGTTGAAAGACCTAGGGGTTTATTTCTAAGTATACTCGATAAGATGTCGCATCTTATGCCTACATATCCTTACGGGAGTGGAATCAGAGTATTTTGTAGTTCACCCTAAAGGGTTTGAGGAGTTCTTTGACTGTGGTCAAAGTTCCTACGGGTTTAGGGTAGTTTTTGATTGGGTTTAGGAGAAGAGATGAGTCTTCATGTTAAGGGAGAGATAACCACCACGGATGTAAAAAAGGGGTTGTAGGAAATGGTCTTTGCATCGTCTTAAGAAAAGGTCTTACATACTCGGATGGTCGCCAAGTATGCCTTTATCGCTCTTAAGGCAAAGTTCCTACATGTTTGATTGTATTGTTGTGGGGGTGGAGATTATATCTCACTTAAGATGATTAACATCTATTCTCTAAATGTGTTTGAAAAGTTGTATTGTGTTGTTTGTGTTGTTTCTATGTTATAAGGATAAAGAACAGTCCTTCCTATGGGGTAGGATCTATCCTAAGTGATCAACTTGAATGGGATCAAGGATCGAGGGGAATATGATGCATATGATGTGCAACTACACACAACGTTGAATTATGTGTAGGTTTTTCCTTTGGACGGAATGCGATGCATGAATAGTAAAATGCGATAATATTAAATGATTGTAAAGTAAATTGCAGAAAGATAAATCATACACATACGCATGAAAGCGCTAGGTGAGTGTGTGTATTGTGAATAAGATAAAAGCAGATAAAGATAAATAATATATACGCATGAAAGCGCTGAGTGTAGGTGCATGTGTCGTGAAGTGAGATTGATTTTACGATGTGAGTTGACTTTAGGCGAATTGAATGATTTTTTAAGAAAATGTTGTATTGTTTTGGTGACATTGATTTTATGAGTATATTTGACTTTATTAATGAAATTATGTTGGGTTATAAGTGGACTAACTTATCAAATAATATGAGTTGATTAAATAAAAAAGGTTTTCTTATTAAATAAAGAGTTTTAGCTATAATTATAAAAAGGTTGTTATTATTAAAATTGAATTTTTATTTTAAAAAGATTACAGGTTATTAATATATGTTTTTTTTTTGTTATTAGATAGGTAGAAGCCATCTTAAGTTAAGAAATAGTTTTTATTAAAAACAAATGATTTTAGTTATTATTATTAGTAAATAAAATATGAGTTATTTAGAAAAAATAGAGTTTTGATTATATTATTAAGAATATGCATAAAATATGTTTCATTATATTTGAAATTGTAATTTAGTGAATAGGATAAATTATTATCAAATAAATGGTAGTTTAAAGAAATAGTTAATTAAAAAAAATGGAAGTTGATTAAATAAATGGCAAATTACTTAATTTCTCTAAAAAAGGCTAAATTAGCTAAAAGGTTTTATTAGTTGACTTATTAATTAAAAGCTGATATAAATAAATTGGTTAAATGACAGGTTAATGATTAATTAATAGTTTAATTGAAGTTAACGGTTAATTAGGGGGTGATTAAAGGTTAATTAAAAAATTAATGGTGATCAGCAGTGTGTGGTGTAGTGTGGTTAGTGAGTGATTTAATATTATTACAATAATAAGAAAAAAAGAAAAGAAATGATCTGAAGAACCCTAATTCTCCAGATTTTCCCCAATTCGCCCCCCCCTTCTACGTCCGTCGTTTTCCGCTTCCGTGCTTGATCTCCTCCGTTCTCCTTCTTCGTCTTGTTTTGTTCTGATTTCTCTTCCGATTCGCTCTCCAATTCGCTCTCCGATTTGAAAACAATTCCATGAAATTCATAGTAAAACAAGCGACAACAATCAAAGGTAAACCCAAATCAAGACCGAATTTGAGTTAGATAGAGAACGAGTTTACCATTTCGATGAGGCAATCAAATGGAGGACGGCGAATCCTGGGGTGGTGAGATGAAGTCGTGACGGCGACGGCTTGCGAAGGTGTTTCCGGCGTGGGCGATTTGAGGTTTTGCGGTGAGCGGCTGAGGCTTGCGATTTCGCGGTGGAGGAGGATAAAAGATAAGTTCTCTCTGACTTTCCTTTTCGTAGGCTTTTATGGTTTTACGGATTCGTGGATTTCTGGCTGTATGTGTATCATTGTGTCTTGTTTTTGTGTTCTGTTCTTCGTTGGATTCCTCCCCCTTTTGTGATTTCCAATCCCCCCTTTATATAGGAAGGCATCCAGGATAAGTAATCAAATCACTCTTGAATACTGATTTGATTACTGATTGGGATTTTCCAAATTGGGTACCAACCGTGTTTGGAAAACTTCCTCTTTCGTCCAACCTGTTCAATGCTTATTAAATGAAAATTCCAATCTTTGACTTTGTAATAATAAACCTGTTAAATATCTTGTCTGAGGATTTGGGATTTGGATATTCTTCTGACGGTATATTCTCCAAACGGTTTTTTAATTTGGATTTGATTCTTTGATGGGTGTAGAAAGCGAAGGAGTTGGGCCCAAATAATAATTAAAAGCTCAGAACGAAACCTGCGCTTGCTACGTTGGTGAGAGCTTCCACGAAGTTGGTGATGAAGAGTAACAGCTGCAATTGTTCTTTGCGCACAAGCTGAACGCATGGTATATTTCTTTTCCCAATTCAGACTCTAATCCTTTAGTTTTTCTTCAAACTGATACGAATCTGAACATTTCCTTTTCATGTGCTTGATGATGATGTTTGGAGTGACGCACTTGTGCTCGTCGCTATTTCGTCTTGGTTGTCCTTGCCTGTGCTAGTTGGCGAAGCAGACAGTTATCACAGGCTTGATAAGTTGGTAGTAACGGGAATCCATGTAGTTTTGTTCAATATGCATTGTTCGCTTTCTCTTTCATATACATAAAGCTTGGCATGTTATAACCTGGATGTTTGAACTGGTATGGCAGGTAACAGCAGTATGTCCATGGAATTTAGAAATTCTGCTCAAAAGCTTGATGGTAGCATAGCTGATCTTTTCTTCCGTGACTGATAATTAGCATACTAGAGAATACACCTATCCATTATTTGTTGTGAAGTTCCTGCAATTGTCCTGTGTTGGTGATTGGCCTGACGAAGTGAATCAGTCATGAAGCCCTTCTCTGCGTCCAGCATATGTACTCGGTTACTCCGTTTAGAGGTACTATGTTCCTTGCTTTCTCACGTAGTTTCGACAGCCTTCTTCTATGTTTCTTCTCGAGCTTAATATCACAGATTTCACAACGTATCAGTGGGGCTGAGTACCCTAATATTTCTTCCGATTTGTGGTGGATTTGTGCAGGGTTTATTTGCGACGTACAACATGCGAAATAGAGATCTGATGCACACAGCGACAGAGACTTGAATGCTAAAGCTTCATATTCAACCAAGTACAGGTCAATGAGAAAGGATACCATGTGTTCCAGCTTCACATTTAATCGTGCAGCCTAATCGTAAGGAGTGGGAGCATCTAGACAGAACTTCAATTTCTAAGAACAAGCTTCTTCCATTCCAAACACCTGATCTCTAGTATAAGTTTTTAGCCGAAATGCTAATCAAATCTTTTACCCTCGAATGCCAAAAGTCTTCATACCTTGAAGCCACTAAGAGTGCTGTAAGACTAAGTAACTGCGTGTCATTTGTTTTTAGAGTCCTCTGAGAAAGATATTGATCCAACAATGTCACTGTTAGATATAGTGTTTCTGGCATCAAATCAATACTTGAAGTGTACCTCAATTAGCTAGTTGACCAATACTATCCGCATATGAGGGGTAATTTCTGATATATAATTTGACAGAATTTTGACTATGTGCCTCGGTGACCACCTTTATGCAAGCTGAAACAATTCAAGTTTCACATTATCTTATAATAACTTGCTTTCAGAAGGCCCAATAAATCAATTCTTCAAGTTGGAGGCTCTTAATCCTGGAACCTTATTATGAAATTGGATAAAACTCTTTCTTCTCCAAAAATAAACCACCTCTAAATGATATGAACTTCGTAACTTGGATGGTAGATTTTAAATCAAATAAAAAAGATAGTGTTGTAAATTGAGCTTGCATATCTTAACCTTATGATGGAGAACTAGATGCTTCGGACTTAGGAATTGACTTGAATTTAGATACCTCACAATGATTGAACTTGAATTTTGAGGAATCTCTACTTAAAACAAGCTGAATCCAAAAAAATCATATGGACCAAATTGATGGAGGACAAAAATCTTGAAATCCACATGAAATGCACCAAATCAAATCTTGAATCCAAAATCATCTCACACAAGCAGGCTAAAAAGCCTTAATTGCTTATGAGCCCGGGGTCCCGTTTCATGAAAAAAAAACTTGAGAAGGGCCAAAGCCTCGATTTAAGGGGATGTAGTCGTACGAATCCACCTGAGATGTCCTTTAAGTAAAATGAACCTACACACACTCGTTAGTCACGATAGAAATTCGCATAAGAGTATAAGATACAAAACAAAATGGAGGTGGAATCTTACGGTCAAAAATTAGGGTGCAACAATAGGCTGAATTATTCGACAGGTGTATTGCACTTTAACTATCACATTTAACAGTGATAACTCGACCTTTAAGTTTCAACTCCTTTGAAAAACCTTCAAGCCACAATGTTTCTTTCACAACTTCAGTGAGGGTAATATATTCTTCTTCAGTGGTTGATAAGGCAATAACCTTATGATGTGTCGCTTTCCAACTAATTAATGTGTCGAACATAGTGAACACATATCCAGAAATAGATTTTCTGGAATCCATACAATCTGCATAATCAGAGTCAACATATATTTTGATTTCAACTTTTCCTTCATCACCACAGACTCCACCATAAATCAAGACTCTTTTTAGAGACCTATTTATGTACCTAAGAATCTAATTCAAAGCTTTCCAGTGCACTTTTCTAGGATTCGCTATAAACTTGCTTATAAGGCTCACTCCATGCGCTATGTCTGGCCTCGTATAGACCATATCATACATTAAAGAACCTACTATGCTAGCATATGTGATGCTACTCATATAGATTATTTCAGCTTCAGTACTCAGACTTTGAGTATTACTAAGCTTAAACTGAGGATTTGTGAGAGTCATAACAGACTTTGAATTCGACATACCAAACTTGTTGAGAATCTTCCGTAGGTATGTCTCTTGAGATAAGCATAATTTCGATTTCTTTCTATCTCTTCGGGTGTCAATCCCAAGAATCCTGATGACTTCAACCCACCTCCACTACATCCTCTACATTGTTGCTAGCTATGAGGATATCATCCACATAAAGCAACAAAATGAAAAGTGAGTTTCCAGGTCAAAATTTAAAGTAAACACAGTGATCGAAACAGCTCCTAATGAAACCAATGTGTGTCATGAACTTGTCGAATCTCCGGTATCACTGTCGAGGAGATTGTTTCATGCCATTCAAAGACCTATTCAGCTTGCACATATAATTTTCCTTATCCTTTTTTGCATACTCTTCAGGCTGTCGCAGGATCGTTTCATTTAGATCACCATACAAGATTGTTGTCTTCACATCTATTTGTTCAAGTTCCAGGCCAAACTTTGCCACCATAGCCAATAACATTCTAATGGATCTATGCTTTATAACAAGTGAGAACACATCATTGAAGTCGACACCTTCTTTATGACTGAACCCCCTAGCAACCAACCTTGCCTTAAAGCACTTCGACATCACTCCTTCGATTTCTTTCTTGACCTTGAAAATCCACTTACAAATGACTAACCTGGCTCCTGCAGGTTTCTCAATCAGCTCCCAAGTGTTATTATCACGAAGATACTTCATCTTGTCATCCCTGGATTTTCGCCATTCAGTCTTATTTTGACTCCTCTTAGCTTCTTTGTAGTCTCTAGGTTCTTCCTCAAGTACCTCACTTGCTGAGATTAAGACAAAAGCTATAAGATCTGCGTAACTAAGTCTCTGAGGTGGCTTTATGACTCTTCTCGACCTATCTCTTTCCAGTAGCTAGTCATCTACAATTTCCCAGTCTCTTCAGTATCTCGCTATTCTTCTTCAACTTCATTTGGGTTATGCACTTCAACATCCCTATGCTCCACCTTAACAGGAATCTCTACCTGTTCCAGCTCCTTTTTTTCTGCACTTTGACCAACATCACCAGTTTTCTTAAACGCAATCTCGACTTCGTTAAAAAATACATCACGACTTGTGATACATCTTCTGTGACCTGGTTCTAGGCACCACAACCTATAACCTTTGACTCCCTCAGGATATCCAAGGAACATGCATCTCAGAGCTCTAGGTTTGACCTTGTATTGCCTAATGTGAGCATATGCTAAACAACCAAATACTCTCAGTTTGTTAAGATTTGGTGGTTGACCCGACCAAACTTCTTTAGGTGTTTTCATTCCCAAGGCAGTCGAGGGACATCAATTTATTAGAAAAACTACTGTCGAAATAGCCTCCGCCTAAAACACCTTCTTCAATCCATCACTAACCAACATGCATCTAACCCTTTTAAGGATTGTTTTATTGATCTCCCAGCTAAGCCATTTTGTTGAGGAGTACTTGCTACAGTCTTATGCCTTGCAATCCCAGACTCGACACAATAGCTGTCGAAAACTTCATTACAAAATTCAAGGCCATTGTCAGTTCTCAACCTCTTAACCTTTCTTCCAGTTTAGGTTTCAACCAGAACCTTCCATCTTTTGAGATTCTCAAAAGTTTCATCCTTAGTCTTTTGAATGAATACCTGTAGCTTTCTAGAATAATCCTTAACTATGGATAGAAAATACCTAACACATTAATGTGAAGGATTTCTTGCAGGACCCCAAAGACTAGCATGAACGTAATCAATGGATCCACGTGTTCTTTTCTTTTTTTTTTACGTTTGTTAAACTTCACCCTATAGGATTTTCCAAATACACAAGGTTCACAAAACTCAAACTTCTCGACTTTGTCACCACCTAGCAGGTTCTGTCTCCCTAGTTCGACCAGGCCTCTTTCACTGACATGGCCAAATCTCATGTGTCATGATTTTGTCTTCGACACCGGTTCGTGGATGCAAAATCTCCTGAACCACTTACAACCTCAGCCTCAAGGGTATACTGTTGCACCCCAAAATTTGACCAACATTTATTCATTCATGGAATGTTTGAAAGTTGATACCTTCATCAGAAAGTTCAAGAGATCCTCAGAGGAGTTGGTTGAAACCAGGGTTGTGTGCTTCACAGTTTGAGAGTTGTGAGTGCCCCTCAGATGATTCTGAGACTTTGAGAATGAACTTGATGTTTTGAAAGCTTATGAGATGCCTTGATAGCCTTCATAAAGCCCAGAGAAGTCATTATGTAAGAATTCAGAAGATTCAACCATGAATGGTAGAATTAGGGTTTTGACTGGGTCAACCCTAGACCAGCTGAAGATTTGGAGAAGGTTGAGACTTAATCCAAGGGCCATGAGATCATGGAATGATGTATAGAGATGTTATAAATATGATTCCTAGACCAACTCATCATGATTGAGGAGTTTGAGAAGTTTTGAGTTAGGGTTTCTGAGGATTGTCAGTGGAAAAACCCTAATTTGATCCCTATCTTCCAGGCAGTTTTAGCACTAGATGTGTTTGATATCTCATTTTCCCCACAACATGAATGTTGTAGAGCTTGTTCTAAGCTTTAATTTGAGTGGTGGAAGTCCTTGATAGGAGTTACAGAGCTCAAGTTATGGTTTTGACAAATTACAGGTCAGTTGATGTGTGTGAATCTGGGTCCTTGAAAGTCACCCAACTTCCAGACAACTTTTGCCCTAGTAGGTTGATTCCTATGGTTTCTTGGTCAACATGAATGTTGAAGAGGATGTTCTTAGCTTTAATTTGAGTGGTAGAAGTCCTTGATTGGATTTGTGGAACTCAAGTTATGGTTTGAACAAGGCAGGGGTATTTTGGTCATTTGTCAGTTATGGGTCATTTTAGCCAATGCCTAAAACTCCTATTTCCAAGCCTCAAATGGAAAAATTCAAAACATGAAAGTTGCTCAAAATGTGATTTTAAGTCTAGAAAGAAGGTCACAAATTGTTGAAAAGGCTCATAGCACAAGATTCCATGATTGGTCAAAAATGAACTAAAAATGACTTATAACTTTGAAAAGTTGAAATTGAAAAGTGTTTTGGGAGATCTACAAATCCAAAATAGGTCATCCAATATATCATTTTGATTGGAAAAAACATTTTGAGAAGATTGGTTTAAGTAGAATTTTCATTTGAGGCTTAAAAGATGAGGTTCCTTTGGAAATTTGTCACTTAAGAAAGAAGGCAATGTTGGAAAACTTAACATAAGGCAATTACAAGGCATGTGAGCTTCCTTACCATTTCATATTATCATGTGGTGAGATTTTAAAAGGTGTGTAAGTTGGTTAGAGGTGATATATCATGAGATAACCAATATGGCATAACATGAGATTTTAAGGAAACTTCCATCACATTCTAGATGATTCTAGAAACTTCCATTGATTGTTATAAAAGGAATGCATCAAGGAGTGTTAGAGGTTGGTGAAAGTGAAGCCAAGTCAGAGGAGAGAGAGAAGTGCATAGCCATTGGAGAAGTTTCTTCAAGTTGAAGAAAGTCAAGAGATCTTTCACTTCAAGCCACCACCTTCAAGGATTGTGCAAACAGAAGGTTATCCATCATCAAAGGATCATCCTGAAGGATTTGCAAGCTTGGAATCGTGCTCAAGCATCATACACCATAGTTCCTTGACAGGTTCTTTCTCCTCTCTTTTTCACCATAATTATGCATAGAGGGTTTAGATTCTAGGTGTATAATTGATGTGTTAGGGTAGAGGATTGATTCTAGAAAGCTAGGGCACGATCCATGATGGTTTGTAACAGGTGCATGATTCTTTAAGTTTCAAGAACTATCTGTTTAAAGAGTTTCAGGCAGTATGAATTGGTTTAGAATCACCAGGATAACATCAAGAACATCTGTGGATCATTATGCTGAAGTTTAATCTAGGTTGATATCAGTTGAAATTCATAACCGTGTTTGTACCATGATCTTCAAGGCTTCTGTTTGGATTATCCACGAGGAGTTAAGAGAAAGTGAACGTAGGGTTGTGTAGGGCTTGAGACGTAGATGATTTTCCATGTTGGAGTCGTGTGGAGCCGTGGCCTGTAGAGGGAGCTAGAGGAGCTCGATTTTGTGTGCATGGCGTGAGGGTTCTGCAAAACCCTAGTTCGTTTGAAGACGATGAAGCCAAGCCGTTGGATCAATCCCATATGTTGACAAAATCATCTAATCTAGTGGCCAGGATTTAATCTGAAAAGAGAGGGAAAGTTTGAATTTAATGAAAACGCAGCGTTTCATTTTAAGACCGGTTCTGGGCTTGGATTTCTCTTCGCACCCCCCACCTTTGTTGGCCCAGTCAGTTTGAACTAGCGCTTTGTGCTATTCTGACCCCCCCCCTTTCCTTAATTCATTTATTTCTTTTATTTTCCTTTTAATATTTTCTGTTTTTGAATAATTCATATAAAATAGATAAAAAATGATTTTTAATTTCTTCTTTTTTTCCTGAGTAGATTAAAATGAGTAGAAAATTATAAAAATAAAATTGAGATTTTATTTTTATGTTTGATATTTTTAGTAGATTTTTCAATTAAATAGCTTTTTAATTGGTTCATTTTGATATTTGATTTTGTAGGAATTGTTTTAGTACTTTCCATTAATCTTTTTTACCCATTCTTTTTTGTGCAATTAGATGGTTAGTCATGCTTCCCCATAGGATTTTTTCTAGATTTTTTAGAATTAATCTTGGTTAGTTTAATTAGGGTTGACTTTGGTTAGTCTAATTAGGGTTTAGAATTGTGCATAGGTGATGATTCCTTTCTTTGATTGAGTTTTATCTTGATTTTTAGGTAGAAACCTTTGTAGATGTTAGGGGTAAGTGTTGAGGACCCTTATGAATATTTGTTAATTTTTTCCCCATTAGTTTAGTATTTTTAGGCATTTTCTGAAGATTGCCTGATGATTTGGTTTGTTCAGTGGTTTATCTGTTCATCTGTGGGGTTCTTTCTGAGGAATTTGATGAAGGGCTTGTGTTGCCTTGAGGATATTGATGGAGAGCATCATGAGGAGAAGCCTGTAGATCAAGATGCAGAGACCCAGAGCTTGGCTGATGCCCTGTTGGTGAGGTTTGAGAGCCTGAAGTTTGAAGGAAGTTCATGGTACTTTCCTGAGGAAGGCACTATGAATGACTTTCATCCTTCCTTCTCACCTCTTTCTTAAGTATCCAATGATGTTGGAGCCAACTTGTGAGTTTAATTTCTCCTGAGGAGGAATGTAAACTGATCACTTGTTGTTGAGCCACATGGGATACAACTCCTAAGTGGAAGCCTCCTAGTACTTTCCTGAGGAAGGTCCTATGGGTCTATTCACTTAGTTCCACTAGTTGATCTAGGATTTCTCAAGTATCCAATGATGTAGGAGCCAACTTGTGAGTTTAATTTCTCCTGAGGAGGAATGTAAACTGATCACATGTTGTTGAGCCACATGGGATACAACTCCTAAGTGGAAGCCTCCTAGTACTTTCCTGAGGAAGGTCCTATGAGTCTATTCACCTAGTTCCACTAGTTCAAATAGGATTTCTTAAATATCCAGTGATGTTGGAGCCTGCTTGTGAGTTTAATCTCTCCTGAGGAGGGATGTAAACTGATCACAGTGGTTGAGCCACCTAGGGTATGACTCCTGAGTATACACCTCCTAGTGTTCTCCTGAGGAAGACACTATGAGTATGATTGCTTAGCTCCCTTTCTTTGGTAAGCTTATTCTGAAGCTTGAAGGCTGTGAATGATTTCTCCTGCCTAGGGTCCTGCTTGAGAGTTTTGCTTAGGTTTGTTTAGATCCTGTGATTAGGGTTAGGGTTAGAGAATAGATGATTCTTTCTCATGTGAGTTTTGTTTGCCTGATGGTACTTCATTTCCTTTATCTGCATGATTGCAGTTTACTGTTTTGCTTGATAGCATGTTGTTGATTTTCAGTATGATTACTGTTACTTCATGACTGGCTTGAGGTCGAGACGAGCTTGTGGAGGCTGAAACCCCACACATATTTCCTCCCTCACTTGCATTGCATGCATTTTACTGTTTAAACTGATATTTTTGTCTGTATTCTATGTATCATTGACATGATCCCTTAGGACTCTCATTTCCTCTGATGAGGATTTGATGATAGACTTTTAGGTTGAAACCTATGCATGACAACATCTAGGAGTTCCCTGTTCAAACCTCAACCATAGGATGAATCCATGGTATGATAACAGTAGGACTTGATAGTCTCCCTCCTAGTTGAGCCATATTTTCAGTAGTTTCCCGAACTACGTTTGCTCTGATCTTTCATACCAGATGAAAGTACGTAGGCATAGGATGCGATATCCTAGCGAGCAACCTTTCCCCCCATAATCCCGTAGTTAGCCGAACTACGTTGACTCTGATTTCTCATTCTCTGATGGGAATACGTAGGCATAAAGCGCGATGCTTTGCCGAGTCATTTTTCTTTTCTTTTTCAGCCAGCCTTGATAGGTAGATAGATTATAACCAACCCGTCCAAGTAAACAAACAAGCGAGGATCCCGTCGAGTACGACGGACGTGAGGGGTGCTAATACCTTCCCCTTGCGTAACCGACTCCCGAACCCAGACAATGGTTGCGATGACCTTGTCTTACCCGTTTTCGTCAGGTTTTTCCGATCGTTTCCTTTCCCGCTCTGAGGGATAAATAACGAAAGGTGGCGACTCTCCTGTCATGCCGGCACCTTATTTTCGCAGTAGCGACAGCTGGCGACTCTGCTGGGGACTCATGGCATCTAGGGACTTTTCCCATCCCTTATGCTGGGACCGTTTCCCATCCCCTACGCGAGTCAATCCTATCGTTTGTGTGTTTGCTTGTTGGGTTGCGTTTATTTATCGCATCTTTATTTCTCGCATTCTTTGCTTCCCGCATTTTATTTCCCGCATTTCATTTCCAGTTTGATATGATTGTCTGTGCTGCTGTGGGAGAGGGATGTTACTGTGAGTGAAAAGCCGGACCTGGGCTTGAGTACACACCTAGATATAGTTGTGGAGAAGTAGTAGACGAACCTGTCTGTTGAGCAGGCACAGTTCCCTACGAAAATCTGCGCTCAGACGAGATTCTCGCAGAGGTGCTCCTTTCCGGTCCTGAGGATCTGAGGGGAGTCCAGACGTGAGGATTGTCGACTCTGGGGACCGATCATTTGGAAGTCAGCTAAGAGAGGCCTCTTCATGACTTGACGATGCCACTCCTTCTGGGAATCGTATTGTCACTCGTGAAAGTCTGTGACGCTGACAACCGCATAGGATGCCGTACCTTTGTCCGTGGATTAGGTCCATCATACCTGTGAGTGGGGTTGGGATATTGCAGGAAACTTTGACCTCCAGACCACCTGGTTTTCTTGACAGTGAATCAGTTATGTTGGGTTCTCAGTTGCAGATATGTTCTTGATAGAACAAGGGTTTGATCAGAGGATCTTATCATCAGATGTTTGTCTGTTCTTGATAGAGCAGGTTCCGATCAGAGTATTGTTATCAGAGGTTTGTTCTGGATGGAGCAGATTTTTGAGTGGGGTCTGAGGATCTCGCCAGCAGTTGTTATTTTGTTCTTGATAGGGCAGATTTTTGAGTGGGGTTTGAAGATCTCATCAGCAGCTGTATTTTTGTTCTTGAGAGGGCAGAGTTGTGATTTGGGGTCTGAAGGCGTCCTCAACAGATATTCCTTGATCTTGCATCCGGGGTCTTTATTGTCAGGCCTTTGTTCTTGTCAGAGCAGAATTTTGATCTCGATCCTACCAGATGGTTATTCGCAACAGATCAGATCAGTGGTCTTGCACCGGGGTTTCCTTCGCATCAGTGATTGTTGACACTACAGCAGTTACCCGGATATATTGTTGCATGACTGCATTTTGCATTAGCTTGCATATTCATGTTTGCATCCCATCAGCATGTGTCTGTGCTGCAGGCGTGTTTCGTACCCTGATCCTGGTGTCCCGAGCAATACGAGATATTTTCTTCCATGAATGGATCCAGTCTTATCACTGCATTGACACTATGTTGGCACGTTGACACCAAAATCAGGGGTGATCTCCTGAACGTACAGACACCCATAATTCATCTTGCATGGCAGAAGCCAGGACTTGTCTGCTAACCCTTGTGTTTGCAGGTTTGACTCAGAATCAAGCAGCTCAGACTGATGGAGCAGATGCAAGCTGAACTAGAAAAAATCCAAAGCCAGCTGGGGCAGGTCATGAATGACATGCAGGCAGTGCGTCTGGACCAGCAAGTGCTCAGAGAGGAGAATCAGCAGCTGCAGAATCAGCTGAGCTTTCTCATGGGAGTGGTGAGAAGTATGTTAGATAAGGAGAGTGGTCAAGCACCCAAGGAGGAGACCAAAGTGCTTCCCCCATTACCGTCAGTGCCACCTGTGCTGAAGCCAAGTGGACCTCATGGACCCTCTACACAGCATGAAGCTCGAGGCCTGTCTCGTCATCAGCCGCGCCGAGCATCTCAGAATAATCCTGAAGGGTATGGTCAAAAGAAGAAGCTACTTGATAGAGCTTTGGACCCACTACCTGTGAGTTATGCCCAGCTGCTGCCGCTGTTGGTTCAGAACCGTGTTCTCAAGCTTCGGACCTTAGATCCACCAGATGAGGGGTCACCAGACGTTGATCTAAGCGTACATTGTGATTTCCACTCAGGAGCGCCGGGGCACCATGTTGAAACATGTAAGGCTCTCCGGAATAAGATTCAGGACCTGATCGACTCGAGGACAATTAGGCTTGTGCCGGGCGGCATAAGAGCATCGGAAAAGTTTATCCCTTACCCTGCGGGAGAAGTGGATGATTCCACTCCTTTGCCTGAAGCTGAGAAAGATCTCGAGTATGTCCCGCAACCTTTGGTGACTGAATCACCTCGCTCGCAGTTCCTACCTGGATCAAGCTCAGGGACGCAAGCGTCTAAACAAGAGCCCGTTGCCATTCAGAAACGACGACCTCATGCTCTTGGGCGGAAAGAATACCAGCCCCAGGATCACAAAAGGCCTCGCAGCCTCGTGGAACGAAGGAATGCTTCTCCCCATCCAGTGCCTGTGCCGTATAGCCAGATTCTTCCGCTATTGGTTCAGAATTCCTTGGTGGAACCGAAAGCTCTCAAGCCCGTGCTAGAGCCTTACACTCCAGGGTACGATCCTCATGCTCAGTGTGGCTACCATGGTGGATCTCTGGGGCATTCAACTGAAGATTGCAAGGCTTTCCAGGCGAAAGTGCAGCAATTGATCGACCAAGGGTGTATTTCCTTTCCAGATGGAGTCTTGGTTGTGCGTGACAACCTCTCAGCTGTTTGAGCTCATAGATTCAGAGGGTTACTTCCAGAAGCTGGTGATCCAGACAGGCAGACGTCCTCAGCATTGGCAGTCCTCGGACTTTTTACCATTTTGCATTTGTAGTTTCTTTTCTGTTAGTTACTACTTGCTATTAAACATTGTATGTTTCGAATGGTAATGATAATAAAGTGACTATGCATTTCTTCTGAATTAGTTATGTCGTTGTCACTCATTTACTGCATTGCACTGGCACTTGCATTTTATTTACTCCGATTTCTTACTATGATTAGCAATGAGCGGAGGGAGGATGATGAAACTGAATACGCATAACCGATGATCGTATTGCTTTCAGATAAAACTTTGCCGATGACGTACAAGGCATTGTTTCAAATCCCCTAAACACTGGAGAGATAAGGAAGAGAATCCCTTGTTAACCACTTCGAGCCGAGAAGTAGGAGTTTCTTTCGGACTTTTGAACCCTTACATCTTAACCCGGGGCAGGGTAGTTGTCAGTTAGCTTGATCGAGCGTTCAAGTCTTATAGAGGAGTGTTGTCCTTCGAGGACCAATCACATCATATGCCTCTCCAGAGGTCGTACCTCATCAACCGCAATGGTTAAACCTCACCAATCAGGAGTGAGACAGTTATAATCCTTTCGGAGCAATCAAGACAACCAGTGTCGCACGACTTGTTCCAAAAGAAAAAGGAATAAGAAAGCCCGCTAAGTAAAAAAGAAAAGCTAGAAAGCAAATACTTAGGCAAAAATCAGGGCATCCCGCTGGACTTCAAAAAGAAAAATCGAAAAGAACTCAAAAGGAGTCAGTCCAGGCAAAAATTAGGGAATAAAAAAATGAATGAAAAAGAAAGGATTATAAAAGAGAAAAATCCTCAAACAAGGACAAAGTCGTGCGGACACAGACACCGAAAACGAAAAAGGAGTAACTGTCACTCCGAAACACCTTGCGAATTCTTTAACCAATTGTTCCCAATGTTCAACATACCTCTCGAAGAGGCGAGCGCTCGAGCCAAGTTAACTGGACTTTAGGATCGGAGAACATCACGTAGAAGGGGTGGGTACAAATCATAATTTGAGCCAAATATCCTTTGTTTCACGAACCGTGAACCCGACCACGATACAACCCTTAAAAGACCTAATTGAGGCAGGGTTTATTCCGAGAGCGCATTACGATAAGGTTGAGTAACCTGACTCCTTCATGATTTGCTAATCATATCCTTATTGCATTTTTCACTGATCGCATCAGCACTACGTTTGAACTCTTGAGCTCATTCGTCACTCACTAGCATGACACGTAAATGAGTGACAGTACAACGTTTTTCGAAATTTGCATGAACACTGCATTAAAATTACTATTCGTGAATAAACAATTTTAGTTGCAGGTTAGTAGCTGATGCGAAGGAACTTCAGCAAGGAATAGTCAATCAGGACCGAATCGCCAGAGGTCTGGGTCAGAACGGTATGCTGCGAAACCCTGTGAATCTGGGGCAATGACTTCCAGTGAGTTTGGAATCGGTTTGTCTGAGGACAAGTCCCGGAGCATCATTTGATTATGGGGCAGTTTATGCAAGAAGCGGTTGGTCGGAAGTGAATCTTCTCGAGACCCAATCAGGGGCAGTTATCCGGAATCCTTGCAATTTAAGGGCAGATCCCTCCAGTGTTCGATCAGAGCATGTTGAGTCGCTCATCGCTCGTTCAGGGGCAAACTACTTCAGAGATATTGAAGCCAACCATGCTGAAAGTTGATCAGTTGAGGATGAATCCTCCCGTTATGCGGATGCTGGGGCAAGCCCTCTGAAGATTGTCTTGTTACCAGTTGTTTTCGGCTCAGAATGATTTATTCCCAAAGGTCGGATTGGGGCAAGTTGAATTGCGCTGGGGCAAGTTGTTCAAATGAGTTTGTTCACCCTAGCAAGAATTGAGTATCGGGGAATCGTGTCATTACCCCGTCAAAACCTGAACCTTCTGAAGAAGCCATGCGGTCATTGGGTTGCTATCCTACAGCATAACCTGTTACTTGACTCCATGATTGGTAGCCTGTATTCCCTGTGTTGGCATTGTTGAATCAGGATTGTTTCTCCGCAGAGATGTACGGTTTGAGGTTGTTCCCCTGTACAGTGCGAGACTGCAGCAAATTGAGATGGCGTTTACCCCTCATCAGATTAGGGTCAAGATTGCCCTCAGTAGACCAGGATTGATGTCCCCGAAGCAGGATGAGTCCTTCTTCTCCAACAGAGTTCAGTAGTCTCTCCTCCGCAGAATCAGAATCAGAATAATGAGCATTGATATGTCTCCCAGGTAGAGGTGATTCTCTTCCCCCAAGCAAACGCGTCCTGAAGGAACGTCACCTCATCAGCTGAGTCAGGCACCGAAGAATGATTTCTCCTTCCCCAGCACCGGGTCACAAGTGCAGATTTCGAAGAAGTGTTCGGGTGCCGAAGCTCGTGTTTTCCCCAGTAAAGTCGCTGAAGCAGGATTTTCCCCCGCACCGGGTCACAAGTGCAGGATTCGCAAGAAGCTAGCCGCATACCGAAGTATGCAGTAACTGATAGTGCCAGACTGAAGTCTCCAGTGGAATTGAGATTCCTCACCAGAATCAGGCCCTCTCCTGAAGATGGACGATTCCTTCTTCCCCAGTAGATTGTTGGGACAGCTGATGTTGTATTCCCCGGCAGAGTTGTACTCTCCCCGAAGTCAGGTGATCCTTTCCTCCCCAGCGGAATTGAAATTCCCCATCAGAGTCGTACTCTTCAGTGAAGTAGAATGATTTCTCTCCCCGGCTGAGTCCGCAGAAAAGCAGAATCCTTGGAAGTTGATCAGATCATGATCAATTCTCCCCAGCAGAGCATGGGGCGGCTGATGCTGCATTTCCCCAGAGTCGCACTCTTTCCAGCGAAGCAGAATGATTTCTCCTTCCTCAGCCGAGTTTGCAGATGTCCAAGGGATCCGAATCCTTGGAAGTGGATCAGATCATGATTGGTTTTTCCCCAGTGGAGTGTTGAACAGCTGAAGTTGGTTCCCCACGGAATGGTTATCCCCAGAAGAGTGGCCGAGATGGCCGCGCATTTCATTCTAGCGATTGATATCAGCAGATCCAAGTTCTCGTAGAGCTTCATCCCCTGCAGCAGTCAGCTGAAGTTGTTCCCCTGCAGCAGTTCGCGGAAGATTGATTCCCCAGACAGAGCCTAATTGATGTTGGCGTGTTTACATTCTCCTCAGCAGGATGATTCCTCTACCTGAGTGGTTCTTTCTCCTTGACAGGAGGATTCCCCCCTCGGCATTTATTTTGCTGACGGGATCGTACCATTGTGCATGACTGCATAGCATTCAACACTGCATGGCATTATGCATGATTGCATAGCACTGAGCATGATTGCATGGCATTTAGCATAAATACATATCATTCCCACCGTGTGGGGCATAGCGCAGAAGCATATGCATCATAAGCATGACCTAGGTCATCATCATCCTTGTTGAACAGGTGTACTACCGAAAGACCGGTTGCCCAGGACGACTCCAACAAGGTCGCTTTCTTAAGATGATTCTTAAAGACCCCGGTGTGATCCCCGCAGTCGCTCACTCAAGATGATTTTTGAGACCCCCAGCGGAGCCTTCAGTTCGAGATGATTCTCAAATCCCTCAGCAGAGCCGTTTGCTTAAGATGACTCTTAAGACCTCAGTACAGTTTCCCGAGCTGTTTGCTTAAGATGATTCTTGAGCTCCCCAGTAGCGTCCGCAGCAAGAGTTGCCCAGGAAGATTTCTGGAACCCCCCAACGGAGTGGAGGGCTTTGCCCCAGCAGGTGGTTGGCATTTCCCCAGCAGCAGGCAGGTAGATTGATATCCCCAGCCAAGCACAGTCATGATTGGCAGATGGAATGTTTCCCCAGGCGGATCCCGAAGGATTGTCCAGCAAGCTGAAGTTTGTTTATCCCCGTGAGTTTGAGGATTGAATGACATGAGTGTCTTGTAGCCCGAAGGCTATGTTCCCTAGAAGGGTCGTTCCCCCAGAAAGCCGTTCAGAGCATCTGTCGCTTTCCCCGTGCAGAAGTACTTGCTCCCTAGTAAAGTTGGTAGGAATCGTCTGAGTGAGCTCTGTCGTTATTCCCCAGCAGTTGTTGAAGTCGTTTGGGTGAACTCTCTCGTCTTTCTGCAGCAAAGTCTACAAGGTCGTTGGGTGAACCCTTCTTCCTTTTTCCCCAGTGAGTCGTCAGGATTATTTGGGTGAACCCTCATTCCTCTCTCCTCAACAGAGTTGTTAACGTGATGATTATGCCCGGTGACCCGACATGTTTGCTTTTAGTTAGCAACGACTTGACAGGATGTCAAGCGAGTAGCAGCGTGATATGTCTGCTCCAACAACGATGTCTAATCTGAAGATGGATTTCGTAAGCGCCCGAAGGCGATATCAGAAGGTTCCTGTGAAGCCAGATTTCCGTGTGGATGAAGCAACGGGTGGCTGAAGACAAGGTTCCAGGGTTGTAGATACAACAGAGTGATTCGTGTGAGTCTGAAGACCAAGTCAGTTATCCTGAGGTGATGATTGATTGCGATCAAGTGGATAGTTTCTTCTGACTGAAGTCAAAGATGTTTCTCCAGCTGAAGCGGAGTTTTGCCTGTAGGCAAAGTGTTTGAATCCCCGTGGAGTCATGAATGGCTCAGGATACCATTTCTCTGACTAAAGTCACAGATTTCTTATGCTGAAGCAAAGGTGCCTGAAGGCAAGGTTATCCCCCAAGGTCGTGAAGGACCTAGGATTCATTATTCGGGCTGAAGGCCGAAGTATATCCCTGACTGAAGTCTCGGATGCTCTATAGCAGAGGCGGAGTTGCCTGAAGGCAGATCCATGTATCCTTGAAGGCCAAGGATCATTTTCTTCAGACTGAAGTCGAAGGATACCTCCTGCAGAGTTGCCATCCTTGGAGGCCAAGGATGCTTATCTTCAGAAGTACTTGAAGATCTTTTCTAGCTGAAGCTGGAAGTGGCCAGGGGCCAGGGTTTCATCTATCTTCATAAGTGCTTGAAGATCTTTTCTAGCTGAAGCTAGAGGCGGCCAGGGGCCAGGGTTTCATATGTCTTTAATGTTGAAGTTCTACGGCAGGCAGTGTGCAGCAGTATTCCGATGTTCGTTATGGTTCTGAGGGTGAACCCCAGATCAAAGTGTGATCGGTTAAGTCTCTCATTCCCAGCGGAGTAGCTTCAAATACGCAAGTATACCTTTTGTTCCAGGGGTGAACCCCAGGTCAGAGTTGTTCAGTGTTGTATTTTTCTCCAGCGGCAACGCGGGGTATTTTGTTTAGATCCGACGGCGAGGTCAGATTATGTTTGTTTCCGGCAGCAAGGTTGGATGTTTGTTTGACGGCAATATCAGACTCCTTTAAATCCCCAACAGAGATGATGTTTGAACGACGGCGATGTCGAGTGTCTCTCAGATTATGTTTGTTTCCGGCGGCGATGTCAGATCAGTATTTCTCCAGCTAGTTGTTGAGCGGCTAGTGTTGCAGTATTCAAAGATTTGTTCCCCGCAGAGTACCGTGTGCTTGTGCAGTTGGCAAATTTTCGGGTTTACCGATATTCAACCGTCTCGTACCTTGATTGGTTGAGAGCCGTTCGCTTCTCACCCAGTCAGGTCCAAGCCGTTTGAATAGGGGCAGCTGTTGCACCCCAAAATTTGACCAACATTTATTCATTCATGGAATGTTTGAAAGTTGATACCTTCATCAGAAAGTTCAAGAGATCCTCAGAGGAGTTGGTTGAAACCAGGGTTGTGTGCTTCACAGTTTGAGAGTTGTGAGTGCCCCTCAGATGATTCTGAGACTTTGAGAATGAACTTGATGTTTTGAAAGCTTATGAGATGCCTTGATAGCCTTCATAAATCCCAGAGAAGTCATTATGTAAGAATTCAGAAGATTCAACCATGAATGGTAGAATTAGGGTTTTGACTGGGTCAACCCTAGACCAGCTGAAGATTTGGAGAAGGTTGAGACTTAATCCAAGGGCCATGAGATCATGGAATGATGTATAGAGATGTTATAAATATGATTCCTAGACCAACTCATCATGATTGAGGAGTTTGAGAAGTTTTGAGTTAGGGTTTCTGAGGATTGTCAGTGGAAAAACCCTAATTTGATCCCTATCTTCCAGGCAGTTTTAGCACTAGATGTGTTTGATATCTCATTTTCCCCACAACATGAATGTTGTAGAGCTTGTTCTAAGCTTTAATTTGAGTGGTGGAAGTCCTTGATAGGAGTTACAGAGCTCAAGTTATGGTTTTGACAAATTACAGGTCAGTTGATGTGTGTGAATCTGGGTCCTTGAAAGTCACCCAACTTCCAGACAACTTTTGCCCTAGTAGGTTGATTCCTATGGTTTCTTGGTCAACATGAATGTTGAAGAGGATGTTCTTAGCTTTAATTTGAGTGGTAGAAGTCCTTGATTGGATTTGTGGAACTCAAGTTATGGTTTGAACAAGGCAGGGGTATTTTGGTCATTTGTCAGTTATGGGTCATTTTAGCCAATGCCTAAAACTCCTATTTCCAAGCCTCAAATGGAAAAATTCAAAACATGAAAGTTGCTCAAAATGTGATTTTAAGTCTAGAAAGAAGGTCACAAATTGTTGAAAAGGCTCATAGCACAAGATTCCATGATTGGTCAAAAATGAACTAAAAATGACTTATAACTTTGAAAAGTTGAAATTGAAAAGTGTTTTGGGAGATCTACAAATCCAAAATAGGTCATCCAATATATCATTTTGATTGGAAAAAACATTTTGAGAAGATTGGTTTAAGTAGAATTTTCATTTGAGGCTTAAAAGATGAGGTTCCTTTGGAAATTTGTCACTTAAGAAAGAAGGCAATGTTGGAAAACTTAACATAAGGCAATTACAAGGCATGTGAGCTTCCTTACCATTTCATATTATCATGTGGTGAGATTTTAAAAGGTGTGTAAGTTGGTTAGAGGTGATATATCATGAGATAACCAATATGGCATAACATGAGATTTTAAGGAAACTTCCATCACATTCTAGATGATTCTAGAAACTTCCATTGATTGTTATAAAAGGAATGCATCAAGGAGTGTTAGAGGTTGGTGAAAGTGAAGCCAAGTCAGAGGAGAGAGAGAAGTGCATAGCCATTGGAGAAGTTTCTTCAAGTTGAAGAAAGTCAAGAGATCTTTCACTTCAAGCCACCACCTTCAAGGATTGTGCAAACAGAAGGTTATCCATCATCAAAGGATCATCCTGAAGGATTTGCAAGCTTGGAATCGTGCTCAAGCATCATACACCATAGTTCCTTGACAGGTTCTTTCTCCTCTCTTTTTCACCATAATTATGCATAGAGGGTTTAGATTCTAGGTGTATAATTGATGTGTTAGGGTAGAGGATTGATTCTAGAAAGCTAGGGCACGATCCATGATGGTTTGTAACAGGTGCATGATTCTTTAAGTTTCAAGAACTATCTGTTTAAAGAGTTTTAGGCAGTATGAATTGGTTTAGAATCACCAGGATAACATCAAGAACATCTGTGGATCATTATGCTGAAGTTTAATCTAGGTTGATATCAGTTGAAATTCATAACCGTGTTTGTACCATGATCTTCAAGGCTTCTGTTTGGATTATCCACGAGGAGTTAAGAGAAAGTGAACGTAGGGTTGTGTAGGGCTTGAGACGTAGATGATTTTCCATGTTGGAGTCGTGTGGAGCCGTGGCCTGTAGAGGGAGCTAGAGGAGCTCGATTTTGTGTGCATGGCGTGAGGGTTCTGCAAAACCCTAGTTCGTTTGAAGACGATGAAGCCAAGCCGTTGGATCAATCCCATATGTTGACAAAATCATCTAATCTAGTGGCCAGGATTTAATCTGAAAAGAGAGGGAAAGTTTGAATTTAATGAAAACGCAGCGTTTCATTTTAAGACCGGTTCTGGGCTTGGATTTCTCTTCGCACCCCCCACCTTTGTTGGCCCAGTCAGTTTGAACTAGCGCTTTGTGCTATTCTGACCCCCCCCCCTTTCCTTAATTCATTTATTTCTTTTATTTTCCTTTTAATATTTTCTGTTTTTGAATAATTCATATAAAATAGATAAAAAATGATTTTTAATTTCTTCTTTTTTTCCTGAGTAGATTAAAATGAGTAGAAAATTATAAAAATAAAATTGAGATTTTATTTTTATGTTTGATATTTTTAGTAGATTTTTCAATTAAATAGCTTTTTAATTGGTTCATTTTGATATTTGATTTTGTAGGAATTGTTTTAGTACTTTCCATTAATCTTTTTTACCCATTCTTTTTTGTGCAATTAGATGGTTAGTCATGCTTCCCCATAGGATTTTTTCTAGATTTTTTAGAATTAATCTTGGTTAGTTTAATTAGGGTTGACTTTGGTTAGTCTAATTAGGGTTTAGAATTGTGCATAGGTGATGATTCCTTTCTTTGATTGAGTTTTATCTTGATTTTTAGGTAGAAACCTTTGTAGATGTTAGGGGTAAGTGTTGAGGACCCTTATGAATATTTGTTAATTTTTTCCCCATTAGTTTAGTATTTTTAGGCATTTTCTGAAGATTGCCTGATGATTTGGTTTGTTCAGTGGTTTATCTGTTCATCTGTGGGGTTCTTTCTGAGGAATTTGATGAAGGGCTTGTGTTGCCTTGAGGATATTGATGGAGAGCATCATGAGGAGAAGCCTGTAGATCAAGATGCAGAGACCCAGAGCTTGGCTGATGCCCTGTTGGTGAGGTTTGAGAGCCTGAAGTTTGAAGGAAGTTCATGGTACTTTCCTGAGGAAGGCACTATGAATGACTTTCATCCTTCCTTCTCACCTCTTTCTTAAGTATCCAATGATGTTGGAGCCAACTTGTGAGTTTAATTTCTCCTGAGGAGGAATGTAAACTGATCACTTGTTGTTGAGCCACATGGGATACAACTCCTAAGTGGAAGCCTCCTAGTACTTTCCTGAGGAAGGTCCTATGGGTCTATTCACTTAGTTCCACTAGTTGATCTAGGATTTCTCAAGTATCCAATGATGTAGGAGCCAACTTGTGAGTTTAATTTCTCCTGAGGAGGAATGTAAACTGATCACATGTTGTTGAGCCACATGGGATACAACTCCTAAGTGGAAGCCTCCTAGTACTTTCCTGAGGAAGGTCCTATGAGTCTATTCACCTAGTTCCACTAGTTCAAATAGGATTTCTTAAATATCCAGTGATGTTGGAGCCTGCTTGTGAGTTTAATCTCTCCTGAGGAGGGATGTAAACTGATCACAGTGGTTGAGCCACCTAGGGTATGACTCCTGAGTATACACCTCCTAGTGTTCTCCTGAGGAAGACACTATGAGTATGATTGCTTAGCTCCCTTTCTTTGGTAAGCTTATTCTGAAGCTTGAAGGCTGTGAATGATTTCTCCTGCCTAGGGTCCTGCTTGAGAGTTTTGCTTAGGTTTGTTTAGATCCTGTGATTAGGGTTAGGGTTAGAGAATAGATGATTCTTTCTCATGTGAGTTTTGTTTGCCTGATGGTACTTCATTTCCTTTATCTGCATGATTGCAGTTTACTGTTTTGCTTGATAGCATGTTGTTGATTTTCAGTATGATTACTGTTACTTCATGACTGGCTTGAGGTCGAGACGAGCTTGTGGAGGCTGAAACCCCACACATATTTCCTCCCTCACTTGCATTGCATGCATTTTACTGTTTAAACTGATATTTTTGTCTGTATTCTATGTATCATTGACATGATCCCTTAGGACTCTCATTTCCTCTGATGAGGATTTGATGATAGACTTTTAGGTTGAAACCTATGCATGACAACATCTAGGAGTTCCCTGTTCAAACCTCAACCATAGGATGAATCCATGGTATGATAACAGTAGGACTTGATAGTCTCCCTCCTAGTTGAGCCATATTTTCAGTAGTTTCCCGAACTACGTTTGCTCTGATCTTTCATACCAGATGAAAGTACGTAGGCATAGGATGCGATATCCTAGCGAGCAACCTTTCCCCCCATAATCCCGTAGTTAGCCGAACTACGTTGACTCTGATTTCTCATTCTCTGATGGGAATACGTAGGCATAAAGCGCGATGCTTTGCCGAGTCATTTTTCTTTTCTTTTTCAGCCAGCCTTGATAGGTAGATAGATTATAACCAACCCGTCCAAGTAAACAAACAAGCGAGGATCCCGTCGAGTACGACGGACGTGAGGGGTGCTAATACCTTCCCCTTGCGTAACCGACTCCCGAACCCAGACAATGGTTGCGATGACCTTGTCTTACCCGTTTTCGTCAGGTTTTTCCGATCGTTTCCTTTCCCGCTCTGAGGGATAAATAACGAAAGGTGGCGACTCTCCTGTCATGCCGGCACCTTATTTTCGCAGTAGCGACATATACAAGCCTTGTTTCTTCACACCTCTCAAGAATTCCTTCGACCCCTTCACGACTTTCAGGATACCTTGCTGTCCTTTGAAGACATATCCTTTCTTGTGGAATTCACCAAGAGAAATAAAATTCCTCTTAAGATTAGGTACATACTTAACACTAGTCAATAGCCTTATTGACTCATCATGGAGCTTGAATATCACATATCCAATACCTGCAATCTTGCAAGCTTTATTGTTTCCCAACAACACTAACCTACCATCTTGATCATATAATTCTTCAAACACATTCTTGTTTGGAGTCATATGCGAAGTACATCTTGAATCCATAATCCACTCTTTGCAAGAGTTGCTTCTCGACACCACAAGGACATCAAATGATTCATAATCATCTTGCACAATAACTGCATTTCCATTGTCCTTACTTCCATGATTATTCAGGCGCTCAGGACATATCTTTCTTGTGTGACCCTCCTTCTTACAGAGATAACACCTAATACTAGAAATATCACCGCTATAAGACTTCTACTGAGTTTTACCTTTCTTCTTCTCGAACATACCATCCCTTTTCAAGAATTTTCGTTTAACGAACAACCCTTCACTAACTAATGATGGTTTCTGCTCCTTTCTTTCATTCAAATCCTTAGAATACAAGGATGCTTGAACCTCTTTAAAGGTCAGGGAATCTCTTCCATACAAGAGGATTTCTTTAAAGTGAGCACGCGACTTAGGTAAAGAATACAATAATAACAACGCTTGATCTTCATTACTGATGGTAACCTCAATATTTTCAAGATAAAAAATTAACTTGCTGAACATATCCAGATGATCCGTTAACGCTTTATCTTCATTCATCTTGAATGAATACAAAGCTTGCTTCAAGTACAAACAATTCACCAAGGATTTTGTCATATATAGTTCTTCAAGTTTTAGCTAAACACCAGTTTCTGTCGTCTCCTTTGAAACCTGTCTAAGAATCTTATCACCAAGACTCAGAATAATGACACTGTGGGCTTTCTCGACCATCATTGTCTTATCCTTCTCCGTAAATGCAACATCCATGTCATCTTCTCCCTTTAACGCTTCTAGCAAACCCTGTTGAACAAGAAGGGCTCGTATCTTCAAGCACTATAAACTTAAATCATTAACTCCGGTGAACTTCTCAATTTTGAACTTTATTGACTGCATCTTTCTCCACGCTCATTGCACCAGTTTGTTGTGACAAACGATACCAATTAAAAAATTCTTAATTGATAAAATAGACTTTCTTGGGTGAACAATGAAAGGATTAGAACAAAGAGAAAGAGAGAGAATATGACTAAAGAAGAAAGAAGGAGAATAGGATTTTGGGAAAACTGTTTTCTATTCACTTACTCAATTAAGGTACAAATGATCACAAGTGAATAACACAATTGACCTCTCTCAACAACCTGAGAAATCTAGCCTATTTATAGGCTAGTAAGTTAACTTAAATAACAATCTAACCTAAACAATTGGATCCATAACACAAGACCCAATTCGACATTACATATTAGAACTAACTTTGACTACAAAATGTAACACTTCGACATCAGCATGTGAACCAACTTTGACTTCATGCTTGTCTCTTGTCAAAACCTGAAAGCTATCCATGCTGACAACAGTAGATTTTGATCTAATATGTCACACACCTTAATTTAATTTTGTACTAGCAACCATTGAAGAATCAAAAGATCTCATTAAAATGACTTAAAATGGTTTACAAGCATCATTGGAGTTACATGAGATGCAAATGAATTAGAGATTGAGTGAGACGTTTGAGCAAGCTCAAAGAAATTTGAGAAATGAGGGACCTGCGCAGAGAAGTCCAAACCACCTTCAAAGAGGTTAGAACTACAAAGGAAGATGAATGAATCCTCAATATGACTCAAGCCAAGGCACGCGAGGTAATGTCACATTTCAAAATAGATCTAATATATTCGATGTTACAAATGCCAAAAATATGGGAATTTTCATTCAGAAAGCAAATCTCACATCCAGTGCTATAACTGTAAAAAATATGGTCATTATGGTCGAGAATGTTGTGATAAAACATTTCATGTTAGAGAAAGCCATGCTCGAGTTGCATAAAATGAAAATGAAATAAATATGGTGCTTACAACATGTCATGCAGTAGCTAATAAAAGTGATAACCAATGGTTGCTAGATACTGGTTGTCGTAACTATTTAAGTGGAAATAAAGAACTACTTATAACTTAGATGAAAAGTTTCACCCAACAGTCAATCTCAATGATAACTCAAAACTTAAAATTTTGGGAAAAGGAAAGATTCCCATCAGGTTGAAGGATGAATCTTTGAATTATTTTTCTAAAGTATTCTATGTACCTGGTATATGTCAGAATCTTTTAAGTGTGGAAAAACTTGCTGAGAAAAGCTATGATTTAAAATTCAATAAGAAAGGTTGCACCATCAATGATGCTGAGATGAACCATATAGCAAAGCTAAACATGTCAAAGAATCACCTACTTCAAATGAACATCAAGTATGATGTTGATATGTGTTACAAAGCTGTAGCTAGTGATTATAATTAGATTTAGCACATACGCCTTGGATATTATAACTTTGATAACATCAAATTTCTTATATATAAGAAATGGTTTATTGGATTTTCGATTATTCAAGCTCATGATCAACAGTGTGAAGCTCATGATCCTACACGCGTCTTGGACATGTAGGTGACAATGAATGCTCATTCTATTATTGTTATTACGTTACAACGTGGTTTAAACATTGATTACTTCTAATTTGTAGTTGTAATTTTCTTTAACAACTCATTATGCTTCAAATAAAATTAATTTTTAAAATAAAAAATTTTTTTTTCATGCTTTTGGTTCGGTATAACTTATTTATATGTTTTGATTCTTTTATGTGATGTTGTTGTTTTTGGTGTCTTATTATAACTAAGATTTTATATGTAGACCCATCAACAAGATAACAGATAGTCATGTGAATAGTATGTCATGAAAAATATGTTTGATATATTGATGCTTGTATTGTTGAAAGATTCAACGAGGTAGTATAATTTAAAACATTTGTATATTTCACATATTTAATAAAAAACATGTAAATAATTGTTCTAATATGTAGTTGTTTAATTTATTATACGTTTGAACTTGAAGATATTTACAAATACCTCACCACATGAAAAAGAGTTAATTAATCACATCCGACAATTATGGACTCAATTCTTTTTGTAAATAGTTGAAGAGCAAAATAACTAAGAAAACAAAGAGTTAATGACAAAATGGAAGAGATTAATATATATATATATATATATATATATATATATATATATATATATATATATATATATATATATATATATATATATATATATATATATATATATATATATATATATATATATATATATATATATATATATATATATATATATATATATATATATATATATATATATATATATATATATGAAGGTAGGAAAAACAATTAGAAGGGGGGGGGGGGGGAGGGGGTTGAATAAGGGTTTTAAAATAATTAGGATGATAGAAAAATAACAAGGTATTTTTATCCTGATTCGTTTGAATTCAAACTACTCCAGTCCACCCTACCCAGGTGATTTGTCTTTCCCAACAAGGACTTAATCCACTAAATCAAACTTGATTACAGTGTTCACCACTAAGACAACTGTCTTAGTCTTCTCAAGAAATCTGACCACACTTGGCCTCTTAAGGAATCTTTTACAAAAGATAAACTAACAATGTGTTTAAGAGTTGCTTGAAAAAAGTTATATCACAACAATGATTTTTACACAAGTTTAAGAACGAAATGAAAACTATTCAGCTTGAAGAATGTTTGTATGAGTTTCTAGTTGAATAACTTGTCAAGTGATTTGTTAAATGAATCGTCAACGTTGAAGTGATGCTGAGACTTGCTTTAATAGTACTTTGAAGTTCATTTCTCAAAGACTGTGCAATGCTAAGCATTCTGTTGCCTTTTGTCTTCTATTGACTTTTCCTTTCTCAGAAAGGGAATGTTCAGACAAATCCTTTTTGTCTGAATTCTTGTGTCAAGCACAAATGAGAAAAGAGTCGTTTGGGTAAGGACAAGGAATATGCCAACAGATCTTTATTTGAACAGCATCTTCTTCAACAACTTTGGAACGTCTTGCATCAGATCCTCTGATGATGTTCCTAGTTCTTCAGATCATAATTACTCTATCAGAGTGTTGCAGCAAAGTGCTTTAGCGTGATTATCTTTATTAGAGAAAACTTGCTTATCAGAGCCTCTGTACTTGCAGCGTTGAGTACTTTCAGAGTCTTCTGATTCTTTACATATGCCTTTATGCTCAGAGTCTTCTGCAACTTTACATATGTAGCTTTGCTCACATTCTTCTCAGCTTTTCTCAGAGTCATTGTAGCAGATCAGAGTCACTTCAAGCAGCACTTCAGAGTCTTCTGATGTATTGCTTCTGACGCTCAGAGCTTTATCGTTCTGTGGTGTTCAAAGGCGTTCTTGCTTCCAGAATAATATTAATTTTGATATCTGAAACAAATAAGCACTTGGACAGAATTAGAGTATATATTTCTTTTATACAAAATTTCATTAATGTTATCATCAAAACAATGAGATATATTAAACACCAATCTGTAACAATCTCCCCCTTTTTGATGATGACAAAAACTATGGGAAATTTTGTTCAAACAGAAAAAATATTACTCCCCCTGAGAATATTAATCTCCCCCTGAAATGAATACTTCTGGAAAGAATAAATACTTCCCTTTCAGTTCTTGTATTCTTTTCAGCGTCAGAGCACACTTGTAGTTCTCAAACTTTAGTTCAGAGTTAATTCTTAGAATTTCATCAGATGAGAATTATTAGCTCTGAAATACTCAAAAAATATGATTAGATAAGATATATCATGTATGAGTTGCCTTTTGGTATTTGTTTATGTGAATTATCAAAATTACCATTTTCTCCCCGTTTTTGTCATATCAAAAAGAATTATCTGATTAAGAAAAACTTTAAGACAGAAAAAAAATAGTAGAGGAAAACAATAAGTCATAGGATAGATTCTGTTGGAAAAACACAACATACACAGAAGCATTTGATAAACATAATCCAGAAAAGACAAACATAAAACACATAAGTGCACAAACAACAAAGAAACTAAGATGAAGAACGGGAAGCCAAAATCCTCAGAAGATTCGTTATCTCAGAGGTTGATTCTTCTTGATTCACCATCCAAGTCTTGATTTCTTCAGTGGTCTTCTCTTGCTTAACCATCCATGATCTAATCTCAGAGTTGCTAGCCTCTAGCTGAGCAAACTTAGCATTCAGATCACCATCTTCTTTCTTCACTTCAGATGACCCAGGAGCAGATGCAGAAGCAGATGCAAAAGAAGATGCAGTGTGAACAACCAAAGAAGCAGATGCATTCTGGACAATCATGTCAGAAGGTTGAACAGAGTCAATAGTTTCTTCTGGACCAAGAGCAGAAACTTCTGGAATGACTTCTTCAGGCCTAGACACTTCGGCACTCTCAGACGCAGCCAAGTCTTCAGAGGGAATACACACACCCTTTGTAGGTGTGTTTTCCAGAAGCAAAGTTGGATTTCTGCGAACTCTCAGAAGAATGAGTTTGACAGCTTCAGCAAATCTGACCTTTGCATCGTCAGAGAAATTTTTTTGAAGATTTGAAGCCACAAAATTGAATCCGGATCTGAATCTCTTCCAGATAGCTTCAGAATCATTAGGATTCATACTTGAAAGGCATTCCTTCTTAACAAAAGATAACCATATTTTTATTTCTTTTTCAAAACCAACAAACAGTGTACCAACATCAAGCCTTGGTTTGGGCTTCAGATAGGCTTCTAATGGTGATGTTTTAGGGGTAGCAGAGGTTGAAGGTATGGAAAAGGAAGGGATAATGATTACAGGTGGATATGAAGGAGATGGTATATGGATAGATGAAGTATAAGCAGTCTTAGGTTCAGATGGGGTTGGTTCAGATGAAAAAGTATCATCCTCAGGGTCTGATGGAATAGAAACAAAAGGTTTGAGAAATGAAGAGATGACATCTGATCTATCAGAATAAGTTGAATCAGAAGAATCATAAGATTCAGATGATCCAGATGGAACTGGAAAGACAATCGTCCGAGGTTGGAGATCAAGAACAACTGGTTCAGGATCAGAGGGGTGAGGTTTTGATGGATGTGGTTCAGATGTTTGATTTACAGCGGAGTTTGGTTCAAAAGTAGTTTTCTAATGGATGTTAACAGAAGGTGTGGATGGTACAGAAGTTGTGTGTTCAGATGATTTTGGGTGTTAAGGTTCAGAAATTTGATGTAGTGGAGGTTTATAGTGAAGTGGTTGAGATTTTTGTGGTTCAGAAGATATGGGTTCAGAGTTGTGAGGAGGAGAAGGTGTTGGAATGGGATCATAAGGAGGAGGAGGTTCAGAAGTTGGTGTTACTGTTGCTTGTTCTGAAATAGAAGATAAATGTACAAAAGGGTTACCTTTCTGTTTCTTGAAGTGTTTTGGCTTTGTAGAAGATGCTTCACCAGAAGCTTTCCTCTTGGGCTTCGAAGATCCTTCCTCTGAGACCTTTCTTCTCTTTCTCTGCCTATCTCCATAGAAGTCTGGACCTGGTTCATTTGCTTTTTTGATCAGATCTGGTGGTATGGGGATTCCCTCTGCTAAGCAATCATCAATGTATTATAGAATAATTTCCCTTGGTTCTTCAGCAGTGAACATCGGGAAATCATCTAAAGGAATTCTCCTCTGGCTTACTTCTTCAGTGTTTATCTGAACTGGTGCAGAAGTAAGTTCTTCCACTATCCTCATTCTCTGGAGACTCTTTCCATTTAGAGGCTTTCCAACAATTGGAGCTAACTCTTCTTTCTGACCAGCCTCTGTCAGATGATCTACTAATCCATTCTCAGTCAGAATATCTGAGATCAGTCTTCCCATAGGGATCCAGTTTCTGATCTTTTGGTGCTTAGTCCTGACTTCCTCTCTAGACTATTTCACATGACTCCACAGATGAGTAAAAAG
Source organism: Lathyrus sativus (assembly GCA_963859935.3). NCBI lineage: Eukaryota > Viridiplantae > Streptophyta > Magnoliopsida > Fabales > Fabaceae > Lathyrus > Lathyrus sativus. Next base: position 618,256,690 of record OZ012740.1, on the reverse strand, counting down.
TAAGTGAGCCAGATCCACCTTGATGCCTTTACCCAGACAGTACATGAAATACAACTAATCTGAGTTGATGTAGTCAGGAGAATTTGTGGATTTTTTGTGATGTATGCAGCCTAAGAAGATCTTATAATGAACCTTTAAATCCTTTATTTTGTTTGAAACTTCCCCAGAGGTGAAAACTTCACTATACAAGTCATCCATTTAAATACGACTTGCTAGCAGATGAGTAACACCATCTGTTTCCTCATACCCTATCAACTTGCGAATCAGATCTTCAGTGATGATAATCTCTTTACCCAGAACTGAAGAAACGATGAATTTTGGGTAAACGGTTGCATGGATCCAAAATTCTTAAACCAAGCAAGGATAAACTGGACCTATCAGCCTATCAAAATACTTTGTCCATCCTTGTGATGACACAGTTGGGCGTAAATCAAAACCATTTTCAGCAATGCTTTCAAAATCTATCAAGAACTCACATAAAACTTCCAGTTGATCAACAGGTGTGAGAAGAGTTCTTACAGGTTCTTTGAATGGAGCAGGATCCATATTAGAAGATGTAACTGCAACTATTGTTGATTCACTGTTTTCTTTATGTTTATTTTCTCCTATTGTTTATTTCTTGTTTTCTCTTTCTATCGTATGCTGTTTATTATATCTGCCTGCTGGATTTGGGGATAGCATTGCAAGTAAAGCTCTACACCCGAGCTTTGGAAAAAGAAGAGAGAAAACATAGTTTAGAATTGGTAGTAATTAGTGTTAGTCCCCAAGGACTCGCTCCTTGTGTGCCTAGCATGAAAACTCCTCCAGAATAGACCTTTTCGTAGATCCTATCGCAACGCAGCTAGCCTATTGCACGATTTGATTCATGAAGGGTCCATGACTCTGGGAACCACTCTTAGAACCAGTTTCTATATTGGTAGTCGTGTAGTGTTAGTCTCCGAGGACCCGCTCCTAGTGTGCCTGGTGTCGCTTGCGCGAAAATAAGGTGCCGGCAAAACAGAAGAGTCGCCACCTTTCGTTATTTATCCCTCAGAGCGGGAAAGGAAACGATCGGAAAAACCTGACGAAAAAGGGTAAGACAAGGTCATCGCAACCATTGTCTGGGTTCGGGAGTCGGTTACGCAAGGGGAAGGTATTAGCACCCCTCACGTCCGTCGTACTCGACGGGATCCTCGCTTGTTTGTTTACTTGGACGGGTTGGTTTTATTCTATCTACCTATCAAGGCTGGCTGAAAAAAGAAAAGAAAAATGACTCGGCAAAGCGTCGCGCTTTATGCCTACGTATTCCCGTCTGGAACGAGAAATCAGAGTCAACGTAGTTCGGCTAACTACGGGGGAAAGGTTGGGAAGGTTGGGAAGGTTGCTCGCTAGGACATCGCGTCCTATGCCTACGTACTTTCATCTGGTATGAAAGATCAGAGCAAACGTAGTTCGGGAAACTACGGGAAAAATGGCTCAACTAGGAGGGAGACTATCAAGTCCTACTGTTATCATGCCATGGATTCATCCTATGGTTGAGGTTTGAACAGGGAACTCCTAGATGTTGTCATGCATAGGTTTCAACCTAAGAGTCTATCATCAAATCCTTATCAAAGGAAATGAGAGTCCTAAGGGATCATGTCAATGATACACCAAAACAGACAAAAGCATCAGCTTTAACAGTAAAATGCATGCAATGCAAGTGAGGGAGGAAATGTGTGTGGGGCTTCAGCCTCCACAAGCTCGTCTCGACCTCAAGCCAGTCATGAAATAACAGTAATCATACTGAAAATAAACAACATGCTATCACGCAATAACAGATAAGGGAAATGAAGTGCCATCAGGCAAACAAAACACACTTGAGAAAGAATCATCTATTCTCTAATCCTAACCCTAACACAGAATACTGATCAAATCTAATCAAAGCCCTAAAGCAAAACCTAACCAAAAGAAATCAATCCCAGTCTTCAAGCTTCAGAACAAGCTTACCAAAGAAAGGGAGCTAAGCAAGCAGACTCATAGTGTCTTCCTCAGGAAAGCACTAGGAGGTGTATACTCAGGAGTTATATCCTATGTGGCTCAACCACTGTGATCAGTTTACATCCCTCCTCAGGAGAAATTAAACTCACAAGCAGGCTCCAACATCACTGGATATTTAGGAAGTCCTATCTGAACTAGTGGAACTAAATGAACAGACTCATAGGACCTTCCTCAGGAAAGTACTAGGAGGCTTCCACTTAGGAGTTGTATCCTATGTGGCTCAACAACTGTGATCAGTTTACATTCCTCCTCAGGAGAAATTAAACTCACAAGCTGGCTCCAACATCATTGGATACTTGAGAAATTCTAGACAAACTAAGGGAACTAAGTGAATAGACCCATAGGACCTTCCTCAGGAAAGTACTAGGAGGTTTCCACTTAGGAGTTGCATCCCATGTGGCTCAACAACATGTGATCAGTTTACATTCCTCCTCAGGAGAAATTAAACTCACAAGTTGGCTCCAACATCATTGGATACTTAAGAAAGAGGTGAGAAGAAAGAATGAAAGTCATTCATAGTGCCTTCCTCAGGAAAGTACCATGAACTTCCTTCAAACTTCAGGATCTCAAACCTCACAAACAGGGAACAAGACAAGCTCTGGGTCTCTGAGACTTGGTCTACAATCTTCTCTCCATGATGCTCTCCACCAAAGATCTTCAAGGCAACACAAGCCCCTCAAAAACTTCCTCATAATGAACCCCAGAGATGGACAGATAACCACAGGGTACACAAAATCAACAGGCAACTTCAGAAAATACCTAAAAATACTAAACTAAAGGGGAAAAATCTAACAAATATTCACAAGGGTCCTCAACACCTACTCATAACATCTACAAAGGTCTCTACCTAAAAATCAAGATAAAACTCAATCAAAGAAAGGGATTCATCACCTAAACACAATCTAAACCCTAATTAGGATACCCTAAATCTACCCTAATTAAACTAATCAAAATTTAATTCTAAAAATCTAGGAAAAAATCCTATGGGGAACTATGATTCATCATCTAATTGCACAAAAAAGAATGGATTAAAAACCCTAAGGGAAGGTCCTAAAATAATTCCTACAAAATCATGATACAAAATTAAGACTATTGAAAAGCTATTTATTTGGAAAATCTATTAAAAATATTAAACCTAAAAATAAAATCTCATTTTTATTTTTATAATTTTCTACACATTTTCATCTAATCATAGAAAAAAGAAGGATTAAAAAATCATTTTTTATCTATTTTTATTGAATTAAACAAAACAGCAAAATATTAAAAGAAAATTAAAAAGAAATTAATCAATTAAAGGGAGGGGGTATGAATAGCACTATACGCTAGTTAAAATGAATTGGGCCAGCAATAAGGGGGTGGGAATAGAATATAAGCCCAGCGCTGGTTTTAAATGAAACGCAGCGTTTCAATATGTTTGAACTTTCCCTCTCTTTCTCAGATTAAATCAACGCCGTTGGATTTGAATAATTTGTCAACATTTGGATCTAATCCTAGGGCTATTGTTCATCGTCCCAGATGGGACCTAGGGTTTTCAGAAACCCTCCTCTCATGCCCTAACCTTCGAGCTCCTCCATCTCTCTCCATAGGCCACGGCTTCACTCGACTCAAACATGAAAAATGCTCTACTACTCAAGCCCTACACAACCATACGTACACTTTTCATTAATTCTACCTAGGTTGCTCTAACAGAGGACTTAAACATCCTGGTACCACCATGCTCACCTGAGATCGACCTTCATTAAACTTCAGTCTAATGGCTTACAGATATTCTTGATGTTGTCCTGGTCATTCTAACCTAATTCATGCTGATTAAAATGCCCTAAACAAATAGTTCTTGAAACTTAAAGATTCCTACACCTGCCATGGAACTCAATGAATCGTGCCCTAACTTTCAGTACTTGGTCATCTATCCTAATACAATCATTCTATACCTATAAAGCTAAAAGGAAACCATTAAATCAAGAGGTACAAAGGGAAGAAAGAACCTGTCAAAGGGATGATGGTGAGGTTCGTGGAGATGCTTGCAAGGCTTGAAATTGGTTCAAGATGATCCTACAATGGTCCTCAACCTTCTGTTTGCACTTGTGATGGTGGAGATGGCTTGTAGTGGAAGATATCTTGGATTGCTTCAACTTGAAGAAATTGCTTCAATGGCTATCTCTCCCTCTCTCTCCTCTGACTTGGCTCAAGTTTCACCAACCTTTAACACTCCTCATGGCATTCTTTTTATAATGATTATTGGATGCTTCTAGATTCATCTAGAAAAGTGTGGAAAGTTCTTGAAAATTCCATGATATGCCATATTGGTTATCTCATCTCATATGCCATGCCTTGCAATTTTGTCTTAAATTCTCCTTACATGAGTTATTGAGAAGGGATGAATGAAAAACAAGTTCATTTTTGGCTTGTGTAGGGTTTTTCAACATTGCCTTCTTTTTCAAGTAATGATTTTTCAAAGCATCACCCATTTTTAGACCTCAAATGAAAATTCTAGCTAAACCAATGTTCTCAAAATGGTTTTTCCAATCAAAATGATATATTGGATGACCTATTTTGGATTTGTGGATCTCCCAAATCACTTTTCAATTTCAACTTTTCAAAGTTATAAGCCTTTTTTAGTTCATTTTTGACCAATCATGTAATCTTGTGCTATGAGCTTTTTCAACAATTTGTGACCTTCTTTCTAGACTTAAAATCACATTTTGAGCAACTTTCATGTTTTGAGTTTTTCCATTTGAGGCTTGGAAATAGGAGTTTTAGGCATTGGCTAAAATGACCTATAACTGACAAATGACCAAAATACCCCTGCCTTGTTCAAACCATAAGTTGAGTTCTACAAATCCTATCAAGGACTTCTACCACTCAAATTAAAGATAAGGAGATGCCCTTCAACATTCATGTTGACCAAGAAATCATAGGAATCCTCCTACTAGGGCAAAAGTTGTCTGCAAGTTGGGTGACTTTCAAGGACCCAGATTCACACACCTCTGCTGACCTGTAATTTGTCAAAACCATAACTTGAGCTCTGTAACTCCTATCAAGGACTTCCACCACTCAAATTAAAGCTTAGAACAAGCTCTACAACATTCATGTTGTGGGGAAGATGAGATATCAATCACATATAGAGCTAAAACTGCCTGGAAGATAGGGATCAAATTAGGGTTTTTCCACTGACAAACCTCAGAAACCCTAGCTCAAAACTTCTCAAACTCCTCAATCATGATGAGTTGGTCTAGGAATCATCTTTACAACATCTCTATGCATCATTCCATGATCTCATGGCCCTTGGATTAGGTCTCAACCTTCTCCAAATCTTCAGTTATCCTAGGGTTGACCCAGTCAAAACCCTAATTCTACCATTCATGGTTGAATCTTCAGAATTCTTGCATAATGACTTCTCTGGGCTTCATGATGGCTATCAAGACATCTCATAAGCTTTCTCAAAACATCTAGTCCATTCTCAAAGTCTCAGAATCATCTGAGGGGCACCCACAACTTTCAAACTGTGAAGCACACAACCCTGGTTTCAACCAATTCCTCTGAGGATCTCTTGAACTTTCTGATGAAGGTATCCACTTTCAAACACCTAATGAATGAACAATTGTTGGTCAAATTTTGGGGTGCAACAGCTGCCCCTATTCAAACGGCTTGAACCTGACTGGGCGAGAAGCGAACGGCTCTCAACCAATCACGGTACGAGACGGTTGAATATCGGTAAACCCGAAAATTTGCCAACTGCACAAGCACACGGTACTCTGCGGGGAACAAATCTTTGAATACTGCAATACTAGCTGCTCAACAACTAGCTGGAGAAATACTGACCTGACATCACTGTCAGTTATCCACATTAAATTCTTCTGACATTGCCTTCAGACAACCACAACACCCAACATCGCCGCTGGAGCAACACATTTGACAGAATACCACGCATCGTCGCTGGAAAACTGAATCTGACATCGCCGTCTGAAACAAACATCGCTCTGAGAGACACTCGACATCGCCGTCGTACAAACATTATCTCCGTTGGGGATTTAGTTGAGACTGACCTCGCCGTCAAACAAACATTCAACCTCGCCGTCGAACGAAATACAACACTGAACAAATCTGACCTGGGGTTCACCCCTGGTAAAGTACACTTGCGTATTTGGAGCTACTCTGCTGGGAATGAGAGACTTAACCGAGCACACTCTGATCTGGGGTTCACCCTCAGGACCATAACGAACATCGGAATACTGATGCATACTGAGAAATCGTAGAACTTCAACACTACAGATATATGCAACCCTGGCCCCTGGCCACTTCCAGCTTCAGCTAGAAAAGATCTTTACGTACTTCTGAATATGACTGAAACCCTGGCCCCTGGCCATTCTAGCTTCAGCTAAAAAGAACATCCTTGGCCTTCAAGGATGTAAACTTTGCCCATCGGCAACTCTGCAGGAGGCACCTTCGACTTTAGTCTAAAGCAATGGCCCTTGACCTTCAAGGATACATGGATCTGCCTTCAGGCAACTCCGCCTCTGCTATAGAGCATCCGAGACTTCAGTCAGGGATATACTTCGGCCTTCAGTCCGAAAAATGAATCCTAGGTCATTCATGACCTTGGGGATAACCTTGCCCTTAGGCACCTTCGCTTCAGCTTGGGAAATCTGTGACTTCAGTCAAAAAGATGGTATCCTGAGCCATTCATGACTCTACGGGGATTCAAGCACTTTGCCTTTAAGCAAACTCCGCCTCAGCTGGAGAAACATCTTCGACCTCAGTCAGAAGAAACACTATCCACTTGATCGCAATCAATCATCACCTCAGGACAACTGACTTGGTCTTCAGGCCAACATGAATCACCTTGAATACAAAAGCTGCGTCTACAAACTTTTGAACTTTGTCTTCAGACACACGTTGATTCATCAACACGGAAATCCGAATCCACAAGAACACTCTGATATCGCCTTCAGGCGTTTACGAAACCAATCTTCAGATTAGACATCACTGTTGGAGCAGACATATCACGCTGCTAAGGACTTCAAGAATCATCTTGAACAAACAAATCCGTCGGGCATCTTCAAGAATCGTCCTGAAATAACCTTTCTGGAGCAAACATTCTGGTTTGGAATTCTAGGAATCTTCCTGGGCAACTCTTGCTGGTGGCGCTATTGGGGAGCTCAAGTATCATCCTAAGCAAACAACTCGGGAAACTGCGCTGAGGTCTTAAGAATCATCTTAAGCAAATGGCCCTGCTGAGGAATTCAAGAATCATCTTGAACTGAAGACTTCACTGGGGATCTCAAAAATCATCTTGAGCGAGCGAGCGACCATGGGGATTACACCGGGGTCTTTAGAATCATCTAAGAAAACAACCTTGCTGGAGAGAATGTCAAGAATCGTCCCGAGCAACCGGTCTTTCGGTAGTATACCTGTACAACAAGGATGATAATGACCTAGGTCATGCTTATGATGCGTATGCTTCTGTGCTATGCCCCACACGGTGGGAATGATATGCGTTTATGCTAAATGCTGTGCAATCATGCACAATGCTATGCAACGTTAAATGCTATGCAGTCCCGTCAGCAAAATAAATGCCGAAGGGGGAAATCTTCTTGTCAAGGAGAAAGAACCACTCCGGTAGAGGAATCATCCTGCTGAGGAGAACGTGAACACGCCAATATCAATCAGGCTCTGTCTGGGGAACTGATCTTCCGCGGACTGCTGCAAGGAAAACAACTTCAGCTGATTTCTGCAGGGGATGAAGCTCTACGAGAACTTGGATCTGCTGATATCAATCGCGAGAATGAACTGTGCGGCCGTCTCGGCTACTCTTCTGGGGATAACCACTCTGTGGGGAACCAACTTCAGCTGCTCTACACTCCACTGGGGAAAAACCAATCATGATCTGATCAACTTCCAAGGACTCGGCTCTCTTGGACAATCTGCAAACTCGGCTGAGGAAGGAGAAGTCATTCTGCTTCGCTGGATAGAGTACGACTCAGGGGGAAATACAGCATCGGCTGCCTAATGCTCTGCTGGGGAAAATTGATCATGATCTGATCAATTTCCAAGGATTCTGCTTTTCTGCGGACTCAGCTGGGGAGAGAAATCATTCTACTTCACTGGAGAGTACGACTCTGATAGGGAATTTGATTCCACTGGGGAAGAAAGGATCATCTGACTTCGGGGGAGAGTACAACTTTGCAAGGGAATACAACATCAGCTGTTCCAATACTCTATTGGGGAAGAGGGAATCATCGCACTTCAGGAGAGAACATAATTCTGGTAGGGAATCTCAATTCCGCTGGAGACTTCAGTCTGGCACCATCAGTTATTGCATCCTTCGGCATACGAACAGCCTCCTGCGAAACCTGCACTTGTGACCCGGTGCGGGGGAAAACACCTGCTTCAGCGACTTTACTGGGAAACACACGAGCTTCGGCTCCCGAACATTTCTATGAAATCTGCACTTGTGACCCGGTGCTGGGGAGGACATCATGCTTCAGCGCCTGACTCAGCTGATGAGGTGACATTCCTTCAGGATGCGTCTGCTTGGGGAAGAGAATCACCTCTACCTGGGGAAGACATATCAATGCTCACTATCTGATTCTGATTCTGCGGAGGAGAGACTACTGAACTCTGCTGGAGAAGGAGGACTCATCCTGCTTCGGGGATACATACGACACACCTTCTGGCGAGGCGCTACACCTGCAACAACACAAACAAACAGACAAGATACCCTCCTCAAAGGGGCCTATCCAGGTTATTATCTCGTGACAATGTTTAGTTAGTTAATTGTTTCAATAATCAATGGGCTTAGGCCCGCAAGTTTATGTATGCGCATTTTATCAAAAACACATCGGCGTTATTATTCGCAAACAAAACAGATAAATGCTAAACAGACAAGTAGAATTGCTGAATAATGTGCATTTTATTGATGATGAACCCCTGAATGGGCAAAAATGTTTTACAACAGAGGCAAGCTCCTGGAATGAGGAAGCCGCGCAAAAAAGAAAACATAAATATACATCAGTATATACAAATGTCGGCAATCGAGGCGTAGACGAACACCATGAGTTGATCCCTCTAAGACCCACTCGACTTCGATACTTCTCCGATGCTTCAGCTTTGGAAGAGATTGATTCAGATCAACGGCCCTCAGGTCTTCCGAACCACTAAACAATGAAAGTCCATACGCGGAACGCAGTCATTTGCTTATTCAAATCCCTAACTTTTGCGTGAACCGCCCTTCAGGGTTTTCAGTTCACCGGGATACCCTTTTTTGCCGAAGCCGCCCCGTGTAGGTTTTCGACTTCGCGGGTGTACATTTTTCAATATATCCCTAATTTTTGCCCGAACCTTTTATTCTGTTTTTGGTTCGCCGGGCTGCCCCTTTTTTGCCTGGACTCTTTCTTTTTTGTCCAGCGGGTCGCTTTCAAGCAAAGTATTTTTTAACTGCGTCCGCGTTCACCGGAGATGCAAAATCTTCACCATCCATCGTGGATAACAACAAAGCTCCTCCCGAGAAGACCT